>CM065703.1:23340964-23397104 GCA_017654935.2 Phymorhynchus buccinoides
AGTAGAAATATCTCGCGAATAGTTTTAACGTGTATACAGGCCTTTAGAAACTGCGAGTCATCATAACTTACGCAAGCACAAAACCCCCAAAGCAACATTGCAAAAATTGCAAGCAGGTGCACTCGTATAATCACACAGATCCAGGGACTGTGCACAGTACACGCGGTAATCTCATCCGCTCATCCGCAAATAAGTAAAAGAAAGTAAGACATAATTATGTGTTTCCGCGTGCAATCGCCTTATGTATATTCACATATACACGCTGCACACGTTTTTGTGTGTGTTGACACAATCAAGGTCGCACACAGTTAAATACAGAACATACACACACGCGCGCGCGCACGCACACACGCACACGCACACACGCGCACACGCACACACACGCACGCGCACACACACACACGCACACGCGCACACAGCACACACACACACACACAAGCATGTTCAGAGAGAGAGAGAGAGACAGGTCCAGAGAGAGAGAGAGAGAGAGAGAGAGAGAGAGAGAGAGAGAGAGAGAGAGAGAGAGAGGAGAGAGAGAGGGAGAGAGAGAGAGAGAGAGAGAGAGAGAGAGAGAGAGAGAGAGAGAGAGAGAGAGAGAGAGAGAGAGAGAGAGAGAGAACTGAAAGAGAGAGAGGGAGATTAGGACAAATATAAGAAATCCCCAAATCCCCCCAAAAAAACATTTTTTAAAAATCTTCACTTATCAAACATTCTATCTAATCTTTCAAACCCATGAAATCTCCCATGTGTTAAGTTATCTCAATTCACTCCTCAGTCAGCTAGTGGCTTCCTCTCCTCCTCCTCCTCTCTTCAGCCTCTCCATGGCCATCTCCCGGATCAGCCTCCGGTTGGGACGCCCCGTGTACAACAGCGGCAGAGCCTGGAACCTCAGGTAGACCGTGGGTCTGAGCGAGAACTGCGTCACGCTGGGACCCGCCAATTTACCCTCGACCTCCTCCTCAACCTCTTTCAACCCCGCCCCTTCCTCTCGACCTCCCTCGAGCACCACGCACGCGCAGAACTCCTCCGTCGTCACCGGATCCGGAACCCCCACCACCACCACGTCGCGGACCCCCGCCGCGCACGCACCGATGAGCGCCTCGAGCGCGTGCGGGTAGAAGACGCGCGTGCCTCGCGTGATGACGCTGTCGCCCGTTCGGCCGAAGATGGTTAAGGAGCTGTTCGAGTTGAGCTTCCCCCGGTCGCCCGTGCGGTAAAACCCGTCCTCCGTGAAGGCCTGGCGCGTTTTCGTGGAGCCCTTGCTACTGGCGGTAGTAGAAGTAGAGGTGGTAGGGTCTCTTTTCGTTTCCTCGTCGTCGTCGTCGTCGTTTTCGTCGTCAGAATCGTGCAGGTATTCCGTGAAAGGGTTGGGGCGCTGAATCAACACCTGTCCAATCTGCGTGATCCACAGATACAAGAAAATAGAGAGAAAAGAAATCTTGATTTTAAGTAATTATTTATCAACGCTTCGGAATAATTAAGAAGATCACACACACACAAATGAAAGGCGACAATCCGAGGGATTGAACTCGAGACCCTTGTCAGCTTTCCAAGAAGCATGGGGAATAGAGTCAACGTACCAGGGTCTCGCTCCCTCCCCTTCTGAACCCAAACATCGTGCGGTCAATTATTTTGTTCTTCAAGAAAGTACAATAATATACATAACAGGGAATTTTTTGAGTCCGTTGCAAACCTCCGCCAAGGTCAACATAAGAATCATAACAGTATTCCTTGTAGTCCATAGGGCTTACTACTTACTGCCCGTGTTAGCTGTTTAAGACGCATACACGATTACGGTACCATGTCTGTTTCGAAGGTAACATACCTTTCTTTAAATACCAGTTTCAGCTAAATCTATTCGATCTTTACGTGTAAAACCTTTGCACATACGGGTAGGCTGATGGAAACCTACAATATCGTCGAAAACATTCCGATGGCTTGGAGTCAAAACGGACTATCTTTAGATAGTCCATTGACACATTATTGAACTTATTACGAAAACTAATAACTTGCATAAAAAAAAGACTGCTGAAATATAAAAAGCGAAACCCCCTTTTAATATTTCTGCAGTCATTGTTTGATACAAATTATTAGTTTTCGTAATAAATCCAATAATACGTCAATAGAACTATCTAAAGATAGTCCGTTTTAACTCCAAGCCATCGAAATATTATTTCGTTTTTTGACAGAACTAAATGTTGATTGAGCCTGCCTATACAGTCCTGCAAAGAAAATCATATAAAAAGTGGGAGGGGGGAGGGGGGGGGGGGGGGTTAGTGGGGCTTGGGGCCACATAATTTGGGAATCGGACAGTAATTTAACTGGAACAAAATCTCAGAGCTCTCCTCAGCCTCTTTGTAAAACCGAAGCATCTCATTCATAAGTAAGTCATGTTGGCCCCTAACCTTGTTACAGAACTTTCTTCCTGTACTCTCTCTCTCTCTCTCTCTCTCTCTCTCTCTCTCTCTCTCTCTCTCTCTCTCTCTCTCTCTCTCTCTCTACCGAGTTCGCTGTTGATCCTGTATAATAATAGTATCGCTATGAGGTTTGTGTGTGAGTGTGCAACAATGTGCAACAATGTGCTCACACACACACACACACACACACACACACACACACACACACGCGCGCGCGCGCGCACGCACGCACGCACGCACGCACGCACACACACACACGCGCGCGCATGCACGCGCACACACACACACATACACACACACGCACACACACACACACACACGCACACGCACACGCACACACTCACACACACACACACTATTACAATAAATTCCCAGACATAAACACATATATACAAACAGACAGAATCCTCGGCTTCCCCAATCCCGCATCTCGTCTGGAGCACCTAAATTGTGTCCACGTTGATTACCCCGCTACTTAATTAGGTTGTTGTCGATTGCGTTTCTTTACCATCATCAATTGCACCGATTTATCACTTTTATTATTATTTTTGTTGCATGAACATTCATTGAGACAATGCTTAAAAAAGACCCCCCCCCCACCCCAACATCAGCACACTAACAACAAACAGAGTTCGGTATGTAACATTGACTTATCAAACTGTGTTTCCTAAAGAATAGACTGGCGCAATGGAGGTATCGATGCCGGATGCGCGCATGCAGGTGGGAGCAGCCCGATTTTCACAGAGACTTGAATCTGTTACTAGAAATACCAATACAAAACACCCCCCCCCCCCCCCCATTTATTATTTTAAATTGAGACGCAACCATCCACCACACCACACACACACACACACACGCTAACCCAACACACTTACCTGACCGACAGGCAGCGGCGACCCCGTGACCTCATCCACGACCTTGACCTTTGTTCCCGGCAGCAGTCTGCCCACGTTGAAGTCCTCGTAACTCCCTTCCTGGGTCACCAGGCCAGCAGACAGCCCTCCCAGCTCCGTGGCCCCGTAATACACCACCACCGAGCGAGCCAACTGCAGAGCCGCAGCCACGGCTTTCCGAGTGATGGGCTGCCCGCCTACAGCGATCTGGTCCAGATGCCTCTTCCACTGCAAAGGCTCGTTGCTATTGTTGTTGTTGTTGTTGGTAATGATGATGGAGGTACGGGTCTTAGACTGATCCTCTCTCTGCTTTTCTTCTTCCATTTCTCTTTCTTCCTTTCGAGGCATCTTGCTCCTTTCCTCTCCCACCATCTCTCTCTCCTCTTCCTCCTCCTTCACGCGCTGGTGAAGCGTCAGAACATCCGCGGGGCTAAGCGTTGCCTTGGTGCACCCTTCCTCCAGGATGCAGCGCGCGATGAAAGCGGCGCGGTCTTCAGGCAGCCCTGCTCTGGCGTCGCACAGGACCCGGGTTTCGTTCAACATCAGATTGATGGTGAGGTTCCCTCCGCTGGTCCCTGTGGGCGTGTCCTGGTAGCGCGTGGTGCGCTGGGCGGGGTCCATGAACTTGGTCCAGGCTTCCATGCTGGTCACGAAGTGATTATGCGTGTGGACAGCCAGTTTCGGTAACCCTGTGGTACCGGACGTGGTGAAGACGAAACAGTTGTCGCATCTCTGAACTTCATCCTCCATGAACCATTCAACCAGGTTTTCCAGGTATTCAATGAAACCTTTACTTGAAGATGAAGAACTGCGCTGGACGAACTCGACGTATTTCAGGTAAGGCAGTCTCTCTGAGGTGGCCTTTCCGTCCTCTCCTCTCTGGACGATCTTCTGCAGGGGGGTCCAGGGGCTGTGAGTGACGTCAGGGTCCAGCAAGATGGCGCCGGCCTTGGAGTGACGTAAGCAGTGGATGAGGTCGGAGCCGTCGGTCATCTGGCACACGCCGTTGACGCAAGCCGCCCCGGCGTAGAGGACACCCAGCTCACAGACCAGCCTCTCCGGGGAGTTGGGCAGGCACACCATCACCAGACTGCCCTGAGAGGCAAAGGAAACGTTGTTGTGGTTTGTTTTGGTTTTAAGTTGAAGAAAGAAAGAACGAAATTAGAAAGAAAGGAAGTAGGGAAGCAAGGAAGGAATTAAAACAGGAAGAACAAGAAGAACAGTTGCAATAAGAAGAGCAAGCAGAAGGAGGAGGAGGAGGGGGATACAGGAGGAGAAAAAGAAAACAGGAGTAGGAATGGGGAGAAGAAGAAGAAGATGAGGAGCAGGAAGAGGAGGAGAAGGAGGAGAAGGAGAAGAAGGAGGGGGATAAAGAGGAGGATAAGGAGGAGGAGGAGAAACAGGAGGAGGAGGAAAAAGAGGAGAAACAGGAGAAGGAGGAGGAAAAGGAGGAGGAGAAGGGAAGGAGAAAGAGGAGGAGCAGGATGATGAGGAGAAATAGGAGGAAGAGGAGGAGAAGGAGGAGGAGGAGGAGGAGGAGAAGGAGGGGAGGAGGAGGACAAGGAGGAGGAGGAAAGGAGGAGGAGGAAGAGGAGGAGGAGGAGGAATAGGATAATGAGTAGAGGAGAAGGAGAATGAGGAGGAGGAAGAGGAGGAGTAGAAAAAGAAAAAAGGAGGAGGAGGAGGAGAAAGAAAAGAAAAAGAGGATGATGATGAGGAGGAATGAGAGAAAAAGAGGATGATGATGATGAAATGGAGGAGAAGGAGAAGGAGGAGGAGGAGGAGGAGGAGAAAACATTTCAAGTGTGCAAGCGTTCAAATTGTCTGTTTTGTCTCTGTTTTTCACACACACACACACACACACGTACACACACACACACACACACACACACACACACACACACACACACACACACACACACACACACACACACACACACACACTCACTAACCTTCCCAACGCTGCACTGGTGTCTAAGGTAGGCGGCGCAACGCCCCGCCAGCCGGTGCAGCCTCCCGAACGTGAACACCTGACGTCCCCCGTCCCTGCCCCTGAAGACGAAGCAAGGAGTGTCCTCCCCGCACTTTCCCATGTAGTACCCCACCGCCTCGGCCACCGTGTTGAAGCAGCTCATCGTCAAGGCGTCCGTTGTGGAGAATGGTGGCGATGATGATGATGATGATGATGATGACGAAGTGAGCGCGTTGACTGTTGGTAGGAAAGAATCTGAAATGTAGGGACTTTGTTTTTAATAGGTATAATAATTACATTCCAGTAACGGAGACTTCTCTATGTGAAATTCGGGCTGCTTTTCCCCGGAGAGTGCGTCGCCGCAAGCGCAGCGCCTACCCATTTTTTTTTTTTTTTAATTTTTTTTTTGAGGGAGGGGTCAGGGTGCGCAGGAAAAGACTCGGGCAGACTTGGGAAACCTAACTATCAATTTGGTCATACCAGGTAGCGGGATTTCTCCCTCCTCTTATCGACGTTTAGTTGCCATTGGATTTTTTTGTACGTGCGTAAAGCGCACGGATCAGACTAGCTTTAAGTCCCCCATCCCAAGGACTCGACGTTCAGTTCGATGTTCCTGTCCCCCCAAAAAAAAAAAAAGAAGAAAGAAAGGACGAGGCCGGGATTCAAACCCGGGTCGGTTTAAAAAAAAAAAATTTGGGCCAGAATTTGTGTTCATGTTATGAAACGTAGAAAACCTGTAAAGTCGAGATAACATTTTTGTAGGTGCTATGTGTCAGTCAGAAAGTAGTGACATTCTTATCGCGTAAATGCCATTAAGTACTAGAGTACTAACAGCTAATGTCAACCAGTGATACAAGCCATTTGAGTAACGAGTAGAATCATGTATTCTATAGTCTCTCTCTCTCTCTCTCTCTCTCTCTCTCTCTCTCTCTCTCTCTCTCTGTCTCTCTCGTCTCTCTCTCTCTCTCTCTCTCTCTCTCTCTCTCTCTCTCTCTCTCTCTCTCTTTCTCTCTCTCTCTCTGCTCTTCTTTATTCTGTGTTGATTGTATCTCTTCTCTTTCTCTCAGCCTCTCTCTCTCTCATCTCTCTCTCTCTCTCTCTATTTCTTTCTTTCTCTGTCTGTCTCTGTGTGTCTGTGGACCTCTCTCTCTGTCTCTCTCTCTCTCTCTCTCTCTCTCTCTCTCTCTCTCTCTCTTCTCTCTCTCTCTCTCTCTCTCTCTCTCTCTCTCTCTGTCTCTCTCTCTGTGTCTCACTCTCTCTCTCTCCTCTATCTCAGATCTCTCTCTCTCTCTCTCTCTCTCTCTCTCTCTCTCTCTCTCTCTCTCTCTCTCTCTCTCTCTCTCTCTCTCTCTCTCTCTCTCTCTCTCTCTCTGTTATCTCGCTACAACCACCGGCTGAAACAGAAAGTACAATAAATTCTGTTTCCTTTACTTGATTTTTATTTCCTATTGATTCTAAGCCAATCTGATAGTTTGTATGTGTATTCACTTTTTTCCCTCTCTCTCTCTCTCTTCTGATTCTTTTTCTATGGTCACCCCCTAAAGTGTGTACAATTACTTCTATATAAAGAAGTTGGTCACCACCACAGAAGAAGAAGAAGAAGAAGAAGAAGAAGAAGAAGAAGAAGAAAAAGAAAAAGAAAAAGAAGAAGAAGAAGAAGAAGAAGAAGAAGAAGAAGAAGAAGAAGAAGAAGAAGAAGAAGAAGAAGAAGGGTAGCGTCTTTTTGAGTCTAAGTTCACTTTGTCTAAACTCAATCGGTCTATAAAAAAACAGAATCCCAGTTCAGTGAGCCTAAATTCACTTGGTCTAAAATCTTATGTAGTTAATTTGGTCTACATCAGATTCTAGAGAGAGGGGGTGGGTAGAGAGAGAAAGCGAGAGTGAAACAGGGAGAGAGAGAGAGAGAGAGAGAGAGAGAGAGAGAGAGAGAGAGAGAGAGAGAGAGAGAGAGAGAGAGAGAGAGAGAGAGAGAGAGAGAGAGAGAGAGAGAGAGAGAGAGAGAGAGAGAGAGAGAGAGAGAGAGACACAGAGAGAGAGAGAGAGAGAGAGAGAAATGCAAACACCACACACATCATACACGCACCCAAACCTCACACCCACACACACACGCATCATGCACACACACCAAGAATCTAATGCAATGCAATGCAATCATTTATTAATAATTATGAATGCATTTTAAAACCTCATTTCAGTCATATTCAAACGGCATTCACATTAAAATAGCATTCACTCATGCCACATAAACAGTCCTGACATTGGCAAGACACGCCTATTAAACACAAAAAACATTATATAACTAAACATCCGAACTGGCTGACAAGTCAGAGCAACACACCACACAACTTAACACATTCCTAAGAAAACAAACAGAATGCACGTGAACTGCGACAACATGCCTTGGCTGACGTCCAGTTTGAGACTAAAATTAATGAACTATTGAATAAGTTAGACCAAATGAGCTTAGACCCACCCGTTGGAACACATTACCACCAAGAACTTCGCCGGTAGCAACATCAACGGTTAGACAATGTGAACTTAGACTCAAAGAACCCTACCCGTACACAGTACCGGTACACACACACTGTGCATACTGCTGCTACCCACTGACCCCAACACACCCAGTTTGAGATTGGAGACACCTTCTTGTGTCCTCGTAGATTGCGACTGCAGATTAAAAGGTTAAAAGATAACCCAGGCCTTTTGATTTTAACCTCAATAATAACTTAGTGAGAGACAGGCGGGTGGTGGGGGTGGGGGGAGGGGGAGAAAAGGAGTGGGGTGAGATAAGGAAGAGTGGGGAGGGATTGCAGCAGGGGGGGGAGAGAGAGAGAGAGAGAGAGAGAGAGAGAGAGAGAGAGAGAGAGAGAGAGAGAGAGAGAGAGAGTATGTGTGTGTATATGTGTGCGTGTGTTTTTGTGTTGTTGTGTGTGAGAGAGAGAGAGAGAGAGAGAGAGAGAGAGGGGGGGGGGGAGAGAGAGAGAGAGAGAGAGAGAGAGAGAGAGAGAGAGAGAGAGAGAGAAGAGAGAAATGAGGAGAAGGGAAAAGAGGAGAAAAAGAGGAGTGGGGGTAGTTGAATTATTTTAAAATCATCAACGTTTTTTTTTTAAATCAACAGATTACTTCCTCATACGGTAAAAAAAAAATTGTTAATGTTACCTAGATTTCTTAGAGGGCGTTAATACTTTAAGAACAACCAAAAAATATGTATAAGCCTAATTCGTTTTTAATTCGTTTTTCAGCCGTTTGAATAAAAAATAGTCCTTTGTTACCCCCTCCCACTCCTTCAACCTAGCTCCCTCGCAACACCACCACCCCCACTCTCCCATCAGCCCCCTCGCAAAGGCCTACTATTTTACAGCTTCAAAGAAGTTGCCATATCTGTATGCCACCTGAGTGAACAGAAAAAAAAAATCAACATTGAAAACAAAAGTTGATTTAAAAAAATGATACTAAAGCCGGCGACAGACTATGTGACTGCCTCATGTGACTCGATCAGGTCGTGACGTTTCACCTCATTTGCATACCATGCTGCTCGATCAGTCTGACTCAGTCGGGCCCAGTCAGGTGACAGGGCCCATAGGGCGGGTTCTAAATTTCACTGATCGAGTCAGATGGCTTGTGACCTCTTCTGTGCGGGAAACAAAATTTGATCAACGTCACGACCTGATCGAGTCATATGAGGCAGTCGCATAGTCTGTCTCCAGCTTAACATTTAACATTCGACTGAGAAGATAGTAAACAAGAATACTTAAGAAAAAGAAAATAACATGTAGGCGTTCTGATATTAATTTATTGAAAGTGCATAAAATAGACAGTAACGCTTCTTTTTTTTAGAAATTAAAGAAAAAACACACCGAAATATGTGAATGTAAAGTTGATGAAAATAGACTTCTCACGTTTAATTGAGAATGCATTAAACAAAAACTCCAAGATCTGACCGAAAGCACCATATGCTACCCTTTCACCGCCAAAGTCGCATTTTAGCACCACAATGATTCAACACCCGTGTCATTAAAACCCTTGAAATCAGGGTCTATTAGTCACTGACATTGTGTTCCTAATTTTGAGCAGTAAGGAGTGACCCTATTCTAAATGTGTCACTAAGAAATCCCACAATATTACAGATGAAAACATTTCTGTAGCCGAGTAAGTTTAATGGCAATTTGTGGCTCAAAGATGGCTGGCGGTGAAAGGGTTAAATAACAAATGGCACTGCATATTTTTAAAAAAAAACACCCAGCAATTTAAGAAACGAGTACAAAAACAAAGCTGACAAAAATGTTCCATTGAAAAAGAGCAACGACATTTTGTTTCATTTTATATGACGAGAGAGGAAATTAAACTTTTCAAACTTTTCCTTGCAATGCAGATTCTTTTCTTAAAGTAAGATTATAAAGCTCAAATAAACACTCCCCCCCCCGTGGGGATACCGGGGGGGTCTTTTGCATAAATAGTTCCCCCACCTTCTGGAAGTTCTGTGCTTGTAACTCCCTCTAATCTGTCACTCTCTTTGACTCTGCCCTTTTCCCTTTGCTTACTGTCATCTACTATCTTTCTGCCTTTCCGGTCCATTCTCCTGCCTTTTTTTTTTTTTTTTTTTTTTCAAGAAACGCTTTCAAAAAGATTTCCTCCAGCCGAAGACGGACATGCTGGGCCTAATTATGTTCTTACTTAGGCGCATAACGGCAGCATGACGCATCTGCGCTTAGGGAACAGCAGGTGATGCACTGCCGTCTCCGTCTTGGCATGAGCGACTTAAAGAATGATATGTTTAATCGACATCTAGTCGATGACCCATTTTGTGCTTGTGGTAACGGGGCGGAGACGGTGGAGCATTACTTGTTACATTGTATTCTCTTTAATGGAGCCCGTGCTCGTACAATTTCAACACTTCTAATAGAATATTGTATTGTCGAAACACTTCTCAAGGGTAACCCTACACTACACATTAATACAAACATTTTGATATTTGAAACTGTCCATGAATATATTTCCGAAACCCAACAGGTTTTAAGTCATGTTTGTATTTATTTTATTTAGCTATTTGTTTATTTATCTTATTTATTAGCACTAGTAGTATTGAAATTTAAAAAAAAGCAATACTGTCTGTATATCAGAAACGTGTACGAATTGTGCTATACTGGCTGATTCACAGTTCATGTTGTACTATGGAAAAATTATTGTTTTGTTTCCCCTTGGTCTCTCACAAATTTACAAATTGGTAAACTTATTGATTTATTATTATTATTATTATATTATTATTATTATTATTATTATTATTATCATATTATTATTATTATTATTATTACTTTTGTTTTGTTCACACTTAAAACTCTTGTTTGTATTCACAGTTTATATTGGTTTAAACGCAGTCTCCATCTGTTCAATCAATTGTGCAATTATGACGTTAATTTAAGGAGCACGGTATAAGCTTCGAGCTTGTTGTTGCTCTAATTGTCTTTTTGTTTGATCGTTTCCGAGTGAGTGAATACAGATTTGTTTAAACCATCTGCGCTCATAATTGATAGGAAACTGTCTGAGCGATCGAAGAAGAAGAAGAAGAAATAAACACTTATGGTTTATAAAAGGGAAAAAAAGGTGATTAGTAACAACAACAACAACAACAACAACAACAACAACAACAACAACCACACACAAACAGCACAGAATATGGTTTAAGAAAAAAGGTGATTAGTAGCAATAACAACAACACACACACACAAACAACACAGAATATGGTTTATAAAACAAAAAAGGTGATTAGTAGCAATAACAACAACACACACACACACACACACAACACAGAATATGGTTTTAAAAGAAAAAATGTGATTAGTAACAACAACAACAAACACACACACACACACACACACACACACACACACACACACACAAACAACACAGAATATGGTTTATAAAAGAAAAAAGGTGATTAGTAGCAATAACAACAACACACACACAAAACAACACAGAATATGGTTTATAAAAGAAAAAAGGTGATTAGTAGCAACAACAACAACACACACACACACACACACACACACACACACACACACACACACACACACACACACACACACACACACCACACACACAAACAACACAGAATATGGTTTATAAAAGAAAAAAGGTGATTAGTAGCAACAACAACAACACACACACACACACACACACACACACACCACACACACACACACACACACACACACACACACAAAAACACAGAATATGGTTTATAAAAGAAAAAAGGGGATTAGTAGCAACAACAACAACACACACACACACACACACAAGTAACACACACACACACACAATGCACAACACAGAGATATGGTTTATAAAAGAAAAAAGGGGATTAGTAGCAACAACAACAACCACACACACACACACACACACACACACACACACACACACACACACACACACACACACACACACACACACACACAACACACAGAATATGGTTTATAAAAGAAAAAAGGGGATTAGTAGCAACAACACAACACACACACACACACACACACACACACACACACACACACACACACACACACACACACACACACACAAACAACACAGAGTGTCAAACAAGCAGATATTCATCTGATTGTGTTCGAATTTCGAAACCCCAAATAACAACTTACAGATAAGAACGCAGGTCTATCTCTTCTGTAGCAACCGAAGATGTCTTGTCCGTCACGCTTTGCCTTTCTGAACGGAATACAATACAAAGTTATAATTCTAAAAAAATAATATTGATGACTTGAACGCAACAGAAGTACTGAAACTAACGAATTATGACACAGCAAGAAATAGCGCTGATAAAGTATTTATTGATTATTGGGCAAATGTTAAGATCAGCTCCCTCCAACTGTTCCCGCGTGTCTCAGCTTAACGAAAAAGGTAATGAATGGTGGGCCAACTTCACCCTGGAACAGCGGAGGGAGCTGATCTTAACATTGGCCGATTATTATAAAACTAACACAAGAAAATATTATTTTACTAACAGAGTTGCACCTTTATGGAATCAACTACCAACTAACATTTAAAGAGAGCGCCTAATACTAACAGCTTTACAAATCAGCTCGATTAATTACAATTTTATAAACAACATACTGTACGAATACGATGATTAATTCATCGCAAAAACCTGAGGGTACGATATACCTTGAGTATGTAAAAATAAAACCAAAACAAAAAGATGTGACTTTGAAAGCATAACGGCTATATTATTTTATCCCTATTTCCTAATCCTAATCGTAATCCTAATAGCGACCTCTTCGCTCATCAACCAACACTAATTTACACTGACAAAATTAAGGAGCCGGAGATTTCGTAAACATTACATTCAATCAATCAAGCAAAGCATGTATTTGGGTCAACAGCAATTAGACAGGTGTTCAATCGTTAGTTCCTAACGCTATAATTATGCATTACTATCATCATTATTAACCTTGCTCGTTAAAGGGCCTCGTCTGTCGAGAATGCACCTAGCAATTAAGCCCTGACGCAACAAGAAGAGCTTCGCACAGGAGAAAGATGACACTGCCACTCGTCACAAAGAACAGTCTCAGGAGAGTGCTCGAGTCTCCTCAGCTCACTCCGGGTATTCTGAGGCGTCCTATTACGGGTAGCTTTATACAGGTGGGCAGATACAATCTTGCTGATCTCTGGAGTTGCGCAAAGGGGTGTAGCGTGTGGTGTTTGCTTGTGGGCGTCACCCAAAAGCCTAAATGTCATAAAGAGTGATGACTTCGCAGCCTACGAACCTGGCAAAGGATGAAGCCAACTTTCTCACTTCCCACCTGGAAGGTGAAAAGGTGGAAGATGGGAGGAAGTGTTAGTGTTGTTGTAGGCAGTGAGTGAGTTCACAATGATCCCCACCTGTAGTGTAGATGAAAGGATGGGAGTAAAAAGAACACCGGTTTCAGTCAGCTGCGGAGTGCGAGCTCTTTATATATTCAGGCTTTTTTGGTGTCACTGTCACAAAACATTGGGGCAGTGGTGCACCCTATACTGGTCATAAAAAGTAAAGGACCACCTTTTTTGCTACCTTATCGCTTTTTTTTTAAAACTGAATAAACAACACAATACTACGTTTCAATCTTATCAATTACTCTTTACTGAATGTACGCTACCCAATCGTTTCCGACAATGACTGCCATAAAAACAACAACAACAACAGAGGAGGCAGATGTTATTCAGGCGAGCTGAGTGAGAATTTTGTTTATAGTGGAGATGTCTTGCCCAGGGTACATCTCCACTCACTCTCTCTCGCGGCCAAAGTGATCTGGCCCCCAAAGCCAACTATTCCCATTGGCTGCAGCACTAGAGCCAGAGCAAGTGCCCCCTAGTTTGAGAGCCATAGTCTTCGTACAAGAGAGTAAACTGTACCATGATTTGTTTCCATTACTGAGAAATATCTATTGTACAGCTCCAATTTTACTAATCTGTATTGAATAAACAACTTACTACTACGCATCCACCTTACCAATCACTTAAAATAAACACAATTATATTACACATCTGGATTTTTGTGTTATCGTTTGGCAAGTGATCTGGGCAGAGATGCAGATCAACACCCCCTCCTCCCTTTCTGGTGTTTTTTCCGTGACACCCCCCCCCCCCCAGTCTTGCCTTTCTTACTGCAGATTGAGCACTTCAATCTCTATCGTTTTCTGTATTTAACGTTAATTTTCATCCATTTTACACAATTAAAAATATGCATTCAATAATAGTAGAAGATAATAAAGGCTAGACGGAAAGAACGCACTACTACTCCTACTACTACTACTACTACTACTACTACTACTACTACTACGACTACTACTAACAACAACAACAACAACAATAATAATAATAATAATAATAATAATAATAATAATAATAATGATGGTGATGATGATGATGATGATGATAATAATAATAATAATAAAAAATATTTTGCACGCTGAATCTTAAATACAAAGCCCTGACCACTTACAAAATAAGTAAATATATATATATAAATCAATAATAATTATCAAGTAACACGATTTAAACAAATCACACATACACAAAAATCATTAATTGCCCACAGAACCAAGACTGTGACAGGGGGTGTTGATCTGCATCTGTACCGTGATCTGGTGGTTTAGGGGCTTGGAGCTGGATTGGTACATGGCACCATCGTACATCGTAGACGCCCATTCTGAGGACAGTCGCGAGGGGACCAGGAGGGGTGGGGGGGTTGTACCTAGTAATGGGAAAGATAGAAGGGAGAAAGGCCTACTGCCTGCACTGGGTTCAGACCATTGAACACCCTGGTTCAGCCAGAAAGGTCCAGGTCCCACTTCCAGAGCGTGCATGCGCGCGCACACGCACACACACAAGCACACATATGCGCGCGCACACGCACACGCACACGCACACGCACGCACACGCACACACACACAGATTGTACATAACTTGGTCTCGAATGCTGGCAACACAATCGGCACAATATTTAGTATTCTCTTTTCAGTTTCTCAATGGAGGGATTTAAAAAAAAGAAAAAAGATGTACTTATTAACAGGTCTAAGCGTTGGTTGGGTACGCGCGTATCCCCCCCCCCCCCCCCCCCCCCCCCCCCCTCTCCTTGAAATCGTAGAGATTGTAGAGAAACACGTCATGCTTGCGCCATTTTGAGGGGTACCCACCCCCCTTGCTACTACTCTATAGCCGATTTCTGTTTCTGTATAAAAAAATTTTTTAAAGGGATGTAACGGAAAGGGCTTAGTGACTGCTTTAATATTAAACAAATAAATACATAAAAGTATGGTAGTCAGCGGGATAATCATGTGCGATTGATCAAGCGATTCTTATATTTTTGTGACGAGTGTGGTAGCAATGGGGGTGGGGGGTGGGGAATAACTCGGTGAAGAGAAAATCGTGGGGCCCTACCCGTCAAAAGTTGCGTGAGCGGTAATTCACAACTTACCTAGTTTATTAAAAAAAAATATTATTTTTAATAAAAGAAGTCAGGGGTGGGGGAGGGCAGGGCTAAGGAGTGAGGAGGAATGGGTTGGTGAGGGGGGGGGGGCCAGGGAGGAAGGGAAGATTAGGGGGAACAAGGGGAGCTAGGATATAAGGGAAAGGGAAGGGGAGGTGTAGGGGATGGGGGGGGGGGGGATACGGGGGGGGGGGGGATGGGGGGGAGTAGGGAGGGAGGTGGGTGTTAGTGTGTTGTGTTATGATTATTATGCAGTGCGTGGAAATGTTTGTACGAATGGTGAGTGAAAAGCGCATTGAGTTGTTTAGCAAGAGTATGCGCTATCTAAGCATTATTATTAATTATGATTAGGCTAATGTTAAGATCAGCTCCCTCCGCTGTTCCAGGGTGAAGTTGGCCCACCATTCATTACCTTTTTCGTTAAGCTGAGACACGCGGGAACAGCTGGAGGGAGCTGATCTTAACATTTGCCAATTATGATTATTATGATGATGATGATGATGATTATGATTATTATTATTATGATATATGTACAAGTGGCCATTGACTTGACACAATGTCCATCATGTCTCTGTACGTCTTCGTCTAGACTGTGCATACCACAATACCACAGGCGTTAATGTCGGCTGAACAGGGCCTATTATGAATCAGATTAATAGGTCAAGTACCGTGCAGATTAGAATGAAAAGTAAAATGCATACTTGCTAGGGTACTATCACTTGGGTCGAAATGAAGAGTGGCATTCACACACACACACACACACACACACACACACACACACGTGCACATGCGCATATTAATAAAAAATACAATGCTACTCAATGGTGTGGGTTTTTTTAATGTGCACGATTCATCTAAAATACATTTACAGTGGATTCCTGATAACTCAAAGACGGATAACTCAAAACACTGGATAACTCACAATAATTTTCTGGTCCCAGTTTAAAAATCTTTGTGTTAAAAGGTCTTTTTAACTCAAAATAATTATTGGCTATCTCAAAATAAACTTTCAGTCCCTCCAATTTTGACTTAAGCTATAGTATATTAGTAAGTGAAAACAATTATGATACAATCGAACACACCCACCCACACCCACACTGTGTAACCCTATATATATCTCTCTCCCTGCGCGCGCGCGCGTGTGTGTACGGTGACACACACGCACACACACACACACGCGCGCGTGCGCGCACGCACAGGGAGAGAGAGAGAGAGAGAGAGAGAGAGAGAGAGAGAGAGTGTGTGTATGTGTGTGTGTGTGTGGGGGGGGGGGCTCCTGTTAACTGTTTCCATGGTATCTACTTGTGCCATTGTTTGTGTAAAATTGTCTTCTTCAATATGTATGTTGTGTAACTGACCAGTTAATGAAATGTTTTTATTATTCATTCTGTATTTTATGCGCAAGCTGGGCAACAAATTTCTTCTTGTGGAGACAATAAATTGATTTGATTGATTGATTGATTGATTGAGATAGATGAGAGAGAGAGAGAGAGAGAGAGAGAGAGAGAGAGAGAGAGAGAGAGAGAGAGAGAGAGAGAGAGAGACAGAGAGAGAGAGAGAGAGAGAGAGAGAGAAAAAGAGAGAAGAGATATGTTTCACGCATGCAGTTGGTTCAAAACCTTTCAATGAGGCTTTATACTGAAAAGTCTCTGCCCCTGTCTCGTGCCCTGTGATGCGAACGCCACCTACTTAAGATTATCACCCTTGCCATAAAGAACTAGTATAATCATAGCCACAGACAATTATCTGCCTCTGACTCATCGCTAGGTGGCAAGAGCAGTTCGTGCTTAAAATTATTGCCTTATATATTTTTTGCGATGGCTTGGAGTCAAAGCGGACTATCTTTAGATAGTCCATTGACATATTATTGAACTTATTACGAAAACTAATAACTTGTATAAAAAAAAAGACTGCTGAAATATGAAAAGCAAAACCCCCTTTTTATATTTCTGCAGTCATTGTTTGATACAAGTTTTAGTAATAAATCCAATAATACGTCAATGGACTGTCTAAAGATAGTCCGTTTTGACTCCAGGCCATCGTTAAATAATATTGCCTTATATTTTTTGTTGGTTTCCTAATAATTTATGTATGCTTCTCGAAGGATTTGAAATGTACCCGGTACCCATCTTTATTTCCTATGACACTGTTTAAATCAGATGTTTAGTTTTGTACTTACCAGCCGCCATTCAGAAATTCATGTTTAGTACGTTGGCACAGTAGGCCTATATACTATAAGCTTTAAAGGTGGACCCTGACGGATGAGTTTTTGCAAAGAACACGTCGAGATCATCAGAAAGACAGCCTTTTCGAGGATCGGAACACTCACTTTGCTCTGGTTTCCTAGAAAACAAACCGTCAAAACGGCGATTCCTCCTTGGCGGAGATGCTGGAGAGAGAAGCCATATTGGATGGGGTGGGTGGGGGCCAAAACCCATTGTGGTTGAAGCTTTGTTCTTTTGAAGCTATTTCCTTTGTTGTGAGCGAAACTCCTTTAGATAAACTGCATAGCATTTTTAAAAAAGATAAATAAAAAGGCTTGTATCGCGAAAATGTCGTGCAAACAATTTGGTCACCATTGCAAAAGAGACGGCACACGCCTTCTATTTCAGTGAAATAATTTGACTTCCAGCACCTCCGCCAAGGATGAATCGCCGATTTGACGATTTGATTTCTAGGAAACCAGAGCAAAGTGAGTGTTGCGATCTCTGTAAAGGGTGTTTTCATGGTGATCTCGATGTGTTTCTTGCAAAAAAAAACTCATCCTTCAGGGTCCACCTTTAAGCTTGTTGTTGCCGTTTAATGTTTGCATTTTGGTAAATACAAATCATTTCAACCAAAATTATTGCCCTTTCGCTTTGGCAAGAAGTAGCATAATAAAGTCCCATTGGACGCAAACGAGACATGAATTTCAAAAGAAATACACATCACGTTGGGCATTAACCCCTCCCTCCCCCTCCCTCTGTCTCTCCCTTTTACTTCTTCTTCTTCTTTTTCCGATGTTCTTTGCTAACACGTCGCGTGTGGTAAGACGCCATACAAATGTCTTCTATTCATATTCCCTTTTGGCCTACCGGCTGTCCTTTTCAAGCCTACACTGTTCTACTTTTGAGCCTTTTATCTCCTTCTCAGAGAGAGAGAGAGAGAGAGAGAGAGAGAGAGAGAGAGAGAGAGAGAGAGAGAGAGAGAGAGAGAGTGAGAGAGAGAGACCCATACCCAGAGAGAGAGAGAGAGAGAGAGACCCATACCCAGAGAGAGAGAGAGAGAGAGAGAGAGAGAGAGAGAGAGAGAGAGAGAGAGAGAGAGATGAGAGAGAGACCCCCACACCCACAGAGAGAGGGGAGAGAGAGAGTGAGAGAGAGAGAGAGACCCATATACCAGAGAGAGAGACCCATACCCAGAGAGAGAGAGAGAGAGAGAGAGAGAGAGAGAGAGAGATAGATATCCAGAGAGGAGAGAGAGAGGAGAGAGACCACAGAGAGAGACCGAGAGAGAGAGAGAGAGAGAGAGAGAGAGAGAGAGAGATGAGAGAGAGAGAGAGAGACCCATACCCAGAGAGAGAGAGAGAGACCCATACCCAGAGAGAGAGAGAGAGAGAGAGAGACCCACACCCACAGAGAGAGAGAGAGAGAGAGAGAGAGAGAGAGAGAGAGAGAGAGGAGAGAGAGAGAGAGAGAGAGAGGGGGGGGAGACCCACACCCACACAGAGAGAGAGAGAGAGAGAGAGAGAGGAGAGAGAGAGAGAGAGAGAGAGAGAGAGAGAGAGAGAGAGAGAGAGAGAGAGAGAGAGTGAGAGAGGGGAGAGACCCCACACCCACAGAGAGAGAGAGAGAGAGAGAGAGAGAGAGAGAGAGAGAGAGAGAGAGAGAGAGAGAGAGAGATATTTTCATGACTGTAGCAAATAATCTATCAATGCGCACCGCCTAATGTACCTATGCAGGAATGTACCCATGTACGGCTATTTTCAAGTACCTATGCAGGGTGAGGTACAGAGAAGAAAGACGATGAAAGTTCGTTTAACGTCCCCCAGCCTGCATAACAGCCTGCATAATCATGGGCCATTAATAACTATAAAGATAGTCTGACGATTATGGAGGTACTGCATATGTGCCCTTATGGGTCGAGAGAACGTAAAACCCAACTTACTGGAGGTACTGCAATGCCAGGAAAGTCCCGAAGTTTTTGGTGGGTTTTTTTAATAATCAAGACAGTTGCTCTCTGATTGGAGCAGGGGGAGAAAGAACCGAAGCCCCAGGCCATATATATATATATTTATGCCCTTCATTACATCTTTTACGCAGACTATTATTCAATTTTGAATGAAGAACGTTATCCTAGCAACTGGTGAATGGCCTTTCCCTCTTTCACAAATGTTATACAAAATACGCATTGACAAGTGTTTTTTTTTTCCCTTCTTCTTCTGCGTTCCCAGGCCATATGGCCATAATGGGTAAGGTACATAAATTATATTATGTGTCCGGTTTTAAGTTTTTACTGGTCTCCCCGCTCCGTACTACAGCCGACACATTCCAATTGTGGAGGAGCTCACAGGAGAAACATTATTTGGAAGATTCTTTTAAAAAAGGCAGGAGAATGGGCCAATAAGTCAGAAAAATAGTAGATGATTTAAAGCAAAGGGAAAAGGCAGAGTCAAAGAGAGTGGCAGATTAGAGGAAGTTACAAGCACAGGACTTCCAGAAGGTCGGGGGATACTGTCATGGAGGGGCGGGGGTCGTCCGGCTCCCCGTATGCAGGCATGAGGCATCCACCCACTGCCCCAGTTTCTTTTTCAATTGTGCTTAGTTTGTCAGAAGCAGTTTGTTTCATGGTAGAATCGAACAGCTCCAATTGTCTCCCATTTATATTTGCTTGTGAGGTTGGTCATAGTGACGGATCTCCAATTGTCTCCTGTTTATGTTTGCTTGTGAGGCTGATCATAGAGACAGACAGACTTGATACTATTCCCTCGTTTGGTCACAAGGCTTTCAACAAATTGCAAATTCAGTCGTCGAGTCGAGTCCACCTCCGACAGAGCTTTGCAGTTTATCAGTGCCTTCTTCAGGTTTTAAAGTTGGATGTTTCAACGCGAGAGCCCAGGGCGTCACATATGGGTTGGCTAACGTTGAATAATCCTGTCACAAGTTCGTCAAATCAACCTGGGGGGTTGGGGGGTGGTTATAGAGGGCGAAACCAGAGAACGGTGTCAGCTATCCGATATTTTGCAGGTGACGCATATCTGTAGAGGACATCCCGCTATCGCTACGTATCGATAACACTACCAAGATAAACCAGTACGGCTATCACTACGTATCGATAACAATACTAAAATAAACCAGTACGGCTATCACTACGCATCGATAAACACTACCGGGCTAAATCACTACGGCAACTAAGGGATAGTGTTAGGGCTAAAGACCCACCACGTCACGTGTCAAAATCACGGTTACAGCTAATAAGAAATCTTAAGTAAATCTTCCTATAATAAGAGGGAATGTGTACACGTTGACTCGTGGGGGGGGGGGGGGGGGGGGGGGGTGGGAGGTGTGGGCGGTGGGGGGGGGGGGGGGGGGGGGGGGGGGGGGGGGGGGGGGGGGGGGGGGGGGGGGGGGGGGGGGGGGGGGGGGGGGGGGGGGGGGGGGGGGGGGGGGGGGGGGGGGGGGGGGGGTCGTACAAGAGTAGGGTTAAACTTAGGTAAGGGAATAGGGTTAGGTTACGAAAAGGGTTCGGGGTTAGGGTTAGGGTTAGTCTGTCGGAATTCAAACTGACACGGATTGGCATGGGTAATAGTGGTAACAACAGCGGGTAGTTATTTCGATACGTAGCGATAGCGCCACGCACCCAATCTGTGCGGTTTACGATACAGGGTAGCTCTGAACTAGATGTGAATTCAACTGCCCCACTGAACTCTGAACGACCCGGAAGAAAAAAAAATAGGTTCTATGGGAAAGAAAGGAAGGCTGGCGCGACCTACATTTCTGTTGTTGTTGTAATCTCCTCCATTTAAACCTTTTATTAATAATTAATTAAATACATAAAAAAATAAAAATAAAAAAGAAAAAAAACAAAAAAAAAACACAAAAATAAAAAAAAAAAAAAAAAAAAAAAAAAAACCCTTTCACCGCCAAAAGTCGCATTTTTTAGCCCCACACCACAGTGATTTAACACCTAAAGGAACATCAAATTGGGGTCTATTATTCCAAAGACCCTATTGTCTTAGTGTTCTGGGAGTTTTAGTAAGGATAGACCTTATTTTTATTATGTCACTGAAGAATCCCCAATAGGGGAAGACGGGGTAAAAAAGCGCATGGGCGGGTAAGAAAGCCCACCCCAATTATCTCATGAAATAAAGAAAAATTTCAGTCAAATTTGCCCATGAGACGAAATGCTAGACATTAACGGCGAACCGACGAACAAAAACACGTCGTCGCTTGCAGTCTCATGGGCAAAATGAGACTGAAAATTTGCTCCATTTCATGAGATAATTGGGGTGGGCTTCTTACCGGCCCATGGTTGCGCTTTTTTTTAAACCCGTCTTTCCCACTTCCCCTAACTTTACCCCGTCTTCCCTAAACTGCAGATGGATTTTGTTCTCAGACCCAGGTTACATTTAATGGACATTTTTTTTTGGCTGAAATATGTCTGGTGGTGAAAGGGTTAATGTCTCTTTGGTTGTCAATCTACCAGAAGCTCTTTCAATGTTACCCGTTTCTCCTCTACCTAGTTTTTGTTGTAGTAGTTGAAGTTCATGCTCCACGCAACTTTGCCGACATTGCGTTCTAGAAGAAAAACAATACTTTATCAATGCTGTTCATGGTGATAGTTGATTTTGTGGGTGCCTGCTTTCTCTCCCTCTTTTGCTGTGTTTGTTCACATCTGTGTTTGTTTTCACACCACCACCTCTCTCTCTCTCTCTCTCTCTCTTCTCCTCTTTCTTCTCCTCTCTCTCTCTCCCCCTCTCTCTCTCTCTCTCCCAGAAGAAAAAAACATCTCTACAAAACAAATCTCTTTTCTCTTCTTCTTGGGGGCGAAAAACAAAACAACCTTCTACAAAAAACCACCACCACCCTTACTCTCTCTCTCTCCCACTCCTCTCTCTCTCTCTCTCCCCTCCCCCCCCTCTCTCTCTCTCTCTCCGAGACCCTCACTCTCTCTCTCTCCCCTCTCTCTCTCTCTTTCCCTCCTTCTTCTCTCTCTCTCCCTTCTCTCTATCTCTCTCTCTCTCATCCCTTCTCTCTACCTCTCTCTCTCTCTCTTCCCCCCTCTCTCTCTCTCCCCCCCTCTCTCTCTCTCTCCCCCCCTCTCTCTCTCTCCCCATTCTCTCTCTCTCTCCCCTCCTCTCTCCTCTCCCCCCCTCTCTCTCTCTCTCCCCCCTCTCTCTCTCTCCCCCTTCTCTCTCTCTCTCCCCTCTCTCTCTCTCTCTCTCTCTCTCTCCCACTCTCCCCCTCTCTCTCTCTCTCTCCCCCTCTCTCCCCCCCCTCTCTCTCTCTCTCCAGGGTGGGGGTGGTTCCAGGGTTTCCTATGCGTTCCCGCTTCTCTCTGTTTCTACAATGCTATAATCCCAGAGTAATCTGTAAGTGTAAACCCCGTGGAATATCACATGGGACGACAGATCACATAGAAAGATAGAATGGGGCTAACCCCAAAGGGCGCATTTTGGCAAATGACGATTTGGGCGCATAGCCCAAATGAGCGCGGGTGTTCGTATCCCATATGAGCGCGTATCTATCCTACAAGGCCGATATACGTATGTCCCAAAAGAGCGCATCTCAATCATAATTCTTTAATTTCAAAATCTACGAGAAAACACAGCACATAAAAGAATTTCATTTCATGAAATCAACACACATATTTTCATATCATGCACTCTCTCTAATGCTCTAATGTGTATAACAATAACACTAACCCTAACCCTTTCCCTAATGTGGCGATGTGTTGAATCGTGGACACGCGCGCTTATGCGATAAGAGAATCTGCTACTATCTGCTACTAGACTAGAAAACACGCGCTCATATGGGCCATCAAAAACGCGCCTATATGGGCTATAAAACGCGCTCATATGGGCTATGCGCTGTTTTGGGAATCTCCGGATAGAATTGTGGCGGTAAAGATGCCCCCCCCCCCCCCTCCTCCTCCATTTCTCGGTTGTTTCCATTTTTTCAGTCTTGCCTTTCTTACTTCAGATTGAGTACTTCATCCTCTATCTTTTGCTATATACCTATAGCAGTAATTTTCATCCATTTGCATAATGAAACACATGCATTCAATAATAGTAGAAGATAAAGGCAAGACGGAAACAACGCAATGAACCAGGACTGTGACAAATGCTCCGCGGCTGTTGTGTGTACTGCACTACATAGGGGGGGGGGGGGGGGTTGTCCTATTTGATAATGGCCTTTATCATGACTGCGATTAATTACTCAAAGATAATTAGCTGAAAGGTTAATAAAATATAGCTTAATGTTTGGTCAGAAAGGCAAGTGTGAAAATGCAGGGAGCGCCGAGAAATAGAGTTGAGAACGGTTCGGTTTTCCCTCTTCGAACCGGTTTTATTGAACCAGGTTTTTTTTTTAAACCAGTACTCGCATCACTAGATTCACCTATGCAAACATATTTATTTGTCATAATATTCACACACACACACGCACGCACGCCGCACGCACGCGCGCGCACACACACACACTAAAGAAACTTATGAGTTATGACACACACACACACACACACACACACGCTCAACTCAACACTCGGTCAAAGTCAGACATACATACACCTCCACAAACTAGAAACAGCTACTCTTGGTCTACAAACACCCAATCTACGCTGAGAATCAGTGTTGTTTTTCGTTATTTCTAAGAAAAACTTACTTTTAGTTTGCAGTTTAAAAAACCGGTTCACAGCAACTCGAACCGGTTTTTCGAACCGCGAAAGTTTAGCACCGGTGTTTCGGTTCAGACCGGTTTTTCTCCCCACCTCTACCGAGAAATGTAAGGGGGGGGGGGGGGGGGGGCACATCTTGACTTTACCAGTGAGTCAGAGAACCAAGAGGCATAGAGATGTATGAACAGACAGTTTGTTGGAGCATAGAGCTGCGAACATAGAGAATGACTATGCAGCATTGGGTCGAATTTGGAACATGTTGTTAGTCGGTAAAAGATATCAGTAGAGCGTAATAATCGGCAACACGATCCACGATTGGATGATTATCTCCTTTCCAAACATAATATTATAAAAAGAGCCTTCACCTTGCTACTGAGAATGACCCGGCTGTTCCACTAAACTATGGATGAACCCCCCCACCCACAAAATGCACGAAAAAAGGAGAAGAAGAAAAAAGATAGGTCGTGGTGGTTTCTTGGTTAAGAACTGGGTCAGAGAATTGGAAAGAGAAGGCTTTGGTCGGGTTAAAACTGGGGGTGCATAGTCATCGTTCGAAATCCCGCTAAACTATGGATGAACCCCCACAAAATGCACGAAAAGGGAAGAACAAAAGAGGTCGTTAAGAACGAGGGTTATGAACTGGGTCAGAGAATGAGAAGAAAGTTTTGGTTGGGTTAAAAACTGGGGGTGCATAGTCATCGTCCGAAATCCCGCTAGTCTCACGAACCGTCTTAAGGCCTTTTCCGACGATGCAATCACTCGCTCTTTCGCAAGAGCCATTTTCACAACGTGACAGAGCTACCAGGTGTCGCATGAAAAAAGGTAGCTCGTAAAAATAAGTAGCTCGCTACTATGAGAATCTGTATTTGCGACAACCACAAATTTCACTTTTTCTGTAATTTAACCATTTACTTAACCCTAACCCTAACCCTATCCCTAACCCTAGAAAAAAGTGAAATTTGTGGTTCATGCTCAATGTCGCAAATACACACTGTCATAGGTAGCGAGCTACTTATTTTTACGAGCTACCTTTTTTCATGCGACACCAGGTGCATGTTAGAGGAAGCATCATCGGACAAGGCCTTTTAAGCCTACATGCTATAATGTACTTTATTACTACATATTTGGGACTTGAGGGACTACCATTATAGACCGTTACCTGGGATAGGTGTTTACTCTCCCCCCCCCCCCCCCCCCCCCCCCCCCCCCCCCCCCCACCTGGGGATTACTTTTCACCTGTGTTTTTTGAAAGTCCGTTATATGTGAAGAATTAATTGATATGTTACCCTTTGGTGAACGGATTAGTTTGGCCGTGCTTATTTTTTGTTTGTGGCTCAAGCCACAAACCTATAACTCACTTTGTCGGTCGGTCGGTCGGTCTGTCTGTCGGTCGGTCCAAAATTGTCGCACTTCAAATCGAGGCGACGAAAATGGTGTTTTACGTCCTCTTGGTCTGAATCAGACACAAATGGGACATTTGTAAATACAAATATGGTGGGAACAATACTGGAGGCAATGCCCGGAGGCAGTACGAAACCAGTAAAGTCCCGATTTGTTATTAATACAGATAGGTGTAGCGGTAACCACGCCTCGGTTAAACCTCATCGGCTATGGCACCGCTACAAGTATTTAAAATTTCAAAATCGAGGCTACACTTCAAATTGAGGCCGCTCTTTAAAATGATGTATTTTAAAAGCGTACAAAATAATAAACATACGTAATACAGACACTACAACAGACACGACGAGTATGCGGTGCTTCTTTTGATGAGAATAAGTAGGATACATAGTATTAAATGTTTTCCAAAAGATATAAAAAGTTACGAAATGGTGCAGAGATAACATTCTGGTTTACAGATTAAAATTATTGAAAAGCCAGGGTGATTGGAGTGGTAAAAATAGACCGCGTGCCACAAACTATTGCGATTTCACGCTTGTTTTATAATTAATTTTCCTTCTTTGCGCTTACTATTTTGCATTTGGGGGTAGGGGTAATCAGTCTGTGATTATCATACTTTTTGTGCTTCAATCTTAATTCAGCTTAACATAAACAGAAAGTAGAAGAATTTTCCTTAAGATATCTGCCCATTTTGCGTGTAACTATGGCAAAATAAGGTATTATAACGATATTACTTTTGTGGATTTTCAAATTGCAAACCACTGAAGCGGGTCTTATCACTAAGCCACAGCCGCGCCTATTTCCACTTCTCCACACAGTCACCATACTGCTCATAACACATCTCATGTATGTGTGTGTGTGTGTGTGTGTTTGTGTGTGTGCGAGTGAGCGCAAACGCATATATGATAAATATGTTTTTGTCTTTGATCATTCATATATTTGAATCTGTATACCCCCCCCCCCCCCCCCACACACACACACACATAATGCCCACACGTACATGCATGGTTTAATTTCTCATGCATCTACTCATGCAGGTATTCACTCACTCACGAGTGTGCACGCACGCACGCACACGCGCACACACACACACACACACACACACATTCTCCTACCACACACACCTAAACAAATCCCGTTAAGGCGTTATCACTTGGTGGGAAGTGGCAGCTGCAGCGATGGTCTCTTGGTTGTTTCATTTTCTTGTCCTCCACCACTTGTGGCTCACTTAAAAGAGAAAACCATTCTTTGTAGATTTACAGCAACCTGACAGAATATTATGGCAAGCAGAGCTTGTTGGTGCTGCTTTCTGGCTAAGTAGTAGTAGTAACAGTAGAAGTAGTAACAGTAACCGTAGTACTAATAGTAGTAGTAGTTGTTGTTATTGCTGCAGTAGTAGTAGTTTTTGTTGTTGTTAGTGTTGTTAGTAGTTGTTGCTGCTGTTTGTGTAGTCATAGTTGAGAAGAAAAAGTAGGCCTACTAGTAGTAATAGAAGTGGTAGTGGAGGTGGTGGTGGTGGTGGTGGTGGTAGTAGTAGTAGTAGTAGTAGTAGTAGTAGTAGTAGTAGCGGTAGTGCTGTAGTAGTAGTAGTAGTAGTAATTGTTGAAATTGTGTGGAGTGGGTTTAATATCAGTCTAGGCCTCGTGGTCTTTTGATTATTGATTTTTTCCCTAGTATGCCATATTATACTTGTGCTTATTCTTTCATTGTCTGGGAGGTTTTAAGGCATCTAATGTTTTGTGTATCTTAGTCATCCTGTTGAGTATTTCAGGCATATGCAATCGTGTTAGATTTTCCAAAACAGGTATTGCTGCATTTTTTCTTAGAATGTTCCTGCGAGATAGACTAATTCTGTTGGAAGAAAAATACAATTTGTACAATCTATGTTGTGAAGGCCATTACATATCTTAATTTTTCAATCAAATTACTTAATTCTACTGCACTTGAATGAGCTTAACCCTTTCACCGCCAAAGTCGCATTTTGCACCACAATGATTTAGCACCTATGTCACTGAAAGGCATCAAATTGGGGTCTATTATCCAAATACCAGATTGTCTTAGTCTTGGGAAGTAAGGATAGACCTTATGCTATATATGTCACAGAAGAATCCCCAATACTGCAGATGGATTTTGTTCTCTACCTAGGTGAATTTGATGGACATTTTTGGCTGAAATATGGCTGGCGGTGAAAGGCTTAAATAAAGACAATAATTATGTCTTTCATAAAAGTCATTCCATAGCATTTTCAGAAGTTTTCTCTCTTCTCTGCATTTATTCCATACCCGCAGACTGTCCTTTACATATTTTGTGTGCTATGTCCATTATAACACCATTGGTAGTTGCTGAAGCACTACTGATCTAACAAATAGAACACTCAACAGACAGGCAGACTGTCACAGTAGCATCATTGGATTCAGTCTAAAAATGCTGCAGCTTACTAAAAAGATGATGTATAACGTCACGCATGAGAAACAATGTGGATGCAGTAATGGAGTTAGCAAGATGACAGATAAAGAGTGAGAACCTGCAATGATACATGATCATCTTAAAATTATGAGAATTATGGAACCTGTACAACTTGGCCTGACAATAACCCGCCAATCACCCACCCTGGGGGTGGATTAATGGATTTGTTGTCTCTCTTCGGGCAAAGGAACCCCTTGAAGTCATGAAAGGTCTGCTTGAGCTGAGCACTGTGCACACTCAGCTTTCTCAGACTTTTTTCAATAAAATTGCTCACATGCTCAAATCAACCAGATTCTGCTCTGCAAAGAACGGCCCCCCCCCCCCCCCCCCCCCCCCCCCCCCCACCTTACATGAAACTACAGATACAGTTTTATAAACAAAACCAGTCAAACAGCATTTTAGAGGAAACGTTTTTTGTGATAACATAGAAAAAAAAGTTCTTGAGAACACAAGTACTGTTGCCAATGTGAAAGCCAGGCTCATGAACACTTGAAAAGCCGATGGGCTTTGAACATCCACAGCTTGAGCCTTGGATGTGCTTGCTTTAATTACTCCAGTCTTTAATTAGGCAGCCTAGAAATGTGGGCAAACTAGCAAAGAAAGAGTCCTCCCACTTTTCCAAGTTGATAAGGGCAGACTTTATTACAGACACAATCATGTTTCATCAGTTCTATCACAGCCTTTGAACAGACCAGGCCAGGTACAACAGCCGTTCCTGCTGAAATGTCCATCAAGAAAATCTCCAAAATCTAATAATAGTTTTTCCTTAGTTTCCATATTAAAATAGTAGAAGAAGCAAATTTGATTCCCTTTAATTGACTGAGGGCAAACAATATAAATGTGAGAGGGTCTACTTCACAAGGAAGTGTGTGTTATGTCTGTCGTCAGTGAAGATGGGTTGATAGTTACTTCTGATCCTCACCTAAGCACTTCCTTTGTTAAAAAAAAAGCCAGGCTTCATCAGTCTGCACTAATGTTATCAATCCAACACACACTCAATTTACAAGGCGCAGTGACTATCCTCTTGTTGTACAGAGTCCGAAGCACCAAACATGGAGTCTTCTAGGCACTGATATCCACACCCAACGACCTTTTCTGAGCATATCAATGCAAGTCAAAATGCACAGAACTGATTAATATGATGTACATTTTTCATCTGCCAAAACAAAAAGTAAAACTGGTGCACTAAGGAATGAAAAAAGATCATAGTTATAATGATGCCATGAAACAATAGCCTCTATGAAGAACTCAGGAAGGCCTCGTTCAGGCTGCCTCTCTGTTGCTGAGCTTCCCTCAAGCTTCATACAAAAATAATGAACTTCAACATTCTTATTTAGAATAAATTATTTTTCAGAATCCTGATTTTCCTACTCTGTTTGGAAAGGATGGTAAGAAGATAAATCTGACGAGCTTCAAGTATGACAGACTGAAGGCGACATTGTGCCGAGAGAACTGATGGATATTATATGTGGAGATCCAGTCCTAGATCCTGATAGGAGTAACAACTACTTTATCTTGGTAGCTTGTCTGATGCTGTTCCTGAAGATGGTGTGCAATCAGCAGCAGTAGGCTTAAAATAGACGCCATAGTCAGAGACATACAACAACTAGAACGTTAAGATGCTAAATCACCAACCGTGTGCCTCCTTACTCTTTTACTTGTATTTTCAAAAAGTTTAATATCGAAGCCCCCGGATAGGGAGCGTATCAGATATTAAGCTGATAAGAACAGATGCGATGAATTAGAGGTGAAACGAAAGTTTGCTTTTACGTCCTCCCGGCCGAAGCCATGTGGGACATTTCTTTATATAAAGTTCTGAATTAGAGGTGTAATATGGTCAATTTATAGAGCACAAAATGCTCTATGAGTATGTGGCTTGACAAAACATGCATTTATTTTAAAATTCAAAGATTTCAAAACTAATAAAGTGGACGCTTTGAAACTTTTGCAGGTGTTAGTCCTGTATATTCTGTACATATTTCCAAAATGTCACGTTTGTATCTGTTACCATTATTTAGAAAATAAAGGTAACCTATACAAATATAAAGTTTGCAAGGGGAAGCAACTGGCCAGCTAGAAAGGTAACCTATACAAATATAAAGTTTGCAAGGGGAAGCAACTGGCCAGCTTTCAGCAGCGTTTTCGGCTCCAGTGACCTTGACCTTTGACCCATGACCATTATCGAACTTGGCCTTGATCTTCCTAATACCTACCCACATGCAAAATTTGAGCACCCTAAGTCCATCCGTTCAAACTCTAGAGAGGATACATACAAACATACAAACATAGTCCACCTCAGACACGAGTGAAAACATTACCAATCCGCTCTCTACGATCATGGTTGGTAAATATGGACGGCTTTCACAGCACTGCATTTTCACGCTTCATTGTGGTTTTATTTGGATTTAATATGATGTGTATTAGCAATAAAACTACAAAAGATACATGATCAGATAGCTTACTCAATACCCTTTAGTTTCGTACCAAATATGATGATGTTTACTTGAGAAAAAACTTGCATAAGGTACTTCAAGTAACCCTACCCCCTAAACCGGCACCGTCGCTAGGGGTACCATATTGTAACGCTTGTATCTTCTGAAACTACCCGGTTACAGCGGGGTAACATATACAGTATAATTTCAAAATGAATACTGTTTAAAAAAAATACACTCCCAAAAAATCCCCAGGGGGGGGGCTACTGACAGGTAACGGTCTATTACGTTAAGCCTTATTGTTGCTTATTCTCTCTCCCTAACTTTAACTACCTTGTATAAGCCCACCCCCTTTGAACGAAATCGGTCCGAAAGTGGGGTGGGGGTGGAGGGGGCGTGGGCGTTTATTAGGTACCCTAATGCACAACGTCGGTCCAAAAGTGGTGCGTGTGCGTTTATTCGGTAACTATACCCCTATGCAAGACTTTTTTTATTTATTACAAAAACAACAACTGCGATTATAAGGTCATTGACAAACGCATTTTCCCTCTCTCCCTCTCTCTCTCTTGCTCGCTCGCTCGCTCTGTACACATGCCTGCGCACACCCACCTACACATTTATCACGTGCACACATGCAAACACATTCGCACACAAAGGGAGAGATAGATAGGCCTTGATAGAGAGAGAGAGAGAGAGAGAGAGAGAGAGAGAGAGAGAGAGAGAGAGAGATTTTAACACAATTTTTTTACAACATACAAAATGTCATACTGAAAAGACACAGTTCGGGTTTTGTGTTGCTTGAATAAAATAACTTGCTATAACTGTACTTGCTATAACTGAATAACTGTATTTCGATTCCTATTATTTTAGTAGCCGTGTCATTTCACAAAATAGGAGGCTGTCCTTAAACTACCTTCGTTTTAAAGGGGAAAATAGCTCGAGCACGAAATATCTTGCCACATGGTATGGTAGTATTATAACTTATCATCTTCTGAAGCTCATTTTAGAATAGTAAAGCAGGCCTACATTCTCAATTTTAATGAAACTCGGTGCACCTTGCTTCGTTCTGAAACTCAGTTTGAAACTGCAAAGTAGGACTACATTCTCAATTTTAATCAAACTCGGTGCACCTTGTTTCGTTCTGAAACTCAGTTTGAAACTGCAAGGTAGGCCTACATTCTCAAGTTTAATTAAACTCAGTGTACCTTGCTTCGTTCTGAAGAAAAGGTTTGAACATTAAAGTAGGCCTACATTATTAATTTTAATGAAACTCAGTGTACCTTGTTTCGTTCTGAAGCTAAGTTTGGAACAGTAAAGTAGGCCTACGTACATTCTCAATTTTAATGAAAGTCGGTGTACCTTGTTATCTTCTGAATAGCTAAATTTGGAAGTGCAAAGTATACATTCTCAGTTTTAATGAAACGCGCTGTACCTTGTTAGGCTATTTTATGAAAGTAAGTTTGGAAATGTAAGTCAGTACATTCTCAGTTTTAATGAAACGCAGTGTAGCCTACCTTGTGATCGTCTGATGATAGGGGGGTGGGGGGTGGGGGTGCTAGGTTTGGAACTGCATACATGTATATGTTACAGTCAAAATGAAAAATTAGTCATTACGGGTAATGCCTGAAAATTTCAGTCATTTCCGGAACTACCTGTTTCAAACAGCCATTATTGGAAATGGCTAACATTTTCAGTCACTACCGGTAATGCCTGAAAATTTTCTCCAGTCAATACCAGAAATGACTAAACACAAAACACCATAGTGAACCTGAATGGTTTTTAATTTATGATGCATTCAATCAGAACAATAAATATTTTTTGTCAAGACTAAAAGCAAGTCTTTGAACACAATCACTTTGACATAATCATGCAGAGAGCCTGTCTAAAAATAACTAAAAATTACTACATTGAGTGTGACAGTCAAATCAGTCACTCGTTCAAAACAGATGTAACTTCGTGAAATATGCTTTTTTCCGTCTTATGAAATGGAAAAAAGGCTGATATTAACCCTAAACTTTTAATACGACTGAAAAATCAGTTTATCAGTGTAATTTTTGCAACAAATATCAGAGGGTTTGAAATTAAGTTTGAAACTAATAGTTTGCGTTTTATAAGACAGAAAGAAGCATTTGGGAACCGTTGGCATCTGTTTTGAACGAGCGACTGATTTGACTGCGACATCGAGTCATCTCAAAAGCTTATTTGTTGCAGCAGTGGAGACTGTGGTGGCTATTGCATTTCAGCTTAGCCTTGAAGCATTTGCAGCGGTTGGTCTGGCACTTCTTGGCCCCTGCACAATTACATTTTGTGAATCCCTGTCTCCCGCCCAGTGAACCCGTAACCACTGCTTCTCTGAGACTCACAAGTTTGTCTCTATTTATGTCCTGTGTTTTGAGAAGTCTTTGGGGACAAATTTCAAATTCATTCCTCTCATAGGAGCCTTTCAGGACGCCATGCTTTTTGCCAATGGTGTATGTGTTCTGCTCCGATTTGTCCAAGATCACACCCAGAATATTTCGTGGGTCGCCTCTACCCCTGTCTACCAGTGGAATTGGAATTGCCACATTGTCCCCCTCTTGGCCTGGACAGAGATCCACTCTACCGCGTTTGACCATTCACTCTGCTTGCTCTTGCTGACATGTACGACTGGCTTGCCGCTGGATTCGGATGTCTTCCTGCCTTTTGTCAAGAAGCAAGAGTTCTGTCCCACCCAGATCAGTTGATGTGGAAGGCTGTAGGAAAGTGTCAGCTGTTGCATGTTCATCTTCACTGTCTGTTGCTGCTTCGCTGACAGTGTCATACTGGGCTGCAGCCATGATTGCCTCACTGAAAGATGTGCTGGGTGTAGACTGAAGTCCAGCTGAAAGATCAGCTTGACTGTTTTCAGCCCAACCTCCGGCTAACAAGTGATTCAAAAGGTTGGATGCATTCTCTTCAGCGGTTTCATTTGTGAGTCCTGTTTGGATGGTTTCAGTGGCTGCTTGTTCATCTGAACTTGTTTCAGCATGGGGTTCTTGGGGAGCATCATCTGCTGGCAACCAAGCAAGGGCGAGGAGATCATCTTCCGTCTGCAAACGCTCAATCAGATCAGCAGGCAGAGATGTAGAATTCAGGCCCATTTTGGGAGGATATCCAAGCATTGCCTGGAGAGGTGACCTTTTGATTGCTGCATTGCATGCCCAGTTCTTCGAAAACTGAACACATCGCAGCCCAACTGACCAGTGCGTTGTCTAATTGTCTGTCATCCATGGTATGAGAATGTCTATGATGTCTGAGTTGGCCCTTTCCACCGAGCTGACTCTGTGGGTGATGTGGCTTCCCGTGGACAATCCTGAGTTCAGGCCAGATATCGCGCAGCTCCTTGATGACGCCAGCGGTGAATTCAGAACCATTGTCTGACTGCAGAATCACAGGCGCTCCGAATAAAGTGAAAATGTCAAATAGCTGCAAGGCCACCTCACTCGCACATTTTGAACAGAGGGGCCGGAGCACAACAAATTTGGTTAGGTGGTCTTGATAAACCATAATCCACTTGTATCGTTTATCTTCCATAGACTGAAAGTCGATGAGATCCACCTGACCCCTGGAGGAGAATTCATTGGACAAGATTGGTTGCACTACGACACCTTTTGTTTTTGCGCGTTTTGCTAATTGAAAATTTGCGCACACGTTGCCTAAAGCCCCTGATATGAAAAAAAAGATTATTTCAAACGTGCTTAGAGGTCACCAAGAAAATGTATTCTACACAAAGCACACCACACAGTTTCTCTTGGTACCCACACCAATCAAGCATCAAAGCAGCAAAGTGGGGGGTGGGTTGTTACAAGGTGTTTCACCCTTTGCACACTTTTTCCTTCCAAACAGGAGATGGGTTTGTACTAAAAGATGGGCTAATACTCAGTATTTTACTGCAATCAACACTTTCCCATTCTGACTGACATGCATTTCCCATTCTGCCTGATATCTAGTTCAGCCAGATGGGTAAACCTAGACCATTTCCCATATTGGCTGAAATTCAGGCAGAATGAGTACAAACTCCTCTTGAATTTCAGGCATTACCGGTAATGACTAAATTTTTTAGCCATTTCCAGTATTGGCTGATTGAAACAGGTAGTTCCGGAAATGACTAAAAATTCCAGGCATTACCCGTAATGACTAATTTCTCATTTTGACTGTAAGTGAGTGTAACATATATCATTTGTAGTGTTTTCCAGTTGCCACAAAAATAGACATATATTATTCTGATAGTTCAATGCCGCTGTACGGAAACCATACCATACGTAATGACGCACCCTCTTTTTGCGTGATCCACCCACACTCCCTTTGAACAAAATATTCCTTTGTTTTAAAATGGGCTCGAATGAGTGGGATGATGACAAACAGTTGCCTAGTTAAAGACACACTGATCCACCACGTTTAAGTCCCTTGGGGTTTTTTTCTGGGTAGCTGTGACCCACATACGAATGCCCCCAACTTAAAATTTAGGCTGCTCTTTATAAAATGATGTTTCGTTTTTGAATTTGGGGGCATTTATACGGGAGTCGAACCTGGTCAAAACAAGATTTCTTACCAGCTATAAGAGGGAAAACACGAGAAACCCGTGATTTTCGAAACGTGACCTGGTGGGTCTTTAAGAGAGGAATGGGGGGAGGTGTCAGGGAGGTGCGGGGGGGGGGGGGGGGGGGGGGAGTTGGATGGGGGGGGGGGGGGGGGGGGGGGGGGGGGGGGGGGGGGGGGGGGGGGGGGGGGGGGGGGGGGGGGGGGGGGGAGGGGGGAGGGATGTAAACGATGGGTGGTGATGGTGCACTTTACAGATGGGCAAGAGTGATGGTCCAAATGCCAGGGACACTCTCGAATTATAGGCACGGCACTTTTTGCCTGCCATTATCACAAAGTGGGGTTGTGGTGTGTGTGTGTGGGTGTGGGGGGGGGGGGGGGGGGGGGTGGCGGGGGGGGGGGGGGGGGGGGGTGCGGCGGAGAGGTTTGGGGGGTAGGAATGTGTGAAACTACATAGATTATCAAGATAGATCAGTGTGATAAAATGCCTGATTTTCTCTTTCTTTTTTTAGCTTTGACGTGGCATTTCACCACGAATTCCCTGTATATCTCTCTTTCTTTCTCCCGTCCCTCTCGTTTTTCGCTCTCTCTCTCTCTCATCTTCTCTCTCTCTCATCTCTCCTGTCTATCTCTCTCTCTCTCTACTGTCTCTCTCTCTCTCACGCTCTCTCATGTCTCCTGTATGCCTCCCCTTTGATGTCCTTTTCTCATTCTCTTTCTCCCCCGTCCCACCTCCATCCCCCCCCCTGCTCCTCTCTCTCTCTCTCTCTCCTCTCTCTCTCGCTCTCTCTCTCTCTCCGTCTCCCTCTCGCTCTCTCTCTCGTCTCTCTCTCTCTCATCTCGCTCTCATCCCTCCCTTGTTCTCCCTTTCTCTTTCTCTTCTCTCCCGTCTCTCCACCCCCCTCGCTCTCTCTCTCTCTCTCTCTCTCTCTCTCTCCTTCTCCATCTCTCTCTGATCTCTCTTCTCTCTCTCTCTCTCTCGCTCCTCCCTCCCTCTCTCTCTGTCTCTTTCTGATTCTTCTTTCCTCCATTTTCATTCCCTCCACATCCCCCACAACATTTCTCTCTCTCCTGTCTCCAGTCTCACTCTCTCTCTCTCCAATCACTCTCTCTCTCACTCTCTCTACTTTCGTCTCTCTCTCTCTCCCTTGGTGTTCATCTTCACATCCCATTCACAACAACTGTGCTCCTGTCAGAGGACAGAGTAGTATAATAATGACAAAACGATGATTTGCAGCCGTTTTGGGAGGACCAGTTTGGCTTTGCCCTCTTTAATCTTTAGCCACCCCCCACCCCCTACACTAAGGTCCTACCCCCGCCCCACCCTCTCGCGCACCTTGTATCCTCTAAATCTCATGTTAACCCACATGCTACCGATGCCATATTCTAAGGGATCGCGTCAATGATGTGCCACCTGAGCTGCTGCATTGCTCAATGAGTGCTTAGTCAGGTTATTGGAGAGCACAGTATCGCTGTTACTTCGCTTCGGCTTCCTGCCTATAATGAGTGTACATTGCGTCATGCTGCCGTTATGCGCCTAACCGAATGGTCTGTGTACACGTTAGCAATAGTCACAAAATATCACTATTTCCCCATTGGAAAAACAGTGAGTTGGTCTGTGGTACACGTTAACTCCATTCACGAGATGTTTTTAAATTTCCCCATGGCCCACTCTTAATACCAACTTACAGCTCACTGTGTTGCCATGGGGAACTAGCGATATTTTGTGAATAGTGTTAACGTGTACACACAGACCTTTATGAGTGGCTTAACACTGTGCTGCCATAGGCAAATTGGGATATTTTGTGAATATTTGTTAACGTGTACGCAGACCTTAACAAAATAGTTAGGCCCGAGCATGTCCGACTTCAGCTGAAGAAATCCTTTGTACCCAGAATCTGTCAGAAAACAAGCGCGGATTCGCAATCGTTTGTGGCACGCTTTTCTTCCCTCTTTACAACATGTGCGACAATTTTGGAACGACCGACCGACTTGCGACAGACCGACCGACCACCGACAGACCGACAGACCGACAAAAGGAGTTATAGGTTTTGTGGCTTGTGCCACAAACAATAAATGCAGGAGAATGGACCAGTAAGACAGAAAGTGGTTTCTAATGAGAGACTTAGTGCGATTTTTTCTCACTCCAGAGGGCATGACGCACGTGTGGGGCTAATCCTCTCTCTATTATTAGTTGGGGATAATAGAAAGAAAGACAGACATGAGTGGTCCTACCATCACTCTCTCTCACTCGTACTGACGCCCAAGTAAGAAAATCGCGTGATAAGCCCCTAGTGCATTGACTGCCCTCTGGCGTGAAACATATCGCCATAGGTTGACCATTCGACGGACTGGAAGCTTTGAGGTTGCTTGTTTCTTTTTTGATCCGCATGGGGAAGACGGGGTAAAAAGTGCATGGGCGGGTAAGAAGCCCACCCCAATTATCTCATGAACTAAAGAAAATTTGAAGTCATATTTGCCCATGAGACGAATGCTAGACATATCGCTCGTCTCATGGGCAAAATGAGACTGAAATTTCCTTCATTTCATGAGATAATTGGGTGGGCTTCTTACCCCCCCTTGCGCTTTTTGCCCCGTCTTCCCCTACATGGACAACAAAACAGTTGGAAACAGATCTTTTCGTTTCCAAGCACCACACATCTGGAACAATCTCCTTTTCTCTCTCCGCAGGTCTCCGTCTCTGTCAAGGTCTTTTAAAACTGGCCTGAAGACGCATCTTTTTGATTTATTTATAGGAAAATATCTCTGTTAATTTCTGTCTGTCCATCCATCGTCAGTCCACCCTGTAAAGATTTTTTTTTTTAAAACAAAAAATAATTCGTGTTTTATGTAGGTATTTTAAATGTGAGTTGTGTGAGTGCGATAATGTTGCTTTTCAAATCATAGCCTGCTATATTTTTTTCAAAGTACTGTGCCCCTTCCATCCGCGTGTGTTTGTGTGCATGCGTGTTGTTTGTGCGTGTGTGTTGCGTGTGCGTGTGTGCGTGTGTGTGTGTGTGTGTGTGCGTGCGTGTGTGCGTGTGCGCGCGCGTGTGGTGCGTTCGTGTGTGCGTGTGTCTGTGTTTAGTGCGTGCGTGTGCGCGCGCGCGCGCGTGTGTATAATATATTCTTGTCGTTTCTTTATTTATATTGCTTGCTGGTTTATTCATTTATTATTGTAAACTCTTAGGGCTTTTTTTAAGATTAGGCGCTATAAATGCTAATTATTATTATTATTATTATTAATTTGTAAAGTGACTTTTTTTCTAAAAACTTTTAAGTACATGTATTTTGAATATCTTTTGTGTGCGTGAGGTAAACTCACTTTCCCCCCCCCACTTTTTCGTGTAAAGCGCGGTGAGTCCTACTGTGTCAGGAGAATAGCGCTATAGAAGATTTATTTATTTATTATTATTATTATTGATAAAACGAATTTTAAAACAGTTTCATTCAACTAAAGTTTAGGCTCACCTCGGGGCTTTCGGGGGCGTCGCGCTCCCTTCGTCAGCGTCGTCTGCTGAGAGGACACTGGCGGTTCAGTGCACACGATCGTGAGTACAGCTCAAGGCTGCACCCACGGCGCATGACTGAATCAGGGAAGAATAAGCCGCGGACAAGGTGTGTCACCCACGGTCACGGTTCAGTGTGGGCTTGGCGGCCGCGATGTAGATGGCCTCCTTCACCCCTCTCTGGAACCATCTGCTGTCTCGGTCCAGCACAGAGATGTTGTCGGGTGAGAACCGGTGGTCGTACTTGGCCATGTGGGACGCAACCGGTGACGAATCCCGTCTGTGCTCCGTGACTCTCTTCCTGAGGCTCCTTTCTGTCTCCCCAATGTAGACCCCCTTGTCACAGTCTCCGCAATCAATGCGCTAGACGACTCCCGACTGGTCGAGCTTGTCGGTCTTGCCTTTGGGGGCAACAAGCTTGCTGCGGATGGAGTTGCAGGGCTTGCTGTGGATACGACCCCAGTCTTTCTGATCTTGCGGCTGAGAGCCTCTGTGATGCCACGGACATAAGGGATGGCAACATACCCGCGGTGAGGGGTCTGGCGCTGGTTAGAGGGATGGGGAGTGATCTTTGTGCTCCCTGGTTGATTCCATGTCCACTTGGGGTACCCTGAGATGGAGAGCACTTCCTTCAGGTGGTGTTGTTCCTGGTTCAGAGCTATTCTTATTATTATTATTATTATTATTATGTATACATGCCATAGGCCCTAATTACCCTTGAAACTCAACGTTGTCGATGAAATTAACCAAAATCACTGTAATATAGCATAATTGTGGAGCAACCCCCCAAAACAACAACAAAAAAACTAGGCCTATTTCAATAGTTACATAATGAAATAAAATGGTAGCATATGGGTTAAATATATTCCAAACCAAACGTCACTGTCACCATCCTAACCCCCCACCCCCTTTCATTAATCTCTCTCGATCATACCCCCCCCCTCCCCCTTCTTCCATTCCGGTATCTTTCTCATAGATCAAGGTCACCGTTCTAACCTCTCACCAGACGATATAAATAGAGCCCACAGAGTCAGAAAAAAGTCTGCAGTTCTCTGAAAACCTTGCGTCAGTATTATGTATGTATGGGAAAGATGTGCTCTAAGATGTGTTTTTTCTGTTCTATGTTTTCTTTCAAATTGTTTTTCTTCTTATCATCATTATATATTGATATTGTGTTGCTGTTTGCTCTAATATCACGATTGTTAAGAGCCTAATGTTACGTTAGTTTTCCAAGATATGGTTGTTGTTGGGTGTGTTTTTGTTTGTGGCTCAAGCCACAAACCTATAACTCACTTTGTCGGTCGGTCGGTCGGTCGGTCGGTCTCGGTCGGTCTGTCTGTCTGTCGTCGTCCAAAATTGTCGCACATTTTGACAAAATTGTCGCACTTCAAATCGAGGCATGAATGAATGAAATATAGAGTTTTACGTCCTCTCGTCCCGGCAGGGCACATATGGGACATTTGTAATGGGTTAGTTATTTATCAAATAAAATAAAACAGACACAACAAAAAATGGACGATACAAAACGTGGACAAACAGTAAACATGAAAATGGGGTAGTGGGAGAATTTAAAATGCGCAAGTCAAGTTGATGTTTTGAAAAGGTCTAAATTTCATAAAAGGTTTAATTAATAATTAATAGTTGATAAAATAGATATAAAAGAGTTACATTAAATATTACTTTGGGGTTTTTGGCCTGAGGTGAAAGCAACCAACCCTCCCAAGTTGATTAAAATTTCAGGGCTATGAGTTAAAATTCAAACTTTTATTTTATTATTAAAAACCAAATATGGCCCTTATATTATGTTAAAATAAATGTTTTGTACAAATATTTACTTTTATTAACAAAAATATACATTATTTCTTTTATTTACATAATGATGGGGAGAGAGAAAAAAAAAAGAAAAAAAAGAAAAAAAGGAGGGTCCAACCGGGGGAGCAAACTCCTCCACCTGGACTTCCCTGTCTACAGTGACAGGGGAAATATCTACATCAAGGACGAAATATGTACAAATTTCTTTTCTTATTTTTAAGTATTATCATTTAGGTTGGTAATTAAAAATTAAAAATTTGTAGGAGGATCCTTTTTATAAGTTTATTTTATTTAAAAGAGGGTTGGGGGTGGGGGGAGGGAGGAGGAGGATCCGGGGGACCTCGACGACATGGCGGGGGGCGCACCCCCCGAGGGAGGATACGCAAGACATCCTCGCGCCACACCCCCGGGGGGCGGGCCACCCGAGGCGGAGGTCCAACTCGCGGGTCTTTAGTATTAAGGGGGAGGAACCCTCACATTTAATGATAAGGACAAATAAAAATATTGGTAAAATTAGAGTAGTAATTATTGTTCAGTATTTGTAATTATACAGTTTATTTGTCTTTTAATACAGTTGGAGACCTGTAATTTATAAAAAATATTTTAATTAAGATGATAAATAAAAGAAGGACTATCCTTTACGGTGTGTACAAAGTGCGGCAAAAGCGCACTAATAGACCCCCGACCGACGTTCCAGCAAACCGGTCATGTAATAATTTATTAGGATTAGCTTATACAATAAACTTTTATTTAACAATAAACTGTTATTAGACAGTTGTGGTTTGGAAGCCAAAAATTAGATAAGTTGCACTCAGTACAATAATATAGTAATGAGAATTATAGTATAATAAAATATATGTTATAATAATGGTATGGTGGGGGTAGCTAACGATTCTTACGTACTCGAGGCGGATGGAGGGAGGGAGAGGGACCCCTCCTCCCCGTCCCGAGCAGTGGAAAGGCGTCGCTTTAGTAGTCCCAAAAAGGGGGGGGGAGCACCTACGCAATAGCGAGACGACTACGAAAGTGGCCTCCGGTGCGCACGCCGGACACATGTCTACTGGGGTGAGGGAATTAAAAAGAAGGTGGGCTCAAGAGAGCCACTTCAGCCCCTCGGGCACACTCTTAGTTAAAAAGGAGAGAGGGGGGGGAGGGGAGCTGGAGTATAGACAGGTGTCCGGCCCACGGCCCGGAGGTACCCCACCCCCACCATTTAATCAATATCAAAAATAATATTAGGTCGAGATGGCTGCCATAAGTGACAGCCAATGAAAATTTAGAGATATAATGGTCGTCATTAATTTCGACCCCAAAAGAAGACTCCCGAGGACAAGATCTGATATATATGAATGTAAAAATAAAATAAAATGGCCGCCGTTCGGCGGCCAATGAAATCAAAAACAAATGTTAACTATCAATTTTTTTATTGTATTATTATTTTAATTATGGTCGGGACGGGCTCCAAGACTACCTAACTTGTGGCCCCCCTGTCTTGGTCACGCTATTATAATATTATATATTGGTTTAGCAAGGGAGCCCATTTGTGGTTTTTATTATTTTTAACTTAGTATTATAAATATTTAAGGTGTAGGGAGTGCCGCCGATTCTTTCATGAGAGGGCGAGGGGGGGGGGGGGGGGGGGGGGGGGGAGGGGACGGGGGGGGGAGAGGTCCCCCCCACCCCCTCGCCCAAGCAGTGGAAAGGCGTCGTATATTAGGTCCATGCGGGGGGGACCTAGCTAGGCTAAAAAGGCGCCACGACTACGGAGGCATCCCAACTATTACATTGATTAACATACATAACATGATAAAAAAAAGATAAACACATTGAGGGGATGGTTAACGATTCGATCATGGGAGAGCGGGAGGGAGGGAGGGAGGGAGGGACCAAAGCCCCTCCCCCCCGACTCAAGCAGAGGAAAGTCGTCGTAAAGAGTTCAAATCGAGGCTACACTTCAAATTGAGGCCGCTCTTTAAAATGATGTATTTTAAAAAGCGTACAAAATAATAAACATACGTAATACAGACACTACAACAGACACGACGAGTATGCGGTGCTTCTTTTGATGAGTATAAGTAGATACATAGTTTTAAATGTTTTCCAAAAGATATAAAAAGTTACGAAATGGTGCAGAGATAACATTCTGGTTTACAGATTAAAATTATTGAAAAGCCAGGGGAGGTGACTCATGATTGGAGTGGTAAAAATAGACCGCGTGCCACAAACTATTGCGATTTCGCTCTTGTTGTATATACTATTTTGTTTTAAAGAGCGCTTTCATTTTGTCCTGATAATATTTTTTTACACATGTGCCATTGGCTGTGAACTAAGAAGTTTGGGTTGAAATATATAGCACGCGTTAAAAAAAAATATATATATATATTTTCTTTATTTCGATTCTTTACGATTACCGTGCATGGGTCTTTGGATTTAGCGCGTCATCGCTTGTTCAGTATCCTCTCTCATTTTTTGGGTTTTTGTTTGTTTTTAAAGTTGTCCTGAGTGCTTGATGTCTGTTGATTTAGTCACGTCTTGCAATACTTTACACTGGTTTTCTTTCTGTATGTTGTTTGGACATTAAACCAGCGCTGAGGTCTTAACCCCTTGACTGCCACCAACGTATCACGTACTGACCTGATGACATCACTGATGATGTCATAAGATGAAGAGGAATAACTCTGATATTATTGTTTTTGCTTTAACACAGTCAAGAGAGTTATACCCCAGGCCATTTTGCCAGATTGGCTCCATCAGTTGTCTTTTTCATGGCATGATTTGCCCAATGATTTTTTCTTTAATTTTCTCTGGCAGTCAAGGGGTTAAGCTGGCATAAGGTTGGTTAGTGTGTGTGTGTGTGTGTGTGTGTGTGCGTGCGTGCGCGTGTGCGTGCGTGTGCGTGCGTGTGTGGTGTGTGCGTACAGTGGGCTCATTAACGGTTACAAACCGTTGTGCATTTTGTGTTTTAATGTCATATTATTGTGTTTGTTTCTCTCTCTCTCTCTCTCTCTCTCTATCTCTCTCTCTCTCTCTCTTCTCTCTCTCTCTCTCTCTCTCTCTCCTCTCTCTCTCTCTAACTAACGCATGCACAAAACTGAAAAGGCAAATGGGTTAGAGACACTGGACACTGGAAAACCTTGTCAAATAAAGTTTTCCAGTGTCCAGTGTCTCTAACCCATTTGCCTTTTCAGTTTTGTGCATGCGTTAGATAACTTTGTTATTGAATGTTCTATTTACCCCCAGGGCTGGGTGGAAAAAAGCATTGTATTGCTGATCTCATGTTTCCCTGGTTATATTAAAATTTCGTTTTCATTCTCTCTCGCTCTTTCTCTCTCTCATTTATCTCTCTCTCTCTCTCTCTCTCTCTCTCTCTCTCATCTCTCTCTCTCTCCTCTCTCTCCTCTCCAGTCTCTCTCTCCTCCTCTCTCTCTTCACACACATCACCACACACACACACACACACACACACACACACTCTCTGTCTCTCTCTTTCTCGCTCTTTTTCTCTCTCTCTGTCTCTCTTTCTTTCTATCCATCTCTCTCTTTCTCTCTCTCTCTCCCTCTCTTTCTCTCTCTCACTCCCTCTCTCTGTTCTCTCACTCTCTCTCTCTTTCGTCCTGTCTCTCTCTCTCTATCACTCTCTCTCTCTCTTTCTCTCTCCCTCTCTCTCTCTCGCTCTCTCTCTCTCCGTCTCTCTCTCTCTCTCGCTCTCTCTCTCTCTCTCTCTCTCTCTCTCTCTCTCTCTCTCTCTCTCTCTCTCTCTCTCTCTCGTGTGTGCGTACTTGTGTATGTGTGTGTGTTGGTGAGTTTATGCATATGCACGTAATTATTTGCTTACTTTTGTTTTTTTTTTTTTTGTGTATGTTGTAATGTGTATAACGCAATTGGTATGTATGTTTAATGTGTATTATTTAATGCTAGTGTGCGGGATGACCATGGTGAATGTTGTGGTGAATGTGTTTTTGTTTGCATTTATCCTTACAATTTGATTTTATCTTTTTATGATGGTAGTGTATCTTATGTGCATGATGATTATTAGTTGTTTATAACATTTTTTTTTTTCTTTTTTTTTTCTTTTCTTATTTAATGAGGGCTAGATGTAAACAAGCCTGTATTGTGCTTAGTCTTTTCCCTCAATAAAAAAGGTTCGTTCGTTCGTTCTCTCTCTCTCTCTCTCTCTCTCCTCTCTCTCCTCTCGGGTCTCTCTCTCTCTCATTATTTATGTCATTGCAGTTATTGTGTGGCTACCTTCTGGTGTTGTTACACTGGTGAAGAAACCAACCGTCAACAACGAGAATGATGGAGCTTGCCTCCCTTGCCTTCTTCTGCGTGGGTCTTGTCTCTTTTAGCCAGGTGTGTATCCTCCTCCTTCTTCTTCTTCTTCTGCGTTCACAGGCTATATGGCCATAATGGGTAAGGTACGTATGTTAAGTCCTTTTCGCGAACATTTGTCCTCTCGAGGATACCATGACCTACAATAAGCCTAGGGTCTTCCATAGCCATATATATTCTTGATCAGCATGTCACAACCTATTCAGATCATGATTTTTTGAACCGCCAGTGCAAACCTCCGCCAAGGAAGACTCACAAAGCAAAAAATGTCATTCCTTCCTTCATGTCCGAGCTGTGTCTCATGAACCAGTAGGTAGAATGGCTTCAAATGTTGTGAGGTAGTCACATGACGAGAAATGAAATAAATGCTTGCAATCAATACCAAAAGCATGCAGAAACGGGGTCATTTTAGACTAATGTGCACATAAGGACAAAACGTGCGCGAGAGGACTTAACATACGTATGTGTCCGGTTTTCATTTTGCCCGCTTGTGTGCTCTAAATATAAAGACCTTGGAGAAAAATATATTCCAGCAAAGTTTTATAGATATCTATCTAGATTATCTCGTCTCCTTGCAAATGAGAATAGCGTAATCGTCAATAATTTTGCTACTTCTTATGTCCTTCATGTCTTTGTGTATGATGTCATTCTTATAGTTTATGACAACTACAATGTTCCCTGTTTTTGTTGTTGTTTGTATGTATCTCACCTCCAGTGATATGGACCAAAAGGCCTAATCATTGAACAATGTGTTCATTGTTCATTGTTCTCTCTCCTTAAGCCGGCGACAGACTATGTGACAGCCACATGTGACTCGATCAGGTCGTGAAGTTTCACCTCATTTGCATACCATGCTGCTCGATCAGTCTGACTCAGTCGGGCCCAGTCAGGTGACAGGGCCGAATAGGGCGGGTTCTAAATTTCACTGATCGAGTCTGATCGAGTCAGATGGCTTGTGACCTCTTCTGTGCGGGAAACAAAATTTGGTCAACGTCACGACCTGATCGAGTCATATGAGGCAGTCGCATAGTCTGTCTCCAGCTTTATTTAAACAGCGATGTTTGACTTTTGCGATTCAGATACCCATTGCAGCAGCAGCAGCAGTAGCATCCCAGCAACAACAACAGCAACAACAGCAAGGCTCGTCGCGCTCGACCTATGACCTGCAGATCTTGACAGTGACGCGCACGTGGAACATGCACGCGAACGAGGACATGATGATTGACGTAGAGGTCAATTTCACCGCTTCTGTCCAGCCCCAAACCTTGTGGACCTACGCCGGTGTTCGAGGAGAAACGGCCTACCTGAGTGGTGAGACGACGAAAATGGTGTTTTACGTTGTCTGTGGTCTGAATCAGACACATATGTGACTTTGTAAATACAAATATGGTGGGAACAATACTGGAGGCAATGCCCGGAGGCAGTACGGAACCAGTAAACAGTAAAGTCCCGATTTAAAAAATAATAATACAGATAGGTGTAGCGGTAATCACGCCTCGGTTAAACCTCAGTCGGCTATGGCACCGCTACTGATTATATATACCTGAGTGGTGAGGAGTGTACTGCACACTTAAATATCCACCAGATCACGTGTCAAAATCACGGGTTTCACGTGTTTTCCCTCTTATAACTGGAAATAAATCTTGTTTTGACCAAGTCTGACTCCCATATAAATGTCCCCAAATTCAAAACGAAACATCATTTTAAAGAGCAGCCTCAATTTGAAGTTGGGGACATCTGTATGTGGGTCACAGGCAGCTACCCAGAAAAAACCCCAAGGGAACTTAATCGTTGGCGCGTCACTGGGTCTTTAAAGGCCTGCTACACCATAATATATGATCCTTCTTTCTTCTGCGTTCCCAGGCCATAAAAGGCCATAAATGGGTAAGGTACGTATGTGTCCGGATTTCAGTTTTTCACTGGTCTCCCCGCTGCGTACTACAGCCGACACATTCCGATTTCGGAGAAGCTCAAGGGAGAAAACAATAATTGGAAGATTTTCTTTTTTAAAGGCAGGAGAATGGGCCAATAAGTCAGAAAGATAGTAGAGTGATAGAAAAGCAAAGGGAAAAGGCGTAGTAAAATGAGAGTGGCAGATTAGAGGAAGTTACAAGCACAGAACTTCCAGAAGGTGAGGGAACTTATTTTCACGAAAGACCCCCCCCCCCCCGGTATCCCAACGGGAGAGACTGATGAAGGGCGGTGGGTGTGGGGGGGGGTGGTCTTTCATAAAAATAGTTCACCCCACCTTATTGAAGTTATGTGCTTGTGTAGCGTCCTCTGATTCTGTCATTCTCTTTTTGACTCTGCCTTTTCCCTTTGCTTTCTATCATCTACTATCTTTCTGACTTATTGATTGGCCCATTCTCCTGCCTTTAAAAAAGAAAATCCTCCCAATATTGTTTTTTTGTTTGAGTTCCTCCGAAATCGGAATGTGTCGGCTGTAGTACGCAGCAGCGGGGAGACCAGTGAAAACTGAAAAACGGAAACATACACAACTTCACCCATTATGGCCATATGGCCCGGGAAAGCAGAAGAAGAAGAATCATATATTTATGGTGTAGCAGGCCTTTAAGGAGACAGTGAGCGAAAACGATTAAAGTCCCTTGGGGTTTTTTTCCTGGGTAGCTGAGACCCACAAGGCAAAGAGTCCCCAACTTAAAGGTTGAGGCTGCTCTTTAAAGATGATGATGTGTCGGTTTGAATTTGGGGCCTTTTATAGTGGGAGTCAGACTTGGTCAAAACAGATTTATTTCCAGTTTTAAGAGGGAAAACCCGTGAAACCCAAGATTTTGACACGTGATCTGGTGGATATTTAAGTTGTGCAGTACACTCCTCACCACTCAGGTATATATAATCAGTAGCGGTTCCATAGCCGATGAGGTTTAACCGAAAGGCGTTGTTACCGCTACACCTATCTGTATTATTTTTTTTTAAATCGGGACTTTACTGGTTAAGAGTTTCGTACTGCCTCCGGGCATTGCCTCCAGTATTGTTCCCACCATATTTGTATTTACAAATGTCCCATATTGCATGTGTCTGATTCAGACCAAGAGGACGTAAAACACCATTTTCGTCGTCTCACCACTCAGGTAGGCCGTTTCTCCTCGAACACCGGCGTAGGTCCACAAGGTTTGGGGCTGGACAGAAGCGGTGAAATTGACCTCTACGTCAATCATCATGTCCTCGTTCGCGTGCATGTTCCACGTGCGCGTCACTGTCAAGATCTGCAGGTCATAGGGTCGAGCGCGACGAGCCTTGCTGTTGTTGCTGTTGTTGTGTTTGCTGGGATGCTACTGCTGCTGCTGCTGCAATGGGTATCTGAATCGCAAAAGTCAAACATCGCTGTTTAAATAAAGCTGGAGACAGACTATGCGACTGTCTCATATGACTCGATCAGGTCGTGACTTAGGGCCTAGACCAAATTTTGTTTCCCGTACAGAAGAGGTCACAAGCCATCTGACTCGATCAGACTCGATCAGTGAAATTTAGAACCCGCCCTATTCGGCGGCCCTGTCACCTGACTGGGCCCGACTGAGTCAGACTGATCGAAGTGGAGATGATGGTATGCAAATGAGGTGAAACGTCACGACCTGATCGAGTCACATGAGGCTGTCACATATTCCTTCCCGTCTGTCGCCGGCTTAAGAAGAGAACAATGAACAATGAACACATTGTTCAATGATTAGGCCTTTTGGTCCATATCACTGGAGGTGAGATACATACAAACAACAACAACAAAAACAGGGAACATTGTAGTTGTCATAAACTATAAGAATGACATCATACACAAAGACATGAAGGACATAAGAAGTAGCAAAATTATTGACGATTACGCTATTCTCATTTGCAAGGAGACGAGATAATCTAGATAGATATCTATAAAACTTTGCTGGAATATATTTTTCTCCAAGGTCTTTATATTTAGAGCACACAAGCGAAAACTGAAAACCCGGACACATACGTATGTTAAGTCCTCTCGCGCACGTTTTGTCCTTATGTGCACATTAGTCTAAAATGACCCCGTTTCTGCTGCTTTTTGTATTTATTGCAAGTATTTATTTCATTACTCGCCATGTTACATTACCACACAACATTTTGAAGCCATTCTACCTACTGGTTCATGAGACACAGCTCGGACATGAAGGAAGGAATGACAGTTTCGGTTTTGTGAGTCTTCCTTGGCGGAGGTTTGCACTGGCGGTTCAAAAAATCATGATCTGAATAGGTTGTGACATGCTGATCAAGAATATATATGGCTATTGGAAGACCCTAGGCTTATTGTAGGTCTTGGTGTCCTCGAGAGGACAAATATTCGCGAAAGGACTTAACATACGTACCTTACCCATTATGGCCATATAGCCTGTGAACGCAGAAGAAGAAGAAGAAGGAGGAGGATACACACCTGGCTAAAAGAGACAAGACCCACGCAGAAGAAGGCAAGGGAGGCAAGCTCCATCATTCTCGTTGTTGACGGTTGGTTTCTTCACCAGTGTAACAACACCAGAAGGTAGCCACACAATAACTGCAATGACATAAATAAGAGAGAGAGAGAGAGAGAGAGAGTTGAGAGAGAGAGAGCAGAGAGAGAGAACGAACGAACGAACCTTTTTTATTTTTATTGAGGGAAAAGACTAAGCACTATATAGGCTTGTTTACATCTAGCCCTCATTAAATAAAAAGGGGAAAAAAAAGAAAAAAAAATATCATAAACAACTAATAATCATCATGCACATAAGATACACTACCATCATAAAAAGATAAATCAAATTGTAAGGATAAATGCAAACAAAAACACATTCACCACAACATTCACCATGGTCATCCCGCACACTAGCATTAAATAATACACATTAAACATACATACCAATTGCGTTATACACATTACAACATACACAAAACAAAAGTAAGCAAATAATTACGTGCATATGCATAAACTCACCAACACACACACATACACAAGTACGCACACACGAGAGAGACGAGAGAGAGAGAGAGAGAGAGAGAGAGAGAGAGAGAGAAGAGAGAGAGAGAGAGAGAGAGAAGAGAGAGAGAGAGAGAGAGAGAGAGAGAGAGAGGGAGTGAGAGAGAAAGAGAGCGAGAGAGTGAGAGAGAGAGAGAGACAGGACGAAAGAGAGAGAGAGTGAGAGACAGAGAGAGGGAGAGAGAGAGAAAGAGAGGGAGAGAGAGAGAGAAAGAGAGAGATGGATAGAAAGAAGAGAGAGAGAGAGAGAGAAGAGCGAGAAAGAGAGAGAGAGAGTGTGTGTGTGTGTGTGGTGTGTGTGTGTGTGTGTGTGTGTGAGAGAGAGAGAGAGAGAGAGAGAGAGAGAGAGAGAGAGAGAAGAGAGAGAGAGAGGAGAGAGAGAGAGAGAGAGAGAGATGAGAGAGTAGGGGGGAGAGAGAGAAAGAGCGAGAGTGAGAATGAAAACGAAATTTTAATATAACCAGGGAAACATGAGATAAGCAAATACAATGCTTTTTTCCACCCAGCCCTGGTGTAAATAGAACATTCAATAACAAAGTTATCTAACACATGCACAAAACTGAAAAGGCAAATGGGTTAGAGAGACACTGGACACTGGAAAACTTTATTTGACAAGGTTTTCACCAGTGTCCAGTGTCTCTAACCCATTTGCCTTTTCAGTTTTGTGCATGCGTTTAGTTAGAGAGAGAGAGAGAGAGAGAGAGAGAGAGGAGAGAGAGAGAGAGAGAGAGGAGAGAGAGAGAGTGAGAGAGAGAGAAACAAACACAATAATATGACATTAAAACACAAAATGCACAACGGTTTGTAACCGTTAATGAGCCCACTGTACGCACACACCACACACGCACGCACACGCACGCACAACGCGCACGCACGCACACACACACACACACACACACACACTAACAAAGCCTTATGCCAGCTTGAACCCCTTGACTGCCAGAGAAAATTAAAGAAAAAATCATTGGGCAAATCATGCCATGAAAAAGACAACTGATGGAGCCAATCTGGCAAAATGGTCTGGGGATATAACTCTCTTGACTGTGTTAGAGCAAAAGCCAGCATATCAGGGTTATTCCTCTTCATCTGATGACATCATCAGTGATGTCGTCAGGTCAGTACGTGATACGTTGGTGGCAGTCAAGGGGTTAAGTAAGACTACAGCGCTGGTTTAATGTCCCAAACCCAACATCAGAAAGAAAACCAGTGTAAAGTTATTGCAAGACGTGACTAAATCAACAGACATCAAGCACTCAGGACAACTTTAAAAACAAACAAAAACCCAAAAAATGAGAGAGGATACTGAACAAGCGATGACGCGCTAAATCCAAAGACCCATGCACGGTAATCGTAAAGAATCGAAATCGAAAAAAAAAAAATATATATATATATTTTTTTTTAACGCGTGCTATATATTTCAACCCAAACTTCTTAGTTCACAGCCAATGGCACATGTGTAAAAAAATATTATCAGGACAAAATGAAAGCGCTCTTTAAAACAAAATAGTATATACAACAAGAGCGAAATCGCAATAGTTTGTGGCACGCGGTCTATTTTTACCACTCCAATCATGAGTCGCCTCCCCTGGCTTTTCAATAATTTTAATCTGTAAACCAGAATGTTATCTCTGCACCATTTCGTAACTTTTTATATCTTTTGGAAAACATTTAAAACTATGTATCCTACTTATACTCATCAAAAGAAGCACCGCATACTCGTCGTGTCTGTTTGTAGTGTCTGTATTACGTATGTTTATATTATTTTGTACGCTTTTAAAATACATCATTTTAAAGAGCGCCCTCAATTTGAAGTGTAGCCTCGATTTGAATTCTTTACGACGACTTTCCCTCTGCTTGAGTTCGGGGGGGGGGAGGGGGCTTTTGGTCCCTCCATTCCCTCCCTCCCTCCCCCTCCCGCTCTCCCATGATCGAATCGTTAACCATCCCCTCAATGTGTTTATCTTTTTTGTTATCATGTTATGTATGTTAATCAATGTAATAAGTTGGGATGCCTCCGTAGTCGTGGCGCCTTTTTAGCCTAGCTGTAGGTCCCCCCGCATGGACCTTAATATAACGACGCCTTGTCCACTGCTTGGGCGAGGGGGTGGGGGGACTCTCCGTCCCTCCCCCCCCCCCCCCCCCCCCCCTCTCCTCATCATGAAAGAATTGGGGCACTCCCTACACCTTAAATATTATAATAAATAAGTTAAAAATAATAAAAAAAACCACAAATGGGCTCCCTTGCTAAACCAATATATAATATTATAATAGCGTGACCAAGACAGGGGGGCCACAAGTTAGGTAGTCTTGGAGCCCGTCCCGACCATAATTAAAATAATAATACAATAAAAATTTAATAGTTAACATTTGTTTTTGATTTCATTGGCCGCCGAACGGCGGCCACTTTATTTTATTTTTACATTCATATATATCAGATCTTGTCCTCGGGAGTCTTCTTTTGGGGTCGAAATTAATGACGACCATTATATCTCTAAATTTTCATTGGCTGTCACTTATGGCAGCCATCTCGACCTAATATTATTTTTGATATTGATTAAATGGTGGGGGTGGGGTACCTCCGGGCCGTGGGCCGGACACCTGTCTATACTCCAGCTCCCCTTCCCCCCCTCTCTCCTTTTTAACTAAGAGTGTGCCAGAGGGGCTGAAGTGGCTCTCTTGAGCCCACCTTCTTTTTAATTCCCTCTCACCCCAGTAGACATGTGTCCGGCGTGCGCACCGGAGGCCACTTTCGTAGTCGTCTCGCTATTGCGTAGGTGCTCCCCCCCCCCTTTTTGGGACTACTTAAGAGACGCCTTTCCACTGATCGGGACGGGGAGGAGGGGTTCCCTATCCCTCCCTCCCCCCGTCCCAAGTTAGTAAGAATCGTTAGCTACCCCCACCATACCATTATTATAACATATATTTTATTATACTATAATTCTCATTACTATATTATTGTACTGGGTGCAACTTATCTAATTTTTGGCTTCCAAACCACAACTGTCTAATAACAGTTTATTGTTAAATAAAAGTTTATTGTATAAGCTAATCCTAATAAATTATTACATGACCGGTTTGCTGGAACGTCGGTCGGGGGGTCTATTAGTGCGCTTTTGCCGCACTTTGTACACACCGTAAAGGATAGTCTTTCTTTTATTTATCATCTTAATTAAAATATTTTTTATAAATTACAGGTCTCCAACTGTATTAAAAGACAAATAAACTGTATAATTACAAATACTGAACAATAATTACTACTCTAATTTTACCAATATTTTTTATTTTTCCTTATCATTAAATGTGAGGGTTCCTCCCCCTTAATACTAAAGACCCGCGAGTTGGACCTCCGCCTCGGGTGGCCCGCCCCCCGGGGGTGTGGCGCGAGGATGTCTTGCGTATCCTTCCCTCGGGGGGTGCGCCCCCCGCCATGTCGTCGAGGTCCCCCGGATCCTCCTCCTCCCTCCCCCCACCCCTAACCCTCTTTTAAATAAAATAAACTTATAAAAAGGATCCTCCTACAAATTTTTAATTTTTTAATTACCAACCTAAATAATAATACTTAAAAATAAGAAAAGAAATTTGTACATATTTCGTCCTTGATGTAGATATTTCCCCTGTCACTTTAGACAGGGAAGTCTCAGGTGGAGGAGTTTGCTCCCCGGTTGGACCCTCAGCCTTTTTTTTTTTTCTTTTTTTTCTTTTTTTCATCTCCCCATAACATTATGTAAATAAAATAAATAATGTATATTTTTGTTAATAAAAGTAAATATTTGTTCAAAACATTTATTTTAACATAATATAAAGGCCATACTTGGTTTTTAATAATAAAAAATAAAAAAGTTTGAATTTTAACTCATAGCCCTGAAATTTTAAATAAACTTGGGAGGGTTGGTTGCTTTCACCTCAGGCCAAAAAACCCAAAGTAATATTTAATGTAACTCTTTTATATCTATTTTATCAACTATTAATTATTAATTAAACCTTTTATGAAATTTAGACCTTTTCAAAACATCAACTTGACTTGCGCATTTTAATTCTCCCACTACCACCATTTTCATGTTACTGTTTGTCCACGTTTTGTTCGTCCATTTTTTGTTGTGTCTGTTTTATGTTATTTGTATAACGAAACTAACCCTTAACAAATGTCCCATGGTGCCCTGCCGGGACGAGAGGACGTAAAAACTTCTATATTTTCAATTCATGCCTCGATTTGAATGCGACACTTTTGTCAAATGTGCGACAATTTTTGACCGACCGACGGACAGACCGACAGACCGACCGACCGACCGACCGACCGACAAAGTGAGTTATAGGTTTGTGGCTTGAGCACAACCAAAAACCACACCCAACAGACAACCTATCTTTGCAAACTAACGTAACATTAGGCCTCCTTAACAACGTGATATAGAGCAAACAGCAACACAATATCATATATAATGATGATAAGAAAAAAACATTTGAAAGAAAACATAGAAACAGAAAAAACACATTTAGAGCACATCTTTCCCATACATACATAATACTGAGCCAAGGTTTTCAGAGAACTGCAGACTTTTTTCTGACTCTGTGGGCTCTATTCAGATTTATATCGTCTGGTTGAAGGTTAGGAACGGTGACCTTGATCTATGAGAAAGATACCGGAATGGAAGAAAGGGGGAGGGGGGTATGATCGAGGAGATTAATGAAGGGGGTGGGGGGTTAGGATGTTGCAGTGCGTTTGGTTTTGGAATATATTTTAACCCATATGCTACCATTTTATTTCATATGTAACTATTGAAATAGGCCTATTTTTTTTGTTTGTGTTTTGGGGGGTTTCTCCCCACAATTATGCTATAATTACATGATTTTGGTTAATTTCATCGACAAACGTTGATTTCAAGGGTAATTAGGGCCTATGGCATGTATAACATAATAATAATAATAAATATAATAATAATAGCTCTGAACCCGGAACCACACCACCTGCAGGAAGTGCTTCCATCTCAGGTCCCCCCATAGTGGACATGGAACAACCAGGGAGGCCACAAAGATCACTCCCCATTCCCTCTACCAGCGCCAGAACGCCTCACCCGGGGTATGTTGCCATCCCTTTAATGTCCGTGGCATCACAGAGGCTCTCAGCCGCAAGATCGAGAAAGACTGGGGTCGTATCACAGCAAGCCCTGCAACTCCATCCGCAGCAAGCATTGGTTGCCCCCAAAGGCAAGACCGACAAGCTCGACCATCGGGAGTCGTCAAATCCACGCCAACGCGCATTGAGTTGGGATACTGGTGACAAGGGTGTCTAGACATTGGGGAGACAGAAAGGAGCTCAGGAAAGAGTCGACCGGACACAGACGGGATTCGTCACCGGTTGCGTCCACATGGCCGAAGTACGACCCACCAGGTTCTCAACCCGAACAACATCTCTCTCTGTGCTGGACCGCGAGACAGCAGATGGTTCCAGAGAGGGGTGGAAAGGAGGCCATCTACACGGCGGCGCCGAAGCCCACACTGAACCTTGACGTGGGTGACACACCTTGTCCGCGCTTATTTCTTACCCTGATTTCAGTCAGGCGCCGTGGTGCACCTTGAGCTTACTCACGATCGTGTGCACTGAACCTCCATTGTCCTCTCAGCAGACGACGCCTGACAAGGGAGCGCGACGGCCCCCCGAAAGCCCCGAGGTGAGCCTAAAAACTGTTTAGTTGAAAAATGAGAACGTTTAAAAATTCGTTTTAATCAATAATAATAAAATAAATAATAATCTTCTAAGAGCTATTCTCCTGACACAGTAGGACTACCGCGCTTTACACGAAAAAGTGGGGGAAAGTGAGTTTACCTCACGGCATACAACAAAGATATTCAAATACATGTACTTAACGTTTTTTAGAAAAAAAGTCACTTTACAATTAATAATATAATAATAATATTAGCATTTATAGCGCCTTAATCTTAAAAAAAGCCCTAAGAGTTTACAAATAATAATGAAATAAACCAGCAAGCTTAAATAAAGAAACGGACAAAGAATATATTATACACACGCGCGCGTGCGCGCGCACACGCACGCACTAAACACAGACACACGAACACACGAACGCACCACACGCGCGCGCACACGCACGACACGCTACGCGCACAACACACACCCACACACGCACAAACGCACGCGGCAACCACACGCACAAACAACACGCATGCACACAAACACACGCGGATGGAAGGGGCACAGTACTTGAAAAAAATATAGCAGCGTATGATTTGAAAAGCAACCTTATCGCACTCACAACCTCACATTTAAAAACCAAATAAAGCACGATTATTTACTTTACAAAAAAAAAAATGTACAGGGTGGAAAAAAAACCCCTGACGATGGTGGACAACAGAAATTAACAGAGTATTTTCTATAAATAAAAATCAAAAAGATGCGGTCTTCACAGAGCCAGTTTTGAAAGGGATGACAAGAGATGGATACCTCGGAGGGAGAAAGGGAGATTGTTCCAGATGCGTGGTGCTTGGACACGAAAGACTGTTTTCCACTGTTT
>CM065703.1:23397604-23443663 GCA_017654935.2 Phymorhynchus buccinoides
CCAGAGTTGAGTGACTTATCCTCCATCTTTTGCATATATATACACTAATAGCAGTAATCATTACATCCATTTGAATTAAGAAACACATGCATTCAATAATAGTAGAAGATAAAGGCAAGACGGAAAGGAAACAACGCATAGTGAACCGAGGACTGTGACAAATGACTCCGCGGTGTTGTGGTTTTTTTAAACTGCCCTACATAGGGTGTGGGTGGGGGCTGGGGGTTGTCCTATTGATAATGGCCTTTATCATGACTGCGATTAATTACTCAAAGATAATTAGCTGAAGGTTATAAAATATAGCTTAATGTTTGGTCAGAAAGGCAAGTGTGAAAAGTGCAGAGCGCGAAGAAAATAGAGTTGAGAAGGTTCGGTTTCCCTCTTCAACCGTTTTATTGAAACCAGGTTTTTCTAAAACCAGACTCGCAATAACTCGATTCACCTATGCAAACATATTTATTGTATAATATGTTCACACACACGCACGGCACGCACGCACACGCGCGCGCAACAACCACACACTAAAGAAATTATGAGTTTATGACACACACACACACACACACCAACCCGCTCAACATCAACACTCGGTCAAAGTTCAGTATACATACACCTCCACAAAACTAGAGAAACAGCTACTCGCGGTCTACAAAACACCAATCTACGCTGCGAATCAGTGTTGTTTTTCGTTATTCTTAAGAAAATCTTACTTTGTAGTTTGCAGTAAAAAACCGGCTACAGCAACCGAACGGTTCATCAATATCGAAGTTTAGCACCGGTGTTTCGGTTCAGACGGTTTTTCTCCCACCTCTACCGAGAAAATGTAAGGTAGGGGGGGGGGGGGGTAGGCACATCTTGACTGTTTACCAGTGAGTCAGAGACCAAGAGGCTAGAGATCTATGAACAGACAGTTTCGTTGGAGCATTAGAGCTGCGAACATAGAGAAGGACTATGCAGCATTGGGTCGAATTTGGCAAACATAGTTGTTAGTCAGGTTAAAAGCTATCAGTAGAGCGTAATAATCGGCAACACGATCCACGATTGGATGATTATCTCCTTTCCAAACATAATATTATAAAAAGAGCCTTCACCTTGCTACTGAGAATGACCCGGCTGTTCCACTAAACTATGGATGAACCCCCCCACCCACAAAATGCACGAAAAAAGGAGAAGAAGAAAAAAGATAGGTCGTGGTGGTTTCTTGGTTAAGAACTGGGTCAGAGAATTGGAAAGAGAAGGCTTTGGTCGGGTTAAAACTGGGGGTGCATAGTCATCGTTCGAAATCCCGCTAAACTATGGATGAACCCCCACAAAATGCACGAAAAGGGAAGAACAAAAGAGGTCGTTAAGAACGAGGGTTATGAACTGGGTCAGAGAATGAGAAGAAAGTTTTGGTTGGGTTAAAAACTGGGGGTGCATAGTCATCGTCCGAAATCCCGCTAGTCTCACGAAACCGTCTTAAGGCCTTTTCCCGACGATGCAATCACTCGCTCTTTCGCAAGAGCCATTTTTCACAACGTGACAGAGCTACCAGGTGTGTCGCATGAAAAATGGTAGCTCGTAAAAATAAGTAGCTCGCTACTATGAGAATCTGTATTTGCGACAACCACAAATGTCACTTTTTCTGTATTTTAACCATTTAACTTTACCCTAACCCTAACCCTATCCCTAACCCTTAAAAAAAGTGAAATTTGTGGTTCATGCTCAATGTCGCAAATATATACACTGTCATAGGTAGCGAGCTACTTATTTTTACGAGTTACCTTTTTTCATGCGACACCAGGTGCATGTTAGAGGAAGCATCATCGGACAAGGCCTTTTAAGCCTACATGCTATAATGTACTTTATTACTACATATTTGGGACTTGAGGGACTACCATTATAGACCGTTACCTGGGATAGGTGTTTACTCCCCCCCCCCCCCCCCCTCCCTGTGGATTACTTTTCACCTGTGTTTTTTGAAAGTCCTGTTATATGTGAAGAATAATTGATATGCTACCCCTTTGTGAACGGATTTAGTCTTAGGCCGTGCTTATTTTTGTTGTGGCTCAAGCCACAAACCTATAACCCACTTTGTCTGTCTGTCTGTCGGTCGGTCAGTCTGTCTGTCGGTCGGTCCAAAATTGTCGCACTTCAAATCGAGGCGACGAAAAATGGTGTTTTACGTCCTCTCAGTCTGGAACAGACACAAATGGGACATTTGTAAATACAAATTAAAAATTATGGTGGGAACAATACTGGAGGCAATTGCCCGGAGGCAGTACGAAACCAGTAAAGTTCCAATTTTAAAAATTAATACAGATAGCTGTAGCGGCAACCACACCTCGGTTAACCCTCATCGGCTATGCACCGCCTACAAGCTATTTGTACATTCAAATCGATGGCACAACTTCAAATGAGGCTGCTCTTTAAAATGATTTATTTTAAAGCGTACAAAATAATAAAACATACGTAATACAGACACTACAACAGACACGACGAGTATGCGGTGCTTCTTTCGATGAGCATATAAGTAGGATACATAGTATTAAATGTTTTCCAAAAGATATAAAAAGTTACGGAATGGTGCAGAGATAACATTCTGTTTTACAGATTAAAATTATTGAAAAGCCAGGGTGATTGCGAGTGTGGTAAAAAAATACCGCCGCGTGCCACAAACTATTGCGATTTCACGCTTGTTTTATAATTAATTTTCCTTCTTTGCGCTTACTATTTTGCATTTGGGGTAGGGGTAATCACTCTGTGATTATCATACTTTTTGTGCTTCAATCTTAATTCAGCTTAACATAAACAGAAAGTAGAAGAATTTTCCTTAAGATATCTGACCATTTTTGCGTGTAACTATGGCAAAATAAGGTATTATAACGATATTACTTTTGTGGGTTTTCAAATTGCAAAGCACTGAAGTGGGTCTTGCCATTAAGCCACAGCCGCGCCTATTTCCACTTCTCCACACAGTCACCATACTCGATCATAAACACATCTTCATGTATTGTGTGTGTGTGCTGCGTGTTTGTATTTTGTGCGCCGATTGTGAGCCCGCAAACGCATATATGACCAAATCTGTTTTGTCTTTGATCATTCATATATTGAATCTGTATACACCCCCCCCCCCCCCACACCACACACACATAATGCCCACACGTACATGCCATGGTTTAATTTCTCATGCATTACTCATGCAGGGATCCACTCACCACGAGTGTGCACGCACGCACGGCACACGCGCACACACACACCACACACACACACACATTCTCCTACCCCACCCACCTAAACAATTCCTGTTAAGGCCCTTATCACTTGGTTGGTAAGTGCATTGCAGCGATTGTCTCTTGGTTGTTTCATTTTCTGTCCCTCCACCACTTGTGGGCTCATTAAAGAGACGAAAACCATTGACTGTTTGTAGATTTACAGGCAACCGTGAATGAATATGATGGCGAAGCAGCTTGTTGGTGCGCTTTCTGGCTAAGTAGTAGTAGTAAAGTAACAGTAGAAGTTCCGTAACAGTAACCGTAGTTACTAATACGTAGTCCCTAGTAGTTGTATGTTATTGCTGCAGTTAGTAGTAGTTTTGTTGTTGTGTGTTGTCAGTAGTTAGTGCTGCCGTTTGTGTAGTCATAGTTGAGAAGAAAAAGTAGCGATAGTAGTAATAGTAAGTATTGGATAGTGTGAGGTTGTATTGTTGGTGGGGTGGAGCGTAGTAGTAGTAGTAGTAGTGAGTGTAGTAGAGTAGCAGCTGGTTTAGTTGGTAGTAGTTAGTATAAGTAGGTAGTAGTAGTTGTTGAAATTAGGGGTGGAGGGGTTTAATATTCAGTCTAGCCGCGTTGGTATTTTGAATTATTTGATTTTTCCCTAGGTATGCCATAATATATTAGTGCTTATTCTTTCATTGTCGGGAGGTTTGTAAGGGCATCTAAGTTTTGTGTATCGTGCATCCTGTTGAAGTATTTCAGGCATATGCAATCGTGTTAGAATTTTCCAAAAACAGGTTTGCCTGTATTTTTTCTTAGAATGTTCCTGCGCGATAGACTAATCATTGGAAGAAAAAATACAATTGTTACTACAAATCTATGTTGTGACGAACGGCACCATTACATATCCGTCAATTTTCTAATCAATATACTTAATTCTACTCGCCTGAATAGCTTAACCCTTTCACCGCCACAGTAGTAGTCGCATTAATTCGCACACAATAACACAGTCACCTATGTCACTCGAAGCATCAAATGGGGAGTCTGATACCCAAATACAGATTGTCTTAGTCATTGGAGTAAGGATAGACCCTATAGATTAATAGGTCACAGAGAATCACCCAATACTGCAGATGGGATTTGTCTCTTACCTAGATGAATGGATGGACATTTTGCTGAAATATTGGACTGGCGGTGAAAGCTCTTAAATAAAGACATAAATGTCTTTCATAAAAGTCATTCCAGAGCATTTTCAGAAGTTTTCTCTCTTCTCTGCATTTATTCCATACCACGCAGGGGACTGTCCTTTACATATTTGTGTGCTGATGTCCATTATAAACACCATTGGTAGTTGCTGGAAGCACACTACTGGATTACAAATAGAACCACTCAACTAGAACAGGCAGACTGTCACAGTAGCATCATGGGAGGATTCAGTCTAAAATGCTGCAGCTATAAAAAGATGGATGTATAACGTCACGCTATGAGAAACAATGTGATGCAGTAAGGGAAGTTAGCAAGGATGACAGATAAAGAGTTGAGAACCTTTGCACAATGCTACAGGATCATCTTAAAAATTATGAGAATTATGGAACATGTTACAACTTGGCTGACAATATAACCGCAATCACCCACCCTGGGGGTGGATTAATGGATTGTTGTCTCTCTTTCGAAGGCAAAGGAAAACCTTGAAGTCATGAAAGGTCGCTTGACGGGCTGAGCATAGTGTGCACAATCAGCTTCTCAGACTTTTTTCAATAAAATTAGCTCACATGCTCAATCAACCAGATTTGCTTGCACGAAAGAACGGCCCCCCCCCCCCCCCCCCCCCCCCCCCCCCCCCCCCCCCCCCCCCCCCCCCACCCCCCCCCCCCCCCCCCCCCCCCCACCCCACACCCCCACCCCCCCCCCCCACCCCCCCCACTTACATGAAAATACAGATACAGTTTTATAAAATAAAATAAAACCCAGTCAAACAGCATTTTAGAGGAAACGTTTTTTGTGATAACATAGAAAAAAAATGTTCTTGAGAACACAAGTACTGTTGCCAATGTGAAAGCCAGGCTCATGAACACTTGAAAAGCCGATGGGCTTTGAACATCCACAGCTTGAGCCTTGGATGTGCTTGCTTTAATTACTCCAGTCTTTAATTAGGCAGCCTAGAAATGTGGGCAAACTAGCAAAGAAAGAGTCCTCCCACTTTTCCAAGTTGATAAGGGCAGACTTTATTACAGACACAATCATGTTTCATCAGTTCTATCACAGCCTTTGAACAGACCAGGCCAGGTACAACAGCCATTCCTGATGAAATGGCCGTCAAGAAAATCTCCAAAATCTAAGAACAGTTTTTCCTTAGTTTCCATAAAATAGTAGAAGAAGCAAATTTGATTCCCTTTAATTGACTGAGGGCAAACAATATAAATGTGAGAGGGTCTACTTCACAAGGAAGTGTGTGTTATGTCTGTCAGTCAGTGAAGATGGGTTGATAGTTACTTCTGATCCTCACCTAAGCACTTCCTTTGTTAAAAAAAAAAAAGCCAGGCTTCATCAGTCTGCACTAATGTTATCAATCCAACACACACTCAATTCACAAGGCGCAGTGACTATCCTCTTGTTGTACAGAGTCAGAAGCACCAAACATGGAGTCTTCTAGGCACTGATATCCACACCAAACGACCTCTTCTGAGCATATCAATGCAAGTAAAAATGCACAGAACTGATTAATATGATGTACATTTTCATCTGCCAAAACAAAAAGTAAAACTGGTGCACTAAGGAATGAAAAAAGATCATAGTTATAATGATGCCATGAAACAATAGCCTCTATGAAGAACTCAGGAAAGCCTCGGTCAGGCTGCCTCTCTGTTGCTGAGCTTCCCTCAAGCTTCATACAAAAATAATGAACTTCAAACATTCTTATTTAGAATAAATTATTTTTCAGAATCCTGATTTTCCTACTCTGTTTGGAAAGGATGGTAAGAAGATAAATCTGACGAGCTTCAAGTATGACAGACTGAAGGCGACATTGTGCCGAGAGAACTGATGGATATTATATGTGGAGATCCAGTCCTAGATCCTGATAGGAGTAACAACTACTTTATCTTGGTAGCTTGTCTGATGCTGTTCCTGAAGATGGTGTGCAATCAGCAGCAGTAGGCTTAAAATAGACGCCATAGTCAGAGACATACAACAACTAGAACGTTAAGATGCTAAATCACCAACCGTGCGCCTCCTTACTCTTTTACTTGTATTTTCAAAAAGTTTAATATTGAAGCCCCCGGATAGGGAGCGTATCAGATATTAAGCTGATAAGAACAGATGCGATGAATTAGAGGTGAAACGAAAAGTTTGCTTTACGTCCTCCCAACCGAAGCCATGTGGGACATTACTTTATATAAAGTTCTGAATTAGAGGTGTAATATGGTCAATTTATAGAGCACAAAATGCTCTATGAGTATGTGGCTTGACAAAACATGCATTTATTTTAAAATATCAAAGATTTCAAAACTAATAAAGTGGACGCTTTGAAACTTTTGCAGGTGTTAGTCCGGTATATTCTGTACATATTTCCAAAATGTCACGTTTGCATCTGTTACCATTATTTAGAAAATAAAGGTAACCTATACAAATATAAAGTTTGCAAGGGGAAGCAACTGGCCAGCTAGAAAGGTAACCTATACAAATATAAAGTTTGCAAGGGGAAGCAACTGGCCAGCTTTCAGCAGCGTTTTCGGCTCCAGTGACCTTGACCTTTGACCCATGACCATTTTCGAACTTGGCCTAGATCTTCTTAAGTACCTACATGCATGCAAAATTTGAGCACCCTAAGTCCATCCGTTCAAACTCTAGAGAGGATACATACAAACATACAAACACCACCTCAGACACGAGTGAAAACATTACCAATCCGCTCTCTACGATCATGGTTGGTAAATATGGACGGCTTTCACAGCACTGCATTTTCACGCTTCATTGTGGTTTTATTTGGATTTAATATGATGTGTATTAGCAATAAAACTACAAAAGATACATGATCAGATAGCTTACTCAATACCCTTTAGTTTCGTACCAAATATGATGATGTTTACTTGAGAAAAAACTTGCATAAGGTACTTCAAGTAACCCTACCCCCTAAACAGGCACCGTCGCTATGGGGTACCATATTGTAACGCTTGTATCTTCTGAAATAACCCGGTTACAGCGGGGTAACATATACAGTATAATTTCAAAATGAATACTGTTTAAGAAAAAATACACTCCCAAAAAATCCCCAGGGGGGGGGGGCTACTGACAGGTAACGGTCTATTACGTTAAGCCTTATTGTTGCTTATTCTCTCTCCCTAACTTTTAACTACCTTGTATAAGCCCACCCCCTTTGAACGAAATCGGTCCGAAAGTGGGGTGGGGGTGGAGGGGGCGTGGGCGTTTATTAGGTACCCTAATGCACAACGTCGGTCCAAAAGTGGTGCGTGTGCGTTTATTCGGTAACTATACCCCTATGCAAGACTTTTTTTATTTATTACAAAAACAACAACTGCGATTATAAGGTCATTGACAAACGCATTTTCCCTCGTCTCCCTCTCTCTCTCTTGCTCGCTCGCTCGTTGGCTCGCATCGCAATCTGTCTGTCTGTACACATGCCTGCCGCACACCCACCTACACATTTTATCACGTGCACACATGCAAACACACATTCGCACACAAAGGGAGAGATAGATACTTTGCCTTGATAGAGAGAGAAGAAGAGAGAGAGAGAGAGAGAGAGAGAGAGAGAGAGAGATTTTAACACAATTTTTTTACAACATACAAAATGTCATACTGAAAAGACACAGTTCGGGTTTTGTGTTGCTTGAATAAAATAACTTGCTATAACTGTACTTGCTATAACTGAATAACTGTATTTCGATTCCTATTATTTTAGTAGCCGTGTCATTTCACAAAATAGGAGGCTGTCCTTAAACTACCTTCGTTTTAAAGGGGAAAATAGCTCGAGCACGAAATATCTTGCCACATGGTATGGTAGTATTATAACTTATCATCTTCTGAAGCTCATTTTAGAATAGTAAAGCAGGCCTACATTCTCAATTTTAATGAAACTCGGTGCACCTTGCTTCGTTCTGAAACTCAGTTTGAAACTGCAAAGTAGGACTACATTCTCAATTTTAATCAAACTCGGTGCACCTTGTTTCGTTCTGAAACTCAGTTTGAAACTGCAAGGTAGGCCTACATTCTCAAGTTTAATTAAACTCAGTGTACCTTGCTTCGTTCTGAAGAAAAGGTTTGAACATTAAAGTAGGCCTACATTATTAATTTTAATGAAACTCAGTGTACCTTGTTTCGTTCTGAAGCTAAGTTTGGAACAGTAAAGTAGGCCTACGTACATTCTCAATTTTAATGAAAGTCGGTGTACCTTGTTATCTTCTGAATAGCTAAATTTGGAAGTGCAAAGTATACATTCTCAGTTTTAATGAAACGCGCTGTACCTTGTTAGGCTATTTTATGAAAGTAAGTTTGGAAATGTAAGTCAGTACATTCTCAGTTTTAATGAAACGCAGTGTAGCCTACCTTGTGATCGTCTGATGATAGGGGGGTGGGGGGTGGGGGTGCTAGGTTTGGAACTGCATACATGTATATGTTACAGTCAAAATGAAAAATTAGTCATTACGGGTAATGCCTGAAAATTTCAGTCATTTCCGGAACTACCTGTTTCAAACAGCCATTACTGGAAATGGCTAAAATTTTCAGTCACTACCGGTAATGCCTGAAAATTTTCTCCAATCAATACCAGAAATGACTAAACACAAAACACCATAGTGAACCTGAATGGTTTTTAATTTATGATGCATTCAATCAGAACAATAAATATTTTTTGGTCCAAGACTAAAAGCAAGTCTAATGAACACAATCACACATAATCATGCAGAGCCTTTCTAAAAATAACTAAACATTACTACATTGAGTGTGACAGTCAAATCAGTCACTCGTTCAAAACAGATGTAACTTCGTGAAATATGCTTTTTTCCGTCTTATGAAATGGAAAGAAGGCTGATATTAACCCTAAACTTTTAATACGACTGAAAAATCAGTTTATCAGTGTAATTTTTGCAACAAATATCAGAGGAGGGATTGAAATTAAGTTTGAAACTAATAGTTTGCGTTTTATTATAAGACAGAAAGAAGCATTTGGGAACCGTTGGCATCTGTTTTGAACGAGCGACTGATTTGACTGTCGACATCGAGTCATCTCAAAAGACTTATTTGTTGCAGCAGTGGAGACTGTGGTGGCTATTGCATTTCAGCTTAGCCTTGAAGCATTTGCAGCGGTTGGTCTGGCACTCGTCTTGGACCCTGCACAATTACATTTTGTGAATCCCTGTCTCCCGCCCAGTGAACCCGTAACCACTGCTTCTCTGAGACTCACAAGTTTGTCTCTATTTATGTCCTGTGTTTTGAGAAGTCTTTGGGGACAAATTTCAAATTCATTCCTCTCATAGGAGCCTTTCAGGACGGCATGCTTTGTGCCAATAGTGTATGTGTTCTGCTCCGATTTGTCCAAGATCACACCCAGAATATTTCGTGGGTCGCCTCTACCCCTGTCTACCAGTGGAATTGGAATTGACACATTGTCCCCCTCTTGGCCTGGACAGAGATCCACTCTACCGCGTTTGACCATTCACTCTGCTTGCTCTTGCTGACATGTACGACTGGCTTGCCGCTGGATTCTGATGTCTTCCTGCCTTTTGTCAAGAAGCGAGAGTTCTGTCCCACCCATATCAGTTGATGTGGAAGGCTGTAGGAAAGTGTTAGCTGTTGCATTTTCATCTTCACTGTCTGTTGCTGCTTCGCTGACAGTGTCATAATGGACTGCAGCCATGATTTCCTCACTGAAAGATGTGCTGGGTGTAGACTGAAGTCCAGCTGAAAGATCAGCTTGACTGTTTTCAGCCCAACCTCCGGCTAACAAGTGATTCAAAAGGTTGGATGCATTCTCTTCAGCGGTTTCATTTGTGAGTCCTGTTTGGATGGTTTCAGTGGCTGCTTGTTCATCTGAACTTGTTTCAGCATGGGGATTCTTGGGGAGCATCATCTGCTGGCAACCGAGCAATGGCGAGGAGATCATCTTCCGTCTGCAAATGATCGATCAGCTTAGCAGGCAGAGATGTAGAATTCAGGCCCATTTGGGGAGGATATCCAAGCATTGCCTGGAGAGGTGACCTTTTGATTGCTGCATTGCATGCCCAGTTCTTCGAAAACTGAACACATCGCAGCCCAACTGACCAGTGCGTTGTCTAATTGTCTGTCATCCATGGTATGAGAATGTCTATGATGTCTGAGTTGGCCCTTTCCACCGAGCTGACTCTGTGGGTGATGTGGCTTCCCGTGGACAATCCTGAGTTCAGGCCAGATATCGCACAGCTCATTGATGACGCCAGCAGTGAATTCAGAACCATTGTCTGACTGCAGAATCACAGGCGCTCCGAATAAAGTGAAAATGTCAAATAGCTGCAAGGCCACCTCACTCGCACATTTTGAAAAGAGGGGCCGGAGCACAACAAATTTGGTTAGGTGGTCTTGATAAACCATAATCCACTTGTATCGTTTATCTTCCATAGACTGAAAGTCGATGAGATCCACCTGACCCCTGGAGGAGAATTCATTGGACAAGATTGGTTGCACTACGACACCTTTTGTTTTTGCGCGTTTTGCTAATTGAAAATTTGCGCACACGTTGCCTAAAGCCCCTGATATGAAAAAAAAGATTATTTCAAACGTGCTTAGAGGTCACCAAGAAATTTGTATTCTACACAAAGCACACCACGCAGTCTCTCTTGGGTACACAAATCAAGCATCAAAGCAGCAAAGTGGGGGAGGGGTTTTTACAAAGGTGTTTCACCCTTTGCACACTTTTTCCTTCAAAACAGGAGATGGGTTTGTACTAAAAGATGGGATAATACTCAGTATCTTACTGCAATCAACACTTTCCAATTCCCATTCTGGCTGACATGCATTTCACATTCTGCCTGATATCAAGTTCAGCCAAATGGGTAAACCCAGACAATTTCCCATAATATTGGCTGAAATTCAGGCAGAATGAGTACAAAATCCTCTTGAATTTCAGGCATTACCGGTAATGACTAAAAAAATTTAGCCATTTCCAATAATGGTTGATTGAAACAGGCAGTTCCGGAAATGACTACAAATTCCATGCATTACCCGTAATGACTAATTTCTCAATTTGACTGGTAAGTGAGTCGTAACATATAGCATTTGTAAGGGTTTCCAGTTAGCACAAAAATCAGACATATATTATTATGCTAGTTCAATGCCGCTGTACGGAAACCATACCATACGTAATGACGCACCCTATTTTTGCGTGATCCACCCACACTCCCTTTGAACAAAATATTCCTTTGTTTAAAACATGGGCTCGAATGAGTGGGGATGATGACAAAACAGTTGCATAGTAAAAGACACACTGATCCACCACGTTTAAGTCCCTTTTTGGTTCGGAGGTTGTTTTTCTGGGTAGCTAGTGACCAACATACGAATGCCCCAAACTTAAAATTTAGGATGACTCTTTATAAAATGATGTTTCGTTTTTGAATTTGGGGGCATTTATACGGGAGTCGGAACCTGGTCAAAACAAGATTTCTTACCAGCTATAAGAGGGAAAACACGAGAAAACCGTGATATTCGACACGTGACCTGTGGGTCTCTTAAGAGAGGAATGGGGGCAGGGGAGGCGCGGGGGGGCGGGGGGGGGGGGGGATGTGGATGGTAAACGTAGGCGGTGGTGATGGTGACACTTTTACAGATGGCAAGAGTGATGGTCCAAATGCCAGGGACACTCTCGAAAACTTATAGGCCACCGGCACCTTTTAGCCTGCCATTATCACAAAAGTGGGGTGTGGGTGTGTGTGGGTGTGGGGGGGGGGGGGGGGGGTTGGCGGCGGAGAGGTTTGGGGGCGTAGGAATGGTGAAAACTACATAGCATTCTCATAGATAGAATCAGTGTGATAAAATGCCTGGATTTTCTTTTTCTTTTTTTAGCTTTGACGTGGCATTTCACCACGAATTCCCTGTATATCTCTCTTTCTTTCTCCCGTCCCTCTCGTTTTCCATCTCTCTCTCTCTCTCTCTCTCTCGCTCTCTCCTCTCTTACTCTCTCTCTCTCTCTCTCTCTCTCTCTCTCTTCTTCTCTCCCACTCTCTCTCTCCCTCCCCTTTCCTGTCTATCTCATATCTCTTCTCCCCGTCAACCTCCATCCCCCCCCTCTCTCCTCTCGCTCTCTCTCTCTATCTCTCTCTCTTTTTTTTTTCCCTCTCTCTCTCTCTCTCTCTCTCTCTATTCTCTCTCTCTCGCTCTCCCTCCCCTTCCTCTGTGCATTTCTCTTTCTCCCCGTCGTCAATCCCCCATCCCTCTCTCTACTCTCTCTTTCTCTCTCTCTCTCTCTCTCTATCTCTCTCTCTCTACTCGCTCTCCCTCTCTCTCTCTGCCCTTGTCTGTAGGGCCTATGTCTCGCTGTCTTTCTGTCTCTGTCTGTCTGGGTCCGTCTTGCATCTCCTCCCATCCCCTCTCTCTCTCTCTCTCTGTTCTCTCTCTCTCTCTCTCATTGTCTTCTCTCTCTCTCTCTGTCTGTCTCTCACACTTCTCTGTTCATCTCACATCTCTCTCTCTCACACCTCTGTGCTGTCAGAGGCCAGAGTCGTAAACAATATTCACAAAACGATGATCAGACAGCCTCTTTGGGCGGTCTGTTTTCTGTGCCTCTTTAATCTTTAGCCTGTCGTCCCACCCCCTCCACTAATCCTACTCCCGCCCCCCCCTCCCTCCTCTCTGTCTCTCTCTAAATCAAGTTTAACCCATATGCTGTCTTCCTCCACATCCTGACGCCCCCATATTCTAAAGGGATTCCGGTCAATGATGTGCCACTGAGCTGCCTGCTTGCTCAATGAGTGCTTAGTCAGGTCTATTGGAGAGAAACAGTATCGCTGTTACTTCGTATTCACATCCTGTCAATTATGAGTGAAGATCAGTTCATGCTGCCGTTATGCGCCTAACCGAAGGTCTGTGTACACGTTAGCAATAGTCACAAAATCACAATATTTCCCCATTCAAGAAAAAACAGTGAGTTGGTCTGTGGTACATGGCGTTAACTCCATTCACGAGATGTTTTTAACTTTCCCCATACGGGCCCACTCTGAATATGACTTACAGCTCACTGTGTCTGCCATGGCTGAAATAACCATATACTTGTGAATAGTGTTAACGTGTACACCAACGACCTTAATGGGACCTTACTTTGACACTGTGTTGCCATGGGCAAAATCACGAGATATGTTTTGTGAAATTGTTAACGTGTGTACGTGAGACCTTAAGAAAATAATTAGTCACCAGCATTTCCGACTTCCGCTGAAGAAATTCTTTGTAAGAATCTATAGAAAATGATTTTTGCGGATTCGCAATCGTTTGTGACACGCTTTTCTTTCCTTGATCAATATGTGCGACAATTTTGGCATATGACCGACCGACCGACCGACCGACCAAACTGAACGACCGATGTTCGGACACAGTGAGTTATAGGTTTGTGGCTTGTGCCACAAACAATAAATCATCAGGAGAACGGACCAGTAAGACAGAAAGTGGTTTCTACGCCAAGAGACTTGGTGCGATTTTGGTCACGCCAGATATGGCATGACAATCATGTGGGGCTAATCCTCTCTATATCATTACGTTGAGGATAAAGTCAGAGAGAGAGACAATGATTGGTCCTACCATCTCTCTCTCTTACTACGCCCAAGTAAGAAAAATCGCGCGATAAGCCCCTAGCGCACTGACTGCCCTCTGGCAATGTGAAACTTATCGCCATAGGTTGACACATCCGACACCAAATGGAAGCTTTGAGAGGTTTGCTTGTTTCTTTTTTTGATCCACTGCATTGGGGAAGACGGGGTAAGAAGCGCATGGTTGGGTAAGAAGCCCACCCCAATTATCTTCATTCAAGATAAAGAAAGCTTCAGTCAAAATTTAGCCATGAGACGAATTTCTAGACATTAACGCTCTACTTCATGGGCAAAATGAGCACTGAAATTTTCTTCATTTCATGCTTCTATTGGGGTGGGCTTCTTACCCCGCCCAATCTTTTTGCCCCGTCTTCCCCTACCAATGTGTAAACAAAAACAGTTTGAAAACAGATTTTTTAGTGTCCCTAGCACCACAGATCTGGAACAATCTCCCGGCCTCTGACCGCAGACCTTGATCTATGTCATCATTCAGAACGGGCATAAAGAGAAGTACCTTCATGCCAAATTTGAAGACTCTCTGTTAACGGTGTGGGAGTTATGGCCCCTGTCAGATTTTCCCTTTAAACAAGGTCGTACGCCAAGGTCAAGGTCATTTGTGTGGTTTGCGTAGATATTTTAAATATTGAGTTGTGTGAGCACGACAATGTTGACGTGATTCAAATCATACCCGTTCGATAGATATCCTTATCAGACAGAACTGTGACCCACCGATTTCCATCCGCGTATTTTTGTGTGCATGCGAAGGAGCATGTTGTTTGTGCGCTTGACCTTGCCGCGCAGCGTGTGTGCGTCATGCCTGTGGTGTGTGTGCGCGTGCGTTGTGCGTGTTTCAACATCCTATGTGCGATCGGTGTGTGAGTTATGGCTAAAAATAATAGTTTCGTGTTTTCAAGGTCGTACGCGCGCGCGCACGTGTCACGACGGGCAAAATGGTTTGTCGTTTATCTCTTCCTATTGCTTGCTGGTTTACCTTCACACAAAATTTGTAAGCGCTTAGGGCGGTCAAGCGATTCGGCGAGATAAATCCTAATTATTATTATTATTATTAAACCCCCAAAGTGCCTTTTTTTCTAAAAAACTTTTAAGTACATGAATTTTGCCCATCGCAATAGTCCGTCTGGTGACGGACTAAAAAGGGTAGGTTTGTTCAAGGACGTTTGTTCGTTAGCTCCAGAGGCTATATGAAGTGCAGCGGTGCAGCAGTAGGCGCTATAGTATCCATTGAGTTGTGACTTGAACTGGTTGTGCGTGTGTGAGAAAAACGAATTTTAAAACAGTTTCATTCAACTAAAGTTTAGGCTCACCTCGGAGCTTTCGGGGGCGTCGCGCTCCCTTCGTCAGCGTCGTCTGCTGCAAGGCCACTGGCGGTTCAGTGAAACGATCGTGAGTACAGCTCAAGGGGCTGCACCCACGGCGCATGACTGAACCAGGGAAGAATAAGCCGCGGACAAGGTGTGTCTTTGACGGCAGCGGTTCAGTGTGGGCTTTGCGGCCGCGATGTAGATGGCCTCCTTCACCCCTCTCTGGAACCATCGGTGCTGTCTCGGTCCAGCACAGAGATGTTGTCGGGTGAGAACCGGTGGTCGTACACAGGCCATGTGGGACGCAACCGGTGACGAATCCCGTCTGTGCATTTTGACTCTTCCTGAGGCTCCTTTCTGTCTCCCCAATGTAGACCCCCTTGTCACAGTCTACATAATCAATGCGCATAGACGACTCCCGACTGGTCTAGCTTGTCGGTCTTGCCTTTGGGGGCAACAAGCTTGCTGCGGATGGAGTTGCAGGGCTTGCTGTGGATACGACCCCAGTCTTTCTGATCTTGCGGTGTGAGAGCCTCTGTGACTGCCACATATACATATGGGATGGGAATGAGTAACATGCCCGCGGCGAGGGGTCTGGCGCTGGTAAGAGGGGTGGGAGGGTGATTTGTTTGCTCCCTGGTTGATTCCATGTCCACTTGGGCGTACCCTGAGATGGAGAGCACTTCTTTCAGGTGGTGTTGTTCCTGGTTCAGAGTTATTATTATTATGTATTATTATTATATATGTATACATGTGCCATAGGCCAGTTAAATGTGTGTGTGTGTGCCCGTGAAACTCAACGTTGCTCGATGAAATTAACCAAAATCACTGTATATAGCAGTAATTGTGGAGCAACCCCCCGCCGTGTGGTGTTCAAAAAAACTAGGCCTTTATTGCAATAGTTACATAATGAAATAAAATGTGTAGCATATGGGTTAAATATATTTCCAAACCAATGTGTCACTGTCACCATCTCTCTACTCTCTCCCCCTCACCCCCTTCATTAATCTCTCTCGATCATACCCCCCGCTCCCCCTTCTTCCATTCCGGTATCTTTCTCATAGATCAAGGTCACCGTTCTAATACCTCTCACCTCTGACGATATAAAATCGTAATAGAGCCCACAGAGTCAGAAAAAGTCTGCAGTTCTCTGAAAACCTTGCGTCAGTATTATGTAGTATGGGAAAGATGTGCTCTAAGGGGTGGGGGGGGGGGGGGGGGGGGGGGGGGGGGGGGGAGAGTTCTATGTTTTCTTTCAAATTGTTTTTCTTCTTATCATCATTATATATTGATATTGTGTTGCTGTTTGCTCTAATATCACGATTGTTAAGAGCCTAATCAGTTGTTACGTTAGTTTTCCAAGATATGGTTGTTGTCGGGTAATTGTTTTTGTTTGTGGCTCAAGCCACAAACCTATAACTCACTTTGTCGGTCGGTCGGTCGGTCGGTCTGTCTGTCTGTCTGTCTGTCGGTCGGTCCCAAAATTGTCGCACATTTTGACAAAATTGTCGCACTTCAAATCGAGGCATGAATGAAATATAGAGTTTTACGTCCTCTCGTCCCGGCAGGGCACATATGGGACATTTGTAATGGGTTAGTTATTTATCAAATAACATAAAACAGACACAACAAAAAATGGACGATACAAAACGTGGACAAACAGTAAACATGAAAATGGGGTAGTGGGAGAATTTAAAATGCGCAAGTCAAGTTGATGTTTTGAAAAGGTCTAAATTTCATAAAAGGTTTAATTAATAATTAATAGTTGATAAAATAGATATAAAAGAGTTACATTAAATATTACTTTGGGTTTTTTGGCCTGAGGTGAAAGCAACCAACCCTCCCAAGTTGATTAAAATTTCAGGGCTATGAGTTAAAATTCAAACTTTTTTATTTTTTATTATTAAAAACCAAATATGGCCCTTATATTATGTTAAAATAAATGTTTTGTACAAATATTTACTTTTATTAACAAAAATATACATTATTTCTTTTATTTACATAATGATGGGGAGAGAAAAAAAAAAGAAAAAAAAGAAAAAAAAAAGGAGGGTCCAACCGGGGGAGCAAACTCCTCCACCGGGACTTCCCTGTCTACAGTGACAGGGGAAATATCTACATCAAGGACGAAATATGTACAAATTTCTTTTCTTATTTTTAAGTATTATCATTTAGGTTGGTAATTAAAAATTAAAAATTTGTAGGAGGATCCTTTTTATAAGTTTATTTTATTTAAAAGAGGGTTAGGGGGTGGGGGGAGGGAGGAGGAGGATCCGGGGGACCTCGACGACATGGCGGGGGGCGCACCCCCCGAGGGAGGATACGCAAGACATCCTCGCGCCACACCCCCGGGGGGCGGGCCACCCGAGGCGGAGGTCCAACTCGCGGGTCTTTAGTATTAAGGGGGAGGAACCCTCACATTTAATGATAAGGAAAAATAAAAATATTGGTAAAATTAGAGTAGTAATTATTGTTCAGTATTTGTAATTATACAGTTTATTTGTCTTTTAATACAGTTGGAGACCTGTAATTTATAAAAAATATTTTAATTAAGATGATAAATAAAAGAAGGACTATCCTTTACGGTGTGTACAAAGTGCGGCAAAAGCGCACTAATAGACCCCCGACCGACGTTCCAGCAAACCGGTCATGTAATAATTTATTAGGATTAGCTTATACAATAAACTTTTATTTAACAATAAACTGTTATTAGACAGTTGTGGTTTGGAAGCCAAAAATTAGATAAGTTGCACTCAGTACAATAATATAGTAATGAGAATTATAGTATAATAAAATATATGTTATAATAATGGTATGGTGGGGGTAGCTAACGATTCTTACGTACTCGAGGCGGAGGGAGGGAGGGAGAGGGACCCCTCCTCCCCGTCCCGAGCAGTGGAAAGGCGTCGCTTTAGTAGTCCCAAAAAGGGGGGGGGAGCACCTACGCAATAGCGAGACGACTACGAAAGTGGCCTCCGGTGCGCACGCCGGACACATGTCTACTGGGGTGAGAGGGAATTAAAAAGAAGGTGGGCTCAAGAGAGCCACTTCAGCCCCTCGGGCACACTCTTAGTTAAAAAGGAGAGAGGGGGGGGAGGGGAGCTGGAGTATAGACAGGTGTCCGGCCCACGGCCCGGAGGTACCCCACCCCCACCATTTAATCAATATCAAAAATAATATTAGGTCGAGATGGCTGCCATAAGTGACAGCCAATGAAAATTTAGAGATATAATGGTCGTCATTAATTTCGACCCCAAAAGAAGACTCCCGAGGACAAGATCTGATATATATGAATGTAAAAATAAAATAAAGTGGCCGCCGTTCGGCGGCCAATGAAATCAAAAACAAATGTTAACTATCAAATTTTTTATTGTATTATTATTTTAATTATGGTCGGGACGGGCTCCAAGACTACCTAACTTGTGGCCCCCCTGTCTTGGTCACGCTATTATAATATTATATATTGGTTTAGCAAGGGAGCCCATTTGTGGTTTTTATTATTTTTAACTTAGTATTATAATATTTAAAGTGTAGGGAGTGCCGCCGATTCTTTCATGAGATGAGAGGGCGAGGGGGGGGGGGGGGGGGGGGGAGGGACGGAGAGTCCCCCCCACCCCCTCGCCCAAGCAGTGGAAAGGCGTCGTATATTAGGTCCATGCGGGGGGACCTAGCTAGGCTAAAAAGGCGCCACGACTACGGAGGCATCCCAACTATTACATTGATTAACATACATAACATGATAAAAAAAAGATAAACACATTGAGGGGATGGTTAACGATTCGATCATGGGAGAGCGGGAGGGAGGGAGGGAGGGAGGGACCAAAGCCCCTCCCCCCCGACTCAAGCAGAGGAAAGTCGTCGTAAAGAGTTCAAATCGAGGCTACACTTCAAATTGAGGCCGCTCTTTAAAATGATGTATTTTAAAAGCGTACAAAATAATAAACATACGTAATACAGACACTACAACAGACACGACGAGTATGCGGTGCTTCTTTTGATGAGTATAAGTAGGATACATAGTTTTAAATGTTTTCCAAAAGATATAAAAAGTTACGAAATGGTGCAGAGATAACATTCTGGTTTACAGATTAAAATTATTGAAAAGCCAGGGGAGGTGACTCATGATTGGAGTGGTAAAAATAGACCGCGTGCCACAAACTATTGCGATTTCGCTCTTGTTGTATATACTATTTTGTTTTAAAGAGCGCTTTCATTTTGTCCTGATAATATTTTTTTACACATGTGCCATTGGCTGTGAACTAAGAAGTTTGGGTTGAAATATATAGCACGCGTTAAAAAAAAATATATATATATATTTTCTTTATTTCGATTCTTTACGATTACCGTGCATGGGTCTTTGGATTTAGCGCGTCATCGCTTGTTCAGTATCCTCTCTCATTTTTTGGGTTTTTGTTTGTTTTTAAAGTTGTCCTGAGTGCTTGATGTCTGTTGATTTAGTCACGTCTTGCAATACTTTACACTGGTTTTCTTTCTGTATGTTGTTTGGACATTAAACCAGCGCTGAGTCTTAACCCCTTGACTGCCACCAACGTATCACGTACTGACCTGACGACATCACTGATGATGTCATCAGATGAAGAGGAATAACCCTGATATGCTGGCTTTTGCTCTAACACAGTCAAGAGAGTTATACCCCAGGCCATTTTGCCAGATTGGCTCCATCAGTTGTCTTTTTCATGGCATGATTTGCCCAATGAATTTTTCTTTAATTTTCTCTGGCAGTCAAGGGGTTAAGCTGGCATAAGGTTGGTTAGTGTGTGTGTGTGTGTGTGTGTGTGTGTGCGTGCGTGCGCGTGTGCGTGCGTGTGCGTGCGTGTGTGGTGTGTGCGTACAGTGGGCTCATTAACGGTTACAAACCGTTGTGCATTTTGTGTTTTAATGTCATATTATTGTGTTTGTTTTCTCTCTCTCTCTCTCTCTCTCTCTCTCTCTCTCTCTCTCTCCTCTCTCTCTCTCTCTCTCTCTCTCTCTCTCTCTCTAACTAACGCATGCACAAAACTGAAAAGGCAAATGGGTTAGAGACACTGGACACTGGAAAACCTTGTCAAATAAAGTTTTCCAGTGTCCAGTGTCTCTAACCCATTTGCCTTTTCAGTTTTGTGCATGCGTTAGATAACTTTGTTATTGAATGTTCTATTTACCCCAGGGCTGGGTGGAAAAAAGCATTGTATTGCTGATCTCATGTTTCCCTGGTTATATTAAAATTTCGTTTTCATTCTCTCTCGCTCTTTCTCTCTCTCATTTATCTCTCTCTCTCTCTCTCTCTCTCTCTCTCTCTCTCTCTCTCTCTCTCTCTCTCTCTCTCTCTCTCTCTCTCTCTCACACACACACACACACACACACACACACACACACACACACACTCTCTCTCTCTCTCTCTCTCTCTCTCTTTCTTCTCTCTCTCTCTCTCTCTTTCTTTCTATCCATCTCTCTCTTTCTCTCTCTCTCTCCCTCTCTTTCTCTCTCACTCCCTCTCTCTGTCTCTCACTCTCTCTCTCTCTCTATCCTCTCTCTCTCTCTCTCTCTCTCTCTCGCTCTCTCTCTCTCTCTCACTCCCTCTCTCTCTCTCTCTCTCTCTCTCTCTCTCTCTCTCTCTCTCTCTCTCTCTCTCTCTCTCTCTCTCTCTCTCTCTCTCTCTCTCTCTCTCTCTCTCGTGTGTGCGTACTTGTGTATGTGTGTGTGTTGGTGAGTTTATGCATATGCACGTAATTATTTGCTTACTTTTGTTTTGTGTATGTTGTAATGTGTATAACGCAATTGGTATGTATGTTTAATGTGTATTATTTAATGCTAGTGTGCGGGATGACCATGGTGAATGTTGTGGTGAATGTGTTTTTGTTTGCATTTATCCTTACAATTTGATTTATCTTTTTATGATGGTAGTGTATCTTATGTGCATGATGATTATTAGTTGTTTATGATATTTTTTTTTTTTTTTTCTTCTTCCTTTTTTTTTTCCCTTCTTATTTAATGAGGGCTAGATGTAAACAAGCCTATATTGTGCTTATCTTTTCCCTCAATAAAAAAGGTTCGTTCGTTCGTTCTCTCTCTCTCTCTCTCTCTCTCTCTCTCTCTCTCTCTCTCTCTCTCTTATTTATGTCATTGCAGTTATTGTGTGGCTACCTTCTGGTGTTGTTACACTGGTGAAGAAACCAACCGTCAACAACGAGAATGATGGAGCTTGCCTCCCTTGCCTTCTTCTGCGTGGGTCTTGTCTCTTTTAGCCAGGTGTGTATCCTCCTCCTTCTTCTTCTTCTTCTGCGTTCACAGGCTATATGGCCATAATGGGTAAGGTACGTATGTTAAAGTCCTTTCGCGAATATTTGTCCTCTCGAGGACACCAAGACCTACAATAAGCCTAGGGTCTTCCATAGCCATATATATTCTTGATCAGCATGTCACAACCTATTCAGATCATGAATTTTGAACCGCCAGTGCAAACCTCCGCCAAGGAAGACTCACAAAACAAAAAATGTCATTCCTTCCTTCATGTCCGAGCTGTGTCTCATGAACCAGTAGGTAGAATGGCTTCAAATGTTGTGAGGTAGTCACATGACGAGAAATGAAATAAATGCTTGCAATCAATACCAAAAGCAGCAGAAACGGGGTCATTTTAGACTAATGTGCACATAAGGACAAAACGTGCGCGAGAGGACTTAACATACGTATGTGTCCGGTTTTCAGTTTTGCGCTTGTGTGCTCTAAATATAAAGACCTTGGAGAAAAATATATTCCAGCAAAGTTTTATAGATATCTATCTAGATTATCTCGTCTCCTTGCAAATGAGAATAGCGTAATCGTCAATAATTTTGCTACTTCTTATGTCCTTCATGTCTTTGTGTATGATGTCATTCTTATAGTTTATGACAACTACAATGTTCCCTGTTTTTGTTGTTGTTTGTATGTATCTCACCTCCAGTGATATGGACCAAAAGGCCTAATCATTGAACAATGTGTTCATTGTTCATTGTTCTCTCTCTTAAGCCGGCGACAGACTATGTGACTGCCTCATGTGACTCGATCAGGTCGTGACGTTTCACCTCATTTGCATACCATCATTCTCGATCAGTCTGACTCAGTCGGGCCCAGTCAGGTGACAGGGCCGAATAGGGCGGGTTCTAAATTTCACTGATCGAGTCTGATCGAGTCAGATGGCTTGTGACCTCTTCTGTGCGGGAAACAAAATTTGGTCTACGTCACGACCTGATCGAGTCATATGAGACAGTCGCATAGTCTGTCTCCAGCTTTATTTAAACAGCGATGTTTGACTTTTGCGATTCAGATACCCATTGCAGCAGCAGCAGCAGTAGCATCCCAGCAACAACAACAGCAACAACAGCAAGGCTCGTCGCGCTCGACCTATGACCTGCAGATCTTGACAGTGACGCGCACGTGGAACATGCACGCGAACGAGGACATGATGATTGACGTAGAGGTCAATTTCACCGCTTCTGTCCAGCCCCAAACCTTGTGGACCTACGCCGGTGTTCGAGGAGAAACGGCCTACCTGAGTGGTGAGACGACGAAAATGGTGTTTTACGTCCTCTTGGTCTGAATCAGACACATATGGGACATTTGTAAATACAAATATGGTGGGAACAATACTGGAGGCAATGCCCGGAGGCAGTACGAAACCAGTAAAGTCCCGATTTAAAAAAATAATAATACAGATAGGTGTAGCGGTAACCACGCCTCGGTTAAACCTCATCGGCTATGGCACCGCTACTGATTATATATACCTGAGTGGTGAGGAGTGTACTGCACACTTAAATATCCACCAGATCACGTGTCAAAATCACGGGTTTCACGGGTTTTCCCTCTTATAACTGGAAATAAATCTTGTTCTGACCAAGTCTGACTCCCATATAAATGGCCCCAAATTCAAACCGACGCATCAGTTTAAAGAGCAGCCTCAATTTCAAGTTGGGGACATTTGGATGTGGGTCACAGCTACCCAGAAAAAACCCCAAGGGACTTAATCGTGGTGCGTCACTGGGTCTTTAAAGGCCTGCTACACCATAATATATGATCCTTCTTCTTCTGCGTTCCCAGGCCATATGGCCATAATGGGTAAGGTACGTATGTGTCCGGTTTTCAGTTTTCACTGGTCTCCCCGCTGCGTACTACAGCCGACACATTCCGATTTCGGAGGAACTCAAACAAAAAAACAATATTGGGAGGATTTTCTTTTTTAAAGGCAGGAGAATGGGCCAATAAGTCAGAAAGATAGTAGATGATAGAAAGCAAAGGGAAAAGGCGTAGTAAAATGAGAGTGGCAGATTAGAGGAAGTTACAAGCACAGAACTTCCAGAAGGTGGGGGAATTATTTTCACGAAAGACCCCCCCCCCCCCCCCGGTATCCCCACGGGGAGAGACTCATGAAAGGGGCGGGGGGTCATCCAACTCCCCCCCCCCCCCCAATGGAGGCACGAGGCATCCACCCATTGCCCCGTCATGCGATCCGATCTCAATGCGATGCGATTGTGACGATGCGAATCATGTGAAATAACACTTCCGTTTAAAAATAATTCTGCCATTTTCGCTCTCTACACTCAAGTAGACCCAATACATGAATTTCACGTGAATCATGACTCACATCGTCAAAATCGCATCGCATTGATAACGAATCGTATGTAGTGTAGCAGGCCCTTTAAGGGTCCACCACACTGCGTACGACTCGATCCGACTGCGACCCGACTGTGACATTTGTGAGGCATGATTCGCGTGATGAAATACTACTGTTCTGATTAAATCCTACCACGTTTCGTTCACTATAATATTTCGATGGCTTGGAGTCAAAGCGGACTATCTTTAGATAGTCCATTGACATATTATTGAACTTATTACGAAAACTAATAACTTGTATTATAAAACAAGCGCGGATTCGCAATCGTTTGTGGCGTGCGACAATTTTGGACCGACCGACAGACCGACCGACCGACAGACAGACCGACAGACCGACCGACAAAGTGAGTCATAGGTTTGTGGCTTGTGCCACAAACAAAAAGACTGCTGAAATATAACAAGCGCGGATTCGCAATCGTTTGTGGCGTGCGACAATTTTGGACGCGGCAATTTTGGACCGACCGACAGACCGACAGACCGACCGACCGACAAAGTGAGTTATAGGTTTGTGGCTTGTGCCACAAACAAAAGGCAACCCCCCCTTTTTATATTTCTGCAGTCATTGTTTGATGCAAGTTAATAGTTTCTGGTAATAAATCCACTAATACGTCAATGGACTATCTAAAGATAGGGGAAGACGGGGTAAAAAACGCATGGGCGGGTAAGAAGCCCACCCCAATTATCTCATGAAATAAAGAAAATTTCAGTCAAATTTGCCCATGAGACGAATACTAGACATTAACGCTCATCTCATGGGCAAAATGAGACTGAAATTTGCTTCATTTCATGAGATAATTGGGGTGGGCTTCTTACCCGCCCATGCGCTTTTTACCCCGTCTTCCCCTAGTCCGTTTTGACTCCAAGCCATCGAGTCTGTCCGTAGTCCCCGGTACACGAATCGGATGAAATATCTGGGGGTTTTAAAATTTTATATATGAGACATTTTATGAGATCGTGTGAAGTTGGAGTCTAAATGAGTAACATTATAGGTGAAGACGGGGCAAAATGCCCATGCCAATTATTTCATGAAATAAAGCAAATTTCAGTCAAATTTGGCCATGAGACGAATGCTAAACATTAATTAACACTCGTCTCATGGGCAAAATATGACTGAAATGTTCTTTATTTCATGAAATATTAGCATTCGTCTCTCATGGGCAAATTTGACTGAAATTTGCTTTATTTCATGAAATAACTGGCATGGGCTTCTTATCCGCCCATGGGCTTTTTACCCCGTCTTCCCCTATTATAGTGAACGAAAATAGTAGACTCGTTTTTATTTTAAAGATCCACCAGATCACGTGTCAAATTCACGGGTTTCACGTGTTTTCCCTCTTATAGTTGGAAATAATCTTGTTTTGACCAGGTCTCACTCCCATACAAATGCCCCCAAATTCAAACCGAAACATCATTTTAAAGAGCAGCCTCAATTTGAAGTTGGGGGCATTTGTATGTGGGTCACAGCTACCCAGAAAAAAACCAAGGGACTTAATCGTGGTGCGTCAGTGTATCTTTAAAGACCCAGTGACGCACCACGATAACGTCCCTTGTTTTTTTCTGGGTTGTTGTGACCCACATACGAATTTCCCCATATTCAAATTGAGGCTGCTCTTTAAACTGATATGTCGGTTTCAATTTGGGGCGATTTATATGGGAGTCAGACTTGGTTAAAACAAGATTTATTTCCAGTTATAAGAGGGAAAACACGTGAAACCCGTGATTTTGACACGTGATCTGGTGGATCTTTAAGACGGAACTGTTTCTCGTGAATCATGCCTCACAAACGTCGTCACAATTGGGTCACAACGACCATCTAACTGTGACAACGTCTTGTGGTCAAGGCGTGATTCTGATGAGGAAAAACGACTGTTTGAATGGATCTAATGAAATCTTACTACTTTCCTTCACTATTAGGGGAAGACGGGGTAAAAAGCCCATGGGCGGGTAAGAAGCCCATGCCAATTATCTCATGAAATGAAGCAAATTTCAGTCAAATTTTGCCCATGAGACGAACGCTAAGCATTGACACTCGTCTCATGGGCAAAATTTGACTGACAATTTTCTTTATTTCATGAGATAATTGGCATGGGCTTCTTACCCGCCCATGGGCTTTTTACCCCGTCTTACCCTATTCATGTAGACCCCCTATGCACGAATATGATGAAATGTCTCATATATAGAAATGCAGATCAATAATTTCATCAGATTCGTGTATACGGAACTACAAATTTAGTCAGCGAAACGGGGCAGTGGGTGGTTGCCTCGTGCTTCCATACGGGGAGTTGGACGACCCCGCCTCCCTCCACGAGTCTCTCCCCGTGGGGATACTGGGGGGCGGGGGAGGGGGGGAGGTCTTTCGTAAAAATAGTTCCCCCACCTTCTGGAAGCTCTGTGCTTGTAACTTCCTCTAATCTGCCACTCTCTTTGACTCTGCCTTTTTCCTTCGCTTACTGTCATCTACTATCTTTCTGACTTATTGGTCCATTCTCCTGCATTTTTTTTCTTCCCCCCCCCCCCCCCCCCCCCCCCCCCCCCCCCCCCCCCCCCCCCGCTCCAATCTTCCAAATAATGTTTCTCCTTTGAGCTCCTCCGAAATCGGAATGTGTCGGCTGTACGCAGCAGGGAGACCAGTGACAACTGAAAACTGAAAACGGACACATACGTCCTCTGGAGGTCCACAAATTGACGTCATAATGATTACGGTAATGCCTTAAACGCACAGCCCGCATAATTATAAAGCTTTCACGCGAGGCGCGCGTCATCATTTCAGTCGCTGCTCGTACCGTTCTTTTTTCCCTGTTGCCCGAGCCACTGCGAGGCAGAACTTCGCAGCGACTAGCCTAGCAGTCTAGACCCGATCCCTGGGATCGGTTGTTATGCCTTTAAGGGGTACTCAGGCGAAGTGAAGCAGGGGGCACTTCTGACAGCAGCCTACCCGTGAGTGCATGTGCGCTTCTTAGGGTGGATATTTTTTTTAGTCTTGTTCATTGAATGAGCTATTCAGGTGGAGTTAAGATCTTTAGCCCTTGACAACAGGTGGCATTCCATTTGAAATCAGTTTCTTAGCTACGACAAACTCTCTCTCTCTCTCTTCTGTCTCTCTCTGTACCTGTCTGTCTATCTCTGTCTGTCTGTCTCTCAGTCTCGTCTGTCTCTCTCTCTCTCTCTCTCTCTCTCTCTCTCTCTCTCTCTCTCTCTCTCTCTCTCTCTCTCTCTCTCTCTCTCGCGTACGACTACGAAGGGTAGAACAAACAAAAAATGCATTTTATTTGGCCAAGTGAAATAAGCCAGTACACGTCAGTTATCCCCCGTCGGCTCATCGGAAGCACTCATTAATTATGTACTTCTTATTATTATTATGATTATTTTTTTAATAATATATTTGTTTTATTACTATTGTTATTATTATCATCAAAACAGACACGCAGCTGCGCTACGACGGATTCAGCCAAGGCCAGGCCCTAGCCTCCTTTCCTTTGGCCCTGAAGATGGTGACTCTGCGGATCGGGTACTGGGACAGCCACTACCTGACGCTGTTCATCCGCAGAGACTGGGCCGACAACATGACCCAGAAACTCAACACCCGCCTGTCCACTGTGCAGCCTGGATACGACGTCAGCTACACGCCAGGTGAAGTCCCAGATCCGCTACCAGTAGTTGTTGCTTCCCGGGAAGTGTTGTTTTTGTTTCATCCACCTGTCCGTCCGTCCGTGCGTCCGTGCTCCCGTCCGTGCGCCCGTCCGGTCGCGTTTTCTTAAAAACCGTTCACTCTATTTCAATCACTTTTAGTGTAATAATAATAATAATAAAAATGTGGAAAATTTATATAGCGCCCATCCTACTATGTTCACACTATTTCAATCACTTTTAGCGTAATAATAATAATAATAATGAGGAAAATGTATATAGCGCCCATCCTACTATGGGCGCATTACACAGAATTGAAATGGAATAAAAACATAAAACAAAAATCCAAACACATGCGCACACAAACAAATAGCGTACAAGTTATAGAAGATATCAGCTATCGACTGATTGCTTTAGTTTTATTTTTGAGGTCAAGGTCATGCTGATTAAGGAGTTTACCCCCCCCCCCCCCCCCCCCACCCCACTTATTTATTATTATTATTTAAGAAACTTTAAATAGCGCTTCACCTTTAAGCTTTACAATTGCACTAAAATAATTCATATTAAAATCAACCCCTTACATACCCCCGCCCCCCCCCCCCCCCCCCCCCCATCCTTCACACACTTACACACACACACACACACAAACTCACACACACACACACACACACACACACACACACACACACACACGCACGCACGCACGCACACGCACGCACACACACACACACACACATACACACACACACACACACACACACACACACACACACATGTGCACACAAACAAATATGTACATATTTAACTAAATCTCGATCAAATAACGTACATCATAAAATAACAATTTACAATCAGATTACATTAAAAAAACAAAAATCAATTTTCAATTTACATAAACAAGTTACACATTCACGATGACCGCAAAAGTAAATCATACATATAAGTACATAGTTTTACAAGGTTAATCGTTTATATCTCGTGAACGTTTGCACGTATTCCAATGCGTTTTTTAAATTTACGTTTTCTGATAAAAGGGCGATAACATTATAGTCATGAATGCATCTGTGCGTTCCTGCAAGCGTGCGCGCGTGCATGCGAATCACGGGATTCAAGCCCCCAAAGCTGTATCTCAAGAACTGTTGCATGGAATCGCTTCAAAATTTACTGTTGTGGTGCATCACGGTACGCAAAATGTCCCATACAAAAATAATAACCATGCTGACCGTGATCGTGAAGTCTGACCTTCAAAACGTACATTGTTTCTTGTGGGTTGGACTTAAAATGTTCCAATTTGGTGTGTAGATGCATTGGCTTAAGGTAATTCGGAATATTTAGTACAAGAAAGGTCAAGGTCAAGGTCACAACGGTTACAGTCTGTCGATATGACCATCTGTAACCAGTCATTTACAACCACACATTTTTGACACATTTATCATTTATTAAGATTTTGTTTGGCTCAGTTTCTTGTCAGTGGAGCGCAGATGCGTCGTGCTGCTGTTATGTGCCCAAGTTCACCCGCTCGGGAACTTATCTGCCGCTCGGCGATCCACTTGGTGTTGTTGTTGTCGTACCCTGGCTTAAAGACTCCAGGGATCATCCCAACAGCCGAAGCACTTGAACACTATGGTACAAATGCACCAGCTTAGGGATGAGAACATTACGTGTGTGACCGTTTTTGAGTACCCCGCCACGTGAGCAGCCACACTCCGACTTCGGAGTAATAGATCTATCAGTTAGACTCGTGGTTTCAAAATGGCCGCTACTGATGAGCTTTATATGGCCTACTGTATAGCACTGTTTCATAATTGGGTCTTTTGGGGTTATCTTTCCCTACTGTCTCGTCTTGAAGTCGGTTTGGGGTAGTTCCGGTTCAAAATTAGAATTAAAAAAATGGAAGTTACCTACCTTAAACAACAACTATATTTTGTTCTTGTCTTCAAGTCTTAGGGTATTAATGTGGTCTGATCAAGTAAACAAATAAGAACATAACTGTTTATAGTCAACGAATGTAAACATTTTAAGAAAGAAACATGAAACAGGACTTAATATTATTAAATCTATAAACTGATAACTGAACAATTAAACACCCCTCTATTTCAATTACGGAGCAGCCATATGTTTACAGCATTTCCTAACCGGAACTAAGTGTCCTAACGGGCACACAACCCGTCTGTTACTTCCGCTTTCATTTCGAAACAGTGCTCATGAGATCAGAGGAAAGCGACATTTCCAGAAAAGCTGAAACTTTTTATGCAATTTCAGGCCGAAAAAAACACAACAAACAACAAGAACATACACACCAAGTACCTAATGTCAAACAAATGTGGATAATAACAGGTATGCCAAATTCTTACCACTTCAAAATCTTTGATAATTACCCTACAATATGAAAATTATTAGTAAGCAGCTTTGCTTTTCTAAAGTATCTAAGCCATGTTAACAACCCCAAGCATCAATCTGAAAGGACAATGAACTTCAATCAAGTGGCTGATGGAAGTGGGCTTCATCTGAATGGAATGAAAAATGCTGGACTGCATTGTGGATTGGAGTAGCCACTAGGTCTGGACATGGTTACTTCGTTCATGCTTTCATCAGCCATACCTAGTATAACACCCCCACCCCCACCCCCTAATACATTTTAGCTCCTGAGTGGGAACTAGTGTGATCGGGCCCGTGTGTGTGTATATATATATATATATGTGTGTGTGCGTGCGTGCGTGTGCGTGCGTGCGTGCGTGTGCGTGCGTGCGTGTGTGCGTGCGCGTGCGTATGTGTGCGCGCGCGCGCGCGCGCGCGCGCGCGCGCGTGTGTGTGTGTGTGCGTGCGTGCGTGTGTGTGTGTGTGCGTGTGCGTGTACGTGTGTGTGTGTGTGTGTGTGTGTGTGTGTGTGTCTGTCTGTAAGTCAAATATCTAACTACAAAAACAACTACAGGGCATATTTTAATGACATTTTGGCAGAGATGTAGGAATCTGTCGAAGGTTGTTTTCAATATCCACAAACTTGCCGATTGTTGTTGGCTTTTGATGATTTTGTGTATTTTCACCCTCACCAACTGAGCCATGGGTGACCCAGGAAACTAACCTAATACAGTACCTCCAGGATCGTCCCACTATCTTTATGGCTATTAATGTCCCGTAAATATAAAACAAATATGTGCCTGTTCCAGGCCGGAGGACGTTAAACAAACTTTCATCCCATGGTCACAGAGCGAGGGAACTTGCCGCCGCTCGGCGACTCACTTGTTTCTCAATTGATTTACACTCATCTCAAGAACAGTACTGCTGGTTTTAAAATTTCCTGAAATCGGGAAATTTTCTTTAAAAAAACTCTCATGTCTGACTGTATTCAATGACACAAATTAATTTTTAAAAATCAGAAAATAGGCACATTTTTACTGTCTTGAAACTTAGTAAGATGATCTTTAATTTCCCCTTACTTTTCGTGTTATGTAAGTTTATTTGCCCCAAGCATGTACCTTATAGGCTACAAGGGTGAAAAGTAAGAAAATGGCTCGATCTTTGCCTTAATAATAACTGAATTGCAAAAACAAAATTCCGGAGTTCGCCCCCTGAACCCCCCAAAAGGCATTACCCCATAAACCGGAACCTACGCAGCTCCCTGAAACTCGGCCCTGTGAGCATAGCTTAACATTTTATGTGTTGTTTATGTGTAACATATTCGACGCTAGAAGGCTACGCCACTCTTGGATATATATTGATTTGTTTGTATGTCGTCCTCTCCACCATTGTTGATGTGTACTGTGTGGGTGGAGGGTCATAAAGGCGAACTTGGCACATTCTTTATTGAGAATGATGCTTTGTTTGTCTTACTTTTGGTTCTTACCCACGCATTGCTAGATCATTGGTATTGTGATCAACTTTGGTGGAGGGGAGTTAATTAGAAAAAAGAGAGTATTCACCCTTTGTTCAATTTCGTTACTATTTTATGATTGGTATTACCAGGCGATTCCTTCCAAATCGTCGCTTCCGTCCCCTACAGCCCGGGGGAGAACTTCACGTGGTACGACCAGGACAGGAGCCCCGAGAAGCAGCGCAGGGTCCGGCTGGAGGCCAGCTACGTGGACAGCGGTGACCGCATCTGGACCACCGAGAACAACGTCAATCAGCCGGACATGGGGCATTTCCTCCAGGTGACTTGTGATGATGATGACGATGATGATGACGATGATGATAATGATGATGATGACGATGGACAGCGGTGACCGCATCTGGACCACAGAGAACAACGTCAATCAGCCGGACATGGGCCATTTCCTCCAGGTATGACGATGATGATGATGATGGTCATGCTGATGATGGTGATGATGATGATGATGACGATGGACAGAGGTGACCGCATCTGGACCACAGAGAACAGCGTGCATCAGCCGGACATGGGGTATTTTCTCCAGGTGACTTGATGATGACGATGATAATGATGATGATGATGATGAAGAAGAATATGATGATGATGAAGATGATGATTATGACGATGGACAGCGGTGACCGCATCTGGACCATCGACAACAACGTCAATCATCCGGACATGGGGCATTTTCTCCAGGTGACGTGTTGTAGTGTCACGATGATAGTGACTATGAGGAGGAGGAGGAGGAGGAGGAGGAGGAGGAGGAGGAGGAGGAAGAGGACGTTGATGTTGATGATGGTGGTGATGATGGCAATGATGATGAAAGTGATGATGATGAACAGGATGGTGGTGATGATGATGGTGGTGTGATGATAATGATGATGATAATGAAATGATGATGATAATGATGACGACGACGAGGATGGTGATGATGATGATAATGTCATGTGGTGATGATGACGGTGGTGTGATGATGATGATGATGATAATGGTGACGATGATGATAATGGTGATGATGATGATAATGGTGATGATGATGACAAACGATAATAATGATGATAATGGTGATGATGATGACGACGACGATGATGATGATGACGACGACGACGATGATGATAATGATAATCGAGGAGGAATAAAAGAACGGAAGAAGTGGAGGAGGAGGATTATACGAAAGAGGACGTTGATGACGATGAAAATGATGATAACGAGCGGCGGTGGTTTATCTTGATTAGGCCTAATTGATTGGCTTAAATGAAAAATTAACATGTTTAATGTCAGGGTTATATGAATTGGATTTTAAATACCAGGTTAGTGTGGAGATGAAAAGTGAAGGAAGTGGTCTCATGAGAGATCAGCATGAAAATCAATTAGTTAAATGTCAAGATTCATGTTGGGTACTATGGAATTTTTTTTTTTTTTACAATAATTTGTCAGTCCGACAGACTATTTTTCAGGATCTTTATAATTTTAAATGCCTCAAATGGTCTTTTGACCCAGAAGGCGTTAAATCTCTATTTTTCTCTCTCAGACTAAATGGGCCGACCCACACATCCAATTTCACTCGTATGACTATAGTATATTATCCACCTGTGACGTTGTCTGTCGGGCATGATTCTGGTGAAATAATTTGTGTGTGTAAATCAATCTGATCCAATCCTGCTGGTTCCTTCTTCTGTCTCTCTGTAAAGCGCCAAGTCTGGCTGAGGATGTTTGTCTGTCTGTCTGTCTGTCTATAGACAAAGGGAAATAACTCTACTGGAACGGGTTGGTTTCTTTGCAGGGGTTTTCCCCCTTGATCTCTGTGTGTGTGTGTGTGTGTGAGAGAGAGAGAGAGAGAGAGAGAGAGAGAGAGAGAGAGGGGGGTGGGGGGAGGAAACTGTACACAACCAGGGATTAGATATATGAGAGGGTGGGGATAGACACAGAAGCAAAAGAGTATAAGAAGAACAAGAAGAACATACGGAGGGGGAAAGAGAGAGGGGGAAAGAGAGAGAGAAAGAGAGAGGGGGAAAGAGAAGCGAGGGAGGAGAGAGACTGTGCAGGTAACAGCAGAGAGAGAGAGAGAGAGAGCGAGAGAGAGAGAGAGAGAGGACCGTAAGAGAGGGAGAAGAGAGAGAGAAGACTGTGAGAGAGAGAGAAGGGAAGTGAGAGAGAGAGAGAGAGAGAGAGAGAGAGAGAGAGGAACGAGGACTGAGAGAGAGAGAGAGAGAGAGAGAGAGCAGACCGTAAGAGAGGGAGAAAGAGAGAGAAGACTGTGAGAGAGAGAAGGGAAGTGAAGTGAGAGAGAGAGAGAGAGAGAGAGAGAGAGAGAGAGAGAGAGAGAGAGAGATTATTCCCAGGTGGAGCCGGGTACAAATTGCTTGTTCACTCATGTAGACTAGACCCCAACGCCCAAACTACACAATAAAGAAATACAGATATTCTGTCAGATTCGTGCATGGGGGGATCCCGGAACAACAAAATATAGTGAACCTCTTCTTCTTCTGCGTTCCCAGGCCATAAGGCCATAATGGGTAAGGTACGTATGTGTCCGGTTTTCACTGGTCTCCCCGCTGCGTACAGCCATCACATTCCGATTTCGGAGGAGCTCAAAGAAGAAAAGTTATTTTGAATATTATTTTTGTGTGGAAAAAAGTCAGAATGGGCCAATAAGTCAGAAAGATAGTAGATGATAGAAAGCAAAGGGAAAAGGCAGAGTCAAAGAGAGTGGCAGATTAGAGGAAGCTACAAGTGAACCATTTCATATAGGATTTCATAAGATTCATCTATAGACATTAGTGTTTCACAAGAATCAAGCCACGCAAATATCACAGCTGGATAGTGGAACGATTTACAGTTGCCCGTGCGAGTCAGTCCATTTAGTTTAAAGGGGCACCCTGACGGATGAGTTATTGCTAGAAACACGTCGAGATCACCAGGAAAACACCCTTTACAGAGATCGCAACACTCATTTTGCTCTGGTTTCCTAGAAATCAAACCGTCAAATCGGCGATTCCTCCTTGGCGGAGGTGCTGAAAGTCAAATTCTTTCAGTGAGACTTTTCTAATGGCCGCCTGAGTTGAGACGAAATCGTTTGCACGAAATATTCACAATACAAAACCTTTCTATTTTTAATTTTTTAAATCATATAGTTTACCTAAAGGAGTTTCGCTCACAACAAAGGAAATAGCTCCAATTTTTTTTTTACTGCACTACAAAAAAGAAATAGCTTCAACCACAACGAGTGTCCTCCAACCACCCCATCCAAAATGGCTTCTCTCTCCGGCATTTCCGCCAAATCGCCGTTTTGACTTCTAGGAAACCAGAGCAAAATGAGTGTTCCGATCCTTGAAAAGGCTGTCTTTCTGGTGACTTCGACGTGTTTCTTACCAAAAACATCCGCCAGGGTCCACCTTTAACCCTTTCACCGCCAGCCATATTTCAGCTAAATATGTCCATTAAATTTACCTGGATAGAGAACGAAAACCATCTCCATGGGGATTCTTCTGTGACATAATATATAAAATAAGGTCTATCCTTACTTCCCAAAACTAAGACAATAGTGTCTTTGGATAATAGACCCCAATTTGATGTCTTTTAGTGACATAGGTGTTAAATCACCGTGGTGCTAAAATGCAACATTGGCGGCGAAAGGGTTAAACATCCAAACCCTTGTTTCAACAGACACAGAAGACGTACGGCGAGGATGGGGTGGACTTTGAGATGGACTTCAACATGGCCAACGAAAGGGTCAACGGCTATTTCGAGGTGTTCACCATGTCCACACACCCCAGTTACATGAACGACGAGGTTGACCAACTGGTCATAGAGGTCAGTGAGTGACCAGTCACTTTGCTTTGGGTACTGTTGGTTTTAATAGTACCGTGGTTTTCGGACTATAAGGCGCACCTTCTGATAAGGCGCACCCCCAAACATTTGTTGCACAACATTCAGATTGTGTTATTATATTGTGACTGAGTGACGTGACGTAAGTCGTCCACTCGTCACTAATTATTCATAGCCCAGTTTACTAGTCACAAGATTGTTCAAAGCAGACGGTTCAATCTGCCGACAGACGGCTCACATGCAGTGAGCTCCTTCCACTGTTGTGACTGTGTATTTCCTCATGTTATTTTAACATTGAGTGCTATGGCGCAAGGCCTACAATCATTGTTATTTCTTGTTTATATTTATGCTTGTATATTTTGTATTGTTGCAGGATGTATTTGCTGCACTGTCTTTCTTAGTTTTCCTAGCTCTGTTTCCTAGTGAATAAACAAAGTCAAACAACTGTCTGGTTTTCCTCTATATGTTCCTGGTCTGCATGGTGTGTGCTCATCATCACCCCCGTGTCCTCATCAACTCCTCCTTATCCCTAATCCTTACCCTTACTACCCCATCACATTATAATATTGTCTTACTAATTGGATTAGTCATGTTATAAGGCCCAGGCAGTCTGGGGAAAAAGTATCGCCTTGTAATCCGAAAAATACGGGTAGGCCCTATTTTCGACCAAGAAGGAAAAAAAGGAAAAAGGAGGACGAAAAAGGAAGAGACAAAGAAAAAGAAGAGGAGGGTGTGGGTGTGGGGAAAGAACGAAAAAGTGAAAGAAGAACAGAAGAAGAAAAGGAGGAGGAGGAAGAGGAAGACAAATTTTAAAAAAAGAACCAAAAAAAAAAAGAAAAAAACAAGGAGGATGAAGAAGGAAGGGGAGGAGGAGGAGGAGGGAGAGATAGATAGAGAGAAATGTCATGATTAAGTGTGTGTGTGCGTGCGTGCATGCGTGTGCGTGTGTGTGCATGCACATTTGTGAGTGTGTCTGTGTGTATGCATCCAGCGCATGTGTACATGCATGCGTCTATGTGTTAGAACGAGAAATTATATGTAACAAAGTAACACCAACTTTTCTCAATGATCATCATGTGTTATGCTAGGAGCTTGTCATGGATTAAGACCATCCCCGCACAACCATGCAGAACATGACAATATTGTGATGTAGCCTTGGTGTTCTAGCTTATGTCAACTGACTGGTCTGACACAGCCTCATGCCAATTAAGGCGAATAATAATACATAAAAATTTTTGTAATACCACAAAAACTTCCAATACAAGTTGCCTAGCGTTATGTGTGTGTGTGTGTGTGTGTTTCAGAGGATTTTAGACTTTAGACTGTATGATGTGTTATGCTAGGAGCTTGTCATGGATTAAGACAATCCCCGCACAACCATGGAAGAACATAATAACATTTTGATGTAGCCTTGGTGTTCTAGCTTATGTATGTCAATTGGTCTGACACAGCCTCATGCCAATTAAGGCGAATAAAATTTGATTGTAATACCACAAAAACTTCCAATAAAGCTTGCCCTAGCGTTGTGTGTGTGTGTGTGTTTCAGAGACGATTTGTTAGACCTGATTGATGTTATGCTAGGAGCTTAGTCATGGATTAGAAGATCATCCCTGCACGACCACAAGAATGAACATAAACCAACATTTTGATGATGTATTAAGCGCTTGGTGTTCTAGACGGCTTTGAGACACCAGCACTCCAGTGCCAGAGGCGAATAAGTAATATTGTAAATAAGTGGAACCTCCCTTAAGAGACCTTAAAAAATGCTTTCCCAAATGAGGGTTTATAAGGGAGGTAAGATTTTAATACTTACAAAAGAAGGGCAATGTCTTAAAGAAGTAGGTCTAGATATGTGGGAGGGGGTCTTTATAAGGGAGGTAATTTTAATACTTGATCTACAAAGAAGGGCAATGTCTGTCACAAGAAGTAGGTCTTATGTGGGAGGGAGTCATATAATGGGGGGAGGGAGAGGTCTAGAGCCCATCTTATAAGGGAGGTTCGACTGTACTAACAAAGGCTTCCAATAAAACTTGCTTAGCGTTATGTGTGTGTGTGTGTTTCAGATATGGGAAGTCCCAATTTTGGGGTGAAGGTTCAGAGGACGAGCGCAAGCATTACGGGCCCGTTTCCCTGACGACAGGGTGTACGTCGAACAGTGACTATATGACACTGACTATTGTGAGCCGGGCAGACCATTGAAATTGCGACAAAGTACTGTCATGGCTTTAGCCCAACCACAATCGACCAGCAACGTGCCAATTTACAAGAGTTCTACTTCTTAATTCTTCTCTCTCTCGAGTCGCTCAGACAAGTTTCCTGTCAATTGTTTTGAGCGCAGATGCGTCATGCTCGCCGTTTATGCGCCTAACTAAGAAAACAGTTAGGCCCAGCAATTTAAATTATTCAAGAAAAAGTTATTATGAACCCCAACCATAGAATATTTTAATTCGTTAAATCTCTTGTCTTTATTACTTCTTCTTCGTCGTCCACTCGCAAGTAGCAAGTTCGCTCATTTTCCTGTCAATTATGAGCGCAGATGCATCATGCTGCCGTTATGCGCCTCTATAAACTAAGAATATAGTTAGGATACCCACAGCCAAGTAGACCGTGAAGATTCTGCTACACATGCGGAGTGTAGGAAATCATTTTGAAAAGTGTTTCGTGAAAAAAAAGGCATAGGAGAATGCCCGAAGAACCAGTAGTAGGCAGAAGATAATAAGGTAAGAGTGACACAGTGAAAGCAAATGGTAAAAGGCTCAGAGTCAAATAGAAGTGGCACAGACTTAGAGGAAGTTACAAGCATAGCATCGAACTTCCAGAAAAAAAAAAAAAGGTGGGGAGGAACATATTATGATAACAAAAAGAAGTACCCGGGCTATCCCCAGCAAGGGGAGGGATTTACCAGGGTTCAAGAACTACACTCTCTCTCCCTCCCCACCTCTGATACCCTTTCACCCCCCCCCCCACCCCCCCCCCCCCCCCCCCCCCACCCCCCCCCCTGGATTAAGACCCCCCCCCCCCCCCCCCCCCCCCCCCCCCCCCCCCCCCCCCCCCCCCCTCTCTCTGCCCTGCCTCTCTCGCCAAAGTGTCGAGATTAGTTACGCTCGTGATTGTATAGGAATTTAGATAGAGCAGAGATGTGAAACGAGACCAGAGTTGCCGGGAGTTTTTTCTCTCAAAAAATTGAGTAGCTGTGTGATAATTTGTTTTAGGGCAGATAGAAAGAGAAGAGAGTAGCCCGTGTGGGGAAAAGGGTAGAGGGGTCTGTTTGTTCACATGCCGTTGATTTTTTTTTTTCATGATGACTATGTTGTTTTGAGTGTTTTATGAAATTTCTTCCTTTAAAAGTAATGTTAAATTAGTCGAATCATATTATGCTAGGTAAATGCTCTTTGTAATGAGTGTCTATAGTGTAGAATATGTAAAAGATAAGGGAGGGTGGTGTGTGTGGGGGGATTCGGTGGGAGAGAAGAGAATAGAACCGGCGAGAGCATTTTAATTTTTTTTTTGTTATGCTTCTTTTTAATGTTTTGTAATAATGTTTCTTCTTCATTTTTTTTCTCTCTCAAATATTTGTAAAAGGGCTAAGAGTTGAGGAGAATCGATTTTGTCAATCGAAGAAGGCGCAGTACAGAAGCTTAATTTAGTATTCAGAATTAGAGTAAGAGATTATTAGATGCATAATATATAAGACTGTTTCTTGTCCATGATACAAAAGTACATGGAAAAGTGGTTTCCACCGTGCAAACAAAAAAAACCCACAAACTGTAAAACTCAAGAAATAAAAACCAACATAATTTTTGAACTAGACAAGAGACATCCACACAGTATTGGTAAGAGTGCCGAGCAGACAGCGCACACACACACACATACACACCGATACTCATAACGCACCATTTATACCCTTACCTCTTCCATCCTCACCCACCCACTCACTCACTGATCTGCCTTCAGAACTATTCCTCACAATCAAAGTTAATTTTACAAACACTGGGTAAAGGTTCACTACAAAAAACACAAACAAAGCACGGTGGGTTGTCGCACATGTCTATAAACGCTTCACTTTGTTGTGGTCGCTGTCACTTTTATCATGTGACATCATCATCATGGTCATCGTTAGCATTGTTATCACCTTCTTCATCGTCATCGTCGGATCCTAAGACAAGATATCATCCCTATATCGATGCGCCATAGTATGTCAAGAGCAGATTCCTTTCATTAATTGTTGATGTAGTTACCCGAGTAACTTTAATAACAAAGCTACACTTGAGAAGCATATCATATATGAGATTTTAACAAAGACCACTCATATTGAGCACAAAACATGGATTTTAACAAAGCTCACTTGAGCATAAAACATGGATTTTAACAAAGCTCATTTGAGCACAAAACATGGATTTTAGAAGCAAAGCCTCATAGCATTGAAGCCATGAAAAACATGGAAATTATTAACAAAGCTCATATTGAAGCCATAAAACATGGATTTTAACAAAGATCATAGTTGAGCATAAGAAATGTTTATGGATTTTAATAGAAGAGATCTTTTTTGAGCACAATAAGCATGGATTTTTAACACGAAAGCTCATTTGAGCATTATAAAACATGGATTTTAACAAAGCCTCATGATGAGACACAAAACATGGATTTAGAACTGCAGTAGCCTGAGGGTTTTTTTAAAGATCATAGATAGTTCCTTCAATCTGCCCAGACTTAAAAAAGAAAACAGAGAAGATAAACTTAATAGATATATTTTCTTTTACTACGAACAAATATTTTATAATGCACAAACATAAAATGTTTAAGATTTGTACCGCCCTAACATATTAAAGAGAACTCAACTTTTTTTTTAAAAACAGATTTACTCAAATTTTTTAGACAAAAAAAAAAGAAAAAAAAAACCCCATACAATTCATAAAGTATTTTAAAAAGATAGATATATTTTTCACTCAAAAATCCAGCATGTTTATTCCCTCCGGAGAATCTGCTCCCCCCCTGAAGATTTAAGCAAAACCTGCCCCAAATGCGTCTATGTATGGACCCAGGAGAGGCCCGTTATAAATCTCTAGAATTTTCTCTCTCTATGTCTCCCGCAATCAGTTCAATACCCCATGATATTCAACTCTTATTGTAGTAAAATCCTCCATATTAGACATTTATCGTCAGAATCATCAGTATTCATCACGCTATGTTATCCGAGTATATAGATGTCCAGTGTGCGATCTGTCAGCCAGATTGTGATGCAGAGTGTGTGTGTTTTCCGCTCTTCAACAGACATTCCAACATACTCGTATATATTTTCTTACTCTATTAATAGTCATATTACTAAGGCGCACCCCCAAAATTGATACACCAAAATCAGATTCTTGTTATATCTTTCTTACTCTATTACTAGTCACATTAGAAGGCGCACCCCCAAATGGATACACCAAAATCAGGATCTGTCATATTTTCTTACTCTATAATAAGTCACATATAAATGCACCCCCCCCAAATCAGATTCTGTATATTCTATATTTTCTTAGATCTATTACAGTCATATATTATAAGGCGCAACCCCCAATGTTAACCAAAATTCAGATTCGGAATATTTTATTACTCGATTACTAGTCACATTATAGGCGTACCCCCAATTGTACACAAACATCAGATTCTGTTATTATTTTCTACTACTATTTAACTAGATCCATTATAAGCGCACCCCCCAAATGGTACACCCAAACAGATTCTGTTATATTTTTCTTACTCTATTACTAGTCACAGTATAAGGCCGAACCCAAATGTTACACCAAAATCAGAGTCTGTTATATTTCACGCTATTATAGTCACATTATAAGCGGCATCCCCCAAAATTGTACACAAAATCAGATTCTGTTATATGTTTCCTTACTATATATAATAGGTCACCATTATAAATGGCGCACCCCAAATGGACAACAAAAATCAGATTCTGTTATTATATTTCTTACTCTATTACTAGTCACATTATAAGGCGCACCCCCCAATTGGACACCAAAATCAGATTGGTTATATTTTCTTACTCTATTTACTAGTCACATTATAAGCACCCCCCCAAATGTACACCAAAATCAGATCTGTTATTTATATTTCTACTCTAAAGACTAGTCAATTATAAGGCGCAGGGCCTCAGTCCGTAAAATACGGTACAGATCGCTCTCTCTCCCTTTTCATCCCAGAGTCCCCTCCTCTTCACAAACTATCTCTTGCTTCTCTCCTCTCGTGTCAGGGGGATCCCGGAACTTTGAGCCGAGATTCAGTATACGGCGCTTTTGTGGTCAAAGCTATCACGTGGTATTCCACGCCCACTCGAAGCCAGGGAGACTACGTTGGAAACTACACGCAAGCTAGCTCTTCCCATCGATGGGCAAGAGGGCAGACATCGTACACGATTGTGAATTTTCCAATGACGCAGCACATCACCCTATGGCAACATCACATTGACCAGTACGAGCACAATAAATCTAAGAGGAGAGAGAATGCAGAACCACAGGTTCTTCTGGTCAGCATTGAGCGTACTGTACCCGTCTCCCGATCTTCCTGTATTATCTTTTTATGTTATCTTGAACTTTTATTGCCTATCCTAATTTGTTAGGCAGCCGTTCAAGATATAAGGTCATGTAATATCTAATGAGTCACTAGTATAAGATTTATTGACTGATGCTAGCTTTTATGTGACTATCATATTGTTAAAAACAGGAAAGGTGAACTATAATATTGTTCTAAACAATAGACTACTCTTGGATTCATTTGTTGTGCTAACGCTCTCCCTCTCATTACCTCAATTCTGTCTGTCTGTCTAGTAATTATACAGTATTCATGTGTATCATGGTGAGGTCTGAGTGGGGCAATTTGTGGAAGGTACTGGGAGTACTGTCATGGATGTTGCCATCTTGTTTTGATCTAGTCAGGTAGCTCTTTAGCAAAAATCAATAAAGATGAGATTTGTGCCTTCATGGCAATCCGCACCATCATTTGATGGTTCTGACTCGCCTGTTTCTGTTTCACACTAACAAATAAAACTTCCAAGAAATTTTGTTTCATCTAGATTCATCAGTAGTGATGTTTAAGTAAGAAAGGAATTATGACACTGTGCTTGAGTGATTTTCTTCAGTAAATGTAGTTTTCGGATCAGAAGTAATTATGAGGCTAGAAGCTGGAAATGTGAGCTGCGAGTATCTTAGTAAACCCCGCAAAGCAAGCTACGCCCCCATCTTACAGATCATTCCATCAACTTATTTGGGCATCACAACCTCAATATCGAACCGCTTTTCCCACGCAGACGTCAAGCTATCCATGAACTTATTACTAGCTCTATTACGGAACCAAACAATCCGCTCTAGTGTGTCAGAATACCCCCCTTCAGAAAAATTATGAGAGATAACCCTGCCTGTATTCTACCTCTGGCATTGTGTCCCCCTCACCTGGAAGAGGCACACATTGACATTGGAGGTGATATCAGACTTCCAAATTCCAGAAAAAAAAATGAAATAAAGGTCTGAAATTGTGAAATCTGTTTAATTAAAGAATATCCTTAATATACAGTAACTTGTTTGAGACATACTTGTTTTCACGATTGGTAAAAAAAAAAGTGGCACCGTAATTTCTGGGATAAATTTATTTCACATACAATGTTCAAGCACAGCTAGGTTTATAAAGAGAAATGAATAACAAAAGTATAAAACATAACAGCATAAACCAAACTTGCAGGACCCTAGCACAATTTGAAATGGAAAATGACTGGTTGAATATTCATATTAATAATAAGCGGGAAGCGAAAATTTCCAACACACAGAATATCAGAGATTACTATCTTGGCACGATCCAATGCAATTTGAAAAGATCTCTATAATGCCGCAAATTACTATCTGTTCCAGAACCTCAATAGATCAATATTCAAGAAATATTTGATCACAGAATAGATAAAGAATGCCTACTTCCATCTATAGAAGGATATTAAAGCCCCTCATCACACATTATGATCTGTCAAGTCGCTAGGCTTCATGAAAGGACTTGGTTGTTTTCAAATACAAACATTAAACCTTTCTAAAAAATACATTTAGCATATAGGGACAATATCTCATCGATGTTGCAATCCTAATAAATAAAAAATAGATCAGCGTTTAACTACACACACGAAAAACTATTGCTGTAAGGGATATTTGCGGTAAGGGAGGAGTTCAGTTTCTCATTAATATGGGTGGGCGTGCAATGCAGTGGATCGCCTTCAAGTGGGAGCAGCTCGAATGGTATGATAGTGGGCCTCTGGACTAGAAACTAAAATAATGATATAATCACCATCATAATAACTGGGTGCAAATTCAAGTTCATACTGATTTACAGGTTTGTTTTATTACAGAAAAAATGAACTTGTTTTTTTTAATTTTTAATTCGTTCAAAAACCCAATTCGACTACAAGCGATTTAGGGCATTTTGAAATGGTTGTTCATCCCGGAAGTCCTGCTCTGGTAGAATCTTGAAAACGCCTTGGTGAGTCAATTGGTTGCAACGCAATGTAAAAACAATTTTATTTAAGGGGGATATCATCAAACGGTCTCTGGGTTCCATCATTTTAACTGTTCGTCGTATGTTATCTCCTCTTTTGTTCACCCCCCCCCAATGAATCTCCAAAGGGCATTGCCGCGAGCCACTTCCTTAAGGTTTGTTTTCCATTTTGGGGAGTGCACTCAAAATAAATATAACACTTCTGTCACCAGTAAGCAGAGGTATCAAAATTGCAAGTAATTCATAGGCAGCACACAGACCTGCCAACCCCTAACAGACCAAAGAGGAATTTTTGGGAGCTAAGAGGAACTGGTGACGCAGCATCTTACCTTCGTGCGGTAAAACATAATTTGAAGCAAGACACATTTTCACCTTGTGAATTATCTGTTTAAAACAAGTTTGTAGGAAGTTAAGTTTCACAACTATTCCAACACAATAGAAGCTGTGGTTTTTCCTCGTCTTTTATTGGGGCAGACCAAGACGGTTGTTGCCATCAAGACTTAAATAATAAGATCTGCTTGGAAGGACAAAGAATCAATTCAAGTTTCATTTGTGTCTCCCCGTCTCCTGGCTTCAAAAAGTCGGTACCGGTAGAAGACGAAGTCTGGGAGTTTGCAGTTTCGAAAGATGCTGAGAAGAATGTGATATTGATTTCTAACACCCTCCATAGGAGACTTTTAAGTGATGAGCACATAGTACATCAAGCAGAGCACACTTTCTTGATCTCGAAGGCCAGTATACTTTTCCAGTAATCTAGGCAGGAAAATTGGTCCTATTCTCTTTATTGTAACCCAGAGTCAACACCACATCGATGTGTCAATTGCCATTCTTGACGGAAGTGCGCAAACCGAAAGTGCGATAAGTCTTGTATACGCACAGGCAGAGTGCTGCTCCTGTTATAGAAGCTGTATGACATAGTTGTCTCAAATTATTTATTTTTTTAAGTTTTGAAAGCGGAATTTATGGACTGAGCGGAGAAGGGCGGAAAGAAATTTAGTCTGGAGTGGAAAAAGAAATTCTGCTCAAAAGCGAAAGGGTGGCAGGGATGAGTCACAGAACATTTCGGTGAAAAAATCACTCAGAATCAGCTGTCACTTGGGATTACAGACGAAAAGTCATTAATATCAGCAAAATTTTCATTTAAATTTCTGAAACAAAATTAACAATAAAAGTAAGAAAAATGAACACTGCCAAGATACATGATCAATTAATGCATAGTACGTACTAAAGCGCATCATCATACCAGAAATAATTGCAAAAAAAACACAGTTGATCCCAAATTCCACAGATTGTAAAAAACAGCCATTCTGAATGTTGCCTATCATGAGCTATGAAATTTAAGTTGGCGCTCATATGTAGAGAAAAAAAAAATCATAATGATTATGGAGACAATTCAACTTTGATAAATTTCTAAGAACATGAAAAACACATAACCAAGCAAAACATAAAAAGCATATGGAAAAGCTGTCTGTTTTGCCAGAACTTCACGTTGGTGTGATGTGTTATACCGTTTGTTAAATTCCTGTAATAACGGTTTGAAAAAATGCCAGCCATCACACATCACACTTGTAATAACAATGTACCTACAATTATCAATCATCTTACGCCCTGTTCCCAGATTGGCACATTTAAATAACCTACCACCAATGTTCGCATTTATCCACTGAATGGTTTAACACCTATGTCACTAAAAAACAGCATCGACAGGGCCTTATCGGAAGACCCATTTTCGTAATGTTGGAGGTAAGTGACAGGCCTAAGGTTGGACATGCCACAGAGGAATTCACAAACATTAGCCAGATTTTTTTCTTCTATCCCAGGTAAGAATTGTAGTTTTGGGCGATGAATGCAATGGCTTAGGAGTCAAAACACGGACATTTGATAGTCCGTGGACCTTGTCGGGTTATTACAAAAAAACTAATACTGTATCAAACACATGACGACAGAATATAAAAGGGGGTTGCTTTTAATATTAAGCAAATTAGTTTATTAAAGTAGTTAGTTTTCGTAATAAAGTTCAAAATATGTCAAAATGGACTATCTAAAGATAGTCGTTGAATGAAATGGCTGGCGGCGGAAAATGGATAAACAAAGGGATCAAAACAAACTGCACACGAACCTCCACCTAAAAACTATGCGCACACTTTCAACTAAACACATTACAAATTATAAACTCCGAAATTCTCCTATTATAATCACAAATGGACGAAAGTAGAAACATTCTCCAATCCTGAAATACACGTTCAAGTTTTTGAATTCCCAAACTGAAGGGT
>CM065703.1:23444163-23466663 GCA_017654935.2 Phymorhynchus buccinoides
TAAGGTTTTTGAGTCTATAATTCGAGAAGTAATTGTTGATCATATGTTAATTAATAATCTTTTTACAGGGTGCCAGCATGGTTTTAGAAAGCATAGATCTTGTGTTACACAACTACTGCAAGTGATGGAAGACTTTACAAAACTATTAGATAAAGGTGAAAATATTGATGTAATTTACTTGGATTTCAAAAAAGCATTTGATACTGTACCGCATAAAAGATTAATTATTAAATTAAAATATTACGGAATAACAGGTAAAGTTTTAGCATGGATTGAAGATTTTTTTAAAAGAAAGACAACAAACAGTAAGGGTGGGAAATGCATACTCTCAAAAAAACAAATGTGTTAAGTGGAATACCTCAAGGGAGCATTCTTGGCCCAGTTCTTTTTACAATTTTTATAAATGACTTACCTGAAGAAATAAAAAGCTATTGTAAAATTTTTGCAGATGATACGAAAATGTATAATATAACGAAAAATCAAGATGTATTACAAAAAGACTTAGATTCATTGGTTAGGTGGTCAGAAACATGGTGTCTGTTTTTTAATGCTTCAAAATGTAAAATCATGCATTTGGGAAAAAGTAATCCACGCACAGACTACAAAATGCATAACAATGGTGTAGAAAACGTTATTATGAAATGCTCTGAGGAAAAAGACTTGGGAGTAATATTTGATGATAAACTGAAATTTGATGAACACATTCACAGTGCTGTAAGTAAAGCAAATCAGAAAATTGGTATAATTAAACGAACGTTTTCTTTCTTGGACAAGGACACTTTTTTATGCTTGTACAAAGGTTTAGTAAGACCTCATTTAGAATATGGAAATTGTATTTGGTATCCAGGTTTAAAGAGACAGTCAGCTTTGATAGAAAAAGTACAGAGACGAGCAACTAAGTTAGTACAAGGTCTTCAAAATGTTTCTTATTCAGACAGGTTGAAAGAATTAAATTTACCTACATTAAAGGCAAGGAGAATTAGGGGTGACCTAATTCAAACTTATAAAATATTTAATAGTGTAGATGACCTAAATGTACATGACTTATTCACAATATCAGATTTTGACAAAACAAGGAACAGTACCGACAAAATATTTATTCAACACTGCAGGACTAATAATAGAAAATTTTATTTTACTAACAGAGTTGCACCTGTATGGAATAAATTACCACCTAACATGAAAAGAGCACAGAATACTAACATTTTAAAAACCTTCTCGACGAATGGAATGACTATAAGGCAGTTATGTATGATTACGATGAATAATATTAATAAAAACTGAGTGTGCGACAGACCGAGACAAACAACTAAATAAAATAAAAGATGGGACAGGAAAGCCTTACGGCTATGTTTTGAGTCCCTAAATCCTAATCCTAATCCTAATCCTAACTACCATCTAACATTAAGAGAGCGCCTAATACTAACAGCTTTACAAATCAGCTCGATCAATCACAATTTTATAAACAACATACTGTACGAATACGATGATTAATTCATCGCAAAAACCTGAGTGTACGATATACCTTGAGTATGTAAAAAATAAAACCAAAACACAAAGATGTGACTTTGAAAGCATAACGGCTATATTATTTTATCCCTATTTCCTAATCCTAATAGCGACCTCTTCGCTCATCAACCAACAATAATTTACACTGACAAAATTAAGGAGCCGGAGATTTCGTAAACGTTACATTCAATCAATCAAGCAAAGCATGTATTTGGGTCAACAGCAATTAGACAGGTGTTCAATCGTTAGTTCCTAACGCTATAATTACGCATTACTATCATCATTATTAACCTTGCTCGTTAAAGGGCCTCGTCTGTCGAGAATGCACCTAGCAATTAAGCCCTGACGCAACAAGAAGAGCTTCGCACAGGAAAAAGATGACACTGCCACTCGTCACAAAGAACAGTCTCAGGAGAGTGCTCGAGTCTCTTCAGCTCACTCCGGGTATTCTGAGGCGTCCTATTACGGGTAGCTTTATACGGGTGGGCAGATACAATCTTGCTGATCTCTGGAGTTGCGCAAAGGGGTGTAGCGTGTGGTGTTTGCTTGTGGGCGTCACCCAAAAGCCTAAAATGTCACAAAGAGTGATAACTTCGCAGCCTACAAACCTTGCAAAGGATGAAGCCAACTTTCTCACTTCCCACCTGGAAGGTGAAAAAGGTGGAAGATGGGAAGTGTTAGCGTTGTTGTAGGCAGTGAGTGAGTTCACAATGATCCCCAGCTGTAGTGTAGATGAAAGGATGGGAGTAAACAAAACACCGGTTTCAGTCAGCTGCGGAGTGCGAGCTCTTTGTATATTCAGGCTTTTTGGTGTCACTGTCGCACAACATTGCGGCAGTGGTGCACCCTATGCTGGTCATAAAAAGTAAAGGATCACCTTTTTTGTTACCTTATCACCTTTTTTTTTTAACTGAATAAACAACACAATACTACGTTTCAATCTTATCAATTACTCTTTACTCAATGTACGCCTCCCCCGGCCGCTTCCGACTATGACTGCCATAAAACAACAACAGAGGAGGCAGATGTTATTCAGGCGAGCTGAGTTAGAATTTTGTTTATAGTGGAGATGTCTTGCCACAAGGTACATCCCCACTCTCTCGGCCAAAGGGATATAGCCCCCAAAGCCAACTAATCCCATTGGCTGCAGCACTAGAGCCAGAGCACGCGACCCCTAGTTTGAGAGCCATAGTCTTCGTACAAGAGAGTAAACTGTACCATGATTTGTTTCCATTACTGAGAAATATCTATTGTACAGCTCCAATTTGACTAATCTGTATTGAATAAACAACTTACTACTATTCATCCACCTTACCAATCACTTAAAATAAACACAATTATATTGCACATCTGGATTTTTGTGTTATGGGAAGACGGGGTAAAAAGCGCATGGGCGGGTAAGAAGCCCACCCCAATTTTCTCATGAAGTAGAGAAAATTTCAGTCAAATTTGCTCATGAGACGAATGCTAGACATTAACGCTCGTCTCATGGGCAAAATGAGACTGAAATTTGCTTCATTTCATGAGATAATTGGGGTGGGCTTCTTACCCGCCCATGCGCTTTTTACCCCCGTCTTCCCCATATCGTTTGGCAAGTGATCTGGGCAGAGATGCAGATCAACACCCCCTCCTCCCTTTCTGGGGGTTTTCCGTGACCCCCCCCCCCCCCCCCCCCCCCAGTCTTGCCTTTATTACTGTAGATTGAGTACCTAGTAATGGGAAAGATAGAAGGGAGAAAGGCCTACTGCCTGCACTGGGTTCAGACCATTGAACACCCTGGTTCAGCCAGAAAGGTCCAGGTCCCACTTCCAGAGCGTGTGTGCGCGCGCACACACACACACAAGCACACATACATATGCGCGCGCACGCACACGCACGCACGCACACGCACAACACACACACACACACACACACACACACACACAGATTGTACATATCTTGGTCTCGAATGCTGGCAACACAATCGGCACAATATTTAGTATTCTCTTTTCAGTTTCTCAATGGAGGGCTTTAAAAAAAAAGAAACAGATGTACTTACTAACAGGTCTGCGCGTTGGTTGGGTACGCGCGTACCCTCCCCCCTCCCTTGAAATCGATAGAGATTGTAGAGAAACACGTCATGCTTGCGTCATTTTGAGGGATACGCAAACCCCCCTTGCTACTACTCTATAGCCGATTTCTGTTTCTGTGTATAATTTTTTTTTTAAAGGGATGTAACGGAAAGGGCTTAGTGAACTGCTTTAATATTAAAACAAATAAATACATAAAAAGTATGGTAGTCAGCGGGATAATCATGTGCGATTGATCAAGCGATCCTTATATTTTTGTGACGAGTGTGTGGTAGCAATGGGGGTGGGGGGTGGGGAATAACTCGGTGAAGAGAAAATCGTGGGGCCCTACCCGTCAAAAGTTGCGTGAGCGGTAATTCACAACTTACCTAGTTTATTAAAAAAAAATATATTATTTTTAATAAAAGAAGTCAGGGGTGGGGGAGGGCAGGGCTAAGGAGTGAGGAGGAATGGGTTGGTGAGGGGGGGAGGGCCAGGGAGGAAGGGAAGATTAGGGGGAACAAGGGGAGCTAGGATATAAGGGAAAGGGGAAGGGGGTGTAGGGGATGGGGGGATGGGGGGATACGGGGGGGGGGATGGGGGGGGGAGTAGGGATGGAGGTGGGGTGTTAGTGTGTGTTGTGTTATGATTATTATGCAGTGCGTGGAAATGTTTGTACGAATGGTGAGTGAAAAGCGCATTGAGTTGTTTAGCAAGAGTATGCGCTATCTAAGCATTATTATTAATTATGATTAGGCTAATGTTAAGATCAGCTCCCTCCGCTGTTCCAGGGTGAAGTTGGCCCACCATTCATTACCTTTTTCGTTAAGCTGAGACACGCGGGAACAGCTGGAGGGAGCTGATCTTAACATTTGCCAATTATGATTATTATGATGATGATGATGATGATTATGATTATTATATTATGATATATGTACAAGTGGCCATTGACTTGACACAATGTCCATCATGTCTCTGTACGTCTTCGTCTAGACTGTGCATACCACAATACCACAGGCGTTAATGTCGGCTGAACAGGGCCTATTATGAATCAGATTAATAGGTCAAGTACCGTGCAGATTAGAATGAAAAGTAAAATGCATACTTGCTAGGGTACTATCACTTGGGTCGAAATGAAGAGTGGCATTCACACACACACACACACACACACACACACACACACACGTGCACATGCGCATATTAATAAACAAAAAAAATACAATGCTACTCAATGGTGTGGGTTTTTTTAATGTGCACGATTCATCTAAAATACATTTACAGTGGATTCCTGATAACTCAAAGACGGATAACTCAAAACACTGGATAACTCACAATAATTTTCTGGTCCCAGTTTAAAAATCTTTATGTTAAAAGGTCTTTTTAACTCAAAATAATATTGGCTATCTCAAAATAAAATTTCAGTCCCTCCAATTTTGACTTAAGCTATAGTATATTAGTAAGTGAAAACAATTATGATACAATCGAACACACCCACCCACACCCACACTGTGTAACCCTATATATATCTCTCTCCCTGCGCGCGCGCGCGTGTGTGTACGGTGACACACACGCACACCACACACACACGCGCGCGTGCGCGCACGCACAGAGAGAGAGAGAGAGAGAGAGAGAGAGAGAGAGAGAGAGAGAGAGAGAGAGAGAGTGTGTGTGTATGTGTGTGTGTGTGTGTGTGTGTTGGGGGGGGGGGCTCTCTGTTAACTTTAACTGTTTCCATGGTATCTACTTGTGCCATTGTTTGTGTAAAATTGTCTTCTTCAATATGTATGTTGTGTAACTGACCAGTTAATGAAATGTTTTTATTATTCATTCTGTATTTTATGCGCAAGCTGGGCAACAAATTTCTTCTTGTGGAGACAATAAATTGATTTGATTGATTGATTGATTGATTGAGATAGATAGATAGAGAGAGAGAGAGAGAGAGAGGAGGAGAGAGAGAGAGAGAGAGAGAGAGAGAGAGAGAGAGAGAGAGACACAGAGAGAGAGAGAGAGAGAGAGAGAGAGAGAGAGAGAGAGAGACAGAGAGTAAAAGGGAAGAGATATGTTTCACGCATGCAGTTGGTTCAAAACCTTTCAATGAGGCTTTATACTGAAAAGTCTCTGCCCCTGTCTCGTGCCCTGTGATGCGAACGCCACCTACTTAAGATTATCACCCTTGTCATAAAGTAGTAGTATAATTATAGCCACAGACAATTATCTGCCTCTGACTCATCGCTAGGTGGCAAGAGCAGTTCGTGCTTAAAATTATTGCCTTATATATTTTTTGCGATGGCTTGGAGTCAAAGCGGACTATCTTTAGATAGTCCATTGACATATTATTGAACTTATTACGAAAACTAATAACTTGTATAAAAAAAAAGACTGCTGAAATATGAAAAGCAAAAACCCCCTTTTTATATTTCTGCAGTCATTGTTTGATAAAAGTTTTAGTAATAAATCCAATAATACGTCAATGGACTGTCTAAAGATAGTCCGTTTTGACTCCAGGCCATCGTTAAATAATATTGCCTTATATTTTTTGTTGGTTTCCTAATAATTTATGTATGCTTCTCGAAGGATTTGAAATGTACCCGGTACCCATCTTTATTTCCTATGACACTGTTTAAATCAGATGTTTAGTTTTGTACTTACCAGCCGCCATTCAGAAATTCATGTTTAGTACGTTGGCACAGTAGGCCTATATACTATAAGCTTTAAAGGTGGACCCTGACGGATGAGTTTTTGCAAAGAACACGTCGAGATCATCAGAAAGACAGCCTTTTCGAGGATCGGAACACTCAACTTTGCTCTGGTTTCCTAGAAAACAAACCGTCAAAACGGCGATTCCTCCTTGGCGGAGATGCTGGAGAGAGAAGCCATATTGGATGGGGTGGGTGGGGGCCAAACCCATTGTGGTTGAAGCTTTGTTCTTTTGAAGCTATTTCCTTTGTTGTGAGCGAAACTCCTTTAGATAAACTGCATAGCATTTTTAAAAAGATAAATAAAAAGGCTTGTATCGCGAAAATGTCGTGCAAACAATTTGGTCGCCATTGCAAAAGAGACGGCACACGCCTTCTCTTTCAGTGAAATAATTTGACTTCCAGCACCTCCGCCAAGGAGGAATCGCCGATTTGACGATTTGATTTCTAGGAAACCAGAGCAAAGTGAGTGTTGCGATCTCTGTAAATGGTGTTTTCATGGTGATCTCGATGTGTTTCTTGCAAAAAAAAACTCATCCTTCAGGGTCCACCTTTAAGCTTGTTGTTGCCGTTTAATGTTTGCATTTTGGTAAATACAAATCATTTCAACCAAAATTATTGCCCTTTCGCTTTGGCAAGAAGTAGCATAATAAAGTCCCATTGGACGCAAACGAGACATGAATTTCAAAAGAAATACACATCACGTTGGGCATTAACCCCTCCCTCCCCCTCCCTCTGTCTCTCCCTTTTACTTCTTCTTCTTCTTTTTCCGATGTTCTTTGCTAACACGTCGCGTGTGGTAAGACGCCATACAAATGTCTTCTATTCATATTCCCTTTTGGCCTACCGGCTGTCCTTTTCAAGCCTACACTGTTCTACTTTTGAGCCTTTTATCTCCTTCTCAGAGAGAGAGAGAGAGAGAGAGAGGAGGAGAGAGAGAGAGAGAGAGAGAAAGAGAGAGAGTAGAGAGAGTGAGTGAGAGAGAGACCCATACCCAGAGAGAGAGAGAGAGAGACCCATATACCCAGAGAGAGAGAGAGAGAGAGAGAGAGAGAGAGAGAGAGACCCACACCCCACACAGAGAGAGAGAGAGAGTGAGAGAGAGAGAGACCCATAACCGCAGAGAGAGAGACCCATACCCAGAAGAGAGAGAGAGAGAGAGACAGACAGAGAGAGAGAGAGAGATATCCACACCCAGAGAGAGAGAGAGAGAGAGAGAGAGAGAGAGAAGAGAGAGAGATGAGAGAGAGAGAGAGAGAGAGAGACCCATACCCAGAGAGAGAGAGAGACCCATACCCAGAGATAGAGAGAGAGAGAGAGAGAGAGAGACCCACACACCCACAGAGAGAGAGAGAGAGAGAGAGAGAGAGAGAGAGAGAGAGAGAGAGAGAGAGAGAGAGAGAGAGGGGGGGGGGAGACCCACACCACAGCAGAGAGAGAGAGAGAGAGAGAGAGAGACGGAGAGAGAGAGAGAGAGAGAGAGAGAGAGAGAGAGAAGAGAGAGAGAGAGAGTGAGAGAGGGGAGAGGAGCACACACCCACAGAGAGAGAGAGAGAGAGAGAGAGAGAGATGATAGAGAGAGAGAGAGAGAGAGAGAGAGAGAGAGAGAGAGAGAGAGAGAGAGATATTTTCATGACTGTAGCAAATAATCTATCAATGCGCACCGCCTAATGTACCTATGCAGGAATGTACCCATGTACGGCTATTTTCAAGTACCTATGCAGGGTGAGGTACAGAGAAGAAAGACGATGAAAGTTCGTTTAACGTCCCCCAGCCTGCATAACAGCCTGCATAATCATGGGCCATTAATAACTATAAAGATAGTCTGACGATTATGGAGGTACTGCATATGTGCCCTTATGGGTCGAGAGAACGTAAAACCCAACTTACTGGAGGTACTGCAATGCCAGGAAAGTCCCGAAGTTTTTGGTGGGTTTTTTTAATAATCAAGACAGTTGCTCTCTGATTGGAGCAGAAAGAACCGAAGCCCCAGGCCATATATATATATATTTATGCCCTTCATTACATCTTTTACGCAGACTATTATTCAATTTTGAATGAAGAACGTTATCCTAGCAACTGGTGAATGGCCTTTCCCTCTTTCACAAATGTTATACAAAATACGCATTGACAAGTGTTTTTTTCCCTTCTTCTTCTGCGTTCCCAGGCCATATGGCCATAATGGGTAAGGTACATAAATTATATTATGTGTCCGGTTTTAAGTTTTTACTGGTCTCCCCGCTCCGTACTACAGCCGACACATTCCAATTGTGGAGGAGCTCACAGGAGAAACATTATTTGGAAGATTCTTTTAAAAAAGGCAGGAGAATGGGCCAATAAGTCAGAAAAATAGTAGATGATTTAAAGCAAAGGGAAAAGGCATAGTCAAAGAGAGTGGCAGATTAGAGGAAGTTACAAGCACAGAACTTCCAGAAGGTCGCGGGGATACTGTCATGGAGGGGCGGGGTCGTCCGGCTCCGCGTATGCAGGCATGAGGCATCCACCCACTGCCCCAGTTTCTTTTTCAATTGTGCTTAGTTTGTCAGAAGCAGTTTGTTTCATGGTAGAATCGAACAGCTCCAATTGTCTCCCATTTATATTTGCTTGTGAGGTTGGTCATAGTGACGGATCTCCAATTGTCTCCTGTTTATGTTTGCTTGTGAGGCTGATCATAGAGACAGACAGACTTGATACTATTCCCTCGTTTGGTCACAAGGCTTTCAACAAATTGCAAATTCAGTCGTCGAGTCGAGTCCACCTCCGACAGAGCTTTGCAGTTTATCAGTGCCTTCTTCAGGTTTTAAAGTTGGATGTTTCAACGCGAGAGCCCAGGGCGTCACATATGGGTTGGCTAACGTTGAATAATCCTGTCACAAGTTCGTCAAATCAACCTGGGGGGTTGGGGGGTGGTTATAGAGGGCGAAACCAGAGAACGGTGTCAGCTATCCGATATTTTGCAGGTGACGCATATCTGTAGAGGACATCCCGCTATCGCTACGTATCGATAACACTACCAAGATAAACCAGTACGGCTATCACTACGTATCGATAACAATACTAAAATAAACCAGTACGGCTATCACTACGCATCGATAAACACTACCGGGCTAAATCACTACGGCAACTAAGGGATAGTGTTAGGGCTAAAGACCCACCACGTCACGTGTCAAAATCACGGTTACAGCTAATAAGAAATCTTAAGTAATCTTCCTATAATAAGAGGGAATGTGACACGTGGACGGTGGTGGGGGGGGGGGGTCTTTAAAGTAGGGTTAAACTTAGGTAAGGAATAGGGTTAGGTTACGAAAAGGGTTCGGGTTAGGGTTAGGGTTAGTCTGTCGGAATTCAAACTGACACGGATTGGCATGGGTAATAGTGGTAACAACAGCGGGTAGTTATTTCGATACGTAGCGATAGCGCCACGCACCCAAACTGTGCGGTTTACGATACAGGGTAGCTCTGAACTAGATGTGAATTCAACTGCCCCACTGAACTCTGAACGACCCGGAAGAAAAAAAATAGGTTCTATGGGAAAGAAAGGAAGGCTGGCGCGACCTACATTTCTGTTGTTGTTGTAATCTCCTCCAATTAACCCTTTCACCGCCAAAGTCGCATTTCAGCACCACAGTGATTTAACACCTAAAGGCATCAAATTGGGGTCTATTATCCAAAGACCCTATTGTCTTAGTTTTAGGAAGTAAGGATAGACCTTATTTTATATTATGTCACTGAAGAATCCCCAATAGGGGAAGACGGGGTAAAAAGCGCATGGGCGGGTAAGAAGCCCACCCCAATTATCTCATGAAATAAAGAAAATTTCAGTCAAATTTGCCCATGAGACGAATGCTAGACATTAACGCTCGTCTCATGGGCAAAATGAGACTGAAATTTGCTTCATTTCATGAGATAATTGGGGTGGGCTTCTTACCCGCCCATGCGCTTTTTACCCCGTCTTCCCCTAAACTGCAGATGGATTTTGTTCTCAAACCCAGGTAAATTTAATGGACATTTTTGGCTGAAATATGTCTGGTGGTGAAAGGGTTAACGCCTCTTTGGCTGTCAATTTACCAGAAGCTCTTTCAATGTTACCCGTTTCTCCTCTACCTAGTTTTTGTTGTAGTAGTTGAAGTTCATGCTCCACGCAACTTTGCCGACATTGCGTTCTAGAAGAAAAACAATACTTTATCAATGCTGTTCATGGTGATAGTTGATTTTGTGGGTGCCTGCTTTCTCTCCCTCTTTTGCTGTGTTTGTTTCTACACCACCACCATCCTCTCTCTCTCTCTCTCTCTCTCTCTAGAAGGGGAAAAACAATACTTATCAAGCGTTCATGGTGGTATGATCTCTTTCTTTTTCTCTGGATGTTCTCTCTCTCTCTCCCCACCCTCTCTCTCTTTCCCCTTCTTCTCTCTCTCTCGCCCCCCTCTCTCTCTCTCCCCTCTCTCTCTCTCATCTCCCCCCCTCTCTCTCTCTCCCCTTCTCTCTCTCTCTATCTCTCCCCCTCTCTCTCTCTCTCCCTCTCCTTCTCTCTCTCTCTCCCCCCCTCTCTCTCTCTCCCCTCTCTCTCTCTCTCCCCCCCCCTCTCTCTCTCCCCCCTTCTCTCTCTCTCTCCCCCCCTCTCTCTCTCTCTCTCCCCTGTCTCTCTCTCTCTCTCTCTCCCCCCCCTCTCTCTCTCTCTCCCTTCTCTCTCTCTCTCCCCCCCTCTCTCTCTCTCTCTCTCTCTCTCTCTCTGTCTCTCCCCCCCTCTCTCTCTCTCCCCCTTCTCTCTCTCTCTCCTCCCCCCTCCTCGCTCCCCCCCTCTCTCTCTCTCTCTCCAGGGTGGGGGTGGTTCCAGGGTTTCCTATGCGTTCCCGCTTCTCTCTGTTTCTACAATGCTATAATCCCAGAGTAATCTGTAAGTGTAAACCCCGTGGAATATCACATGGGACGACAGATCACATAGAAAATAGATGAATGGGGGCTAACCCAAAAGGGCGCATTTTGGCAAATGACGATTTGGGCGCATAGCCCAAATGAGCGCGGGTGTTCGTATCCCATATGAGCGCGTATCTATCCTACAAGGCCGATATACGTATGTCCCAAAAGAGCGCACCTCAATCATAGTTCTTTAATTTCAAAATCTACGGCAAAACACAGCACATAAAAGAATTTCATTCCATGAAATCAACACACATATTTTCATATCATGCACTCTCTCTAATGCTCTAATGTGTATAACAATAACACTAACCCTAACCCTTTCCCTAATGTGGCGATGTGTTGAATCGTGGACACGCGCGCTTATGCGATAAGAGAATCTGCTACTATCTGCTACTAGACTAGAAAACACGCGCTCATATGGGCCATCAAAAACGCGCCTATATAGGCTATAAAACGCGCTCATATGGGCTATGCGCTGTTTTGGGAATCTCCGGATAGAATTGTGGCGGTAAAGATGCCCCCCCCCCCCTCCTCCATTTCTCGGTTGTTTCCATTTTTTCAGTCTTGCGCTTCTTACTCCAGATTGAGTACTTCATCCTCTATCTTTTGCTATATACCTATAGCAGTAATTTTCATCCATTTGCATAATGAAACACATGCATTCAATAATAGTAGAAGATAAAGGCAAGACGGAAAAAACGCAATGAACCAGGACTGTGACAAACGCTCCGCGGTTGTTGTGTGTACTGCACTACATAGGGGGGGTGGGGTGGGGGTGTCCTATTAGATAATGGCCTTTATCATGACTGCGATTAATTACTCAAAGATAATTAGCTTACTGTTTGGTCAGAAAGGCAAGTGTGAAAATGCAGGGAGCGCCGAGAAATAGAGTTGAGAACGGTTCGGTTTTCCCTCTTCGAACCGGTTTTATTGAACCAGGTTTTTTTAAAACCAGTACTCGCATCACTAGATTCACCTATGCAAACATATTTATTTGTCATAATATTCCACACACACACACACGCACGCACGCACGCACGCACACACACACACTAAAGAAACTTATGAGTTATGACACACACACACACACACACGCTCAACTCAACACTCGGTCAAAGTCAAAGTCATACCTCCACAAACTAGAAACAACTACTCTTGGTCTACAAACACCCAATCTACGCTGAGAATCAGTGTTGTTTTTCGTTATTATAAGAAAATCTTACTTTTAGTTTGCAGTTAAAAAACCGGTTCACAGCAACTCGAACCGGTTTTTTGAACCGCGAAAGTTTAGCACCGGTGTTTCGGACTCAGACCGGTTTTTCTCCCCACCTCTACCGAGAAATGTGTAAGGGGGGGGGGGGGGGGGGGCACATCTTGACTTTTACCAGTGAGTCAGAGAACCAAGAGGCATAGAGATGTATGAACAGACAGTTGTTGGAGCATAGAGCTGCCAGTGTACAGAACACGGCGAACATAGAGAATGACTATGCAGCATTGGGTCGAATTTGGAACATGTTGTTAGTCGGTAAAAGATATCAGTAGAGCGTAATAATCGGCAACACGATCCACGATTGGATGATTATCTCCTTTCCAAACATAATATTATAAAAAGAGCCTTCACCTTGCTACTGAGAATGACCCGGCTGTTCCACTAAACTATGGATGAACCCCCCCACCCACAAAATGCACGAAAAAAGGAGAAGAAGAAAAAAGATAGGTCGTGGTGGTTTCTTGGTTAAGAACTGGGTCAGAGAATTGGAAAGAGAAGGCTTTGGTCGGGTTAAAACTGGGGGTGCATAGTCATCGTTCGAAATCCCGCTAAACTATGGATGAACCCCCACAAAATGCACGAAAAGGGAAGAACAAAAGAGGTCGTTAAGAACGAGGGTTATGAACTGGGTCAGAGAATGAGAAGAAAGTTTTGGTTGGGTTAAAAACTGGGGGTGCATAGTCATCGTCCGAAATCCCGCTAGACTCACGAACCGTCTTAAGGCCTTTTCCGACGATGCAATCACTCGCTCTTTCGCAAGAGCCATTTTCACAACGTGACAGAGCTACCAGGTGTCGCATGAAAAAAGGTAGCTCGTAAAAATAAGTAGCTCGCTACTATGAGAGTGTGTATTTGCGACAACCACAAATTTCACTTTTTCTGTACTTTAACCATTTTTAACCCTAACCCTAACCCTATCCCTAACCCTAGAAAAAAGTGAAATTTGTGGTTCATGCTCAATGTCGCAAATACACACTGTCATAGGTAGCGAGCTTACTTATTTTTACGAGCTACCTTTTTTCATGCGACACCAGGTGCATGTTAGAGGAAGCATCATCGGACAAGGCCTTTTAAGCCTACATGCTATAATGTACTTTATTACTACATATTTGGGACTTGAGGGACTACCATTATAGACCGTTACCTGGGATAGGTGTTTACTCTCCCCCCCCCCCCCCCCCCCCCCTCCCTGGGGATTACTTTTCACCTGTGTTTTTTTGAAAGTCCGTTATATGTGAAGAATTAATTGATATGTTACCCTTTGGTGAACGGATTAGTTTGGCCGTGCTTATTTTTTGTTTGTGGCTCAAGCCACAAACCTATAACTCACTTTGTCGGTCGGTCGGTCGGTCTGTCTGTCGGTCGGTCCAAAATTGTCGCACTTCAAATCGAGGCGACGAAAATGGTGTTTTACGTCCTCTTGGTCTGAATCAGACACAAATGGGACATTTGTAAATACAAATATGGTGGGAACAATACTGGAGGCAATGCCCGGAGGCAGTACGAAACCAGTAAAGTCCCGATTTGTTATTAATACAGATAGGTGTAGCGGTAACCACGCCTCGGTTAAACCTCATCGGCTATGGCACCGCTACAAGTATTTGTAATTTCAAATCGAGGCTACACTTCAAATTGAGGCCGCTCTTTAAAATGATGTATTTTAAAAGCGTACAAAATAATAAACATACGTAATACAGACACTACAACAGACACGACGAGTATGCGGTGCTTCTTTTGATGAGAATAAGTAGGATACATAGTATTAAATGTTTTCCAAAAGATATAAAAAGTTACGAAATGGTGCAGAGATAACATTCTGGTTTACAGATTAAAATTATTGAAAAGCCAGGGTGATTGGAGTGGTAAAAATAGACCGCGTGCCACAAACTATTGCGATTTCACGCTTGTTTTATAATTAATTTTCCTTCTTTGCGCTTACTATTTTGCATTTGGGGTAGGGGTAATCACTCTGTGATTATCATACTTTTTGTGCTTCAATCTTAATTCAGCTTAACATAAACAGAAAGTAGAAGAATTTTCCTTAAGATATCTGCCCATTTTTGCGTGTAACTATGGCAAAATAAGGTATTATAACGATATTACTTTTGTGGATTTTCAAATTGCAAACCACTGAAGCGGGTCTTATCACTAAGCCACAGCCGCGCCTATTTCCACTTCTCCACACAGTCACCATACTGCTCATAACACATCTCATGTATGTGTGTGTGTGTGTGTGTGTGTTTGTGTGCGCGTGAGTGAGCGCAAAAAACGCATATATGAATAAATATGTTTTGTCTGCGTTGATCATTCATATATTTGAATCTGTATACCCCCCCCCCCCCCCCCCCCCCCCCCCCCCCCCACACACACACATAAAAATGCCCACACGTACATGCATGGTTTAATTTCTCATGCATCTACTCATGCAGGTATTCACTCACTCACGAGTGTGCACGCACGCACGCACACGCACACGCACACACACACACACACACACACATTCTCCTACCCCCACCCACCTAAACAATTCCTGTTAAGGCGTTATCACTTGGTGGGAAGTGGCAGCTGCAGCGATGGTCTCTTGGTTGTTTCATTTTCTTGTCCTCCACCACTTGTGGCACACTTAAAAGAGAAAACCATTCTTTGTAGATTTACAGCAACCTGACAGAATATTATGGCAAGCAGAGCTTGTTGGTGCTGCTTTCTGGCTAAGTAGTAGTAGTAACAGTAGAAGTAGTAACAGTAACCGTAGTACTAATAGTAGTAGTAGTTGTTGTTATTGCTGCAGTAGTAGTAGTTTTTGTTGTTGTTGTGTTGTTAGTAGTTGTTGCTGCTGTTTGTGTAGTCATAGTTGAGAAGAAAAAGTAGGCCTACTAGTAGTAATAGAAGTGGTAGTGGAGGTGGTGTTGGTGGTGGTGGTGGTGGTAGTAGTAGTAGTAGTAGTAGTAGTAGTAGTAGTAGTAGTAGTAGTAGCAGCGGTAGTGGTAGTAGTAGTTGTTGAAATTGGGTGGAGTGGGTTTAATATCAGTCTAGGCCTCGTGGTCTTTTGATTGTTGATTTTTTCCCTAGTATGCCATATTATACTTGTGCTTATTCTTTGATTGTCTGGGAGGTTTTAAGGCATCTAATGTTTTGTGTATCTTAGTCATCCTGTTGAGTATTTCAGGCATATGCAATCGTGTTAGATTTTCCAAAACAGGTATTGCTGCATTTTTTCTTAGAATGTTCCTGCGAGATAGACTAATTCTGTTGGAAGAAAAATACAATTTGTACAATCTATGTTGTGAAGGCCATTACATATCTTAATTTTTCAATCAAATTACTTAATTCTACTGCACTTGAATGAGCTTAACCCTTTCACCGCCAAAGTCGCATTTTGCACCACAATGATTTAGCACCTATGTCACTGAAAGGCATCAAATTGGGGTCTATTATCCAAAGACCCTATTGTCTTAGTTTTGGGAAGTAAGGATAGACCTTATTTTATATATGTCACAGAAGAATCCCCAATACTGCAGATGGATTTTGTTCTCTACCTAGGTGAATTTGATGGACATTTTTGGCTGAAATATGGCTGGCGGTGAAAGGCTTAAATAAAGACAATAATTATGTCTTTCATAAAAGTCATTCCATAGCATTTTCAGAAGTTTTCTCTCTTCTCTGCATTTATTCCATACCCGCAGACTGTCCTTTACATATTTTGTGTGCTATGTCCATTATAACACCATTGGTAGTTGCTGAAGCACTACTGATCTAACAAATAGAACACTCAACAGACAGGCAGACTGTCACAGTAGCATCATTGGATTCAGTCTAAAAATGCTGCAGCTTACTAAAAAGATGATGTATAACGTCACGCATGAGAAACAATGTGGATGCAGTAATGGAGTTAGCAAGATGACAGATAAAGAGTGAAAACCTGCAATGATACATGATCATCTTAAAATTAATGAGAATTATGGAACCTGTACAACTTGGCCTGACAATAACCCGCCAATCACCCACCCTGGGGGTGGATTAATGGATTTGTTGTCTCTCTTCGGGCAAAGGAACCCCTTGAAGTCATGAAAGGTCTGCTTGAGCTGAGCACTGTGCACACTCAGCTTTCTCAGACTTTTTTCAATAAAATTGCTCACATGCTCAAATCAACCAGATTCTGCTCTGCAAAGAAACGGCCACCACCCCCCCCCCCCCCACCCCCACACCCCCACCTTACATGAAACTACAGATACAGTTTTATAAACAAAACCAGTCAAACAGCATTTTAGAGGAAACGTTTTTTGTGATAACATAGAAAAAAAAGTTCTTGAGAACACAAGTACTGTTGCCAATGTGAAAGCCAGGCTCATGAACACTTGAAAAGCCGATGGGCTTTGAACATCCACAGCGCTTGAGCCTTGGATGTGCTTGCTTTAATTACTCCAGTCTTTAATTAGGCAGCCTAGAAATGTGGGCAAACTAGCAAAGAAAGAGTCTTCCCACTTTTCCAAGTTGATAAGGGCAGACTTTATTACAGACACAATCATGTTTCATCAATTCTATCACAGCCTTTGAACAGACCAGGCCAGGTACAACAGCCGTTCCTGCTGAAATGTCCATCAAGAAAATCTCCAAAATCTAATAATAGTTTTTCCTTAGTTTCCATATTAAAATAGTAGAAGAAGCAAATTTGATTCCCTTTAATTGACTGAGGGCAAACAGTATAAATGTGAGAGGGTCTACTTCACAAGGAAGTGTGTGTTATGTCTGGCATCAGTGAAGATGGGTTGATAATTACTTCTGATCCTCACCTAAGCACTTCCTTTGTTAAAAAAAAAGCCAGGCTTCATCAGTCTGCACAAATGTTATCAATCCAACACACACTCAATTTACAAGGCGCAGTGACTATCCTCTTGTTGTACAGAGTCAGAAGCACCAAACATGGAGTCTTCTAGGCACTGATATCCACACCCAACGACCTTTTCTGAGCATATCAATGCAAGTCAAAATGCACAGAACTGATTAATATGATGTACATTTTTCATCTGCCAAAACAAAAAGTAAAACTGGTGCACTAAGGAATGAAAAAAGATCATAATTATAATGATACCGTGAAACAATAGCCTCTATGAAGAACTCAGGAAGACCTTGGTCAGGCTGCCTCTCTGTTGCTGAGCTTCCCTCAAGTTTCATGCAAAGACAATGAACTTCAAAATTCTTATTTAGAATAAGTTATATTACAGAATCCGGATTTTCCTAGTCTGTTTGGAAAGGATGGTAAGAAGATAAATCTGACGAGCTTCAAGTATGACAGACTGAAGGCGACATTGTGCCGAGAGAACTGATGGACATTATATGTGGAGATCCAGTCCTAGATCCTGATAGGAGTAACAACTACTTTATCTTGGTAGCTTGTCTGATGCTGTTCCTGAAGATGGTGTGCAATCAGCAGCAGTAGGCTTAAAATAGACGCCATAGTCAGAGACATACAACAACTAGAACGTTAAGATGCTAAATCACCAACCGTGTGCCTCCTTACTCTTTTACTTGTATTTTCAAAAAGTTTAATATTGAAGCCCCCGGATAGGGAGCGTATCAGATATTAAGCTGATAAGAACAGATGCGATGAATTAGAGGTGAAACGAAAAGTTTGCTTTACGTCCTCCCGGCCGAAGCCATGTGGGACATTTCTTTATATAAAGTTCTGAATTAGAGGTGTAATATGGTCAATTTATAGAGCACAAAATGCTCTATGAGTATGTGGCTTGACAAAACATGCATTTATTTTAAAATTCAAAGATTTCAAAACTAATAAAGTGGACGCTTTGAAACTTTTGCAGGTGTTAGTCCGGTATATTCTGTACATATTTCCACAATTTCACGTTTGCATCTGTTACCATTATTTAGAAAATAAAGGTAACCTATACAAATATAAAGTTTGCAAGGGGAAGCAACTGGCCAGCTAGAAAGGTAACCTATACAAATATAAAGTTTGCAAGGGGAAGCAACTGGCCAGCTTTCAGCAGCGTTTTCGGCTCCAGTGACCTTGACCTTTGACCCATGACCATTATCGAACTTGGCCTTGATCTTCCTAATACCTACCCACATGCAAAATTTGAGCACCCTAAGTCCATCCATTCAAACTCTAGAGAGGATACATACAAACATACAAACACCACCTCAGACACGAGTGAAAACATTACCAATCCGCTCTCTACGATCATGGTTGGTAAATATGGACGGCTTTCACAGCACTGCATTTTCACGCTTCATTGTGGTTTTATTTGGATTTAATATGATGTGTATTAGCAATAAAGCTACAAAAGATACATGATCAGATAGCTTACTCAATACCCTTTAGTTTCGTACCAAATATGATGATGTTTACTTGAGAAAAAACTTGCATAAGGTACTTCAAGTAACCCTACCCCCTAAACCGGCACCGTTGCTAGGGGTACCATATTGTAACGCTTGTATCTTCTGAAACTACCCGGTTACAGCGGGGTAATATATACAGTATAATTTCACAATGAATACTGTTTAAGAAAAATACACTCCCAAAAAATCCCCAGGGGGGGGGGGCTACTGACAGGCAACGGTCTATTATGTTGAGCCTTATTGTTGCTTATTCTCTCTCTCCGTAACTTTAACTACCTTGTATAAGCCCACCCCCTTTGAACGAAATCGGTCCGAAAGTGGGGTGGGGGTGGAGGGGGCGTGGGCGTTTATTAGGTACCCTAATGCACAACGTCGATCCAAAAGTGGTGCTGTGCGTTTATTCGGTAACTATACCCCTATGCAAGACTTTTTTTTATTATTACAAAAACAACAACTGCGTTTATAAGGTCATTGACAAACGCACTCTCCCTCTCTCTCTCTCTCTCTCTCTCGCTCGCTCGCTCGCTCTGTACACATGCCCGTGCACACCCACCTACACATTTATCACGTGCACACATGCAAACACATTCACACACAAAGGGAGAGATAGATAGGCCTTGAGAGAGAGAGAGAGAGAGAGAGAGAGAGAGAGAGAGAGAGAACAGATTTTAACACAATTTTTTACAACATACAAAATGTCATACTGAAAAGACACAGTTCGGGTTTTGTGTTGCTTGAATAAAATAACTTGCTATAACTGTATTTCGATTCGTATTATTTTAGTAGCCGTGTCATTTCACAAAATACGAGGCTGTCCTTAAACTACCTTCGTTTTAAAGGGGAAAATAGCTCGAGCACGAAATATCTTGCCACATAGTATAGTAGTATTATAACTTATTATCTTCTGAAGCTCATTTTAGAACAGTAAAGCAGGCCTACATTCTCAATTTTAATGAAACTCGGTGCACCTTGCTTCGCTCTGAAGCTCAGCTTGAAACTGCAAAGTAGGACTACATTCTCAATTTTTTTATCAAACTCGGTGGACCTTGTTTCGTTCTGAAACTCTGTTTGAAACTGCAAGGTAGGCCTACATTCTCAACTTTAATGAAACTCAGTGTACTTTGCTTCGTTCTGAAGAAAAGGTTTGAACATTAAAGTAGGCCTACATTATTAATTTTAATGAAACTCAGTGTACCTTGTTTCGTTCTGAAGCAAAGTTTGGAACAGTAAAGTAGGCCTACGTACATTCTCAATTTTAATGAAAGTTGGTGTACCTTGTTATCTTCTGAATAGCTAAATTTGGAAGTGCAAAGTATACATTCTCAGTTTTAATGAAACGCGCTGTACCTTGTCAGGCTATTTTATGAAAGTAAGTTTGGAAATGTAAGTCAGTACATTCTCAGTTTTAATGAAACGCAGTGTAGCCTACCTTGTGATCGTCTGATGATAGGGGGGTGGGGGGTGGGGGTGCTAGGTTTGGAACTGCATACATGTATATGTTACAGTCAAAATGAAAAAAATAGTCATTACGAGTAACGCCTGAAAATTTCAGTCATTTCCGGAACTACCTGTTTCAAACAGCCATTATTGGAAATGGCTCGATCTTGATCAGAGATCGGGAGAGGAAAATCGCGAACCCTGAGGAGAGTCTCGCACGCTGTCACGAGTTTGTGACATTGTTCTTCTGAACAGACAGAGAAAGGCACAGTCTACCACTCGATCACAAAGGACCCCGAGGTCTTTCTCCTTCTTCTCACCTAGGGGAGACAACCTACTCGTGAAATCCCTGCAACCCGTGTTAGCACTGACCTCTCGCGAGACTCCACATTCAACTTGCGACTTCATGAGCTTTCAACCGGTCGAACGTCACTCCATATTTTTCCTTCAGTTAATCAACATCGCTTCATCGCTTCATCTTTTCTCCTTTTCATCGTTTTGTCCACCTACGGCCGCCCAGTGCTGAGGTGTGGTGAGGGCCACGTCCCTGAAGGATCCTGAAATCAACTTTTTACCCTGCACGAGTCCTAGACGTGAGGGTAGCGAAGCTGCAGAGCTTTGGCAGACATCGTCTTCTCTCTTCATCCTCATCGCCATCTTCACCCCTTTTTGTTTGGTTCCTCATCGTCCTCCTTTCCCCGTCATCGTCCCTGGCGTTCACTGGAGTCCTGGAAGAAAGCTGTGGCTGGTCCGGAACCCCTTCCACCCCCTCGCGCTTACCCCGAGCCCTTGGCGAGACCAGAGCTGCGACTGTCTTGTGGGGAGGATTCTTCTTCTTCATTCCGCCACTTGGAAGTTTGGTCAGTAGCTGCATAAAATTAGTATTAATCCCGTTAAAACTCGTACAACAACGCGCGCGTAACAATGTAGAGTAGCTAGTTATAGGTTTGCTAACATGTGTATTTGTGTGCGTTTTCTTTGGTTCATTTTCTTATTATTTTCTTGATTTTTGCATAAGGGGCTAAGGAACTGACAGGCTGGGTCGTGACTTGTCAGTTGGATAGGTTTTTGCCGGTTGTAGAATTTGGTACTTTGTCTCGGCGCATGTTTTTGAATCAATGTTTTTGCTCGCCATTGTATGTTTAGGCCGTACAAATCGTTTTTTCGGTGCAAAGTGTATTTGAGTTCACAGAGACTCAGAATCCTAAATGCGTGCACGCGCGCGCTTTATTCCTTGTGTTCTGTTCCGAGAGCTCAACTTGTGAGCTCCATTTTTGGGCGAGGTTCGGTTTTGGATATAGTGGGCCTCGTGGCCTATGTTTAGCCTCGCGGCCTATGTTTAGCCTCGCGGCCTATGTTTAGCCTCGCAGTATATGTTTACCCTCGTGGCCTATGTTTAGCCTCGCGGCCATCGTCCTAGCTGAATTAGGTATTAAGAGACTCTGCGGAGAGCTGGATAACAGAGGGTTATTCCAGTTGCGCTTCTAGCTATGCTGATAGGGGCTTTGTAAAGCGTTCATCCCCGTTTCTGTTTTTATTTTTGAGAGAAAGTGTCATTAATGTTCTCAAGGCTTTTTGACTTTTTGAAGTACATTGTGGATTGTTATTTTGGGGAAATACATTCTTTTCCTGTAGTTCATCCACCTTCTGGAAGAAATGAGAATGGAAAGGACAAATTTTTGGTGGTGAAATTTTATGTAATATTTTCAGAAGAATTTAAGTGTCCATTCTTGTACCTGAAAAGCTGTGAAATTTTCAGAAGAATGTAATTGTTAATTTTTGTATTTGAAAGGCTAGAATTTTCTAAATGTATGAAAGCCTTGTTGTTCCAGAAAAAGTGAAACCTTTTAGTTAATCCTTTTGATTAAATATTACCCCTAGACTGAGTCGTGTGAAAAGGATTGTAAAGAAAGTGTTGTTCAGCGTTTTGGGGTTCTTGGAGAGAACCAAGTTTAAAGAGGGTGGGTTTTTACATCCCTGAAAAGGACTGTTGGGGAATTTGTCTGTGGGTAAACACAAAACTGTTGTTACTCTGGGTGTTCAAAACCAGGTTTTTGTTTTGGTTTTTCCTACAGTCCTGAACCTGATCCTGTACCTGCCTGAGTTCCTGTGTACCTGCTGTTCCTGGGTTCCTGTGGTGCCCTTGGCCGGTCGGTCGTGTCTCCTGACCTGACCTGTTGCTGCCTGGTTGACCGCCCGGTCAACCGTTCTTTTCTCCGTTTCCGGCTGTGAGAGGCCGCTCGCCTTTCCGTCTGGCCCCGTG
>CM065703.1:23474163-23516663 GCA_017654935.2 Phymorhynchus buccinoides
TTGCTCAATGAGTGCTTAGTCAGGTTATTGGAGAGCACAGTATCGCTGTTACTTCGTCTTCGTTTCCTGCCATATGAGTGTAGATGCGTCATGCTGCCGTTATGCGCCTAACCGAAGGTCTGTGTACACGTTAGCAATAGTCACAAAATATCACTATTTCCCCATTGGAAAACAGTGAGTTGGTCTGTGGTACACGTTAACTCCATTCACGAGATGTTTTTAAATTTCCCCATGGCCCACTCTGAATATGACTTACAGCTCACTGTGTTGCCATGGGGAAATAGCGATATGTTGTGAATAGTGTTAACGTGTACACACAGACCTTTATGAGTGGCTTAACACTGTGCTGCCATGGGGAAATGGAGATATTTTGTGAATATTGTTAACGTGTACGGAGACCTTAAGAAATAGTTAGGCCCAGCATGTCCGACTTCCGCTGAAGAAATCTTTGTAAGAATCTATAGAAAACAAGCGCGGATTCGCAATCGTTTGTGGCACGCTTTTCTTTCTCTTTTACAATATGTGCGACAATTTTGGACCGACCGACCGACCGACAGACCGACCGACCAACAGACCGACAAAGTGAGTTATAGGTTTGTGGCTTGTGCCACAAACAATAAAGGCAGGAGAATGGACCAGTAAGACAGAAAGTGGTTTCTAATGAGAGACTTAGTGCGATTTTTCTCACGCCAGAGGGCATGACGCTCGTGTGGGGCTAATCCTCTCTATATTATTAGTTGGGGATAAAGAAAGAGAGAGAGACAGTGAGTGGTCCTACCATCTCTCTCTCACTACGCCCAAGTAAGAAAATCGCGTGATAAGCCCCTAGTGCATTGACTGCCCTCTGGCGTGAAGAATATCGCCATAGGTTGACCATTCGACGGACTGGAAGCTTTGAGGTTGCTTGTTTCTTTTTTGATCCGCATGGGGAAGACGGGGTAAAAAGCGCATGGGCGGGTAAGAAGCCCACCCCAATTATCTCATGAAATAAAGAAAATTTCAGTCAAATTTGCCCATGAGACGAATGCTAGACATTAACGCTCGTCTCATGGGCAAAATGAGACTGAAATTTCCTTCATTTCATGAGATAATTGGGGTGGGCTTCTTACCCGCCCATGCGCTTTTTGCCCCGTCTTCCCCTACATGGACAACAAAACAGTTGGAAACAGATCTTTTCGTGTCCAAGCACCACGCATCTGGAACAATCTCCATTTCTCTCTCCGCAGGTCTCCATCTCTGTCTTCTTTCAAAACTGGCCTGAAGACGCATCTTTTTGATTTATTTATAGAAAATATCTCTGTTAATTTCTGTCTGTCTATCCATCGTCAGTCCACCCTGTAAATTTTTTTTTTTTAAAGTAAATAATTCGTGCTTTATGTAGGTATTTTAAATGTGAGTTGTGTGAGTGCGATAATGTTGCTTTTCAAATCATAGCCGCCTATATTTTTTTCAAAGTGCCCCTTCCATCCGCGTGTGTTTGTGTGCATGCGTGTTGTTTGTGCGTGTGTGCTGCCGCGTGCGCGCGCGCGCGCGCGTGTGTGTGTGTGTGTGTGTGCGTGTGTGCGTGTGCGCGCGCGTGTGGTGCGTTCGTGTGTGTGTGTGTCTGTGTGTGTGTGTGTGTGTGTGTCTGTTTAGTGCGTGCGTGTGTCTGTGTTTAGTGCGTGCGTGTGCCTTTTTTTTTTTCTAAAAACTTTTAAGTACATGTATTTTGAATATCTTTTGTGTGCGTGAGGTAAACTCACTTTTCCCCCCCACTTTTTCGTGTAAAGCGCGGTGAGTCCTACTGTGTCAGGAGAATAGCGCTATAGAAGATTTATTTATGTATTTATTATTATTATTATTATTGATAAAACGAATTTTAAAACAGTTTCACTCAACTAAAGTTTAGGCTCACCTCGGAGCTTTCGGGGGCGTCGCGCTCCCTTCGTCAGCGTCGTCTGCTGAGAGGCCACTGGCGGTTCAGCGCACACGATCGTGAGTACAGCTCAAGGCTGCACCCACGGCGCATGACTGAATCAGGGAAGAATAAGCCGGGGACAAGGTGTGTCACCCACGGTCACGGTTCAGTGTGGGCTTGGCGGCCGCGATGTAGATGGCCTCCTTCACCCCTCTCTGGAACCATCTGCTGTCTCGGTCCAGCACAGAGATGTTGTCGGGTGAGAACCGGTGGTCGTAGTTGGCCATGTGGGACGCAACCGGTGACGAATCCCGTCTGTGCTCCGTGACTCTCTTCCTGAGGCTCCTTTCTGTCTCCCCAGTGTAGACCCCCTTGTCACAGTCTCCGCAATCAATGCGGTAGACGACTCCCGACTGGTCGAGCTTGTCGGTCTTGCCTTTGGGGGCAACAAGCTTGCTGCGGATGGAGTTGCAGGGCTTGCTGTGGACTACGACCCCAGTCTTTCTGATCTTGCGGCTGAGAGCCTCTGTGATGCCACGGACATAAGGGATGGTAACATGCCCGCGGCGAGGGGTCTGGCGCTGGTTAGAGGGATGGGGAGTGATCTTTGTGCTCCCTGGTTGATTCCATGTCCACTTGGGGTACCCTGAGATGGAGAGCACTTCCTTCAGGTGGTGTTGTTCCTGGTTCAGAGCTATTATTATTATTATTATTATTATTATTATGCATACATGCCATAGGCCCTATTTACCCTTGAAACTCAACGTTGTCGATGAAATTAACCAAAATCACTGTAATATAGCATAATTGTGGAGCAACCCCCCAAAAAAAAAAAAAAAAAACTAGGCCTATTTCAATAGTTACATAATGAAATAAAATGGTAGCATATGGGTTAAATATATTCCAAACCAAACGTCACTGTCACCATCCTAACCCCCCACCCCTTCATTAATCTCTCTCGATCATACCCCCCCCCCCCCTCCTCCCCCTTCTTCCATTCCGGTATCTTTCTCATAGATCAAGGTCACCGTTCTAACCTCTCACCAGACGATATAAATAGAGCCCACAGAGTCAGAAAAAAGTCTGCAGTTCTCTGAAAACCTTGCGTCAGTATTATGTATGTATGGGAAAGATGTGCTCTAAGAGGTGGTTTTTCTGTTCTATGTTTTCTTTCAAATTGTTTTTCTTCTTATCATCATTATATTTTGATATTGTGTTGCTGTTTGCTCTAATATCACGATTGTTAAGAGCCTAATGTTACGTTAGTTTTCCAAGATATGGTTGTTGTTGGGTGTGTTTTTGTTTGTGGCTCAAGCCACAAACCTATAACTCACTTTGTCGGTCGGTCGGTCGGTCGGTCGGTCCAAAATTGTCGCACATTTTGACAAAATTGTCGCACTTCAAATCGAGGCTACACTTCAAATTGAGGCCGCTCTTTAAAATGATGTATTTTAAAAGCGTACAAAATAATAAACATACGTAATACAGACACTACAACAGACACGACGAGTATGCGGTGCTTCTTTTGATGAGTATAAGTAGGATACATAGTTTTAAATGTTTTCCAAAAGATATAAAAAGTTACGAAATGGTGCAGAGATAACATTCTGGTTTACAGATTAAAATTATTGAAAAGCCAGGGGAGGTGACTCATGATTGGAGTGGTAAAAATAGACCGCGTGCCACAAACTATTGCGATTTCGCTCTTGTTGTATATACTATTTTGTTTTAAAGAGCGCTTTCATTTTTTCCTGATAATATTTTTTTACACATGTGCCATTGGCTGTGAACTAAGAAGTTTGGGTTGAAATATATAGCACGCGTTAAAAAAAAATATATATATATATTTTCTTTATTTCGATTCTTTACGATTACCGTGCATGGGTCTTTGGATTTAGCGCGTCATCGCTTGTTCAGTATCCTCTCATTTTTTGGGTTTTTGTTTGTTTTTAAAGTTGTCCTGAGTGCTTGATGTCTGTTGATTTAGTCACGTCTTGCAATACTTTACACTGGTTTTCTTTCTGTATGTTGTTTGGACATTAAACCAGCGCTGAGTCTTAACCCCTTGACTGCCACCAACGTATCACGTACTGACCTGACGACATCACTGATGATGTCATCAGATGAAGAGGAATAACCCTGATATGCTGGCTTTTGCTCTAACACAGTCAAGAGAGTTATACCCCCAGGCCATTTTGCCAGATTGGCTCCATCAGTTGTCTTTTTCATGGCATGATTTGCCCAATGAATTTTTTCTTTAATTTTCTCTGGCAGTCAAGGGGTTAAGCTGGCATAAGGTTGGTTAGTGTGTGGTGTGTGTGTGTGTGTGTGTGTGTGTGTGTGTGTGTGTGTGCGCGTGTGCGCGTGTGCGTGCGTGTGCGTGCGTGTGTGGTGTGTGCGTACAGTGGGCTCATTAACGGTTACAAACCGTTGTGCATTTTGTGTTTTAATGTCATATTATTGTGTTTGTTTCTCTCTCTCTCTCTCTCTCTCTCTCTCTCTCTCTCTCTCTCTCTCTCTCTCTCTCTCTCTCTCTCTAACTAACGCATGCACAAAACTGAAAAGGCAAATGGGTTAGAGACACTGGACACTGGAAAAACCTTGTCAAATAAAGTTTTCCAGTGTCCAGTGTCTCTAACCCATTTGCCTTTTCAGTTTTGTGCATGCGTTAGATAACTTTGTTATTGAATGTTCTATTTACCCCAGGGCTGGGTGGAAAAAAAAGCATTGTATTGCTGATCTCATGTTTCCCTGGTTATATTAAAATTTCGTTTTCATTCTCTCTCGCTCTTTCTCTCTCTCATTTATCTCTCTCTCTCTCTCTCTCTCTCTCTCTCTCTCTCTCTCTCTCTCTCTCTCTCTCTCTCTCTCACACACACACACACACACACACACACACACACACACACACACACACACACTCTCTCTCTCTTTCTCGCTCTTTCTCTCTCTCTCTCTCTCTTTCTTTCTATCTCTCTCTCTCTTTCTTTCTCTCTCTCCCTCTCTTTCTCTCTCACTCCCTCTCTCTCTCTCTCACTCTCTCTCTCTTTCTCTCTCTCTCTCTCTCTCTCTCTCTCTCACTCTCTCGCTCTCTCTCTCTCTCTCCACTCCTCTCTCACTCCTCTCTCTCTCTCTCTCTCTCTCTCTCTCTCTCTCTCTCTCTCTCTCTCTCTCTCTCTCTCTCTCTCTCTCTCTCTCTCTCTCTCTCTCTCTCTCTCTCTCTCTCTCTCTCTCGTGTGCGTACTTGTGTATGTGTGTGTGTTGGTGAGTTTATGCGTATGCACGTAATTATTTGCTTACTTTTGTTTTGTGTATGTTGTAATGTGTATAACGCAATTGGTATGTATGTTTAATGTGTATGATTTAATGCTAGTGTGCGGGATGACCATGGTGAATGTTGTGGTGAATGTGTTTTTGTTTGCATTTATCCTTACAATTTGATTTATCTTTTTATGATGGTAGTGTATCTTATGTGCATGATGATTATTAGTTGTTTATGATATTTTTTTTTATATTTTTTTTTTCTTCTTATTTAATGAGGGCTAGATGTAAACAAGCCTATATTGTGCTTATCTTTTCCCTCAATAAAAAAGGTTCGTTCGTTCGTTCTCTCTCTCTCTCTCTCTCTCTCTCTCTCTCTCTCTCTCTCTTATTTATGTCATTGCAGTTATTGTGTGGCTACCTTCTGGTGTTGTTACACTGGTGAAGAAACCAACCGTCAACAGCGAGAATGATGGAGCTTGCCTCCCTTGCCTTCTTCTGCGTGGGTCTTGTCTCTTTTAGCCAGGTGTGTATCCTCCTCCTTCTTCTTCTTCTTCTGCGTTCCCAGGTGATATGGCCATAATGGGTAAGGTACGTATGTTAAGTCCATTCGCGTACATTTGCCCTCTCGAGGATATCATGACCTACAATAAGCCTAGGGTCTCCCATAGCCATATTCTTGATCAGCATGTGACAATCTATTCAGATCATGAATTTTTGAACCGCCAGTGCAAACCTCCGCCAAGGAAGACTCACAAAACAAAAATGTCCTTCCTTCGTGTCCGAGCTGTATCTCATGAACCAGTGGGTAGAATGGCTTCAAATGTTGTGAGGTAGTCACATGACGAGAAATGAAATAAATGCTTGCAATCAATACCAAAAGCAGCAAAAACGGGGTCATTTTAGACTAATGTGCACATAAGGACAAAAAGTGCGCGAGAGGACTTAACATACGTATGTGTCCGGTTTTCAGTTTTGCGCTTGTGTGCTCTAAATATAAAGACCTTGGAGAAAAATATATTCCAGCAAAGTTTTATAGATATCTATCTAGATTATCTCGTCTCCTTGCAAATGAGAATAGCGTAATCGTCAATAATTTTGCTACTTCTTATGTCCATAAATCCTTGCAGTTGAGACGGTTATCGTTGATGACGTAACTAGCTATTGTTGATCTGAGTTCTTTCGTTATTCATGTCTTTGTGTATGATGTCATTCTTATAGTTTATGACAACTACAATGTTCCCTGTTTTTGTTGTTGTTGTTTGTATGTATCTCACCTCCAGTGATATGGACCAAAAGGCCTAATCATTGAACAATGTGTTCATTGTTCATTGTTCTCTCTCTTAAGCCGGCGACAGACTATGTGACTGCCTCATGTGACTCGATCAGGTCGTGACGTGTGACTGCCTCATGTGACTCGATCAGGTCGTGACGTTTCACCTCATTTGCATACCATCCTTCTCGATCAGTCTGACTCAGTCGGGCCAATCAGGTGACAGGGCCGAATAGGGCGGGTTCTAAATTTCACTGATCGAGTCTGATCGAGTCAGATGGCTTGTGACCTCTTCTGTGCGGGAAACAAAATTTTTAGGTCTACGTCACGACCTGATCGAGTCATATGAGGCAGTCGCATAGTCTGTCTCCAGCTTTATTTAAACAGCGATGTTTGACTTTTGCGATTCAGATACCCATTGCAGCAGCAGCAGCAGTAGCATCCCAGCAACAACAACAGCAACAACAGCAAGGCTCGTCGCGCTCGACCTATGACCTGCAGATCTTGACAGTGACGCGCACGTGGAACATGCACGCGAACGAGGACATGATGATTGACGTCGAGGTCAATTTCACCGCTTCTGTCCAGCCCCAAACCTTGTGGACCTACGCCGGTGTTCGAGGAGAGACGGCCTACCTGAGTGGTGAGACGACGAAAATGGTGTTTTACGTCCTCTTGGTCTGAATCAGACACATATGGGACATTTGTAAATACAAATATGGTGGGAACAATACTGGAGGCAATGCCCGGAGGCAGTACGGAACCAGTAAAGTCCCGATTTAAAAAATAATAATACAGATAGGTGTAGCGGTAATCACGCCTCGGTTAAACCTCATCGGCTATGGCACCGCTACTGATTATATATACCTGAGTGGTGAGGAGTGTAATGCACACTTAAATACCCACCAGATCACGTGTCAAAATCACGGGTTTCACGGGGTTTCCCTCCTATAACTGGACAGAAATATTGTTCTGACCAAGTCTCACTCCCATATATATGGCCCCAAATTCAAACCGACGCATCAGTTTAAAGAGCAGCCTCAATTTCAAGTTGGGGACATTTGGATGTGGGTCACAGCTACCCAGAAAACCCCCCAAGGGACTTAATCGTGGCGCGTCAATGGGTCTTTAAAGGCCTGCTACACCATAATATATGATCCTTCTTCTTCTGCGTTCCCAGGCCATATGGCCATAATGGATAAGGTGTCCGGTTTTCAGTTTTCACTGGTCTCTCCGCTGCGTACTACAGCCGACAGATTCCGATTTCGGAGGAACTCAAAAAATAAAAAAATATTGAGAGGAGTTGTTTTTTTAAAAGGCAGGAGAATGGGCCAATAAGTCAGAAAGATAGTAGATGATAGAAAGCAAAGGGAAAAGGCATAGTAAAAAGAGTGGCAGAAGTTACAAGCACAGAACTTCCAGAAGGTGGGGGAATTATTTTCACGAAAGACCCCCCCCCCCCCCCCGGTATCCCCACGGGGAGAGACTTATGAAAGGGGCGGGGGTCATCCAACTCCCCGTATGGAGGCACGAGGCAACCACCCATTGCCCCGTCATGCGATCCGATCTCAATGCGATGCGATTGTGACGATGCGAGTCATGTGAAACAACGCTTCCGTTTAAAAATAATTCTGCCATTTTCGCTCACTATACTCAAGTAGATCCAATACACGAATTTCACGTGAATCATGACTCACACCGTCAAAATCGCATCGCATTGATAACGAATCGTATGTAGTGTAGCAAGGCCCTTTAAAGGGACCGCCACGCTGCGTACGACTCGATCCGACTGCGACCCGACTGTGACATTTGTGAGGCATGATTCGCGTGATGAAATACTACTGTTCTGATTAAATCCTACCACGTTTCGTTCACTATAATATTTCGATGGCTTGGAGTCAAAGCGGACTATCTTTAGAAAACTAATAACTTGTATTAAAACAAGCGCGGATTCGCAATCGTTTGTGGCGTGCGACAATTTTGGACCGACCGACAGACCGACCGACTGACAGACAGACCGACCGACTGACAGACAGACCGACAGACCGACAAAGTGAGTTATAGGTTTGTGGCTTGTGCCACAAACAAAAAGACTGCTGAAATATAACAAGCGCGGATTCGCAATCGTTTGTGGCGTGCGACAATTTTGGACCGACCGACAATTTGGACAGACCGACAGACCGACAGACAGACCGACCAAAGTGAGTTATAGGTTTGTGGCTTGTGCCACAAACAAAAAGCAACCCCCCCTTTTTATATTTCTGCAGTCATTGTTTGATACAAGTTAATAGTTTCTGGTAATAAATCCACTAATACGTCAATGGACTATCTAAAGATAGGGGAAGACGGGGTAAAAAACGCATGGGTGGGTAAGAAGCCCACCCCAATTATCTCATGAAATAAAGAAAATTTCAGTCAAATTTGCCCATGAGACGAATGCTAGACATTAACGCTCATCTCATGGGCAAAATGAGACTGAAATTTGCTTCATTTCATGAGATAATTGGGGTGGGCTTCTTACCCGCCCATGCGCTTTTTACCCCGTCTTCCCCTAGTCCGTTTTGACTCCAAGCCATCGAGTCTGTCCGTAGTCCCCGGTACACGAATCGGATGAAATATCTGGGGGTTTTAAAATTTTATATATGAGACATTTTATGAGATCGTGTGAAGTTGGAGTCTAAATGAGTAACATTATAGGTGAAGACGGGGCAAAATGCCCATGCCAATTATTTCATGAAATAAAGCAAATTTCAGTCAAATTTGCCCATGAGACGAATGCTAAACATTAATTAACACTCGTCTCATGGGCAAAATATGACTGAAATGTTCTTTATTTCATGAAATATTAGCATTCGTCTCATGGGCAAATTTGACTGAAATTTGCTTTATTTCATGAAATAACTGGCATGGGCTTCTTATCCGCCCATGGGCTTTTTACCCCGTCTTCCCCTATTATTGTGAACGAAAATAGTAGACTCGTTTTAATTTTAAAGATCCACCAGATCACGTGTCAAATTCACGGGTTTCACGTGTTTTCCCTCTTATAGCTGGAAATAAATCTTGTTTTGACCAGGTCTCACTCCCATACAAATGCCCCCAAATTCAAACCGAAACATCATTTTAAAGAGCAGCCTCAATTTGAAGTTGGGGGTGTGACATGTGTATGTGGGTCTCAGCTACCCAGAAAAAAACCAAGGGACTTAATCGTGGTGCGTCAGTGTATCTTTAAAGACCCAGTGACGCACCACGATAACGTCCCTTGTTTTTTTCTGGGTTGCTGTGACCCACATACGAATTTCCCCATATTCAAATTGAGGCTGCTCTTTAAACTGATGTGTCGGTTTGAATTTGGGGCCATTTATATGGGAGTCAGACTTGGTCAAAACAAGATTTATTTCCAGTTATAAGAGGGAAAACACGTGAAACCCGTGATTTTGACACGTGATCTGGTGGATCTTTAAGACGGAACTGTTTCTCGTGAATCATGCCTCACAAACGTCGTCACAATTGGGTCACAACGACCATCTAACTGTGACAACGTCTTGTGGCCAAGGCGTGATTCTGATGAGGAATGGATCTAATGAAATCTTACTACTTTCCTTCACTATTAGGGGAAGACGGGGTAAAAAGCCCATGGGCGGGTAAGAAGCCCATGCCAATTATCTCATGAAATGAAGCAAATTTCAGTCAAATTTTGCCCATGAGACGAACGCTAAGCATTGACACTCGTCTCATGGGCAAAATTTGACTGACATTTTCTTTATTTCATGAGATAATTGGCATGGGCTTCTTACCCGCCCATGGGCTTTTTACCCCGTCTTACCCTATTCATGTAGACCCCCTATGCACGAATATGATGAAATGTCTCATATATAGAAATGCAGATCAATAATTTCATCAGATTCGTGTATACGGAACTACAAATTTAGTCAGCGAAACGGGGCAGTGGGTGGTTGCCTCGTGCTTCCATACGGGGAGTTGGACGACCCCGCCCCCTCCACGAGTCTCTCCCCGTGGGGATACTGGGGGGGGGGGGGGGGGCGGGGGGAGGGGGGGAGGTATTTCGTAAAAATAGTTCCCCCACCTTCTGGAAGCTCTGTGCTTGTAACATCCTCTAATCTGCCACTCTCTTTGACTCTGCCTTCTTCCTTCGCTTACTGTCATCTACTATCTTTCTGACTTATTGGTCCATTCTCCTGCCTTTTTTTCTTCATCAACCCCCCAATCTTCCAAATAATGTTTCTCCTTTGAGCTCCTCCGAAATCGGAATGTGTCGGCTGTATGCAGCAGGGAGACCAGTGACAACTGAAAACTGAAAACGGACACATACGTCCTCTGGAGGTCCACAAATTGACGTCATAATGATTACGGTAATGCCTTAAACGCACAGCCCGCATAATTATAAAGCTTTCACGCGAGGCGCGCGTCATCATTTCAGTCGCTGCTCGTACCGTTCTTTTTCCCCCCTGTTGCCCGAGCCACTGCGAGGCAGAACTTCGCAGCGACTAGCCTAGCAGACTAGACCCGATCCCTGGGATCGGTTGTTATGCCTTTAAGGGGTACTCAGGCGAAGTGAAGCAGGGGGCACTTCTGACAGCAGCCTACCCGTGAGTGCATGTGCGCTTCTTAGGGTGGATATTTTTTTTTAGTCTTGTTCATTGAATGAGCTATTCAGGTGGAGTTAAGATCTTTAGCCCTTGACAACAGGTGGCATTCCATTTGAAATCAGTTTCTTAGCTACGACAAACTCTCTGTTTCTTTCTGTCTCTCTCTGTACCTGTCTGTCTATCTCTGTCTGTCTGTCTCTCTCTCTGTCTGTCTCTCTCTCCCTCTCTCTCTCTCTCTCTCTCTCTCTCTCTCTCTCTCTCTCTCTCTCTCTCTCTCTCTCTCGCGTACGACTACGAAGGGTAGAACAAACAAAAAATGCATTTTATTTGGCCAAGTGAAATAAGCCAGTACACGTCAGTTATCCCCCGTCGGCTCATCGGAAGCACTCATTAATTATGTACTTCTTATTATTATTATGATTATTTTTTTAATAATATATTTGTTTTATTACTATTGTTATTATTATCATCAAAACAGACACGCAGCTGCGCTACGACGGATTCAGCCAAGGCCAGGCCCTAGCCTCCTTTCCTTTGGCCCTGAAGATGGTGACTCTGCGGATCGGGTACTGGGACAGCCACTACCTGACGCTGTTCATCCGCAGAGACTGGGCCGACAACATGACCCAGAAACTCAACACCCGCCTGTCCACTGTGCAGCCTGGATACGACGTCAGCTACACGCCAGGTGAAGTCCCAGATCCGCTACCAGTAGTTGTTGCTTCCCGGGAAGTGTTGTTTTTGTTTCATCCACCTGTCCGTCCGTCCGTGCGTCCGTGCTCCCGTCCGTGCGCCCGTCCGGTCGCGTTTTCTTAAAAACCGTTCACTCTATTTCAATCACTTTTAGTGTAATAATAATAATAATAAAAATGTGGAAAATTTATATAGCGCCCATCCTACTATGTTCACACTATTTCAATCACTTTTAGCGTAATAATAATAATAATAATGAGGAAAATGTATATAGCGCCCATCCTACTATGGGCGCATTACACAGAATTGAAATGGAATAAAAACATAAAACAAAAATCCAAACACATGCGCACACAAACAAATAGCGTACAAGTTATAGAAGATATCAGCTATCGACTGATTGCTTTAGTTTTATTTTTGAGGTCAAGGTCATGCTGATTAAGGAGTTTACCCCCCCCCCCCCCCCCCCCCCCCCCCCCCCCCCCCCACCCCCACTTATTTATTATTATTATTTAAGAAACTTTAAATAGCGCTTCACCTTTAAGCTTTACAATTGCACTAAAATAATTCATATTAAAATCAACCCCTTACATACCCCCCCCCCCCCCCCCCCCCCCATCCTTCACATTCTTACACGCTTACACACACACACACACAAACTCACACACACACACACACACACACACACACACACACACACACACACGCACGCACGCACGCACACGCACACACACACACACACACATACACACACACACACACACACACACACACACACACACATGTGCACACAAACAAATATGTACATATTTAACTAAATCTCGATCAAATAACGTACATCATAAAATAACAATTTACAATCAGATTACATTAAACAAAACAAAAATCAATTTTCAATTTACGTAAACAAGTTACACATTCACGATGACCGCAAAAGTAAATCATACATATAAGTACATAGTTTTACAAGGTTAATCGTTTATATCTCGTGAACGTTTGCACGTATTCCAATGCGTTTTTTAAATTTACGTTTTCTGATAAAAGGGCGATAACATTATAGTCATGAATGCATCTGTGCGTTCCTGCAAGCGTGCGCGCGTGCATGCGAATCACGGGATTCAAGCCCCCAAAGCTGTATCTCAAGAACTGTTGCATGGAATCGCTTAAAATTTACTGTTGTGATGCATCACGGTACGCAAAATGTCCCATACAAAAATAATAACCATGCTGACCGTGATCGTGAAGTCTGACCTTCAAAACGTACATTGTTTCTTGTGGGTTGGACTTAAAATGTTCCAATTTGGTGTGTAGATGCATTGGCTTAAGGTAATTCGGAATATTTAGTACAAGAAAGGTCAAGGTCAAGGTCGCAACGGTTACAGTCTGTCGATATGGCCATCTGTAACCAGTCATTTACAACCACACATTTTTGACACATTTATCATTTATTAAGATTTTGTTTGGCTCAGTTTCTTGTCAGTGGAGCGCAGATGCGTCGTGCTGCTGTTATGTGCCCAAGTTCACCCGCTCGGGAACTTATCTGCCGCTCGGCGATCCACTTGGTGTTGTTGTTGTCGTACTCTGGCTTAAAGACTCCAGGGATCATCCCAACAGCCGAAGCACCTGAACACTATGGTACAAATGCACCAGCTAGGGATGAGAACATTACGTGTGTGACCGTTTTTTGAGTACCCCGCCACGTGAGCAGCCACACTCCGACTTCGGAGTAATAGATCTATCAGTTAGACTCGTGGTTTCAAAATGGCCGCTACTGATGAGCTTTATATGGCCTACTGTATAGCACTGTTTCATAATTGGGTCTTTTGGGGTTATCTTTCCCTACTGTCTCGTCTTGAAGTCGGTTTGGGGTAGTTCCGGTTCAAAATTAGAATTAAAAAAATGGAAGTTACCTGCCTTAGACAACAACTATATTTTGTTCTTGTCTTCAAGTCTTAGGGTATTAATGTGGTCTGATCAAGTAAACAAATAAGAACATAACTGTTTATAGTCAACGAATGTAAACATTTTAAGAAAGAAACATGAAACAGGACTTAATATTATTAAATCTATAAACTGATAACTGAACAATTAAACACCCCTCTATTTCAATTACGGCATATGTTTACAGCATTTCCTAACCGGAACTAAGTGTCCTAACGGGCACACAACCCGTCTGTTACTTCCGCTTTCATTTCGAAACAGTGCTCATGAGATCAGAGGAAAGCGACATTTCCAGAAAAGCTGAAACTTTTTATGCAATTTCAGGCCGAAAAAAACACAACAAACAACAAGAACATACACACCAAGTACCTAATGTCAAACAAATGTGGATAATAACAGGTATGCCAAATTCTTACCACTTCAAAATCTTTGATAATTACCCTACAATATGAAAATTATTAGTAAGCAGCTTTGCTTTTCTAAAGTATCTAAGCCATGTTAACAACCCCAAGCATCAATCTGAAAGGACAATGAACTTCAATCAAGTGGCTGATGGAAGTGGGCTTCATCTGAATGGAATGAAAAATGCTGGACTGCATTGTGGATTGGAGTAGCCACTAGGTCTGGACATGGTTACTTCGTTCATGCTTTCATCAGCCATACCTAGTATAACACCCCCACCCCCACCCCCTAATACATTTTAGCTCCTGAGTGGGAACTAGTGTGATCGGGCCCGTGTGTGTGTATATATATATATATATATGTGTGTGTGCGTGCGTGCGTGTGTGCGTGCGTGCGTGCGTGTGCGTGCGTGCGTGTGTGCGTGCGCGTGCGTATGTGTGTGCGCGCGCGCGCGCGCGCGCGCGCGCGCGCGTGTGTGTGTGCGTGCGTGCGTTCGTGTGTGCGTGCGTTCGTGTACGTGTGTGTGTGTGTGTGTGTGTGTGTGTGTGTGTCTGTCTGTAAGTCAAATATCTAACTACAAAAACAACTACAGGGCATATTTTAATGACATTTTGGCAGAGATGTAGGAATCTGTCGAAGGTTGTTTTCAATATCCACAAACTTGCCGATTGTTGTTGGCTTTTGATGATTTTGTGTATTTTCACCCTCACCAACTGAGCCATGGGTGACCCAGGAAACTAACCTAATACAGTACCTCCAGGATCGTCCCACTATCTTTATGGCTATTAATGTCCCGTAAATATAAAACAAATATGTGCCTGTTCCAGGCCGGAGGACGTTAAACAAACTTTCATCCCATGGTCACAGAGCGAGGGAACTTGCCGCCGCTCGGCGACTCACTTGTTTCTCAATTGATTTACACTCATCTCAAGAACAGTACTGCTGGTTTTAAAATTTCCTGAAATCGGGAAATTTTCTTTAAAAAAACTCTCATGTCTGACTGTATTCAATGACACAAATTAATTTTTAAAAATCAGAAAATAGGCACATTTTTACTGTCTTGAAACTTAGTAAGATGATCTTTAATTTCCCCTTACTTTTCGTGTTATGTAAGTTTATTTGCCCCAAGCATGTACCTTATAGGCTACAAGGGTGAAAAGTAAGAAAATGGCTCGATCTTTGCCTTAATAATAACTGAATTGCAAAAACAAAATTCCGGAGTTCGCCCCCTGAACCCCCCAAAAGGCATTACCCCATAAACCGGAACCTACGCAGCTCCCTGAAACTCGGCCCTGTGAGCATAGCTTAACATTTTATGTGTTGTTTATGTGTAACATATTCAAGGTTAGAAGGCTATGCCACTCTTGGATATATGTTGATTTGTTTGTATGTCGTCCTCTCCACCATTGTTGATGTGTACTATGTGGGTGGAGGGTCATAAAGGCGAACTTGGCACATTCTTTATTGAGAATGATGCTTTGTTTGTCTTACTTTTGGTTCTTACCCACGCATTGCTAGATCATTGGTATTGTGATCAACTTTGGTGGAGGGGAGTTAATTAGAAAAGAGAGTATTCACCCTTTGTTCAATTTCGTTACTATTTTATGATTGGTATTACCAGGCGATTCCTTCCAAATCGTCGCTTCCGTCCCCTACAGCCCGGGGGAGAACTTCACGTGGTACGACCAGGACAGGAGCCCCGAGAAGCAGCGCAGGGTCCGGCTGGAGGCCAGCTACGTGGACAGCGGTGACCGCATCTGGACCACCGAGAACAACGTCAATCAGCCGGACATGGGGCATTTCCTCCAGGTGACTTGTGATGATGATGACGATGATGATGACGATGATGATAATGATGATGATGACGATGGACAGCGGTGACCGCATCTGGACCACAGAGAACAACGTCAATCAGCCGGACATGGGCCATTTCCTCCAGGTATGACGATGATGATGATGATGGTCATGCTGATGATGGTGATGATGATGATGATGACGATGGACAGAGGTGACCGCATCTGGACCACAGAGAACAGCGTGCATCAGCCGGACATGGGGTATTTTCTCCAGGTGACTTGTGATGACGATGATAATGATGATGATGATGATGAAGAAGAATATGATGATGATGAAGATGATGATTATGACGATGGACAGCGGTGACCGCATCTGGACCATCGACAACAACGTCAATCATCCGGACATGGGGCATTTTCTCCAGGTGACGTGTTGTAGTGTCACGATGATAGTGACTATGAGGAGGAGGAGGAGGAGGAGGAGGAGGAGGAGGAGGAGGAGGAAGAGGACGTTGATGTTGATGATGGTGGTGATGATGGCAATGATGATGAAAGTGATGATGATGAACAGGATGGTGGTGATGATGATGGTGGTGATGATAATGATGATGATAATGATGATGATAATGATGACGACGACGAGGATGGTGATGATGATGATAATGTCATGTGGTGATGATGACGGTGGTGTGATGATGATGATGATGATAATGGTGACGATGATGATAATGGTGATGATGATGATAATGGTGATGATGATGACAACGATAATAATGATGATAATGGTGATGATGATGACGACGACGACGATGATGATGACGACGACGACGATGATGATAATGATAATCGAGGAGGAATAAAAGAACGGAAGAAGTGGAGGAGGAGGATTATACGAAAGAGGACGTTGATGACGATGAAAATGATGATAACGAGCGGCGGTGGTTTATCTTGATTAGGCCTAATTGATTGGCTTAAATGAAAAATTAACATGTTTAATGTCAGGGTTATATGAATTGGATTTTAAATACCAGGTTAGTGTGGAGATGAAAAGTGAAGGAAGTGGTCTCATGAGAGATCAGCATGAAAATCAATTAGTTAAATGTCAAGATTCATGTTGGGTACTATGGAATTTTTTTTTTTTTTACAATAATTTGTCAGTCCGACAGACTATTTTTCAGGATCTTTATAATTTTAAATGCCTCAAATGGTCTTTTGACCCAGAAGGCGTTAAATCTCTATTTTTCTCTCTCAGACTAAATGGGCCGACCCACACATCCAATTTCACTCGTATGACTATAGTATATTATCCACCTGTGACGTTGTCTGTCGGGCATGATTCTGGTGAAATAATTTGTGTGTGTAAATCAATCTGATCCAATCCTGCTGGTTCCTTCTTCTGTCTCTCTGTAAAGCGCCAAGTCTGGCTGAGGATGTTTGTCTGTCTGTCTGTCTGTCTATAGACAAAGGGAAATAACTCTACTGGAACGGGTTGGTTTCTTTGCAGGGGTTTTCCCCCTTGATCTCTGTGTGTGTGTGTGTGTGTGAGAGAGAGAGAGAGAGAGAGAGAGAGAGAGAGAGAGAGGGGGGTGGGGGGAGGAAACTGTACACAACCAGGGATTAGATATATGAGAGGGTGGGGATAGACACAGAAGCAAAAGAGTATAAGAAGAACAAGAAGAACATACGGAGGGGGAAAGAGAGAGGGGGAAAGAGAGGGGAAAGAGAGAGGGGGAAAGAGAAGCGGGGAGGAGAGAGACTGTGCAGGTAACAGCAGAGAGAGAGAGAGAGAGAGCGAGAGAGAGAGAGAGAGAGGACCGTAAGAGAGGGAGAAAGAGAGAGAAGACTGTGAGAGAGAGAGAAGGGAAGTGAGAGAGAGAGAGAGAGAGAGAGAGAGAGAGAGAGAGAGAGAGAGAGAGAGCAGACCGTAAGAGAGGGAGAAAGAGAGAGAAGACTGTGAGAGAGAGAAGGGAAGTGAGTGAGAGAGAGAGAGAGAGAGAGAGAGAGAGAGAGAGAGAGAGAGAGAGAGAGAGAGATTATTCCCAGGTGGAGCCGGGTACAAATTGCTTGTTCACTCATGTAGACTAGACCCCAACGCCCAAACTACACAATAAAGAAATACAGATATTCTGTCAGATTCGTGCATGGGGGGATCCCGGAACAACAAAATATAGTGAACCTCTTCTTCTTCTGCGTTCCCAGGCCATAAGGACATAATGGGTAAGGTACGTATGTGTCCGGTTTTCACTGGTCTCCCCGCTGCGTACAGCCATCACATTCCGATTTCGGAGGAGCTCAAAGAAGAAAAGTTATTTTGAATATTATTTTTGTGTGGAAAAAAGGTCAGAATGGGCCAATAAGTCAGAAAGATAGTAGATGATAGAAAGCAAAGGGAAAAGGCAGAGTCAAAGAGAGTGGCAGATTAGAGGAAGCTACAAGTGAACCATTTCATATAGGATTTCATAAGATTCATCTATAGACATTAGTGTTTCACAAGAATCAAGCCACGCAAATATCACAGCTGGATAGTGGAACGATTTACAGTTGCCCGTGCGAGTCAGTCCATTTAGTTTAAAGGGGCACCCTGACGGATGAGTTATTGCTAGAAACACGTCGAGATCACCAGGAAAACACCCTTTACAGAGATCGCAACACTCATTTTGCTCTGGTTTCCTAGAAATCAAACCGTCAAATCGGCGATTCCTCCTTGGCGGAGGTGCTGAAAGTCAAATTCTTTCAGTGAGACTTTTCTAATGGCCGCCTGAGTTGAGACGAAATCGTTTGCACGAAATATTCACAATACAAAACCTTTCTATTTTTAATTTTTTAAATCATATAGTTTACCTAAAGGAGTTTCGCTCACAAGAAAGGAAATAGCTCCAATTTGTTTTTTTGCTGCACTACAAAAAAGAAATAGCTTCAACCACAACGAGTGTCCTCCAACCACCCCATCCAAAATGGCTTCTCTCTCCGGCATCTCCGCCAAGGAGGAATCGCCGTTTTGACTTCTAGGAAACCAGAGCAAAATGAGTGTTCCGATCCTTGAAAAGGCTGTCTTTCTGGTGATCTCGACGTGTTTCTTACCAAAAACATCCGCCAGGGTCCACCTTTAACCCTTTCACCGCCAGCCATATTTCAGCTAAATATGTCCATTAAATTTACCTGGATAGAGAACGAAAACCATTCCATGGGGATTCTTCTGTGACATAATATGGTAAAATAAGGTCTATCCTTCCCAAAACTAAGACAATAGTGTCTTTGGATAATAGACCCCAATTTGATGTCTTTTAGTGACATAGGTGTTAAATCACCGTGGTGCTAAAATGCAACATTGGCGGCGAAAGGGTTAAACATCCAAACCCTTGTTTCAACAGACACAGAAGACGTACGGCGAGGATGGGGTGGACTTTGAGATGGACTTCAACATGGCCAACGAAAGGGTCAACGGCTATTTCGAGGTGTTCACCATGTCCACACACCCCAGTTACATGAACGACGAGGTTGACCAACTGGTCATAGAGGTCAGTGAGTGACCAGTCACTTTGCTTTGGGTACTGTTGGTTTTAATAGTACCGTGGTTTTCGGACTATAAGGCGCACCTTCTGATAAGGCGCACCCCCAAACATTTGTTGCACAACATTCAGATTGTGTTATTATTGTGACTGAGTGACGTGACGTAAGTCGTCCACTCGTCACTAATTATTCATAGCCCAGTTTACTAGTCACAAGATTGTTCAAAGCAGACGGTTCAATCTGCCGACAGACGGCTCACATGCAGTGAGCTCCTTCCACTGTTGTGACTGTGTATTTCCTCATGTTATTGAACATTGAGTGCTATGGCGCAAGGCCTACAATCATTGTTATTTCTTGTTTATATTTATGCTTGTATATTTTGTATTGTTGCAGGATGTATTTGCTGCACTGTCTTTCTTAGTTTTCCGAGCTCTGTTTCCTAGTGAATAAACAAAGTCAAACAACTGTCTGGTTTTCCTCTACATGTTCCTGGTCTGCATGGTGTGTGCTCATCATCACCCCCGTGTCCTCATCAACTCCTCCTTATCCCTAATCCTTACCCTTACTACCCCATCACATTATAATATTGTCTTACTAATTGGATTAGTCATGTTATAAGGCCCAGGCAGTCTGGGGAAAAAGTATCGCCTTGTAATCCGAAAAATACGGGTAGGCCCTATTTTCGACCAAGAAGGAAAAAAAGGAAAAAGGAGGACGAAAAAGGAAGAGACAAAGAAAAAGAAGAGGAGGGTGTGGGTGTGGGGAAAGAACGAAAAAGTGAAAGAAGAACAGAAGAAGAAAAGGAGGAGGAGGAAGAGGAAGACAAATTTTAAAAAAAGAACCAAAAAAAAAAAGAACAAAACAAGGAGGATGAAGAAGGAAGGGGAGGAGGAGGAGGAGGGAGAGATAGATAGAGAGAAATGTCATGATTAAGTGTGTGTGCGTGCGTGCATGCGTGTGCGTGTGTGTGCATGCACATTTGTGAGTGTGTCTGTGTGTATGCATCCAGCGCATGTGTACATGCATGCGTCTATGTGTTAGAACGAGAAATTATATGTAACAAAGTAACACCAACTTTTCTCAATGATCATCATGTGTTATGCTAGGAGCTTGTCATGGATTAAGACCATCCCCGCACAACCATGCAGAACATGACAATATTGTGATGTAGCCTTGGTGTTCTAGCTTATGTCAACTGGTCTGACACAGCCTCATGCCAATTAAGGCGAATAATAATACATTGTAATACCACAAAAACTTCCAATACAAGTTGCCTAGCGTTATGTGTGTGTGTGTGTGTGTTTCAGAGGATTTTAGACTGTTGATGTTATGCTAGGAGCTTGTCATGGATTAAGATCATCCCTGCACAACCATGAAGAACATAATAACATTTTGATGTAGCCTTGGTGTTCTAGCTTATGTCAACTGGTCTGACACAGCCTCATGCCAATTAAGGCGAATAATATTGTAATACCACAAAAACTTCCAATAAAGCTTGCCTAGCGTTGTGTGTGTGTGTGTGTTTCAGAGGATTTTAGACTGATGATGTTATGCTAGGAGCTTGTCATGGATTAAGATCATCCCTGCACAACCATGAACATAACAACATTTTGATGTAGCCTTGGTGTTCTAGCTTGACACAGCCTCATGCCAAGGCGAATAATAATATTGTAATACAGTGGAACCTCCCTTAAGACCTTAAAAAATGCTTCCCAAATGAGGTCTTATAAGGGAGGTAATTTTAATACTTACAAAGAAGGGCAATGTCTCTAAGAAGTAGGTCTTATGTGGGAGGGGGTCTTATAAGGGAGGTAATTTTAATACTTACAAAGAAGGGCAATGTCTCTAAGAAGTAGGTCTTATGTGGGAGGGAGTCTTATAATGGGGGGGTCTACCATCTTATAAGGGAGGTTCGACTGTACTACAAAGGCTTCCAATAAAACTTGCTTAGCGTTATGTGTGTGTGTGTGTTTCAGATATGGGAGTCAATTTGGGTGAAGGTTCACGAGGCAAGCATTACGGGCCCTTTCCCTGACGACAGGGTGTACGTCGACAGTGACTATGACACTGACTATTGTGAGCCGGGCAGCCATTGCGACATCTACTGTCATGGCTTTGCCAACCACATCGACCACACTGCCATTTACAAGGTTCTACTTCTTCTTCTTCTTCTTCGATCGCTCAGTTTCCTGTCAATTATGAGCGCAGATGCGTCATGCTGCCGTTATGCGCCTAACTAAGAAACAGTTAGGCCCAGCAATTTAAATTATTCAAGAAAAAGTTATAACATATTTTATTCGTTAACTCTGTCTTCTTCTTCTTCTTCGATCGCTCAGTTTTCCAGTCAATTATGAGCGCAGATGCATCATGCTGCCGTTATGCGCCTAACTAAGAAATAGTTAGGCCCAGCAAGTCCGACTTCGGCTGGAGGAGGAAATCTTTTTGAAAGTGCGTCGTGAAAAAAAAGTGGTAGGAGAATGGACCAGTTAGGCAGAAAGATAGTAGATGACAGTAAGCAAAGGGAAAAGGCAGAATCAAAGAGAGTGACAGATTAGAGGAAGTTACAAGCATAGATCGAACTTCCAGAAGGTGGGGGAACTATTTATACAAAAGATCCCGGTATCCCCACAGGGGGGGATTTACAAGGTTCAAGAACTACACTCTCTCTCCCCTCCCCCCCTCTGTATACCCTTTCACCCACCCCCCCCCACCCCCCCCCCCCCCCTCTCTCTGTGTGCCTCTCTCGCAATGTCGTTTTACGCTCGTGTATAGGAATTTGTGAACGCGTTGGGGTTTTTTTCTCAAAAAATTGTGTGTGTATAATTTTTTTTATGGCGTGCGTGTGGAAAAGGGGTGGGGGTCTGTTTGTTCATGCCTTGATTTTTTTTTCATGATGCTATGTTGTGAGTGTTTTTCATTTCTTCTTTAAATTATGTTAAATTAGTATTATTTATGCTGTAAATGTCTTTGTAATGGTGTCTATAGTGTGTATGTAAAAGAAAGGGGGTGGTGGGTGGGGGGTGGGATGACCGGCGAGAGCATTTTAATTTTTTTTTTGTTATGCTTCTTTTTAATGTTTTGTAATAATGTTTCTTGTTCGTTTTTGTTTTCTCTCATAATATTTGTAAAGCGCTCTGAGGATGATTTTGTCATCGAAGAGCGCTACAGAAGCTTAATTTTATTATTATTATTATTATGATAAAACTGTTTATTGTCCATAATACAAAAGTACATGGAAAAGTGGTTTCCACCGTGTAAACAAAAAAAACCCACAAACCGTAAAACTCAAGAAATAAAACCAACATAAGAACTAGACAATATACATCCACACAGTATTGGGCGAGCACGCGCACACACACACACATACACACCGATACTCATAACGCACCATTTATACCCTTACCTCTTCCATCCTCACCCACCCACTCACTCACTGATCTGCCTTCAGAACTATTCCTCACAATCAAAGTTAATTTTACAAACACTGGGTAAAGGTTCACTACAAAAAACACAAACAAAGCACGGTGGGTTGTCGCACATGTCTATAAACGCTTCACTTTGTTGTGGTCGCTGTCACTTTTATCATGTGACATCATCATCATGGTCATCGTTAGCATTGTTATCACCTTCTTCATCGTCATCGTCATCAGTATCATCCCTATATCGATGCCATTATGTCACAGCCTTCCTTTCATTAATTGTTGATGTTTACCCGTCTTTAATAACAAAGCTCACTTGAGCACAATATATGGATTTTAACAAAGCTCATTTGAGCACAAAACATGGATTTTAACAAAGCTCACTTGAGCATAAAACATGGATTTTAACAAAGCTCATTTGAGCATAAAACATGGATTTTAACAAAGCTCATTTGAGCATAAAACATGGATTTTAACAAAGCTCATTTGAGCATAAAACATGGATTTTAACAAAGCTCATTTGAGCATAAAACATGGATTTTAACAAAGCTCATTTGAGCATAAAACATGGATTTTAACAAAGCTCATTTGAGCATAAAACATGGATTTTAACAAAGCTCATTTGAGCATAAAACATGGATTTTAACTGTAGCCCTGGGTTTTTTTAAATCATAGATTTCCTTCAATCTGCCAGACTTAAAAAAGCAAACAGCTAAATATATATATATTTTTTTACAAACAAATATTTTATCACAAACATAAATTTTAGATTTGTCCCCTAAATATTAAAACTCAATTTTTTTTTCAAAAACTTTACTCAAATTTTGAAAAAAAACCCCATACAATTCATAATTTTAAAATATTATATTTTTTCACTCAAAAATCCACTTTTTTCCCTCCGGAATCTGTATAATTTTAAATGCCCCAAATGGTCTTTTGACCCAGAAGGCGTTAAATCTCTATTTTTCTCTCTCTCTCTCCGTCTTCAATACCCTCATGATATCAACTCTATTGTTAAAATCCTCCATTTCATCTTATCGTCATCATCATTATCATCCCTGTTACCGAGTATATGCCAGTGTGCGTGTGTGTGTGTGTGTGTGCGTGTGTGTGTTTTCTTACTCACACATCCACATACTGTATTTTTCGGACTATAAGGCGCACCTGATTATAAGGCGCACCCCCCAAATTGTACACCCAAATCAGATTCTGTTATATTTTCTTACTCTATTACTAGTCATATTATAAGGCGCACCCCCCAAATTGTACACCAAAATCAGATTCTGTTATATTTTCTTACTCTATTACTAGTCACATTATAAGGCGCACCCCCCAAATTGTACACCAAAATCAGATTCTGTTATATTTTCTTACTCTATTACTAGTCACATTATAAGGCACCCCCCCCAAATCAGATTCTGTTATTATATTTTCTTACTCTATTACTAGTCACATTATAAGGCGCACCCCCCAAATTGTACACCAAAATCAGATTCTGTTATATTTTCTTACTCTATTACTAGTCACATTATAAGGCGTACCCCCCAAATTGTACACCAAAATCAGATTCTGTTATATTTTCTTACTCTATTACTAGTCACATTATAAGGCGCACCCCCCAAATTGTACACCCAAATCAGATTCTGTTATATTTTCTTACTCTATTACTAGTCACATTATAAGGCGCACCCCCCAAATTGTACACCAAAATCAGATTCTGTTATATTTTCTTACTCTATTACTAGTCACATTATAAGGCGCATCCCCCAAATTGTACACCAAAATCAGATTCTGTTATATTTTCTTACTCTATTACTAGTCACATTATAAGGCGCACCCCCCAAATTGTACACCAAAATCAGATTCTGTTATTATATTTTCTTACTCTATTACTAGTCACATTATAAGGCGCACCCCCCAAATTGTACACCAAAATCAGATTCTGTTATATTTTCTTACTCTATTACTAGTCACATTATAAGGCACCCCCCCAAAATTGTACACCAAAATCAGATTCTGTTATTATATTTTCTTACTCTATTACTAGTCACATTATAAGGCGCAGGGCCCTCAGTCCGTAAAATACGGTACATATTCTCTCTCTCTCCCTTTCTCTCCCAGAGTCCCTCTCTCTCTTTCACAAACATTATCTCTTGCTTTCTCTCTCTCTGTGTCCAGGTGGGATCCTCGGAACCTTTGAGCGATGATTCAGTATATCGGCGCGTGGTCAACAGCTATCACGTGGTATTCCACGCCCACTTCGAAGCCAGGGAAGACTACGCTGGGAACTACACTTGCAAAGCTGTCTCCCCTGATGGCGAAGAGGGGCAGACCATCGTCCAAGTTGTTGAATTTTAATGACGGCAGTATGGCAACATCCACATTTGAACCTCGTACGAGAACATAATTCATAGAGGGAGAGAGGCGCAACCACGGCTTCTTCTGTAGATGAGCGTTCTGTTCCCAGTTCTCTCGTTTCTTTATCTCTTTTTGTTATTTGAACTTGTTTGTATTTGTATTAATTTTGTTATTGCAGCCGTCAAGATTATAAGTGTCATGTAAATTCTAATGAGTACAGTATAAGCTTTAAGCTTGATGCTGCTTTTTTATTGTGCTATATATTGTTAAAAAACGGAAGGTGAATATAATTTGTTTAAACCAATAGACTACCTTCTCTTGGATATTTGTTGTGCTTCCTCTCTCCCTCTCAATTTCTGTCTGTCTGTCTAAGTAATTATACCATTATTCATGTGTATGGTGAGGTCTGTGTGGGTGCATATTTGTGTGAAAGGTACTGGGAGTACCTTGACATGGAGTTGCCATCTTGTTTTGATCTAGTCAGGTAGCTCTTTAGCAAAATCAATAAATGATGATGTTTGTGCCTTCATGGAAAATCCGCCACCATCATCTTGATGGTTCTGACTCTGCCTGTTTTCTTGTTCAACATCTACAAATAAAACTTCACAAGAAATTTTGTTCATCTTTTCTCATGTAGTGATGTTTAAGTAAAGAAAGGGATTTGTACACTGTGCTTGAGTGATTTTTTTTCATGTAAATGGTTTTGGTCAGAAGTAATTTGAGGCTAGAAGTAATTTGAGTGCCATTTCTTCATAAACCCGCAAAGCAAAGATACGCCCAATCTTACAGATATTCAATCCAATTATTTGGGCATCACAACCTCCAATATCGAACCGTCTTTTTCCCACCGCAGACTCAAGCTATCCATGAACTATTATCTACAGCTCTATTCTGAACCAAACAATCCTGCTTACGAGTGTGTCATGAATCCCCCCTTTCAGAAAAAATATGAGGATAACCCTGCCTGTATTCCACCTCTGGGCATTCGTGTCCTCCCTCACCTGGAAGAGGCACACATTGACATTGGAGTGATATCAGACTTCCAAATTTCCAGAAAAAACAAATGAAATAAATGTACTGAAATTTGTGAAATTCCTGTTTAATTAAATGAAATATCCTTTAATTATACAGTAACTTGGTTGAGCCATACTTGTTTTTCACGCTTGTGTAAAAAAAAGTGGCACCTTACTTTTCTGGGATAATTTATTTTCACATACAATGTTCAAGCACAGCATGGTTTATAAAGTAGATAATGAATCACAAAAGTATAAAACATAAAACCACACTGCAGTGACCTAGCACCATTGAAAATGGAATGACTGGTTGAATATCATATTAATAATAAAGCGAGCGAACATTCACACACAGAATATCTGGGATTCTATTCTTGGCAATTCAATGAATTTCAAATATCTCTATAATGCGCAAATTACAAATCCAGAACTCTAGATCAATATTCAAGAAATATTTCTTGTATCACATAATAGATTAAAGACATGCCTACTCTATCTATAGAAGGTATATAAAGCCCTCATCACACATTCTGATTCTGTCAAGTCGCAGGCTTTCATGAAAGACTTGGTTGGGTTCAAATTACAAACATTACAACCTTTTCTAAAAATACATTTAGCATCTAGGGAACAATATCTTCATCGATGTGCACTCATAATAAATAAAAAATAGATCAGCAGTTTTAACTACACACACGAAAAATATTGCTGTAAGTGATATTGCTGTAAGTGGAGTTTCAGTTTTATTTAATTATGGGTGGCGCTGCAATGCAGTGGCGCGCTCTCCAAGTGGGAGCAGCTCGAATTGTACTGATACGTGCCTCTGTGACTAGAAATAATAATAATGATAATAATCACCATCATAATAAACATGGGTGCAACTCTTTCACTTTCATACTGATTACAGGTTTGTTTTTTATTTTACCAGAAACTGAACTTGTTTTTTTTAATTTTTTAATTTCGTTCAAAAAACCCAATTCGACTACAAGCGATTTAGGGCATTTTGAACCTGGTTGTTCTATCCCGGAAGTCTCTCTTGGAGAATCTTGAAAACAGCATGGTGATGTCATATTGTTTTCAACGGCAATGTAAACATTTTACGGGGGATTATCACTCAAACTGTCTCTGTCCATCATTTTAACTGTCTGTCTGTTATGTTATCTCCTCTTTTGTTCCCCCCCCCCCCACTGAATCCTCCAACAGGGCTCTGCCCCTGGACCCCTGCCTTTCAGGTTTTGTTTTCCATTTTGGGGAGTTGCACTCAAAATAAATCATAACATCTTTGTCACCAGTTAAGCAGAGGTATCAAAATTGCAAGTAATTCATAGGTCAGTCACACAGACCTGCCAACCCCTAACAGACCAAAGAGGAATTTTTGGGAGCTAAGAGGAATGTTGACGCAGCATCTTACCTTTCGTGCGTAAACATAATTTGAAGCAAGCAATTTTCATCCTTGTGAACTTATCTTGTTTAAAACAAGTTTTGTCTGGAAGTGTCACAACTATTCCCAACACAATAGAAGCTTTTGGTTTGTTCCTCTGTCATTTTTATTTGGGCAGACCAAGACGGTTGGTGCCATCAATGACTTAAATAATAAGACTTGGAAGGAACATAATGAATCAATTCAAGTTCATTTGTGTTCTCCTTTCTCTTGGCTTCAAAAAGTCGGTAACGGTAGAAGACGAAGTCTGGGAGTTTGCAGTTTCGATAAGATGCTGAGAAGTAATGTGGCATTTGATGTCTTAACACCCTCCATAGGAGACTTTTAAGTGTAGTGAGCACATCGTACATCAAGCATGATGCACACTTTCTTGATCTCTGAATGCACAGATACTTTTCCATGTAATCTAGGCAGAAATATTGGTCTATTCTCTTTCTTTTCACCCCAGAGTCTCACACACATCGATGTGTCAATTGCCATCTTGACGGAAGTGCGCAAACCGAAATTGGAAAGTCGGTTATACGCACAGCAGCTGTGCTGCTCTGTATATAAGATGATGAATTAGTGTGTTCAAATTATTTTTTTTTTTAAGTTTTGAAAGCGGAATTTTATGGACTTGAGCGGAAGGGCGGAAGAAATGTAGTCTGAGTGGAAGAAATTCTGCTCAAAGCGGAAAGGTTGGCAGGTCTGGTCACAGCATCCTTTCGGTGAAAAATCACTTCAGATCAGCTGTCACTTGGGATACAGACGAAAAGTCATTAATATCAGTCAATTTTCATTAAATTACTGAAACAAAATTAACAATAAAAGTACAGAAAAATGAACACATTGCCAAGAATACATGATCAATTAATGCATAGTATCTTTACTAAAGCGCATCATCATACCAGAAATAATTGCAAAAAAACACATTTGATCCAAATTCCACAGATCGTAAACAAACAGCCCATTCTGAATGTTGCCTTATCATGAAGATATTTAAATTTAAGTTGTGGCTCATATGGAGAAAAAAAAATCATCATGATTATGGCGACAATTTCAACTTTTGATAATTCTCAGAACATGAAAACACACATTCACCCAAGCAAACTATTTAAAAGCAATATGGAACAGCTGTCTGTTTTGCCAGAACTTCACGTTTGTGTGTGCATGTGTTTATACCGTTTTGTTAAATTCTGTAATAAAGGTTGAAAACATGCGCGCTCCATTCACACACACACTTGTAATAACAATGTACCTACCTTTCTCAATCCTCTTACTGCCCTGTTTCCCAGATTGGCACATTTTCACATAACCCTTTCACCACCAATGTCGCATTTATCCACCAGAATGGTTTAACACCTATGTCACTAAAAAGCATCAGATCAGGGCCTGTTATCTGAAGACCCTATTTTCGTAATGTTGGGAGGTAAGGACAGGCCTAATGTTGTGCATGCCACAGAGGAATTCACAACATTATTGCAGATTTTTTTTCTCTACCCAGGTAAGTTTAATGGTATTTTTGGGCTGAGTAATGCAATGGCTTGGAGTCAAAACGGACTATCTTTAGATAGTCCGTTGACCTTTTGTTGGGTTTATTACAAAAACTAATAACTTGTATCAAACAATGACTGCAGAAATATAAAAAGGGGGTTTTGCTTTTTATATTTCAGCAGACTTTTGTTTATACAAGTTATTAGTTTTCGTAATAAGTTCAATAATATGTCAATGGACTATCTAAAGATAGTCCGTTTTGAATGAATGGCTGGCGGCGAAAGGGATAAACAAAGGATCAAAACAAACTGCACACGACCCTCCACCTAAAAACTATGCGCACACTTTTCAACATAAACACATTTACAAAACTCCGAAATTCTCCTATTATAATCACACATGGACGAAAGTAGAACATTCTCTCAATCCTGAAATGACACGTTTCAATGTTTTCTGAATCTTCCCAATCCTGAAGTGGTGACCGCATTAAAAATAATTTCCAATGTGTGTGTGTCTGTGTATGCAGGATGGGTGGGATAATGAAAGAATTGCATTTATCTATCATCTCGTTTTAATCTGCCATCAATTTTGGAAGAAATGTTTTTGATTTTATAAGACCATGATTCCAGATGACAAGATGGCCAATCCTGAAAACTCTTTCCATCAGCTTTTCCAATCCTGATTTCAGGAGCACTCCTGAACTACTTTCACCCATGATCACATAGGTGACCCAGCACCATGAAAGGGACATTAAGTCGCTGGGCTAGTTTCTCACAACAGGCTTGGAAAGTCAACAATCTCATTTTTTTAAATACATTTTTAGTTATGGGTATTTTCCTGTTGTCTAACATCTTATCTTTCATATTTATAAAGGACAATCTTTAATATGGTCTATAAATGGTATTATAAGTGCTTTAAAACAGGTAGGTCAATGCATTTTCTTCTGCTAGGCTAGACTTTAGATTGTGTTTTCTTAAAATGGCCGATGCCCACCCTACTAACTTTAAATGCTCATAACTCATAAAAATTACAAGAATGATACTTGCATCATTAGAAAGATAATTGAAGTTTTCAATTGTATAATTTTCTCAGAATGGTCAGTTTGACACTTAATGTCCCTTTCGTGGTGCTGGGTCACATCTACAAGACAAACTCACACACTAGGTGATTCACCTCCTCACCACACAATAGCCAATCTACCCAGGTAGAGCCAAAAAATCACAGCTACGACCTACAAGGACACACTGATCACTCATGCTTAAAGCAATTCATTCTACCGTTCCCCTTTTTTTCTTCTTCACTGACATCATTTTCCTCAGACTACAAATAAAGCAAGCAAGAAAGAAAAAACAAAAGAAAACACTTTCAAAACTTTCTACCCATTATACACGTCGGTCAAACTCTTCACGGTCAGTCCGGTGTGCAGCGCAGCGTAGCTGATGTCCTGCCAGGCGTAGAACTTCACGGTCACGGTCGGCTGGAGCAGCAGGAAGCCGTTGTCGGAAAACCTTCCCACGATGTCCCCAGACTCCAGCCAGACGAAGACGGCGATGGAATTGGTGGACACGGTCACAGTGAACTCCCTTTCAGAGTCTTGCTTCAGGGCTGTTATCTGCATGACAATTTGTATACCAGTGCAATTTAACTGCTGTTAACTACATGGAGTCATGTTGGAGACGTCATTCCAACACTGTTCCCATCTTTTGGAGTCACGTTGGAGGGGGTTTTCCTGACATAATTTGATGAGTTTTGACTGTTGTGAAACCCAATAAAAGGGAAATAACTCGCTGTTTCTATTAATCCTGAGACCTTCCCATTGTAGTTGCTTCCCTTAGACTGTCTCCAATGTGTCCTATTTTCGCTTTTTACTTCTTTAAATTGAACTACTCATGATCTTCGAATTTGCTTAATTTGAACAACATTATAATAAATAAGAATTGAGTTTTGACAGCATTACTGGTTGATCTAAGTTTATTATTCGCTTTGAAATCGTGGTTATTTGCATTAAAATCGGAATAATTAGTCGCCTTATTACTTACTATCAGTGTTAATGAAAACATATTGGAGTATTTTCTGAGACTTGTGGCGGTACCATAGCCGATGAGGCGTGGTTACAGCTACACCTATCTGTATTGTTAAAAAAAATCGGGACTTTACTGGTGTTGCACTGCCTCCGGGCATTGCCTCCAGTACTGTTCCCACCATCTTTGTATCTACAAATGTCCCATATGTGTCTGTTCCAGACCGAGAGGACGTAAAACACAATTTTTCGTTCGAGGCTCGTCTAGGGCCGATTTATTGGACATTTTTAACATTACAAATTGTGATAGAAGTACCAAACATGTGAAACGAAAGCTGGAACAGTGATGAAGAGAAATAACTCAAGAAACGTGGTTTGGATTGAAAAATCACCCATGGATTTAGACAAGTTTTAGACTAAAAAATCGCTGTTCTGAGTATACTTGGAATTCGTCCGGAGTTAAGGAGAGAGAAAACGAGTTATAAATTGGAAAGACAGATCATCAAAGCCTTGCAGGGAGGGAAGGTGGGGAAAGAGGAAGTGAGATAATGTGTGTGTGTGTGTGTGTGTGTGTGTGTGTGCGTGTGTGTGTGTGTGTGTGTGAGTTTTTATGTCTGTATAAAAGGAGTGAGTGTGGGAAAGTATGGTGACTTTATACCAGAAATACTGATAATTCTTTTACTTTGCAACACTCACATAGACATCGACTTTCTGCAGGGCAGAGTCTTTGAGCTCAGCCAGATAGAGCCAGTTGTGGGCAGAAGGATCAACACAATACCATCACAAAACACTGATAATCATTCTTCATACTCACAGAGACATCGGCTTTCTGCAGGGCAGAGTCTTTGAGCTCAGCCAGATAGAGCCAGTTGTCAGTAGAAGCATCGTTGGCCGTGGTGTGAATGAAGCACTCCTTCCTGGAGGGGCAGCCCGCCTCCTTCATCATGTCGGTGATATTGCCACGAAACACCGACTCTGCTGTGCTGTTCAGCTGTGAGAAAAGACATAAAGAGGTTAAGCACACTACATTTTGATATTCGTGTGCTAAGTGCATGGGCACACGGTTTATCGTCTCATCCGAAAGAATCCACGTTCGGACCCGTAAGGCCTAGTGCAAAGTGAGAGGAAAAATCCCCTGTACCCAGGTTCGAACTCGGGTTTACCTGACACGAAGCGAACGCGCTACCACTGTGCCACTCTACCATATCTTCCATCACCACCCACCTTGTAAGGCACGGTCCATTCGCGCAGAGGCCGAAAGTTCCTCCAGGAATACAGGGCGACCTTCAGCAGCCCGTTGACCTCTGACACGACCTTTCGGGTCAGGTCAAGGGCGTCTTCCCTGTCATGCGAGCCGCGCACAATGTCCCCGAACTCTGACACGGGCCGCATGCCGAGCCACCCAGTGCCGGGGTGGCGCCACTCCGAGGTGGGGATGCCGTCGATGACGACGAAGACGTCGAGGAAATCGTCGTCCAGGACAGGGGAGACCAGCACGGGGCTGAAGAACTTCACCGCGAAATACTGCAGCATCTTCCACCGCAGACTGTAGTCTGTAAGGAGGAAAAATACATGTATGGGGCTGAAGAACTTCACCGTGAAATACTGCAGTATCTTCCACCGCAGTCTGTAAGGAGGAAAAATACATGGGGCTGAAGAACTTCACCGTGAAATACTGCAGCATCTTCCACCGCAGACTGTAGTCTGAAAGGAGGAAAAATACATTATATATAGGTGCTGAAGAATTTCACCGTGAAATACTGCAGCATCTTCCATCGCACACTGTAGTCTGAAAGGAGGAAAAATACATGATCAGGCATGGTAGTGGGGGCAAAGTGGGTTTCGCGGAAGAATATCCAACCGATTCTGCATTTCATTTGAAAGATGTCGACTCAAACTAAAATGATGAAGTTGGGCGTCAAAATGAAGAAGAAGAAAAAGAAGCACTAGGATCACAAATCTGGAAAAGTGTGGCCGCACACGACTGCTAACATCGGCGGGAAGTTGCTTGTTCAGTCATTCACATCCGGTTCCACGAAGCGATTGCATAGATCTTAATGCACATAATTTTACGGACCTAAGCAAATTTTTACCCTGGCTTTTTTTCTCTTTTTTTTTTCAATTTCACGGATTTTCCACGATTCGCGGAGGTCTACCATGCCTGATGATATATAGGGGCTAAAGAACTTCACAGCGAAATACTGCAGCATCTTCCACCGCAGACTGTAGTCAGAAAAAAGAAGAAGTTCATATAGACATAAAAAAACCTAAAAACACCACATTAACCGGAGCAAAATGTTTCGAGGACCCCGGCCCTCTTTACTGATCCATGGACTGAGGATAACGACGTCAAATTAGTGTGAGGTCATGACTTTGATGACATCACTTGGTAGCGTAAATAATCAAAGACTCCATCATTGAACATTCAGAGTGTCAATAAATGAGCAAACGCCCAAATGTATAAATAAGTTAATGAATGTAAAAATAAATAAGAAATGAAAGTTTGTGTCATAGTGAACATTTGGGTCATGGGTTAGATTCATTTTCATTGATGTGCAATTTTGTTGTTTGTTTCGTAGGTTTTAACTCCTCTGTGTGTGTGTGTGTGTGTGTGTGTGTGTGTGTGTGTGTGTGTGTGTGTGTGCGTGTGCGTGCATGCGTGAGTACGTGTATGTGCACCATATTTTTCGGACTATAAGATTGATAATATAGTAAGAAAATATGGAAACAAAATCTTAATTTTGTGTGAAATCTGGAGGGTGCACCATATAACAAGGTGTGCCTTATAGTCTGAAAAACACAGTACAAATTTGTATCGATATACATGTTGAGTTTCTTCGATGCGAAGAAATTCAACCGCTTTCACATCAACTGTCTCCGCAAGATCTTGAGAGTGAAATGGCAGGATAACATCTCTTGACACCGAGATTCTTGAGCGGACGGACATGCCAAGTATCTTCACACTACTCCACAAGTCACAACTACGCTGGGCTGGGCATGTCGTCAGAATGTCTGACAATCGACCACCAAAATGTGTCTTCTATGGAGAGCTGAAGACTGGTTGAGATTTAGGGACACCCTCAAAGTGTCCCTAAAGAACTTCAACACCAATGTCTCCTCGTGGGAAACCCTGGCACAGAACAGACCAGCATGACGTGGTGCAGTAACAAAGGGAGCCACCAACTTCGAGGCGCACCGTATCGAGACATCGCAGGCAAAGCGCGAGGCACGCAAGATCCGCCTAAACAGTCGCAGCTCTGCAACCCCAATAGATCCCCCCAACTCTTTCTCCTGTCCTCACTGTCGGAGATCCTTCCTGGCTCGCATTGGCCTCACTAGCTCTGCAACCCCGACAGATCCCCCCAACTCTTTCTCCTGTCCTCACTGTCGGAGATCCTTCCTGGCTCGCATTGGCCTCACTAGCTCTGCAAACCCGACAGATCCCCCCAACTCTTTCTCCTGTCCTCACTGTCAGAGATCCTTCCTGGCTCGCATTGGCCTCACTAGCCATATGCGAACTCATCCAGCATCCTAGATTTCCACAAGGACGAACTGTTGAAGCATGGTCACAGACCTGTTTACCCTTACCCAGCATTAGCGGGAGTTTTTCGCCTAGCCGGCTGAATCATTTACTCTCGTCATTATTCTGTTGTTGGTGTGTTTCCAGTAGTGCTTGAGTTGTTGTTTTGTGTCTGTGTGTTCGTGATGAACTGCACATTATTTTGGGCTGCTTTCTGTGCCTCTCTGCCTCCGGACATGAGAGTAATTTGGTTTATTTTCTTGACGAGACTGGTTGGCTTGTTGGATTCTCCAAGCCAGCCATGTTTCCAGCACCGGCCAAACAACGCCATGCCTTTGCCTACCATCCTTTTTCTTCAGTCTCCCTCTTCCTTCCCTCTGCCTGACCACTACACGCACGCAACACGCGTGCGTGCGCCACCACTCTGCCAGCCCCCCTCCCCCCCACTACAGTACAGCCGCAATGAGTTACTGGCTGTACAACCTTCGACCCCTGACTCTGCCCTTGTTGCCACGCTACGTCATCTGCGTATAGGGATTAATCTTCCACGCACGCGAGGCTGCAGAGGAGGAAAAAGGAAGCAACGGAAGATTTCTGTCGTCTGCTCAATTCCTCGCCCTCCCCCTTCACCTACCAAACGGATGAGTATTTCTAACTTACTTACTGTTCCCGTTGCTTCGCCTACAAAAGATGCTAATTTTATTGTTGCCCAGTTTAACCCCCGTTCCGTTGGCGTCCCACAGAAACGTTCTTCTATTAATTATTTCATTGTAGAGAACGATGTTGATATTTTCTGCATCACTGAATCCTGGCTTCTGCCTTCGGGTGATGAAGCTAAATGCGCTGATCTCTCTCCCCCTGGCTACAAAACCATCTCCTATCCTCGCTCTTCACGTGGCGGAGGCATTGCCTTTGTCGTGCGTGAAAAACTGTGCCTCCATCTCACCTCTACCTCCCTCTTCCCCATTCCACACTCCTCCTTTGAACTGGCCCAGCTCTCCGTTACTCTCCGTCAGCACTGCCTACAGCTTTTCTGCCTCTACCGCCCCCCTCCCAACAAGAAAAACAAACTTTCGGACTCCCTCTTCCTCGACGAGTTTCCCTCTTTGCTGGAGCACTGCAACACTATCAGCGGTGTTCCAATCATCATGGGAGACTTCAACATTCATGTTGATGTTCCCACTGACCCCCTCACCCTCCGCTTCACCGCACTGCTGGATGACTTCGACCTGCACCAGGCTGTGACCTTCCCCACCCACCAGAAAGGTCACACCCTTGACCTGGTTATCGTCAGACGTGACGACGAAGACGTCCTGCGGTCTACTGCTCCTGACTCCTTCCTGGACTTTTCTGACCATCTCTGTGTTCTTTCCTGCCTCCGTTTATCTCGCCCTTCATGCCCTCCTGTGTATGCTGAGACCAGGAAGATCTCCTCCATCGACATCACTGCCTTCATGTCTGACCTCAGGGCCAGACTTGACTCAACTCTACAGCCTTCTGCCGACCAGCTCCACCACCTCCTGACCAGTCTACTCGACCTCCACGCCCCTGTCATCCGTCGCAAGATCTCCAGTAGGCCTCCATCACCGTGGTATGCTTCTGTGGCACCTGAGGTGACTCAGGGTAAACAAGAACGCCGCCGTGCAGAGCGCCAGTGGGTTAAGACTGGACTTGAAATTCACAAACAGATTTTTCGAGCCATGAACAAAATTGTGTCTGACATTATAGATAAGGCCAATTGCTCTTGTTTGAATGCCCAAATTCTCGCTTGTACCACTTCACGTCAATTGTTTAGTTTAGCCAACTCCCTCCTTGGTAAACCAAAGTCCACACCTCTACCTTCTTCTATCCCTGTGTCTGAACTCCCTCAACGTTTCTCTGATTTCTTTCACAGCAAGATAGCCACCATCCGCCACAATCTTGATTCTCAATCTGCTCCACCATCAACTGACTCTGTCCCTGATCCCTCCTTTTCTGGCAGTATGTGGTCTGAGTTCCGTTCTGTTTCCACTGATGAGGTTAAGAAGATTTTGACCCGAACTCAGACTAAAACCTGTGAACTAGACCCTCTACCTTCATCTCTCTTCTCCCAGTGTCTTGATGATCTCCTTCCTTACTTTACATCCATCATCAATGAATCTCTATGTTCAGGCCGCTTTCCAACTCATTTCAAATCTGCAGTTGTCAAACCTCTCTTAAAGAAGCCTAGTCTTGATCCTGAAAATCTAAAGAACTATCGGCCTGTCTCTAATCTTTCATTCCTTTCTAAGCTTACGGAAAAGGTGGTTCTTAAACAGCTGTCTGACCATCTTCAGGTAAATGATCTCTACTATCCAAACCAGTCTGCTTATCGAGCAGGTCACAGTACTGAGACAGCCCTCTTAAAGATAACGAACGACCTGCTCACTGCCTTGGATGAAAACAAGGTTTCTCTTCTCTCTCTCCTTGATCTTTCTGCAGCGTTTGACACTATTGACCACTCCATCCTCATTTCTAGACTTCACACCTCCTTTGGTCTATCTGGGGCTGTTCTTTCCTGGTTTTCTTCCTACCTCTCTGATCGCACACAGAAAGTTGTTGTCAATGGTTCTCCATCTCTTCCAAAAGGTCTTCAGTTCGGTGTGCCCCAAGGTTCAGTCTTAGGCCCTATCCTTTTTGTTCTTTATACCCAACCTCTCTCCGCCATCATCAACCAGCATTCTATTCTACATCATAGCTTTTCTGATGACAATCAACTGTACATTTCTGCCCACCTGAGTCAATTAGATCAAATGATTTCTTCTTCTAAGTTGTGCATCTCTGCTGTTAAAACATGGATGTTTTACAACAAACTGCAACTGAATGCTGATAAGACAGAGATGATTCTTGTAGCCTCTAACCACACAATTAAAACTCAGGTTCTCCCAGGTTCTGTAGACATTGATGGCACTGAGATCAAGCTATCGGCATCCGTCCGCAATCTAGGTGTTACTTTGGACCAAACCCTTTCTTTCAAACAGCATGTTTCCAATGTTTGCAAGGCTTGCTATCTAGAACTTCGAAGAATTAGTTCCATCCGTCGTTTCCTCTCTCAGGATGCCCTGAAGACTCTAGTATGTGCTTTTGTCCTGTCTCGCCTTGACTACTGTAACTCACTTCTTGCTGGCTGTCCATCAATTCTCATCTCTAAGCTCCAACGGGTCCAGCATAATGCTGCTCGTCTCATTTCTCGCTCCCCTAGGTACGATCACATCACTCCGGTTCTTCGTTCCCTACATTGGCTCCCAGTTCAATCACGTATTGACTACAAAATTCTCCTCCTTGCCTTCAAGTCACTGAATGATCAAGCTCCCCAGTATCTCTCTGATCTTCTTCATCTCTATGTCCCAGCTCGCCAACTACGTTCGTCTTCTGATTCTCGTCTCCTTTCCATTCCCTCCATCCGTCTCAAATCTGCTGGCCAACGTTCTTTTTCTTGTCAAGCACCATCTCTGTGGAATTCTCTGCCTTCTCCTCTCCGACACTCCAACTCAGTCTCCTCATTCAAAACCTCTCTTAAAACCCATCTTTTTCCTGCTGCGCCCTAAATATTTGATCAGTTGTCTATCGTTGTGTGCACGTGAGGGAAGATTGATTTAAGAGGTTTGTGCTGTGTTTTGTGGTGCGTGTGTGTGTGTGTGTGTGTGTGTGTGTGTGTGTGTGTGTGTGAGTGTGTGTGTTGTGTGTGTGTGTGTGAGCATGAATGTGTGCTTGTGTGTATTTTGGTTTTGTGGGTTGTGTGTGCACGCATATGTGTGTGTTTGTGTGCGTGTCTGTGTGTCTGTCTGCGTGCGTACGTTGTGTGTGAGGGTGTTTGTGTCTGCGTGTTGGTGTATGTGGTCAGTCCATGCGGCTCAGTTGCTGTGACTTACCGAATGGGGTATGAACGAGTTGGTGTCAATAATGTGTGTGTTTGTGTGTGTGTGTTTGTGTGTGCGTGTGTGCGTGTGTGCGTGTGTGTGTGTGTGTGTGTGCGTGTGCGTGTGCGTGTGTGTGTGCGTGTGTGTGTGCGTGTGTGTTAGAGAGAGAGAGAGAGAGTTGCTTTGCATATGCACTGTTGGTGGTTGGTGTCACTCTTGAATGTTGTTTTTTTTGTTATCTGTTGATGAATAATTGATTGTAAAGCGCTTTGGGCTCATCTGAGGTAAAGCGCTATATAAATGTACTGTTATTATTATTATTATAATGAAAACCCCGGAAGTTGCCACCAAAAAACCCGGAATTTGAGAACAAAAACCGGAATTCACATGATCTGTACACGACTCGCGATAAAGCGGTTTCTTGTTCTTCTCCTTTCCGCGAACATCGGCGTCGATTTTCAATATTGTGATGATTTCTTGGCTCAATTTTGCCAGAAAAGTTTTATTAGTAAATTCAGTCACTAATTCCTAGTCAATTTTAGTATAAAACAAGCTGGAAAAAGCAAAATACCTGGAAATGTCCACGATGGGACAGAGAAAAATCACTCGGCCGCAGACCGGCGGATGCCAAGTTGCAACTCGGCGCCATCGCGATCAATATTGACTTCATTTTCCGTTGAAAACTTCAAAATTCTCACATCATCGTATTTTCCAGTGATAATATAATCTAAATTGACTCATTTCAAGCCCTAATTACAATCTCTACCATTAAAAAACTGCCTGGAAAGCTCTTCGAATCGACAGTAAAAGTCTGGCCGCCATTTGCTCAGTCCCGAAATAGATCGACCAAAATAAAAACATTATTTCACCCCTTTAACCAATGAAAATGCAGCATTTAATGCATGTGACGTCAAGCACAACCCCTTTTCTGATGACGTAGCGTGTTAGGTACACGTTTCGGTCAACCCTTGCGTCTTTTCCTACGAACGGAAACAAATAATAGACGGTTTTTCGAAATCCGGAATTTTCAGCGTTCACCCGGAATTTACTATTTTACCCGGAATTTTAGCAAATTTCCGGAATAATTCCGGCTAAACCGGAATGGTAAACAGGTCTGTGGTCATCATCCCTTGGGACGGACAAACGAACATATAATGTAAGTGTCTGAAAAAGAATAAGAGAAATCTGCTTACATTTGGAGTAATGCTACCAAAAGTACTAACAGGAATCTGTCGATCCTTTTCTCAGTCCAACTACTAACAGACGACGAAGCAGGCCTCACCGATGGAGGCCCAGGTGGGGGCCTGCCAGATGTCGTTCAGCTGCCAGTACAGCGCCCCCATGGTCAGCCCTCGCCCGTCGCCCAACACCGCCCCCTGGTGACGTCGGTAGTGCTCCGACTGAGCCTTGATCGACATGGCCTGGTTGATCTGCATCGCGCAGGACACACGTACATCATAACTCAATCGCATCCTTCCGCATACAAAAAATGTGACGTCATCATTGAGGACGAATCGCCTAAGGCCGAGTACACACATATGCGGGGATTCCGTGCGGAAACCCCAGCGCAACCCGCAAATAAGTAAAAGAAAGAAGGGAAAGGATTTGCGCACATGTCCGAATTTCCCCCAATCCGCACATTGTTACCCTTCTGTCTTCCACTTATTTAAGGATTACGCGTGGGATTTCCGCACGGAATCTCAGCATATGTGTGTACACGGCCGTATTGCATGCGGAAGAAATATAAATCTATCAGCTTGACAAATTCACTTCAAGGGAAGTAAAAATCTGAAAGCCCACCCTAATTTGGTCATTTCTAAACTCGCTTCGCTCCCCTAGACAACGTTTATGCATCTTACTTTGCCGCTTGTACTGGGGAAACCAGGTTCTGTAAAAAGCCTTTCTATAAAGTGTTTTTATATCAAAAGCATGAACTGCCATTTCCCTATTTCTATACCCACAGTTAAAAAAATGTAATCTTCCATTTCTCTTTTCGTTTATGTCTGTTTTGTTTGTATGTACGGCTGGAGTGATTTCTTGAGATCTTTAAATAATTCAAAATTGTGCGATATTTAGGTTCGCAGCTTCGAATAATGGCTGCGATGCGATCAAGTTAATAAGACAACATGACTAAAATTTAATCAGCACAAAACGGACTGAAAACTGGCTGATTTTAAATAAAACAAAATGCTCTGTCTGGGACTTGATCGACATGGCTTGGTTGATCTGCATTGCACAGGAGATTGACTAACAAAATGACTGATCAAAGGAAAACAAAAAAAGTAAAAGTGTCGTGTTGGTCTGTTTGTTCGTCTTCTTTACATATTGATTTGCTTTTTGCTTCTTGTTTGCTTTTTTTCCCTCGTGAAATATTGTGAACAAAAGTTTTAAAAAACAGCAACATTATCATGATCATGTAAAAAAAAATAATTAGTATTAAAGTGTACATACATTTTGTTATCCCTATTAAATTTCTTCAGTAATTTCCTGTAGGCCTGGGAAACATGTTGACGTATTGGTCTGTGGTTGTAAACACCATTGTTGATCCACTGTGTACACGTAGCTTATCAAATTACTGAGAGGTGAGTGGCTGACTAATAAACAAACAATAAGACATAATAGAAGTCAAGCGGCAAGCAGTTAGATATTGCTAAAGATACTGTATATCATTCATTACGATACTGACATATGAGTGGCTGATTTTTAAATAATCAATAGGACATCAATGCATTAGAAGTGATCATGTAAGCAAGCAGCTAAAAATTTTTTGTGATACTTCAAAGATGCATTTTGAGCACACTTTAACTTTAACATAGATTACCATATTTGTCGGATCATTAGGCGCTGCTGTGCATAAGGCGAACAGGGCAATTTTCAAGAAAAATCTGAAAAAAATCAAAGCAAAAGGCACCCTCGTTTATAAGGCACCTCAAAAAGAAAGTAAAACTTTGAAGCCCGTATGCGTCCTGTAAATGCTTACTGACCGCCATTACTGCTGTCCTAACCGAGAGTTAGCTCCCCTTTCAAATAATCAAACTTCCGTTTGTGCGACTTCCTGTTGTTGTGTTTGGACAATTCTTCGCAAAAGCTGATAGAATTGATAGCAATTTAACCTAAATTTAAGCTCTACAACGATGCCTTTTACATCCAATGAAGGGCTATGGCATCTGTTGGACGGTATCTCGGACGATAATAGGGATTTTGAAGCATTTTAATGCGAGTATTCGTCGTATCGGCGACTAGCGACCAGTTTCGATGTCTGACTTACAGTAGACTGTACTGAGTACGGCAATCGTTGCCTCTCTTCTCATGATTTTGTTCACTAATAGGGCGCCCTCGTTTATTAGGCGCATAGGTCGAAATTATAAAAAAATATCGCCTTATAACCTGAAAATTACGGTAACTCCCTTTGGACTGCTGGCTTCAGATTCTGTGACCTGTCAAACTGGGGTGTGGCGGTGAATTGGGAATGAGTGGCGTGAGGACAATGCCACTGTACGGCCCAGAAGATGGGACAGGGAAAAAAACAGAAACACTTAGGGCGGTGATTTTGAGGCAGCACTCACCTGCGTGAGGTAGATGAAGTTGCGGAAGCGCAGCGGTTCTGGTGTGTCACTGGGAGGCAGAGACAGGTGACGAACAATCTCCATCTCCATCTGAGTGCCCCCTGTCCACAATACAAAGGAGCAGAAAATTAAAAAGATTCAAAAAGGATACCACATTTTACAGACTATACAAGGCTGTGCACATTAGATTCGCAATCTGCAAGTTCCAAATGGAAACCCCATTCATTAATTATAAGAAATAACCCACCTGGGGATACCGTTTTATTAAAATTATAAATAGTTCCCCCACCTTCTGGAAGTACTGTGCTTGTAACTTCCTCTAATCTGTCACTCTCTTTGATTCTGCCTTTTCCCTTTGCTTACTGTCATCTACTATCTTTCTGCCTTACCAGTCCATTCTCCTGCCTTTTTTTACGAAACACTTTCCCCCCCCCA
>CM065703.1:23521663-23539163 GCA_017654935.2 Phymorhynchus buccinoides
AAACAGAGGACTAAGCTCTAAGTGCTTTACAATCACTTAGTCATGTACAGCTTGACGTAGTCGTGGTAGTACAATGAGTAGTTAGTGTTGGTGTCGAACCTGCGACAATCAACAGAGATGAGAGAAGCTCTAAGTGCTTTACAATCACTTAGTCACGTACAGCTTGACGTAGTCGTGGTAGTACAAACTGTAGCTACTGTTGGTGTCAAACCTGCCACAATCAACAGAGATGAGAGAAGCTCTAAGTGCTTTACAATCACTTAGTCACATACAGCTTGACGTAGTCGTGGTAGTACAAACTGTAGCTACTGTTGGTGTCAAACCTGCCACAATCAACAGAGATGAGAGAAGCTCTAAGTGCTTTACAATCACTTAGTCACATACAGCTTGACGTAGTCGTGGTAGTACAAACTGTAGCTACTGTTGGTGTCAAACCTGCCACAATCAACAGAGATGAGAGAAGCTCTAAGTGCTTTACAATCACTTAGTCACGTACAGCTTGACGTAGTCGTGGTAGTACAAACTGTAGCTACTGTTGGTGTCAAACCTGCCACAATCAACAGAGATGAGAGAAGCTCTAAGTGCTTTACAATCACTTAGTCACGTACAGCTTGACGTAGTCGTGGTAGTACAAACTGTAGCTACTGTTGGTGTCAAACCTGCCACAATCAACAGAGATGAGAGAAGCTCTAAGTGCTTTACAATCACTTAGTCACGTACAGCTTGACGTAGTCGTGGTAGTACAAAGAGTAGTTAGTGTTGGTGTTGAACCTGCGACAATAAACAAACAGAGGACTAAGCTCTAAGTGCTTTTCAATCACTTAGTCACATAATACCTTGATGTAGTTAATGTTAGTTTTAAAACGTGTGACGAAAAACACAACCTTTACCATACAGAACACCCAAAAGAACGCAAAACTGCGTTAAGAAGCTTACCAGTTCTCTCTCAAAGCCTTCTCGTTTTCGTTGCTTCCAGCCCACAGTAAAATGGAGGGTCGATGCATCAGTCTGCGAACCTGAAACACCCCAAACGGATGACTTGCACAACCGTATTTCACCTTTCTCAACTGCCACAATGTTCATGAATGTTCAAGAAGGTTCATTTGGCAATCAACCAGCGGAATCAATGCCATGTATGTGTGTGTGTGTGTGTGTGTGTGTGTGTGTGTGTGTGTGTGTGTGTGTGTGTGTGTGTGCGTGTGCGTGTGCGTGTGCGCGTGCATGTGTGTGTGTGTTTTTGTGTATATGTGCATGTGGGTTTTTTGTTCTTGTGTGTGTGTGTGTGTGTGTGCATGTGTGTGTGCGTGTGCGTGTGTGAATTTTTGTGTGTGGATTATATCTCTTCCATGACTCCACTGAGGTTCGCATGCACAGAAAAAAAAAAAAAAAGTCACATCATCATACAAAAGTATCAACTACCGTAAATGGTCCTCCACGTGTGATGTGGGTTCTCGCACACATTGATACATACTGGTACATACGTTTGCTTTACAAAAAAACACACACCAGTACTCGTCATTTCTACTGACCTGATGCGTCACCTCCTGAGTCACAGTGCGTAGGAAGGGCTCATCAGTAGGGTACATGGCCACAGAAAACATCAGGTCTTGCCAGATCAAAATGCCCATTTCGTCCGTCAGGTCGTAGAATTCCTCCGATTCAAACACCTGAAGCAACACGGCACACACGGATGAACAAAAGTATTTATACAATCCATAGGCCTGGTATGGTCAAATTGATAGCTAGGTTTTCTAAGTGTGCCCACACCCCCTCCTCACCCTGTGCACCCCCTCAAAAAAAAATTGGGTATGCGCTGCATTTACGGCGACACACTCTCCAGGGGAGAGCAGCCCGAATTTCACAGAGATAAGTCTCTGTGACTTGAATACACCAAATACCTCTAATCTTAAATTTGTTGTTATTAGAAAAACATGTAAAAAGATCACAAAAATCAGACAGTTTATCTGAGCATCAACAGCACTCTCTCTTTCTCTCACTACCGCTCTCTTTTCACCATTTCTTCAAACACTCTCATACAGTTTGTTCAGGTATTACCAATACATTATATCTCTTTGTTTGACTCTCTCTCCCTGGGCCGCTCTCTCTCTCTCTGTGTCTCCTATCTCTTTGCTTTTCCCTCCTTTTCACACAGTTTATTCTAAGCATTAGCAACACTCTCTTTCTCTCTCTAGTCCCCATTCCATACTAAATTCTCATACAGTTTGTGCAGGCATCAACAGCAGACTCTCTCTCTTTTTTTTCTCCTCTCTCTCTCTCTCTCTCTCTCTACTCCCCATTCCACACCAAATTCTCATACAGTTTGTGCAGGCTTCAACAGCAGAGACTCTCTCTCTCTCTCTCTCTCTCTCTCTCTCTCTCTCTCTCTCTCTCTCTCTCTCTCTCTCTCTCTCTCTCTCTCTCTCTCTCTCTCCTCCCCAATCAATACCAAATTCTCATACAGTTTGTGCAGGCATCAACAGCAGACTCTCTCTCTCTTTCTCTCTCTCTCTCTCTCTACTCCCCATTCCACACCAAATTCTCAAACAGTTTGTGCAGGCATCAACACACTCACGCACGCACACACACACACACACACACACACACACACACACACACACACACACACACACACACACACACACACACACACTCTCTCTCTCTCTCTCTCTCTCCCACAGTTTATACAAGCATTAGCAACAGTCTCTCTCTCTCTCTCTCTACTCCCCATTCCACACCAAATTCTCATACAGTTTGTGCAGGCATCAACAGCAGACACTCTCTCTCTCTTTCTCTCTCTCTCTCTCTCTACTCCCCATTCCACACCAAATTCTCATACAGTTTGTGCAGGCATCAACACACACTCACACACACACACACACACACACACACACACACACACACACACACACACACACACACACACACACACTCTCTCTCTCTCCCACAGTTTATACAAGCATTAGCAACAGTCTCTCTCTCTCTCTACTCCCCATTCCACATCAAATTCTCATAGTTTGTGCAGGCATCAACAGCAGACTCTCTCTCTCTCTCTCTCTCTTCTCTTTCTCTCTCTCTCTCTCTCTCTCTCTCTGCTCACCCCTCCTCCCCACACTCTCATGCAGTTCATGTGAGCGTCCACAGCCGACTGGAGCAGGGTTCGGATCCTGTCTGTGGTGATTCTCTCCTGAAAGCTGTCCGCCGGGATCCAGTTGGACCCCTTCATGAAGATGGGAAACCCGTTGACCCGGAAATAAAAGGTCAGGCCTGAAAACACACACATACACACAGATATGGATGCATGCGCGCACACACACACACATATATGCAACACATACACAAGTACCATTTCTTTTAAGCCAGTGATAACTTTTGTGGCATTGGACTTTAACCCTTTCACCACCTAAGTCGCATTTTAGCACCACAGTGATTTAACACCTATGTCACTAAAAAGGCATCAAATCAGGGTCTATTATCCAAAGACCCTATTGTCTTAGTTTTGGGAAGTAAGGATAGACCTAATTTTATATCTGTCACAGAAGAATCCCCAATACTGCAGATGGATTTTGTTCTATACACAGGTCAATTTAATGGAAAGTTTTGGCTGAAATATGGCTGGCGGTGAAAGGGTTAATTTTTTTATTAGGATCAGGAGAATTTTTTTGTGCGCATAATGACTGTGATGTGTCTTTACACTCCTTGCGTGTTGTGCATGGGTGCAAATCCCCCAAAATGAAAAAAACTGAAAGGCGGGGTCCAGGGACCCATGGCCCCAGCAGGGTACAGGGGCAGAGAGAGGACGATTCAGGGGGGCAACTTAAGAGAGAGAGATAACGAGATAGACAGACAGTTAAAATGATAGACAGTTTGAGTCTGATAAGCCTTGTAAAATGATTACATTGCCTTTGTAAACTTCCAAGATAGAACAACAAAGTTCAAAACGCCCCAAATCGCTCATGGTCAATTTTTGTGTTTTTTTATGAATAAAAAAACCCTGAAGTTCAGTTTCTGGTAAAATAAAAAATACTGAAATCAGTGTAAAAATTAAAGAATAGCACCCATGGTTGTGTCTTTAAGCTCATAGTATCTTATACCTTTATGCTCATAGTGTCTTATACCTTTATGCTCATTGTGTGTTGTGTCTTATTACTCATTGTGTATTGTGCCTTTATGCTCATAGTGTCTTATACCTTTATGCTCATTGTGTGTTGTGTCTTATTACTCATTGTGTATTGTGCCTTTATGCTCATTGTGTCTAACACCTTTACGCTCATTGCATGGGTACTTCCACAAAATCCTCAAAAACCTGAAAGAGGGGTTCACGAGCATCAGAATAGTCTGAAGTCCAATCCTCTGAAAACCGCGGTAAAAGGGCCATCAAGGCCCCAGACTGAAGAGGGACAACACTGAAATGAGTTCCCAACACCACCAAAAAGGCTGAATATAGTGAGAAATCACTTTGAAATGCTATTTAACAGAAAAGAATAGCACTGAACCTAAAGGCAAAACCTCTGACAAGAGAAGCCAATCCTCTGTCAGAAATTTGTAATCCTCTGAAATTTGCAGATCCTCTGGCAATTCTGATGCCTGCGTCCATGAGCTGCTGAATCCCTTGGTGGGATACAGGAGCAGCACATCCCTGTTGGTGGGAGAGGGCCACTGTCCCCCCTGAATCTAAAGAAATAAATCGTCGGTGAAATTCCAAAACCTCGTATCTCGATTTAAAAATGTTTTTTTAGTTAGATACATAAACAGCTCTCTAATTTTTCCCGCCACCTTCCACCAAAAGCTCGCATATCTTATCACTTTCTATCTGGGGTAAATGAGGTTGTGTAAATGGAAGAAAAACTCGTAAGTCCCAAATTCAGATCTAGTTAAGGACAAAAACCTTGTATCTTCGTTCTTTTTAAGTGTTAAAAAAAAAGAAAAAAGTAATTTTAACAAAATGCTGGACTAAAGTCTCGATGTCTTGAACAACATATTCATCATAGTTAATCAATTGTGGTAAACGCGGTTAATTTTTAAAACAGTTTTTTTTCATTTTACTCAAAACTACCAAAATTAAGATACGAGGTTTTTGAATTTCACCGACAAAATGCTACTTCAAACCGATTTGACAGGCTCTGTTTGAAGCAAACTACAAAACTAAGACATGACGCAGGCAGTGACAAGTGCTGATAGGGATGCTTGCTTGCTGCTTGCTGTCGTACCCTAGCTCAAAGACTCCAGGGATCATCCCAACAGCCAAAGCACTTGAACACTATGGTACAAATGCAGCAGCTAGGGATGAGAACATTACGTGTGTGACCGTTTTTGATTATCCCGCCACATGGGCAGCCACACTCCGACTTCGGAGGATGTGATAGGGATAAAATATGGGAAGACGAGAAAAGGAGGCTGCTCCTGAATTTTTAAAAAACAAAAAAACAAAAACAAAACCCCATGAAATTAAGACAGAAGCCACTGCAAAAATACCACACACAAACTGAATTCTGGCACCTCCACAGGATTAACCAGTCTCGCACCAATGAGTGCCCCTGTGGCACCGGCATAGTACAGACCCCCGGAGCATATCCTTCAAGATTGCCCAACATACCATCACGTCCGTTGTCAAACCTGGCTGGAGGGGATGGTGCTTCAAGAGACGCTCTGGGAACCCAACGAAGCGCTTTGGGAACCTACCAAAGCGCTCCGGGAACCCACCAAAGCGCTCTGGGAACCCACTGAAGCACTCTGGGAACCCACTGAAGCACTCTGGGAACCCACCGAAGCGCTCTGGGAACCCACCGAAGCGCTTTGGGAACCCACCGAAGCGCTCTGGGAACCCACTGAAGCGCTCTGGGAACCCACCGAAGCGCTCTGGGAACCCACTGAAGCGCTCTGGGAACCCACCAAAGCGCTCTGGGAACCCACCGAAGCGCTCTGGGAACCCACTGAAGCACTCTGGGAACCCACCAAAGCGCTCTGGGAACCCACCGAAGCGCTCTGGGAACCCACCAAAGTGCTCTGGGAACCCACTGAAGCACTCTGGGAACCCACCAAAGCGCTCTGGGAACCCACCGAAGCGCTCTGGGAACCCACCAAAGTGCTCTGGGAACCCACCGAAGCGCTCTGGGAGCCCATTGAAGCGCTGAGGAAGACAGCGGACTTCGTCCTCAGGACTACTCTCAAGATTTAATTAGGCATGGCCCGGGAACACAGAAGAAGAAGAATAGGAATTGTTCAGAAATAATTAAGGCGAGTAATTTTATGGTGTACGGGAGTGATCTTGCCTAATTCAATCGGTCAAACATGGGAAGTCACTCTACCATCAGCTCTCGTAGCCTATCGACTCGTGTGTTTGAGCAGACATACAGCACTTAGAACACAGTGCGTCATTCTAAAAATTTATGTGACATATTTTTACATCACATTTTGCAACTTTTATCAGTTTGTGGCCACTGGCCACCCCTAATTTAAAAAAAAATGTTTGCAAGTCACTGACTCGCATCCTGCGGCTTCAAGCCTCGACACAATTGTTGCTATGGTATTTGACCGAATAATGGAGGTAAACAACTCTAATTTTCACGAAGTGCTCTCCCCTAATTTGTTTCCGAAAATCGTCTATTCAAACACATGAAGAAAAACACACACACAGCAATGCCATTATGTATTCTGCCTTTACGCTCTCTCTCTCTCACCTTGTTTCGTATCATAAGATACGGGGTCCTGCACCAGCTCAACAGTGCGGAAGCCGACACGCCTGGTGCGTGAGGTGACCTCTCCACTGCTGGAGGTGAACATGAAGTACACTGTGTACAGGGGCTGGGACCCGTAGCCGTTGGGCCACCACCGCTTCACGTTGGCGCTCTGTAAGAACAAGGTTACATTAAAGACACACACCACCACTTCACGTTAGCGCTCTGCAAGAACAAGGTTACATTATAGACACACACCAGCGCTTCATGTTAGCACTCTGCGAGAACAAGGCAACATTAAAGACACACACCAGCACTTCACGTTGGCACTCTGTAAGAACAAGGTTACATTAAAGACACACACCAGCGCTTCATGTTAGCGCTCTGTAAGAACAAGGTTACATTATAGACACACACAGCGCTTCATGTTGGCGTTCTGCGAGAACAAGGTTACATTAAAGACACACACCAGCGCTTCATGTTAGCGCTCTGTAAGAACAAGGTTACATTATAGACACACACAGCGCTTCATGTTGGCGTTCTGCGAGAACAAGGTTACATTAAAGACACACACCAGTGCTTCATGTTAGCGCTCTGTAAGAACAAGGTTACATTATAGACACACACAGCGCTTCATGTTGGCGTTCTGCGAGAACAAGGTTACATTAAAGACACACACCAGCGCTTCACGTTGGCGCTCTGCGAGTACAAGGTTACATTATAGACACACACCAGCGCTTCACGTTGGCGTTCTGCAAGAACAAGGTTACATTAAAGACACACACCACCGCTTCATGTTGGCGTTCTGTAAGAACAAGGTTACATTATAGACACACACCAGCGCTTCACGTTGGCGCTCTGGCGTTGACGGTGCGTCAGCAACACACATGATCAAGACATACCTATAATGCTCATACTAAAATAAAAAAACCCATCTCTGAAACCCATAATCTCTTTTTAAGTTCTATGGAGCTCCATTTTACCATTTTGCTAGACTGATGAATTTAGGATTAACAAACAATACATTCTTAGGAACTAAAATAAATACCTCATAATACTTGAAAAGAATGAGCGGAGGAACCAACCCATTTCACACAGACACACACACATGAAAACCTGCCTGCGGCACGGACACGTTGAAAGAAGCCTGGCTGTTGGCAGGGGTCAGGGTCACTGGGTGGACCTCAGAAACGGGCGTGCCGTCCACGGCAATCTTCAGCTGACCACTGACCGCACCACTGCCGCTCACGTTGAAAAACATCCTGGTTCTCAGCACCCAGCCTTCCCCATCTGTGTCAGACATTGAAAAAAACAAGCTGAAGTGTTAAACGAAAAACAAATGTTAAATGCAAAATGATAAGCCATACACAACGAACAGGGTTTCTGAAAACGTAGAGTTTATGTACATTTATGCAATAGACTCTTGAACCACCCATTAGGGCTTGTATTCATGAGGGTACGTACACATACATGCAGAGATTCCATGCGGAAACCCGTGCACAATCCGTAAATAAGTAAAAGAAAAAAGGGACAAGGGACAAGATTTGCGCACATGTCCGTATTTCCTCTAATCCGTAAATGTTTACCCTTCTTTCTTTTACTTACTTATGGATTTCCGTACGGCACTTAAGCATCTAATGTGAACCCACCCTTACATCCGCAATCTGCAAGTTCCATATGGACACCCCCTACATATATACATAAGAAATAAGCGGATGAGTTTACGCATGTGATGTACACACTCCATATTTCTTACTTAAAGATCTTTTTTGTTGCGGATTGTGCATGGGTTTCCGCACGGAACTTCTACATATTTGTGTACATGCCCTTATATTTAAAGACCCACCACGTCACGTGCCAAAATCACGTTTTTTTACGTGTTTTCCCTCTTATAGCTACAGTAAGAAATCTTAAGAAATCTTCCTAGCATAAGAGGGAATGTGACACGTGACGTGGGGGGTCTTTAAATCCCTTCATGAGATTTACCCTTTAAAATCTGATCTGAGGGTGAGATGAACCATCAAACGCTTGCTTTGTGTGTTGGAACTTGAAAAAGTGTAACGCTTAGGAAGCTAAAAGCACACAGCTTTGAATGCTTGAAGTAGAGGCTACAGGCTCCAAACATTGGCCCATAGCAGGGTTTATGCAGGGAGGTCAAGGTTGCTTAACTTGAACATTGACTAGTATCACTATTTGTTAGGAATAAATACCAAAAATGTGATTTCAACGCTTTATATGAAATGATGAAAATATGCATAAAAATTCAAAGGCAAGGGTAAAAATCAGGAACCCTGAACTGCTCTCTGTTTCTTAAGTTAAGATGAGAAAATAAAATATGCAGTCAAATAACGTTACAACCATACAATCATTGTTGGAGGTAATGTCCACAGTTTTAGCATTCCAACACACAGCAGAACCCTACCTGGGACCACTTCCACGGTGACAGTGTCCAACACAGCAGAATCAAAGCCTTCAATGTACAAGGGCTTCCTGGAAACATTTCACACACAGAGAAATGCTTAGGTAGAGTTATCGTCCTTAGCCCTAGATACCAGATTGACGTTTCATTTCTAGACGCTATTTCTTGGCAACGCGAAACTCACTCTCTCTTTCTCTCCGTGTCGCTCTCTCTCGTTCGTGCGCAACAAACATTCTGTATATTTGACAAAGGGGTGTAACATAAGCCGGTAGAGTTATCTCCATTTGGGCGGCCAGAAACGCTCAATCTCTTTCTAGTATGCGCTCTCCCCCTCTCTCTCTTTCTTCCTTAGTTTTGTTTCGTTCTCTCTTCTTCTCTCCATTTCCCTGCTTGTCCCTGCTTGTCTCCCCTGCCAACAGAACGCTGTTGAATATATATATATATATATATATATATATATATAGAGAGAGAGAGAGAGAGAGAGAGAGAGAGACAGGATCAGTGTTTCCCACAGGCCTAAATACTGTGAGTCAAGATGACCCCCTGTTCCCAAATCTGGGGGTCACTTAACAATTTTTAAGTCAAATTCCTCGAACCATAGGCCTAAATACTGGGAGTCAAGATGACCCCCTGTTCCCAAATCTGGGGGTCACTTAACAGTTTGCAAGTCAAATTCCTCGAACCATCGTTCATTGATTATGCGTTTGACTCCTTTCTTTGCTGTCTTCTGTTCTTCTTGAGGCGATTCGGTTCATCTGCTCTCAGTGCCACAGTCATTCACGTCATGAATCTGCTTCTGTTGACACGTGGTCTGATTCATCGTCGGTCTGAGAACGGACTTTAGTGCGTCATTTTTTGATTTTTGTGCGTAAATTATGCGCTACTGTGCATTATGGGAACCACTGCAGGATGAAATGACAAACGCGGCTTCAATCAAATGTTACATGCAATTTCAATGGCTGAAAGAGCGCCGTTTTCTCTTTTGAGTAGTTGTGTTACAGTTCAACAGTCAATCACCAGTTTCCAAACTAAAAACGTTTATAAAAAGAAGTACCTTGCCAATTTCTTCTTCTGCGTTCAGTCCATATGGCCATAATGGGTAAGGTATGCATGGGTCCGGCTTTTAGTTTTTAATGGTCTTCCCGCTGCATCACAGCCGACACAATCTGATTTTGGAAGAGCTCAAAGGAGAAAATTATTTGGAAGATTTCTTAGAAAAAAAAGGCAGGAGAATGGGCCAATAAGGCAGAAAATACAGGATCACAGAAAGCAAATGGAAAAGGCAGTCAAAGAGAGCGACAGATTAGAGGAAGTTGCTAGCAAAGAACTTCCAGAAAGTGGGAGACCTAGTCTATTTGTACAAAGGAACCCCCCACCCACCCCAAGGTATCCCCAAGTGGACCTTTCCCAATAAGATGCTGACATTGTTGACAGGCCTACAACTAAACTTGCTCAAATTCAAGCATGGTAGTGGGGGCAAAGTGAGTTTTGCGGAAGAATATCCAACCGATTCTGCATTTCATTTGAAAGATGTCAACTCAAACTAAAATGATGAAGTTGGGCGTCAAAATGAAGAAGAAGAAGAAACAGAAGCACTAGGATCTGGAAACGTGTGGCGTGAACTAGGCCGCGCACGACTGCTAACTTCGGCGGGAAGTTGCTTGTTCAGTCATTCACATCCGGTTCCGCTAAGCGATTGCATAGGTTTTAACGCACATAATTTTTAGGCACCCGAGCGAATTTTTACCCCAGCTTTTTTTTTTTTGGGGGGGCGTCAAATTTTCACTTTCGCGGGTTTTCCGCGATTCGCTAAGGTCTACCATGCCTGCAAATTTTAATTGTTCCTAGCAACAATCAAAATACAGTATGCGCACACACATTCTCTCCCTCCCTCTCTCTCTCTCTCTCTCTCTCTCTCTCTCACCAGATGCCCTGTGTGGGGAAGGAGGGTCCCCAGTCCCAGGAGAAGGAGCACTGTTCTTTGCGGATGAAGTTGACGTGGCATTCCCCGTGCTGAACAGGCACTGTGCAGTTGGGGGGAACCAGGTAGGGGTAGCTCTCTGCCTGTTTCGTAGCAAAGTCTGTGGCCGACTGGAACCTCACACTGATAGAGTTGTTTCCCGGCTGAAAATCCACAAAAACTCTGATTAAGTAATAACAATGAAAACAAAGTTATCACTAATTTCAGTAGCATATTTTTACAGAAACAAGGCGAGACTTTATTTTTCCTGACTGAAAATTGACGCAAACTCTGATTTTCATATCAGTAATGTGTTTTTACAGAAATAAGGCGAGAATATATTTTTCCTGACTGAAAATTGATGCAAACTATAATTTTTAAATGATAATCAGTTTTATTATTAACCCCTTGACTGCCAGAGAAAATCAAAGAAAAAATCATTGGACAAATCATGCCATGAAAAAGACAAGTGATAGAGCCAATCTGGAAAAATGGTCTGGGGATATGAACCTCTTGACTGTGCAAGAGCAAAAGCCAGCACATCAGGGTTATTCCTCTTCATCTGATGACATCATCAGTCATGTCATCAGGCCAGTACGTAATACGTTGGTGGCAGTCAAGGGGTTGTGCGTGCGCGCACACGCGCACACGCGCACCACACACCACCACACCACACGCACACCACACCACACCACACCACACCACACACACCACACACACCACCACACCACACCACACCACACACACCACACCACACCACACACCACACCACACCACACACCACACACACCACCACACCACACCACACACACACCACACCACACCACACACACACACACCACACACACACCACACCACACACACACACACACACACACACCACACACCACACACACACACCACACACACACACACACACACACACACCACACCACACCACACCACACACACACACACACACACACACACACACACACACACACACACACACACACACACACACACACACACACACACACACACACACACACACACACACACACACACACACACACACACACACACACACACACACACACACACTGTACCTTGACATAAGGCTTAATGTCCCAGACGTACTGTACAAACATGTTGTCTGTGTGTCCTAACAGCTGACCATTGAGGTAGATAGTGGACACTGTGTCCACTCCCTCTGCCACCAGTCTGACCGAGGAGGACTGCACGAGGGCACTGCTCACTGACCAATGCACACACACACACACAGATTTGCAAACAGTATTCTGAATACACTTAAACATAGCTTTGAAATAATCTTCAAATGATTCATAGGAATACTTTTGTAGCCTTGGGAAACTTCTCTGGATTGAAATGCTTCTTTCTCCTTGATTTAAAGTCTTAACCCTTTCACCGCCAAAGTCGCATTTTAGCACCACAGTGATTTAACACTTATATCACTAAAAGGCATCAATTATCCAAAGACCCTATTGACTTAGTTTTGGGAAATAAGGATAAACCTTATTTTATATATGTCACAGAAGAATCCCCAATACTGCAGATGGATTTTGTTCTCTACCCAGGTAAATTTAATGGACATGTTTAGGCTGAAATACGGCTGGCGGTGAAAGTGTTAAATGTTAAAATAGGTTTATTTATCATGGAATATTCTCCTCACTGATAAATTGTCACTTGTCTCTCATGCTAAGTCAGAACGTTTGGGAGAGTTATTATTTATCTCTTACAAATCAAAGTCTGTGTTTTTTTAAAAACAAATATACTACTACAGCTTTTATTAATAAAATTATCAAATATAACTTTAGTTATGGTCTTAATTTTTAAAAAATACACCAAAACAAATGTCAGTGTTGGCTTTAGGCAGTTCTCCAAAATCCTCAAAGACTGTTTTTAAAGAATACAGCCTGCCTACATTGAGAGAGAGAAAAAAAAAGAGAGAGAGAGAGAGAGAGAGAGAGAGAGAGAGAGAGAGAGAGAGAGAGAGAGAGAGAGAGAGAGAGAGAGAGAGAGAGAGAGAGAGAGAGAGAGAGAGAGAGAGGAGAGAGAAAGAAAGGGAAAGACAGACATATATATATATATATAAACTGAAACAGACAAACGGACAGATAGTGAGACACTCAGACAGACAGAAACAGAGACAAAGAGAGAGATTATAGAAACAGACAGACACAGTGAATAGGACACATAAACAAAAACAATAAACAACAAACAAATCTGAGGTTCAAACAAACAAGGAAATAAAGCATGGATTTACATTGAAAGTTTCTGGAGTAGGTCCAGTTCTCATGTCCGATCCAAGCCAGTTTGATGTCATTGTCTCTGTACAGGGGGTTCTGAATGACCTTGCTGTCCAGCAGGGCAGTATACATGCTGCCCGGCACCTCCCCAGCCACAGAAATCCCTGTGACACACAAAACTCAGTGATTATTAGAACAATGTTGCATTATACATGCTGCCCTGCACCTCCCCACCCACAGAAATCCCTGTGACACACAAAACACAGTGATTATTAGAACAATGTTGCATTATAGTGCTCCCCAGCCACATAAATCCCTGCACACAAAACACATTGATTATTAGAACAATGTTGCATTATACATGCTGCCCGACACCTCCCCAGCCACAGAAATCCCTGTGCACACAAAATCAGTGATTATAGAACAATGTTGCATTATACATGCTGCCCGGCACCTCCCCAGCCACAGAAATCCCTGTGACACACAAAACACAGTGATTATTAGAACAATGTTGCATTATACATGCTGCCCGGCACCTCCCCACCCACAGAAATCCCTGTGACACACAAAACTCAGTGATTATTAGAACAATGTTGCATTATACATGCTGCCCGGCACCTCCCCAGCCACAGAAATCCCTGTGACACACAAAACACAGTGATTATTAGAACAATGTTGCATTATACATCATGCTGCCCGGCACCTCCCCAGCCACAGAAATCCCTGTGACACACAAAACACATTGATTATTAGAACAATGTTGCATTATACATCATGCTGCCCGGCACCTCCCCAGCCACAGAAATCCCTGTGACACACAAAACACAGTGATTATTAGAACAATGTTGCATTATACATGCTGCCCGGCACCTCCCCAGCCACAGAAATCCCTGTGACACACAAAACACATTGATTATTAGAACAATGTTGATTATTATACATGCTGCCTGGCACCTCCCCACCCACAGAGATCCCTGTGACACACAAAACTCAGTGATTATTAGAACAATGTTGATTATTATACATGCTGCCTGGCACCTCCCCAGCCACAGAAATCCCTGCACACATTATTATTAAAAAAAGCTGTATTATACAGCTTATTTAGCTTAGCTTAGGTTTGAGCAATTGATCATTGTGAAACTTAATCAAATTAAACAATCAAGAAAGAGTGTAAAAAGGCTGAGAGGCCCACTTCTAGCTCTATTACACTACTAGTACTACTACTGAGTACTACTACTACTATACAAGCTGCCAAGTCCCGGATTTAAACAGCCCTCCCTCCTTTCCCTCCACCCCAACCCAATCTTCTTCTTTCATCCAACAGCCTCTTGCTGATGGTTCTGTTGTTATATTAAGAACTGAGGGACTATCCAGTCTAACACTAACAGCTTACTAGTTACTGACATTACTAGTGTTAGGGCTGCTGTTGGGGTACTTTGAACTTGAAGGGGTAGGGGGAAAGGGTTTGGTGGGTGTTGTTGGGGAGATCATGAGAATCGTGGGAGAAAACCAAGGGTGAAACCTGGATAAAATGAAAAATAGGCAGGCCTAGATTCTAGCAGGCCACCTTGGTGGGGTCAAGGGATGGAGTCGTTTGTAGGGGTCATGGTGCAAAGCCTTTGAAACTGAAATGGGTACACTTTTATTAATAAAATAAGAGCATTTAGCCATTTTAGGGCCAGCTTTCATTTTTTAAACAATAAAATAAGTGTATAATTTTCTTACTCCAGAGTAATTATTCTTCAATTAAGTATTGCAAATAATAGATTTATATTAATGTTACTATCTATTCGAACTAAATACTTACCAATGTTCACTCAATGTTCTACTGTACTGTGTTAATATTTTTGGGAAAACTTTGAGATCTGGAACAAGCATTTGTTAGTATTGTCAGGACCGCTAATAATTTTTATAAACATTGATTTATTTAATGATTAGGTCACCACGAAGTCTTCTGTATTTCACACACACACACGTGTACACACACACACACAACACACACACACACACACAGTGACACACACACACATTACTAGTGTTCATAGATTTACTAGATCTCTTTCTGGAATTTGATTAGTAATTAATAGAGATGATTTGATTGCTTGTATAAATCATGTATTTTTTGTGCCAGACCCCAATGCAAAATCAAAATGTATATCCTTCTTCTTCTTTGCTGTGCGTGGCCACAATCATCACTTTGATTATTTTGCCACGGAACCGGGGAGGCTCAACCACTCTTGCCGGAAGAAAGGGCCTCAAGTAGGCCAGAGAAGAAATTATTGAGGGAGAGAGAGAGAGAGAGAGAGAGAGAGAGAGAGAGAGAGAGAGAGAGAGAGAGAGAGAGAGAGAGAGAGAGAAGCTGGTTGTCAGATAGTTAGTCCGTTGACCCCAGAATGGGACCAATGGAGATGGAGGTGGCAGTGGGAGGGTGTCCAAGCAGATGCTCCCAGACCCTGGCAATATGCCAATGATGGGACTTTTTATAGGCTGCAAGTGCAAGGCCTAGGCTGAGAAAGCCTGTCCCTAATACCTAACCTAACACACACACACAGAGCAGAGAAACACACAGTCCTCTTCTTCTTCTTCTTCTTCGTTTGATCTTCCACCTTCATCGTACTGAAGATTAACTTGGAAAAAGGTTTCTGCGCTTAGCCTAGGTCAGGCTTCTGGTTTAAGTAGGAACGACGGAATTAGGTCAAGCCGCAGCGATTTTTCTGGTTGAAAATCCGAACCGCGATTTTGGCTATGTGCCAAACGGTCACTTCCTTTGCTTGTTTTTATTGGTGGTTATTCTTGGCGCTGACCATCCGAGTTTCTTTCTTTCGGGAAGCAGACACCTACTCTGTCATTCGGGAACGATCTTTTTTTACGCTAAGACGGCCGATCGCGAGAGACAAGCGATCCAATATTTGGGTCCAATTCATTCGTTTATCATTTCTGAACGGTAATTATATAATTCTTTAAAACAAATGCTTAGTTACATTTAATTATTTTTCTACAAGTACACCAAATTTGGTGCATCTAGAATAAATCTCAATGCTGCTCAAGGTCTCCACAAGTCGGGAGGTGTTACGTCGAAGACTGTCGGACATGTTTTCTGTCACGCGCATGTTGATGTTGCGATCTTGTGAGTCGCACAAAAAGCTTAGGCCTAATCTGTCTAATATTTGGGGTTGATGTTGCCCCTTTGAATAAGCTTTATTTTGGTACCAATGTTTTGTTTATTGGTAAAAAAAAGAAAAAGTTATGGCTGTTTTATTCATCCAAACCTTGATACGGTAAGGGCCGGTAATCTTGATCAACTTTTTCTTATATAGCTCATGTAAAAAAAGCTAACATTTTAAAACGTCGTAACTTTCTCAATTTTCGACCGATTTTGATAATTTGGGTATCATTTTAAAGGTCTTGTCGGGCTCTTTCCAATGACATAAATTTCATTAGGATTTGACAAAAAGTACACATTTTTTTAAAATTTTATAACCACCCTAGTTTAAGTAGACACACAAGTAGACAAAGTAGACCTCGGCTCGTCCCCATCGTAATGTAGTCCTGTTCTTATAGAACTGGGACTACAAAAATGTGGTGTCAACAAACTGAAACTACAAGTACTCACTACTTGAAATAGTTACGAGTTAGTTACATTACAATATTTACATTTACAATGACAACACAGTTGAGTTCAGACTATCAGAGAGTTCAGTTGTGCAAGTCGAGAAAGATAAAACTAATTGAAAGCCACAACAGCGATCCAATGGTTCTGAAACACAGGTGGTGATATCAAGGTACCTTTTCTAATACACGAAACCTTCCACTTCCCATTCAGGTTTTGCACAAAAACTGCACAAGATGGCAAAAACAAGAGTGCCAACAGCAGCAACCCAAATTTGATCAAGAGCGCCTTCTCCATTTTGACGTTGAACTGTCTTGTCCTTCTTTGCAGAAGAGTATCATGGCCCTAGTCCACAGCTTGGAAACAGTACGAGAGACCAAATCTTTCTGGTACATGTAGTAGTGCTCAGTCATGTAGTGATCAGAGAAAGCAGGGATGTTATAGATCCCTGGAGAAAGGAAGAAAGAGAGAGAGAGAGAGAGAGAGAGAGAGAGAGAGAGAGAGAGAGAGAGAGAGAGAGAGAGAGAGAGAGAGAGAGAGAGAGAGAGAGAGAGAGATTTGAAACATTTGTTTATTGAGGTGGGAAAA
>CM065703.1:23544163-23551663 GCA_017654935.2 Phymorhynchus buccinoides
GAAAATGACTCAAAACCTTGCTCAAAACGCTTCTGGACATACATGAAGCACAAAAGGACCACAACAACTGGAATACCAGCCCTCAAGTCAGCTGGAAAGCTCATTACTGACCCCAAGCTGAAAGCGGTAGAACTAAGCAGCCCATTTTACAAAGCCTTCAGCGAGGGCAACACTTTCTCGGCGGCAGAATTCGGAAGTAGATGTACGATGCCCGACTCGCGCGACAACTTCCCCGCCATGGACAACATCACTATCAGTACCGTGGGCGTGGAAAAGCTCCTGGCCAACCTGAACCCCACCCTGAAAGCAGCTGGTCCAGATGGCATCGCCTCCCGCGTGCTGAGAGAGCTGTCCAAGGAAGTCGCCCCTATCCTTGCAACCATCTTTCAGTCTTCATTGAACTCGGGAGAGGTACCTACGGACTGGAGAGAGGCCCGCGTGCTGAGAGAGCTGTACAAGGAAGTCGCCCCTATCCTTGCAACCATCTTTCAGTCTTCATTGAACTCAGGAGAGGTACCTACGGACTGGAGAGAGGCGCTGGTGACCCCAGTGTTATAAAAGGCGAGCACTATAAGGCCTCAAATTATAGACCTATCTCCCTCACCAGTGTACCTGCCAAAGTCCTTGAACACATCCTCACAAGCAACATCATGCAACACCTTAAATCGAATTCCGTCCTGTCCAGTCAACAACACGGCTTCCGAAAGTGGATTGTATGATTGAATGCGCATCCGGTAAGTGGTCTTTGTGTAAATGGTCTCTATCAGTTTTGTTTTCAATCCTGATTTCAGGAGCATTCCTGAACTACTTTCGCCCATGTAAGATATGACTGTCCAGCTCATACACAGATCATTGTTTGAATTGCAGAATGTTAAAAGTGTGTATGAAGTGAATGTGAATAAAAAATTAAAAAAAATTGTGTGTGTGTGTGTGAATGTGAATAATATTAACTCATGGAAGTCTTAAACTTTAGTTTACTGACAAAGAAAAGTTGTATCTTGTATACAGCATGCATTTTTTTTTTTTAATGTTTATTTTTGTAATTACTTTGCAAGTCATATTGGGCATGTTTAAAAAAAATCATGTTGTATTGCCTTTTCCATGTAATTTTAGAATGTATTTGAAAATTATAACTGAATTCTCCTGAAAATAAATTTTATTGTTTGCTTTTATATTGTTGGAATACTTTATTGTAAGATATTTAACAAGTAATTATACTGTCTTTGCTGCAATGTGTGTGTGTGTGTGTGTGTGTGTGTGTGTGTGTGTGTGTGTGTGTGTGTGTGTGTGTGTGTGTGTGTGTGTGTGTGTGTGTGTGTGTGTGTGTGTGTGTTCGATTTTTTTTAAACTTTTGTGAAATGATTTTGAACTGCATTCCCTTAAGTTACGTTTGAAAATACATTATAAAAAAACCAAACAAAACACAACAAAAACACCATGTTTATGTTCTTGATTATGATAGTGTTCATTAAAAAAACACAAAAAAAACAAAGGCATGTGCATGCATGTACACAAACGCGCATGTGCACACCCACACACACACACACACACACACACACACACACACACACACACACACACACACACACACACACACACACACACATGCTCGCACGCACGCACACGCACACACACGCACACACACACACACGCACACGCACACACGCACACACACACACACACACCGTGCCCTTTCCAAATATCAATGGGAGATAATTAGCCTGTCTCCGGTTTTCTCTTGCTAGCATTTACTTCCCTTTCATTGAAAGCTGCAAACCTGAACCTTCTGTGAAGGGCCGTTATGCCAACACTCTCTTGTGACTTAATTATTTTCGACTTTAGTTGGCCGGTCATGGATTAGATTTGTGCTTTTCATTTATTTTATTTTATTACATAACCTTATTATTTAAAAAAAAAAGATTAAGGAAAGTTGGCTTAGTTTTTCATTAGAACAATGGTTATTTTAATAAAAGACGAGCAACCAAACTATCAAGGAGGCTTTATAATGAAAATTCTGAGCAATACAGATTTGTCAACTGTACATTTTTAGTGGACGTGTGGCTGGCCCTTCAGGGAGGTAAACCAGTCCGTCTTTGACAGTTCCATACACAGCAGAGGAGGCGACTGCTATTCTAGGGGGGCTGGGTTGAAATCTGTTGATGGCGGAAAAGCCTTGCCCAGGTCGCATCCCCACTCTCTGGGCCAAGAGGAATTTAGAAGGGAATTGACGGAACTGGAGAGGGTCCCACATTCCCGGAGTAAGGCCGACGTATCGTGATCTTCCCGAGGCTGCGGCACTTGAAGTCAGTGGAACATTAATACCCCCTGGTTGGAGAGTCATGGGTATTTTTTTGGGGGGTGCGTGCGTGTGTGTGCGTGCGCGCGCACGCGCGAGTGTGTGTGCGCGTGTGCGTGTGCGTGTGTGTGTGTTTTATTAAAAAAAAACCAACTACTGGATACATTTCGATAAAATTTCTTCGAGGGGTAAAACCCCCATTTCCGATTTTTTCTTTCAATATTATATAACCTTGCTGACCTTTGCTTGTTTGACACCCCCCAAAAAAAACCCACACACCCAACCCCACACCCAACAACACACACACACACCACACAAAAACGGTGACCAAAATATTCCACTTCCTGAGTAACAATTATCTTGTTAACCTTGTTTGTTGAATATTAAGATGACCCCAAACGAAACTTGTGTCTGAACGAAAATCCAGACTAACTCCAAATTATTTCTTCTTGGGCAATACCTTAGCCCTTCATACTCTCTCTCTCTCTCTCTCTCTCTCTCTGTCTCTGTCTCTCTCTCTCTCTCTCTCTCTCTCTCTCTCTCTCTCTCTCTCTCTGGCAGTCCAGACGAGCATTGATTCTGAATTGGAATATAATGAACCTAACCTTTTCGAACCGAAAGGTTTATGCAGTGATTGATCTTTTTTGTAATTGAGTGGGGAGGGATGGGGGTTAGGGGTGAGCCTCAGTAGAGGGTGGTGTGATACCCCTTGTTAGCATTTATGAAGATATTTGAGACTGGGTTTTTTTTGGTCACATATTGATCTTGGGCACGAGACTGTTAATAATCATGGTGGTTAGTTCACTTCTCTTTGGTGTGTAAGTTATAGTGCACAATTAGGTGGGTTTTTGTGTGTGGTAGGAAGCTAAACCAAAGACTGTGGTTATTTTGGCTTCCTTGTTTTTGACCTTGCCCAGATTTTGGCTTATTTTATGACTCGGAAACTTTTGGCTTCCTTCTTGATCCTAAAAATGTGGGCTTCCTTCTTGATCCTAAATTTTTGTTCGCTTCCTTCTTGATCCTAAACATTTTGGCTTTCTTCTGATCCTAAGCATTTTGGCTTCCTTCTTCATCCTAAAAAAAGGCTTCCTTCTTGATCCTAAAATCGTTGGCTTCCTTCGTGATCCTTAAAGTTTCGTCTTCCTTCGTGATCCTTAAAGTTTTGTCTTCCTTCGTGATCCTTAAAGTTTTGTCTTCCTTCGTGATCCTTAAAGTTTTGTCTTCCTTCGTGATCCTTAAAGTTTTGTCTTCCTTCTTGATCCTAAAAGTTTTGTCTTCCTTCGTGATCCTAAAAGTTTTGTCTTCCTTCGTGATCCTTAAAGTTTTGTCTTCCTTCGTGATCCTAAAAGTTTTGTCTTCCTTCGTGATCCTAAAAGTTTCGTCTTCCTTCGTGATCCTAAAAGTTTTGTCTTCCTTCGTGATCCTAAAAGTTTTGTCTTCCTTCGTGATCCTTAAAGTTTTGTCTTCCTTCGTGATCCTTAAAGTTTTGTCTTCCTTCGTGATCCTTAAAGTTTCGTCTTCCTTCGTGATCCTAAAAGTTTTGTCTTCCTTCGTGATCCTAAAAGTTTTGTCTTCCTTCGTGATCCTTAAAGTTTTGTCTTCCTTCGTGATCCTTAAAGTTTTGTCTTCCTTCGTGATCCTTAAAGTTTTGTCTTCCTTCGTGATCCTAAAAGTTTTGTCTTCCTTCGTGATCCTAAATGTTTTGTCTTCCTTCGTGATCCTAAATGTTTTGTCTTCCTTCGTGATCCTAAATGTTTTGTCTTCCTTCGTGATCCTAAATGTTTTGTCTTCCTTCGTGATCCTAAAAGTTTTGTCTTCCTTCGTGATCCTAAAAGTTTTGTCTTCCTTCTTGATCCTAAAAGTTTTGTCTTCCTTCGTGATCCTAAAAGTTTTGTCTTCCTTCGTGATCCTAAAAGTTTTGTCTTCCTTCGTGATCCTAAAAGTTTTGTCTTCCTTCGTGATCCTAAATGTTTTGTCTTCCTTCTTGATCCTAAATGTTTTGTCTTCCTTCGTGATCCTAAAAGTTTTGTCTTCCTTCGTGATCCTAAAAGTTTTGTCTTCCTTCTTGATCCTAAAAGTTTTGTCTTCCTTCGTGATCCTAAAAGTTTTGTCTTCCTTCGTGATCCTAAAAGTTTTGTCTTCCTTCGTGATCCTAAAAGTTTTGTCTTCCTTCTTGATCCTAAAAGTTTTGTCTTCCTTCGTGATCCTAAAAGTTTTGTCTTCCTTCGTGATCCTAAAAGTTTTGTCTTCCTTCGTGATCCTAAATGTTTTGTCTTCCTTCGTGATCCTAAAAGTTTTGTCTTCCTTCTTGATCCTAAAAGTTTTGTCTTCCTTCGTGATCCTAAAAGTTTTGTCTTCCTTCTTGATCCTAAAAGTTTTGTCTTCCTTCTTGATCCTAAAAGTTTTGTCTTCCTTCGTGATCCTTAAAGTTTTGTCTTCCTTCGTGATCCTAAAAGTTTTGTCTTCCTTCGTGATCCTAAAAGTTTTGTCTTCCTTCGTGATCCTAAATGTTTTGTCTTCCTTCTTGATCCTAAATGTTTTGTCTTCCTTCGTGATCCTAAAAGTTTTGTCTTCCTTCTTGATCCTAAATGTTTTGTCTTCCTTCTTGATCCTAAATGTTTTGTCTTCCTTTTGATCCTAAAAGTTTTGTCTTCCTTCGTGATCCTAAAAGTTTTGTCTTCCTTCGTGATCCTAAAAGTTTTGTCTTCCTTCGTGATCCTAAAAGTTTTGTCTTCCTTCGTGATCCTTAAAGTTTTGTCTTCCTTCGTGATCCTAAAAGTTTTGTCTTCCTTCGTGATCCTAAAAGTTTTGTCTTCCTTCGTGATCCTAAAAGTTTTGTCTTCCTTCGTGATCCTAAAAGTTTTGTCTTCCTTCTTGATCCTAAAAGTTTTGTCTTCCTTCGTGATCCTAAAAGTTTTGTCTTCCTTCGTGATCCTTAAAGTTTTGTCTTCCTTCGTGATCCTAAAAGTTTTGTCTTCCTTCGTGATCCTAAAAGTTTTGTCTTCCTTCGTGATCCTAAATGTTTTGTCTTCCTTCTTGATCCTAAATGTTTTGTCTTCCTTCTTGATCCTAAAAGTTTTGTCTTCCTTCGTGATCCTAAATGTTTTGTCTTCCTTCGTGATCCTAAAAGTTTTGTCTTCCTTCGTGATCCTAAAAGTTTTGTCTTCCTTCGTGATCCTAAAAGTTTTGTCTTCCTTCGTGATCCTAAAAGTTTTGTCTTCCTTCTTGATCCTAAAAGTTTTGTCTTCCTTCGTGATCCTAAAAGTTTTGTCTTCCTTCGTGATCCTAAAAGTTTTGTCTTCCTTCGTGATCCTAAAAGTTTTGTCTTCCTTCGTGATCCTAAAAGTTTTGTCTTCCTTCGTGATCCTAAAAGTTTTGTCTTCCTTCGTGATCCTAAAAGTTTTGTCTTCCTTCTTGATCCTAAATGTTTTGTCTTCCTTCGTGATCCTAAATGTTTTGTCTTCCTTCGTGATCCTAAAAGTTTTGTCTTCCTTCGTGATCCTAAAAGTTTTGTCTTCCTTCGTGATCCTAAAAGTTTTGTCTTCCTTCGTGATCCTAAAAGTTTTGTCTTCCTTCGTGATCCTTAAAGTTTTGTCTTCCTTCGTGATCCTAAAAGTTTTGTCTTCCTTCGTGATCCTAAAAGTTTTGTCTTCCTTCGTGATCCTAAAAGTTTTGTCTTCCTTCGTGATCCTAAAAGTTTTGTCTTCCTTCTTGATCCTAAAAGTTTTGTCTTCCTTCGTGATCCTTAAAGTTTTGTCTTCCTTCGTGATCCTAAAAGTTTTGTCTTCCTTCGTGATCCTTAAAGTTTTGTCTTCCTTCGTGATCCTAAAAGTTTTGTCTTCCTTCGTGATCCTAAATGTTTTGTCTTCCTTCGTGATCCTAAAAGTTTTGTCTTCCTTCGTGATCCTAAAAGTTTTGTCTTCCTTCGTGATCCTAAAAGTTTTGTCTTCCTTCGTGATCCTAAAAGTTTTGTCTTCCTTCTTGATCCTAAAAGTTTTGTCTTCCTTCGTGATCCTAAAAGTTTTGTCTTCCTTCGTGATCCTAAAAGTTTTGTCTTCCTTCGTGATCCTAAAAGTTTTGTCTTCCTTCGTGATCCTAAAAGTTTTGTCTTCCTTCTTGATCCTAAAAGTTTTGTCTTCCTTCGTGATCCTAAAAGTTTTGTCTTCCTTCGTGATCCTAAAAGTTTTGTCTTCCTTCGTGATCCTAAATGTTTTGTCTTCCTTCTTGATCCTAAATGTTTTGTCTTCCTTCTTGATCCTAAAAGTTTTGTCTTCCTTCGTGATCCTAAAAGTTTTGTCTTCCTTCGTGATCCTAAAAGTTTCGTCTTCCTTCGTGATCCTAAAAGTTTTGTCTTCCTTCGTGATCCTAAAAGTTTTGTCTTCCTTCGTGATCCTAAAAGTTTTGTCTTCCTTCGTGATCCTAAAAGTTTTGTCTTCCTTCGTGATCCTAAAAGTTTTGTCTTCCTTCGTGATCCTTAAAGTTTTGTCTTCCTTCGTGATCCTTAAAGTTTTGTCTTCCTTCGTGATCCTTAAAGTTTTGTCTTCCTTCGTGATCCTAAAAGTTTTGTCTTCCTTCTTGATCCTAAATGTTTTGTCTTCCTTCGTGATCCTAAATGTTTTGTCTTCCTTCGTGATCCTAAAAGTTTTGTCTTCCTTCGTGATCCTAAATGTTTTGTCTTCCTTCGTGATCCTAAATGTTTTGTCTTCCTTCGTGATCCTTAAAGTTTTGTCTTCCTTCGTGATCCTAAATGTTTTGTCTTCCTTCGTGATCCTTAAAGTTTTGTCTTCCTTCGTGATCCTAAATGTTTTGTCTTCCTTCGTGATCCTAAAAGTTTTGTCTTCCTTCGTGATCCTAAAAGTTTTGTCTTCCTTCGTGATCCTAAAAGTTTTGTCTTCCTTCGTGATCCTAAAAGTTTTGTCTTCCTTCGTGATCCTAAAAGTTTCGTCTTCCTTCGTGATCCTAAAAGTTTTGTCTTCCTTCGTGATCCTAAAAGTTTCGTCTTCCTTCGTGATCCTAAAAGTTTTGTCTTCCTTCGTGATCCTAAATGTTTTGTCTTCCTTCTTGATCCTAAATGTTTTGTCTTCCTTCGTGATCCTAAAAGTTTTGTCTTCCTTCGTGATCCTAAATGTTTTGTCTTCCTTCTTGATCCTAAATGTTTTGTCTTCCTTCGTGATCCTAAATGTTTTGTCTTCCTTCGTGATCCT
>CM065703.1:23569163-23571241 GCA_017654935.2 Phymorhynchus buccinoides
TTCTTGCGTACGTGGAGTGGTGTGGTTATTCGTTTCCACCCAAAAGGAAGAAGAAAAGCATAGTAAAAAAAAGGGGAAGGAAGGAGGAGGGAGGGGTTAGGGGTCGGGGTGGGGGTGGGGAACAACTGAAACGAACTGATGAGAGTGAAAAAAAAGTCTAGGGGAAAATAATGGGGATGGGGATGGGGGATGGCGGGATCGTGTTTTGGTAAGTTAAAAGGATTCCACGGTTTTATTCTTATCTCTATCTCCCTTATCTGCTGGCATTGGATATCAGTTTAACGATAAGTGACATCCTCCCTGGGTTAGCGAGCCATGGTCTGGAACCCTTTGCATTTATCTCCCTAAACAATGCTGCTGATGGCTTCTTTCCTACCTTTAACCTAAAGGGTTTAAAACGTTTATCTGAAATTTCCGCTTTATTTTTGTCCTCTCTCTGTGTGTCTCTCTCCTCTGTCTCTGGCTCTGTCTCTCTCGCCCTCTCTCTCTCTCTCTCGCCTCTCTCTCTCATCTCTCTCTCATCTATCTCGTCTCCAATCTCTCTCTCCTCTCTCTCTCTTCTCTCTGCTCTTATTCCCCCCTGCGTCTCTCTTATATGTCTCTCTACTTTCCCTTTCTCTCTGTCTGTCTGTTTTGTCTCTGTCTCTCTCTGTGTGTCTGTCTCTGGCTGCTGTCTGTCTGTCTGTCTCTCTCTTTCTCCTCTCTCTCTCTCTCTCTCTCTCTATCTCTCTTCTCTCTCATCTCTCTCTCGTCCTCCCTCTCTCGTGCTCTCTCTATCTCTTGCTTAATTTCGTAATCGATCTACTGATATTCGTTGTTTTGGCATCAATTCCTGACCTGCGCATTATGATAATCCCCCTTGACATTAGGACTGTACTTGTCAATGTCAATAAACATCTTCTCTCTCTCTGTCTCTCTCTCCTCTGTCTCTCTCTCACACTCTTTCTCCACCCCACCCCCTCCACCCGCCTCTCTCTCTCTCCTCTATTTCTCTCTCTCTCTCTCGGCTCCTCCTCCTCTCTCTCATCTACCTTCCTCTGTCTTCTCTTCAATTCGTCTCTCCTTCTCTCCTCATCTCTCGTCACTCTCCAGGCCCCCGTTCGGGACTTCAACCCATCATCTCCGTAGGAAATCATTTTCTTCTTGTCTCACTCTCCTTGGTTGGAGCTCAGTCTCCTCTCGTCTCTCTCTCTCTCACAGCTAGCTTAAATCTCATTAACCCTGAAATTCTTTTACATTTCGCGCTTCGCTCGCGTCTGGCCTCCGTCTCTAGGTTTTTCCTTAATTTCTCCTGGCTCCTCTGTGTCTCTTACCATTCACCCTCCACATCCGCTCCCTCTCTGATCTCATCTGTGTCTGTGGTCTCCTTTCTCTCCTCACGCCCCCCACCCCTATCACCAGGTCACGTACCTTGAGCCTTTGATCTGCCCCGCCCCAGCCCCCCACCCCGCCCGCCCTCCACACCGCCCCTGTCCTTCTCCGTCGTTTTCCTTACCATTCATTGTATAGCGCCGTTACCTAAGCCTGCTTTCGTCATCTGTCTTTGACGGATCGCATTTTTTTCGCTGTCGGTTTTATCGCCACCTTTGACACCGGCCCTGCTTAAGATCTCTGTCTTGTCTGTGTGGCGTCTGTCTCTCCTGTCTGTTTCTCTGTCTGTCTCCATTCTCTCTCTCTCTCTCTCCATTCTCTATCTCTCTCGTCTTCTCTCAGAGGTGTCCTCTCGTCTTCGTCATCTCTCTCTCTCGACTCTCCTCTCGTCTCTTATAATGCAGGGGTTTTTTTGGGAAAAAGGATTGTAAGAACAGTCCTTGTCCTAAATCCTTTATTTAATAAAGTTTTCATGGGGGGTTTTTCACTGAGTGCAACGCACACTGATACACATATAACAATAACCAAAACCCCAAAAACAAAATGTGTGTGTGTGTGTGCGCGCGTGTATGTGTATGTGTATGTGTGTGTTCATAAGTGTTAAGTGTTTTTTTGAGGATGTAATTAAACGAGATCGCATGGGGGGGGGGGGGGGGGGGGGGTGGGATGGGGGGGGGGGTAGAGGGGGGGGGGGGGGGGGGGGGGGG
>CM065703.1:23571741-23574241 GCA_017654935.2 Phymorhynchus buccinoides
TCAGTGGGTTCCCAGAGCGCTTCGCTGGGTTCCGCAGAAGCGCTTTGGTGGGTTCCCAGCGCGCTTCAGTGTTTCCCAGAGCGCTTTGGGGGTTCCCAGAGCGCTTCAGTGGTTTCCCAGAGCAGCTTCGGTGGGTTCCCAAAGCAGCTTCGGTGGGTCCCAGAGCGCTTTCGGTGGGTTCCCAGAGTCTTCAGTGGTTCCCAGAGCGCTTTGGTGGGTTTCCCGTAGCGCTTTGGTAGGTTTCCCAAAGCGCTTCGGTGGGTCCCCAGCGTCCTTGAAGCACCATCCCCTCCAGCCAGGTTTGACAACAGACGTGATGGTATGTTTGGGCAATCTTGAAGGATATGCTCCGGTGGTCTGTACTATGCCGTTGCCACAGGGGCACTCATTGGTGCGAGACGGTTAATCCTGTGGAGGTGCCAAGAATTCATTTTGTGTGTGGTATTTTTGCAGTGGCTTCTGTCTTATTTATGGGGTTTTTGTTTTTGTTTTTTGTTTTTTAAAAATTCAGGAGCAGCCTCCTTTTCTCGTCTTCCCATATTTTTATATCCCTATCACATCCTCACGGAAAGAGTCGGAGTGTGGCTGCCCAATGTGGCGGGGTAATCTAAAACGGTCACACACACAAAAGCAAAACGTAATGTGCTGATCCCTAGCTGGTGCGTTTATACCTTTAGTGTTCAAGTGCTTTGGCTGTTGTGATGATCCCTGGAGTCTTTTAGCTAGGGTAACGGGGACCCAATCAGCAAGCAAGCATCCCTATCCAGCACTTGGTACCTGGTGACTTGGCCATTGTCGTCAAGGGTCTTAGTTTTGTCGTTTGCTTTCAACGAAACAGAAGCCTGTCAAAAATCGGTTTGAAGTAGCCTTTTTGTTGTCCGTGAAATTCAAAAACCTCGTATCTCAATTTTTGGTAGTTTTGAGAAAAATGAAAAAAAAACTGTTTTAAAAATTAACCATGTTTACCACAATTGATTAACTATGATGAATGTGTTGTTCAAGACATTGCGAGTTTTGTCCAGCATTTTGTTAAAATTACTTTTTTCTTTTTTTTTAACACTTAAAAAGAACGAAGATCCGAGGTTTTTGTCCTTAACTAGATCTGAATTTGGGACTTACGAGTTTTTCTTCCATTTTCATAACCTCATTTACCCCAGATAGAAAGTGATAAGATATGCTGAGCTTTTGGTGGAAGGTGGCGGAAAAATTAGAATGCTGACTATGTATCTAACTAAAAATATAAAAAAATCGATGTACGAGGTTTTGGAATTTCACCGACGATTTATTTCTTTAGATTCAGGGGGGACAGTGGCCCTCTCCCACCAACAGGGATGTGCTGCTCCTGTATCCCACCAAGGGATTCAGCAGCTCATGGACGCAGGCATCAGAATATGCCAGAGGATCAGAGAATTTCACGAGGATTAAAAATTTCTGACAGAGGATTGGCTTCCCTTGTCAAGGTTTTGCCTTTACATTGAGTGTTATCTTTTCTGTTAAACAGCATTTTAAAGTGATTTATTTACTGTATTGAGCCTTTTTTGTGATGTTGGGAACTCATTTCAGTGTTGTCCCTCTTCAGTCTAGGGCCTTGAATGGCCCTTTTAACCGCGGTTTTCAGAAACACAATGAGTAATAAGACACAACACACAATTAGCATAAAGGTATAAGACACTATGAGCATAAAGGCACAATACACAATGAGTAATAAGACACAACACACAATGAGCATAAAGGTATAAGACACTATGAGCATAAAGGTATAAGATACTATGAGCTTAAGACACAACCATGGGTGCTACTCTTTCATTTTTTTACACTGATTTCAGTATTTTTTATTTTTACCAGAAACTGAACTTCAGGGTTTTTTTATTCATAAAAAAACACAAAAATTGACCATGAGCGATTTGGGGCGTTTTGAACTTTGTTGTTCTATCTTGGAAGTTTACAAAGGCAATGTAATCATTTTACAAGGCTTATCAGACTCAAACTGTCTGTCTATCATTTTAACTGTCTGTCTATCTCGTTATCTCTCTCTCTTAAGTTGACCCCCTGAATCGTCCGACGGGGCTCTGCCCCTGTACCCTGCTGGGGCCATGGGTCCCTGGACCCCCGCCTTTCAGTTTTTTTCATTTTGGGGGATTTGCACCCATGCACAACACGCAAGGAGTGTAAAGACACATCACAGTCATTATGCGCACCAAAAAATTCTCCTGATCCTAATAAAAAATGTAACCCTTTCACCGCCAGCCATATTTCAGCCAAAACTTTCCATTAAATTGACCTGTGTATAGAACAAAATCCATCTGCAGTATTGGGGATTCTTCTGTGACAGATATAAAATTAGGTCTATCCTTACTTCCCAAAACTAAGACAATAGGGTCTTTGGATAATAGACCCTGATTTGATGCCTTTTTAGTGACATAGGTGTTAAATCACTGTGGTGCTAAAATGCGACTTAGGTGGTGAAAGGGTTAAAGTCCAATGCCACAAAAGTTATCAC
>CM065703.1:23579241-23607504 GCA_017654935.2 Phymorhynchus buccinoides
CTCCCATGGCAGACCACAGGCAACACCATGCAGGAGGTATGTGTCTCTGTATGTGTGTGTCTCTGTGTACTTCATTGAGGCCTGGTGCCACTACCAGACCTTGCTGGGGGTGTTTGAGCCCTCGGACATGGCCTACTGCTCTCCCATGGTGGACCACAGGCAACACCACGCAGGAGGTATGTGTGTGTCTCTGTGTGTGTGTGTGTACTTCATCGAGGCCTGGTGCCACTACCAGACCTCGCTAGGGGTGTTTGAGCCCTCGAACATGGCCTACTGCTCTCCCATGGCGGACCACAGGCAACACCACACAGGAGGTATGTGTGTGTCTGTGTGTGTGTGTGTGTGTGTGTGTGTGTGTGTGTGTACTTCATCGAGGCCTGGTGCAACTACCAGTCCTCGCTAGGGGTGTTTGATCCCTCAGACATGGCATACTGCTCTCCCATGGCGGACCACAGGCAACACCACGCAGGAGGTATGTGTGTGTGTGTACTTCATCGAGGCCTGGTGCCACTACCAGACCTTGCTGGGTGTGTTTGAGCCCTCGGACTTGGCATACTGCTCTCCTATGGCGGACCACAGGCAGCACCACGCAGGAGGTATAATTATGTAACATATTTTACCGACTTGCCACTCACTATGAGGCGATACTTTTCCCCCCAGCCTGAGACCTTTACTGTCTACGCCTTATAATATAATGTATTAATAAGAAACTATAATAACAAAATCAGAATGTTGTGTAAATTTCCCTGGGTGCGTCTTGTAATAAGGTGCGTCTTATCATCACAAAAATATGGTAGTCCTGAAAGCAAGTAGCATATTTTACAGACTAAGGCGCCTTGAGCGCCTTGTATAAGCTTTAAGCTTGTGCTCGTTCTCATTTATGTTGCTGCTTTACTATGTGATTCTCAATAAAAAATTTGTTTAAACCAGACTATAAGGCGATACTTTTTCTTTCCCAGCCTGGGACCTTTACCGTCTACGGCTTATAATATAATGTATCAATAAGAAACTATTTATAGCAAAATCAGAATTTTGTGTGATATTTGTGGGGTGCGTCTAATTATAAGCATTAGGGTGTGTGCACATTAGATCCACAGTGTACAAGTTCCGTACAGAAACCCCATTCACTTCCCATAAGAAATAAGCAGACGCGGAAACTCATCCACAATCCCATCCACTTATTTCTTCTTCTTCTTCGTCGTCGATCGCTCAGAGAGTTTCCTGTCAATTATGAGCGCAGAAACCTTTTTTTTGGGGGGGGGAAAGTGTTTCGTAAAAAAAGGCAGGAGAATGGACTGGTAAGGCAGAAAGATAGTAGATGACAGTAAGCAAAGGGAAAAGGCAGAATCAAAGAGAGTGACAGATTAGAGGAAGTTACAAGCACAGTAACTTCCAGAAGGTGGGGGAACTATTTATAATTTTAATAAAACGGTATCCCCAGGTGGGTTATTTCTTATAATAAATGAATGGGGTTTCCATTTGGAACTTGCAGATTGCGAATCTAATGTGCACAGCCTTGTATAGTCTGTAAAATGTGGTATCCTTTTTGAATCTTTTTAATTTTCTGCTCTTTTGTATTGTGGACAGGGGGCACTCAGATGGAGATGGAGATTGTTCGTCACCTGTCTCTGCCTCCCAGTGACACACCAGAACCGCTGCGCTTCCGCAACTTCATCTACCTCACGCAGGTGAGTGCTGCCTCAAAATCACCGCCCTAAGTGTTTCTGGTTTTTTCCCTGTCCCATCTTCTGGGCCGTACAGTGGCATTGCTCCTCACGCCACTCATTCCCAATTCACCGCCACACCCCAGTTTGACAGGTCACAGAATCTGAAGCCAGCAGTCCAAAGGGAGTTACCGTAATTTTCAGGTTATAAGGCGGTTTTTTTTAATTTTAAATTCTGCTATTAAACGAGAGCGCCTTATTAGTGAACAAAATCATGAGAAGACAGGCAGCGATTGCCGTACTCAGTACAGTCTACTGTAAGTCAGACATCGAAACTGGTCACGAGTCGCCGATACGACGAATACTCACATTAAAATGCTTCAAAATCCCTATTATCGTCCGAGATACCGTCCAACAGATGCCATAACCCTTCATTGGATGTAAAAAGCATCGTTGTAGAGCTTAAATTTAGGTTAAATTGCTATCAATTCTATCAGCTTTTCGCGAAGAATTGTCCAAACACAACAACAGGAAGTCGCACAAACGGAAGTTTGATTATTTGAAAGGGGAGCCAACTCTCGGTTTATGACAGCAGTAATGGCGGTCAGTAAGCATTTACAGGACGCATACGGGCTTCAAAGTTTTACTTTCTTTTTTGAGGTGCCTTATAAACGAGGGTGCCTTTTACTTGGATTTTTTTCAGATTTTTCTTGAAAATTGCCCTATTCGCCTTATGCACAGCAGCGCCTAATGATCCGACAAATATGGTAATCTATGTTAAAGTTAAAGTGTGCTCAAAATGCATCTTTGAAGTATCACAAAATTTTTTTAGCTGCTTGCTTACATGATCACTTCTAATGCATTGATGTCCTATTGATTATTTAAAAATCAGCCACTCATATGTCAGTATCGTAATGAATGATATACAGTATCTTTAGCAATATCTAACTGCTTGCCGCTTGACTTCTATTATGTCTTATTGTTTGTTTATTAGTCAGCCACTCACCTCTCAGTAATTTGATAAGCTACGTGTACACAGTGGATCAACAATGGTGTTTACAACCACAGACCAATACGTCAACATGTTTCCCAGGCCTACAGGAAATTACTGAAGAAATTTAATAGGGATAACAAAATGTATGTACACTTTAATACTAATTATTTTTTTTTACATGATCATGATAATGTTGCTGTTTTTTAAAACTTTTGTTCACAATATTTCACGAGGGAAAAAAAGCAAACAAGAAGCAAAAAGCAAATCAATATGTAAAGAAGACGAACAAACAGACCAACACGACACTTTTACTTTTTTTGTTTTCCTTTGATCAGTCATTTTGTTAGTCAATCTCCTGTGCAATGCAGATCAACCAAGCCATGTCGATCAAGTCCCAGACAGAGCATTTTGTTTTATTTAAAATCAGCCAGTTTTCAGTCCGTTTTGTGCTGATTAATTTTAGTCATGTTGTCTTATTAACTTGATCGCATCGCAGCCATTATTCGAAGCTGCGAACCTAAATATCGCACGATTTTGAATTATTTAAAGATCTCAAGAAATCACTCCAGCCGTACATACAAACAAAACAGACATAAACGAAAAGAGAAATGGAAGATTAAATTTTTTTAACTGTGGGTATAGAAATAGGGAAATGGCAGTTCATGCTTTTGATATAAAAACACTTTATAGAAAGGCTTTTTACAGAACCTGGTTTCCCCAGTACAAGCGGCAAAGTAAGATGCATAAACGTTGTCTAGGGGAGCGAAGCGAGTTTAGAAATGACCAAATTAGGGTGGGCTTTCAGATTTTTTACTTCCCTTGAAGTGAATTTGTCAAGCTGATAGATTTATATTTCTTCCGCATGCAATACGGCCGTGTACACACATATGCTGAGATTCCGTGCGGAAATCCCACGCGTAATCCTTAAATAAGTGGAAGACAGAAGGGTAACAATGTGCGGATTGGGGGAAATTCGGACACGTGCGCAAATCCTTTCCCTTCTTTCTTTTACTTATTTGCGGATTGCGCACGGGTTTCCGCACGGAATCTCCGCATATGTGTGTACTCGGCCTTAGGCGATTCGTCCTCAATGATGACGTCACATTTTATTGTATGCGGAAGGATGCGATTGAGTTATGATGTACGTGTGTCCTGCGCGATGCAGATCAACCAGGCCATGTCGATCAAGGCTCAGTCGGAGCACTACCGACGTCACCAGGGGGCGGTGTTGGGCGACGGGCGAGGGCTGACCATGGGGGCGCTGTACTGGCAGCTGAACGACATCTGGCAGGCCCCCACCTGGGCCTCCATCGGTGAGGCCTGCTTCGTCGTCTGTTAGTAGTTGGACTGAGAAAAGGATCGACAGATTCCTGTTAGTACTTTTGGTAGCATTACTCCAAATGTAAGCAGATTTCTCTTATTCTTTTTCAGACACTTACATTATATGTTCGTTTGTCCGTCCCAAGGGATGATGACCACAGACCTGTTTACCATTCCGGTTTAGCCGGAATTATTCCGGAAATTTGCTAAAATTCTGGGTAAAATAGTAAATTCCGGGTGAACGCTGAAAATTCCGGATTTCGAAAAACCGTCTATTATTTGTTTCCGTTCGTAGGAAAAGACGCAAGGGTTGACCGAAACGTGTACCTAACACGCTACGTCATCAGAAAAGGGGTTGTGCTTGACGTCACATGCATTAAATGCTGCATTTTCATTGGTTAAACTAAAGGGGTGAAATAATGTTTTTATTTTGGTCGATCTATTTCGGGACTGAGCAAATGGCGGCCAGACTTTTACTGTCGATTCGAAGAGCTTTCCAGGCAGTTTTGTAATGGTAGAGATTGTAATTAGGGCTTGAAATGAGTCAATTTAGATTATATTATCACTGGAAAATACGATGATGTGAGAATTTTGAAGTTTTCAACGGAAAATGAAGTCAATATTGATCGCGATGGCACCGAGTTGCAACTTGGCATCCGCCGGTCTGCGGCCGAGTGATTTTTCTCTGTCCCATCGTGGACATTTCCAGGTATTTTGCTTTTTCCAGCTTGTTTTATACTAAAATTGACTAAGAATTAGTGACTGAATTTACTAATAAAACTTTTCTGGCAAAATTGAGCCAAGAAATCATCACAATATTGAAAATCGACGCCGATGTTCGCGGAAAGGAGAAGAACAAGAAACCGCTTTATCGCGAGTCGTGTACAGATCATGTGAATTACACGCACACACTCACACACGCACACACAAACACACACACATAAACACACAATTATTGACACCAACTCGTTCATGACCCCCTTCGGTAGTCACAGCAACTGCGCCTCATGACTGACCCACATACAACCCAACACGCAGACACAAACACCCTCAATCACACAACGTACGCACTCAGACAGACACACAGACACGCACACAAACACACACTATGCGTGCACACACAACCCCAGACCAAAATACACACAAGCACACATTCATTCTCACACCACACAACACGGGCACAACACACACACTCACACACACACACAAGCACACACACACACACACACACGCACGCACCACAAAACACAGCAGCAAACCTCTTAAATCAATCTTCCTCAAGTGCACACAACGATAGATCAACTGATCAAATATTTAGGCGCAGCAGGAAAAAGATGGGTTTTAAGAGAGGGTTTTGAATGAGGAGACTGAGTTGGACTGGTCGGAGAAGGAGAAGGCAGAGAATTCCACAGAGATGGTTGCTTTGATCAAGAAAAAGAACGTTGCCACAGATTTGAGACGGATGGAGGGATGGAAAGGAGACGGAATCAAAGACAACGTGTTGTCGACTGGGACATAGAGAGGAAGAGATAGAGAGAGATCTGGGGAGCTTGATCATTCAGTGACTTGAAGGCAAGGAGGATAATTTTGTAGTCATACGGATTGAACCTGGAGCAATGTAGGGAACGCAGAACGCGGAGTGATGTGATCGTACCTAGGGAGCGAGAAAATGATACGAGCAGGCATTAGCTGACCCGTTGGAGCTTTGAGCAGATGAAATTGATGGACACCAGCAAGAAGTGAGTTCAGTAGTCAAGCGAGACAGGATCAAAAGCACATACAGAGTTCTTTCAGGGCAGATCTGAGAGAGGAAGACGGATGGAACTAATTCTTCGAGAGTTTCCTAGATAGCAAGCCTTGCAACATTTGGAACATGCTGTTTGAAAGAAGGGTTTGGTCCAAAGTAAACACCCATATTGTCGTACGGATGCCAATAGCTTTGATCTCAATGCCATCAATGTCTACAGAACCTGGAGAACTGAGTTTTTAAATTGTGTGTTAGAGCTACAAGAATCATCTCTGTCCTTATCAGCATTCAGTTTGCAGTTTGTTTGTAAAACTCCATGTTTTAACAAGCAGAGATTGCACACTTAGAAGAATAAATCATTTTGATCTAATTGACTTCAGGTGGTAAGAATGTACAAGTTGATTGTCATCAGCAAGCTATGATTGTAGAATAGAATGACTGGTTGATTGATGGCGGAGAAGAGGTTGGGTATAAAGGAACAAAAAGGATATGGGCCTAGGACTGAACCTTGGGCACAACCGAACTGAAGACCTTTTTGGAAGAGATATGGAGAACCTTGACAACAACTTTCCTGTGTGCGATCAAGAGAGTAGGAAGAAACCAGGAAAGAACAGCCCTCATGATAGACCAAAGGAGGTGTGCAGGCTAGAAATGAGGATGGAGTGGTCAATAGTGTCAAACGCTGCAGAAAGATCAAGGAGAGAGAGAAGAAAACCTTGTTTTCATCCAAAGGCAGTGCGCGCATGGGTCTATCGTTATCTTTAGAGGGCGTCTCCGTACTGTGACCGTGCTGCGATAGCAGACTGGTTTGGAATAGTAGAGATCATTTACCTGAAGATGGTCAGACGGCTGTTTAAGAACCACCTTTTCGTAGCTTAGAAAGGAATGAAAGATTAGAGACAGCCGATAGTTCTTTATATTTTCAGGATCAAGACTATGCTTCCTTAAGAGAGGTTTGACAACTGCAGAGATTTTGAAATGAGTTGGCAAGCGGCCTAACATAGAGATTCATTGATGATGGATGGGTAAAGTAAGGAAGGAGATCATCAAGACACTGGGCGAAGAGAGATTAGGGTAGAGGGTCTAGTTTTCACAGGTTTTTTAGTCTGAGATTCGGATCAAAATCTTCTTACCCTCATCAGTGGAAACAGAACGGAACTCAGACCACATACTGCCAGAAAAGGAGGATCAGGGACAGAGTCAAGTTGATGGTGGAGCAATTGGAATCAAGATTGTGACGGATGGTGGCTATCTTGCTGTGAAAGAAATCAAGACAACGTTTGAGGGATTTCAGACGCAGGATAAAAGAAGAAGTTAGACGGTGTGGACTTTGGTTTACCAAGGAGGGAGTTGCTAACTAAAAAATTGACGTAAGTGTGTACAAGCAGAATTTGGCATTCAAACAAATCATTGGGCCCTTATCTTAATGTCAGACACAATTTTGTCATGCTCTAAATCTGTTTTGTGAATTTCAAGTTCCAGTCTTAACCCACTGCTGGCGCTCTGCACGGCGGCGTTCTCGTTTACCCTGAGTCACCTCAGGTGCCACAGAAGCATACCACGGTGATGGAGGCCTACTAGAGATCTTGCGACGGATGACAGGGACGTGGAGGTCGAGTAGACTGGTCAGGAGTGGTGGAGCTGGTCGGCAGAAGGCTATAGAGATGAGTCAAGTCTGGCCCTGAGGTCAGACATGAAGGCAGTGATGTCGATGGATGAGATCTTCCTGGTCTCAGCATACACAGGAGGGCATGAAGGGTGAGATAAACGGAGGCAGGAAAGAACACAGTGATGGTCAGAAAAGTCCAGGAAGGAGTCAGGAGCAGTGGACCGCAGGACGTCTTCGTCGTCACGTCTGACGATAACCAGGTCAAGGGTGTGACCTTTCTGGTTGGTGGGGAAGGTCACAGCCTGGTGCAGGTCGAAGTCATCCAGCAGTGCGGTGAAGCGGAGGGTGAAGGGGTCAGTGGGGACATCAACCGTGACATGAATGTTGAAGTCTCCCATGATGATTGAAACACTGCTGATAGTGTTGCAGTGCTCCAGCAAAGAGGGAAACTCGTCGAGGAAGAGCGAGTCAACAGAATTTCTTGTTTTTCTTGTTGGGAGGGGGGCGGTAGAGGCAGAAAAGCTGTAGGCAGTGCTGACGGAGGAGTAACGGAGAGCTGGGCCAGTTCAATGGAGGAGGTGGAATTGGGAATATTTAGGTAGAGGGAGAGGAGATCAATGGATACGGGGGGGAGTTTCGGCACATCCTTTTCTCCTCCTTTTTTTTTTGTCTCAACTCTCGCTCCGCTCGTAGTATGATTTCCGTGGGATCGCTCAAGGGGTGGGTACGGTGCAGTCTCCATGCCGAATGGTCAAAGTCTAATGACACATGATGTCCCCGTGGTGACAAAGGGATTGATGCTTGCATTCTGCCTCCGTTTTGAGCTTCTAATCTTTTTGGTCAGTTGAAACCGTTAATCTGCTGCACGAGAGTTGTTCACGCACGCACCAAGAAGGGACAATGCCCGTACCTGACAGTGAAGAGCAGAGGAGCACGGAGATGTTATTAGCCGAGGGGACGAGAAGAGATCAGCGCTATGTTATTAGCTTCATCACTTCGTAATTCCACTGAGTGACCAGGATTCAGTGATGCAGAAAATATCAACATCGTTCTCTACAATGAAATAATGAATAGAAGAACGTTTCTGTGGGACGCCAACGGAACGGGGGTTAAACTGGGCAACAATAACATTAGCATCTTTTGTGGGCGAAGCAACGGGAACAGTAAGTAAGTTATGAAAGTTAACTGTACTCATCCGTTTTGGTAGGTGAAGGGGGAAGGCGAGGAATTGAGCAGACGACAGAAATCTTCCGTTGCTTCCTTTTCCCTCCTCTGCAGCCTCGCGTGCGTGGAAGATTAATCCCTATACGCAGATGACGTAGCGTGGCAACAAGGGCAGAGTCAGGGGTCGAAGGTTGTACAGCCAGTAACTCATTGCGGCTGTACTGTAGTGGGGGGGAGGGGGGCTGGCAGAATGGTGGCGCACGCACGCGTGTTGCGTGCGTGTAGTGGTCAGGCAGAGGGAAGGAAGAGGGAGACTGAAGAAAAAGGATGGTAGGCAAAGGCATGGCGTTGTTTGGCCGGTGCTGGAAACATGGCTGGCTTGGAGAATCCAACAAGCCAACCAGTCTCGTCAAGAAAATAAACCAAATTACTCTCATGTCCGGAGGCAGAGAGGCACAGAAAGCAGACCAAAATAATGTGCAGTTCATCACGAACACACAGACACAAAACAACAACTCAAGCACTACTGGAAACACACCAACAAAAAAATATTGACGAGAGTAAATGATTCAGCCGGCTAGGCGAAAAACTCCCGCTAATGCTGGGTAAGGGTAAACAGGCCCCCTGTGACCATGCTTCAACAGTTCGTCCTTTTGGAAATCTAGGATGCTGGATGAGTTCGCATATATGGCTAGTGGGGCCAATGCGAGCCAGGAAGGATCTCCGGCAGTGAGGACAGGAGAAAGAGTTGAGGGGATCTGACGGGGGTTGCAGAGCTAGTGAGGCCAATGCGAGCCAGGAAGGATCTCGGACAGTGAGGACAGGAGAAAGAGTTGAGGGAGATCTGTCGGGGTTGCAGAGCTAGTGAGGCCAATGCGAGACAGGAAGGATCTCTGATAGTGAGGACAGGAGAAACGGTTGGGGGGGATCTGTCGTGTTTTCGGAGCTGTGACCCCCCCCCTCTTTGGGGGGTTTTTTTTAGGCGGATCTTGCGTGCCTCACGCTTTGCCTGCAATGTCTCGATAAGGTGCGACTTGAAGTTGGTGGCTCCCTTTGTTACTGCACCACGCCATGCTGGTCTGTTCCACTTCTGTGCCAGAGTTTCCCATGAGGAGACATTGATGTTACAGGTCTTTAAGGACACTTTGAGGGTATCCCTAAATCTCAACTTTGGTCTACCAAGACTCCGTGCACCTGTCTTCAGCTCTCCATAGAAGAAACGTTTTCGTAATCTATTGTCAGACATTCTGACAATATGCCCAGCCCAGCATAGTTGTGACTTGTGGAGTAGTGTGAAAATACTAGGCATGTCCGTCTGGTCAATAATTTCAGTGTCAGGGATTTTTTCCTGCCATTTCACTCTCAAGATCTCGTGGAGACAGTTGATGTGAAAGCGGTTGAATTTCTTCGCATTGAAGAAACTCAACATGTATATCGATACAAATTTGTACTGTGTTTTTCAGACTATAAGGCACACGTTGTTAATATGGTGCTACCCTCCAGATTTCACAACAAAATTAAGATTTTGTTACTACATATTCTTACTAATTCATTAATCTTATAGTCCGAAAAAGATATGGTGCCACATACAAAGTACTCACGCATACACGGCAAGGCACACACACACACACACACACACACCACACACACACAACACACACACAGAGGAGTTAAAACCTACGAAACAAACAACAAAATTGAACATCAATGAAAATGAAATCTAACCCATGACCCAAATGTTCACTATGACACAAACTTTCATTTCTTATTTATTTTTACATTCATTAACTTATTTATACATTTGGGCGTTTGCTCATTTATTGACACTCTGAATGTTCAATGATGGAGTCTTTGATTATTTACGCTACCAAGTGATGTCATCAAAGTCATGACCTCACACTAATTTGACGTCGTTATCCTCAGTCCATGGATCAGTAAAGAGGGCCGGGGTCCCTCGAAACAATTTGCTCCGGTTTAATGTGGTGTTTTTAGGTTTTTTTATGTCTATATGAACTTCTTCTTTTTTCAGACTACAGTGTGCGGTGGAAGATGCTGCAGTATTTCGCTGTGAAGTGCTTCAGCCACTATATATCATCAGGCATGTTAGACCTCCGCGAATCGCGGAAAATCCGCGACGTGAATTGAAAAAAAGAAGAGAAAAAAAGCCAGGGTAAAAATTCGCTCAGGTGCGTAAAAATTACGTGCGTTAAGACCTATGCAATCGCTTCGCGGAACCGGATGTGAATGACTGAACAAGCAACTTCCCGCCGAAGTTAGCAGTCGTGTGCGGCCACACGTTTTCCAGATTTGTGATCCTAGTGCTTCTTTTTCTCTTCTTCATTTTGACGCCCAACTTCATTATTTTAGTTTGAGTCGACATCTTTCACATGAAATGCAGAATCGGTTGGATATTCTTCCGCGAAACACACTTTGCCCCCACTACCATACCATGCCTGATCATGTATTTTTCCTCCTTTCAGACTACAGTGTGCGGTGGAAGATGCTGCAGTATTTCACGGTGAAATTCTCCAGCCCCTATATATAATGTATTTTTCGTCCTTTCAGACTACAGTCTGCGGTGGAAGATGCTGCAGTATTTCACGGTGAAATTCTTCAGCACCTATATATAATGTATTTTTCCTCCTTTCAGACTACAGTCTGCGGTGGAAGATGCTGCAGTATTTGACGGTGAAGTTCTTCAGCCCCATACATGTATTTTTCCTCCTTACAGACTACAGTCTGCGGTGGAAGATGCTGCAGTATTTCGCGGTGAAGTTCTTCAGCCCCGTGCTGGTCTCCCCTGTCCTGGACGACGATTTCCTCGACGTCTTCGTCGTCATCGACGGCATCCCCACCTCGGAGTGGCGCCACCCCGGCACTGGGCGGCTCGGCATGCGGCCCGTGTCAGAGTTCGGGGACATTGTGCGCGGCTCGCACGACAGGGAAGACGCCCTTGACCTGACCCGAAAGGTCGTGTCAGAGGTCAACGGGCTGCTGAAGGTCGCCCTGTATTCCTGGAGGAACTTTCGGCCTCTGCGCGAATGGACCGTGCCTTAGTGAGGTGGGTGGTGATGGAAGATATGTGTAGAGTGGCATAGTGGTAGCGCGTTCGCTTCGTGTCAGGTAAACCCGAGTTCGAACCTGGGTACAGAGGATTTTTCCGCTCACTTTGCACTAGGCCTTACGGGTCCGAACGTGGATTCTTTCGGATGAGACGATAAACCCGAGGTCCCGTGTGCCCATGCACTTAGCACACGATCTCAAAATGTAGTGTGCTTAACCTCTTTATGTCTTTTCTCAGCTGAACAGCACAGCAGAGTCGGTGTTTCGTGGCAATATCACCGACATGATGAAGGAGGCGGGCTGCCCCTCCAGGAAGGAGTGCTTCATTCACACCACGGCCAACGATGCTTCTACTGACAACTGGCTCTATCTGGCTGAGCTCAAAGACTCTGCACTGCAGAAAGCCGATGTCTCTGTGAGTATGAAGAATGATTATCAGTGTTTTATGATGGTATTGTGTTGATCCTTCTGCCCACAACTGGCTCTATCTGGCTGAGCTCAAAGACTCTGCACTGCAGAAAGCCGATGTCTCTGTGAGTATGAAGAATGATTATCAGTGTTTTATGATGGTATTGTGTTGATCCTTCTGCCCACAACTGGCTCTATCTGGCTGAGCTCAAAGACTCTGCCCTGCAGAAAGTCGATGTCTATGTGAGTGTTGCAAAGTAAAAGAATTATCATTAATTTCTGGTATAAAGTCACCTATACTTTCCCACCCTCACTCCTTTTATACAGACAGTAAAAACTCACGACACACACACACATACGCACACACCACACACACACACACAACATATCTCCACTTCCTCTTTCCCTGACCCCCACCTATTCCCTCCCTGGCAAGGCTTTGATGATCCTGTCTTTCCAATTTATACTCGTTTTTCTCTCTCCTTAACTCCCGGACGAATTCCCAAGTATACTCAGAACAGCGATTTTTTAGTCTAAACTTGTCTAACCTGGGTGAATTTTTCAATCCAAACCACGTTTCTTGAGTTATTTCCTCTCATCACGTGTTCACTTTCGTTTCACATGTGTTGTACTTCTATCACAATTTGTATGTTAAAACTGTCCCAATAAATCCGGCCCTAGACAGCCTCGAACAAAAACATTGGTTTTTACGTCCTCTCGGTCTGGAACAGACACTATGGGAACATTTGTAGATACAAAATGGTGGGAACAGTACTGGAGGCAATGCCGGGGACGAGGGGAGGCAGTGCAACACCAGTAAAGTCCCCCGATTTTTTTTAACAATACAGATAGGTGTCACTGTACAACCACGCCTCCTCGGCTATGGTACCGGCCACAAGTCTCAGACATACTCCAATATGTTATTCATTAACACTGATAGTAGTAATAAGGCCACTAATTTATTCCGATTTTGATGCAAATAACCACGATTTTCAAGCGAATAAGCACCTTAGATCAACAGTAATGCTGGTCAAAACTCATCTTATTTATTATAATGGTGTTCAAATTAACAAATTCGAATATCATGCGTATTCAATTTAAAGAAGTAAAAAAGCGAAAATAGGACACATTGGAGACAGTCTAAAGGGAAGCACTACACAATGGGAGGTCCTCGGATTAATAGAAACAGCGGGTTATTTCCCTTTTATTGTGGTTTCACAACGGTCAAAAAATCATCAAATTATGTCAGGAAAACCCCCTCAAACGTGAACTCCAAAGATGGAAACAGTGTTGGGAATGACGTCTCCAACAGACTCCATGTAGTTAACAGCAGTTAATTGCACTGGTATACAAATTGTCATGCAGATAACCCCTGAAGCAAGACTCTTGAAAGGGAGTTTCACTGTGCCGTGTCACCAATTCCTCGCCGTCTTCGCTGGCTGGTCTGGGGACATCGTGGGAAGGTTTTCCACACGGCTTCCTAGCTGCTCCATCCGAGCCGTGACCGTGAGTTCTACGCCTGGCAGGACTCAGCTACGCTGGCGCTGCACACCGACTGACCGTGAAGAGTTTGACCGCCGTGTATAGATGGGTAGAAAAGTTTGAAAGTGTTTTCTTTGTTTTTTCTTTCTTGCTTGCCTTTATTTGTAGTCTGAGGAAAATAAATGATGTCAGTGAAGAGAAAAAAAGGGGAACGTAGAATGAATTGCTTTAAGCATGAGTGATCAGTGTGTCCTTGTCGTCGTAGCTGTGATTTTTGCTCTACCTGGGTAGATTTGCTATTTGTGTGGTGATGAGGTGAATCACCTAGTGTGTTATTTGTCTGTAGTGTGACCCAGCACCACGAAAGGGACATTAAGTTTCAAACTGACCATTCTGAAAAATTATACAATTGAAAACTTCAATTATCTTCTAATGATGCAAGTATCATCTTTTAATTTTTTGAGTTTATGAGCAGTTTAAGTTAGTAGGGTGGGCATCGGCAGTTTTAGAAAACACAATCTAAAGTCTAGCCCTAGCAGAAGAAAATGCATTTTGACCTACCTGTTTTAAAGCACTTATCATTTATAGACCATATAAAAGATTGGGTACTTTATAAATATGAAAGATAAAGATGTTAGTACAACGAAAAATACCCATAACTAAAAATGTACTTTACAAAAATGAGGTTTTGACTTTCCAAGCCTGTTGTGAGAAACTAGCCCAGCGACTTAATGTCCCTTTCATGTGCTGGGTCACCTATGTGATCATGGTGAAAGTAGTTTCACAGGAGTGCTCCTGAAATCAGGATTGGAAGCTGATGGAAAGAGTTTCAGATTGGCCATCTTGTCATCTGGAATCATGGTCTTATAAAATCAAAAACATGTCTTCCAAAATTGATGGCAGATGAAAAAAACTAGATGATAGATAAATGCAATTCCTTTCATTTCCCACCCTATCCTGCATACACAGACACACACACATTGGAATTATTTTGTAATGCGGTCACCACTTAAGGATTGGGAAGATTCAGAAAAACATTGAACGTTCATTTCAGGATTGAGATAATGTTCTACTTTCTTCCATTGTGTGATTATAATAGGAGAATTTCGGAGTGTTTGTAAATGTGTTTTATGGTTGAAAGTGTGCCGCATAGTTTTTAGGTGGAGGGTCCGTGTGCAGTTTGTTTTGATCCTTTGTTTATCCCTTTTCGCCCCAGCCATTCATTCAAGAACGGACTATCTTTAGATAGTCCATCTGACATATTATTGAACTTATTATCGAAACTAATAACTTGTATAACAAAAGTCCGGCTGAATATAACAAGCTAAAACCCCTTTTTTATAATTTCTGCAGTCCCTTGTTTGATACAAGTTTATTAGTTTTTGTAATAAACCCAACAAAAGGTCAACGGAACATAATCTAAAGATGTCCGTTTTGACATGAATGGCTGGCTGCGAAAGGGATAAACAAGGATCAAAACAAACTGCACACGACCCTCCACCTAAAAACTATGCCGCACACTTTGTTCAACATAAACACATTTAACAAAACTCCGAAATTCTCCTATTATAATCACACATGGACGAAAGTAAACATTCTCTCAATCCTGAAATGACACGTTTTGCAATGTTTTCTGAATCTTCCCAATCCTGAAGTGGTGACCGCATTAAAAATAATTTCCAATGTGTGTGTGTCTGTGTATGCATATGGGTGAGATAATGAAGAATTTGCATTTATCTATCATCTCGTTTTAATCTGCCTCCATTTTGGAGAGAACTGTTTTTGATTTATAAGACCCTGATTTCCAGGATTGACACAGATGGCCAGTCCTGAAACTCTTTCCGTCAGCTTTTCCAATCCTGATTTCAGGAAGCACTCCTGACTACTTTCACCCATGATCACATAGGTGGACCAGCCCATGAAAGGACATTAAGTCGCTGGGCTAGTTTCCTCCCAACAGGCTTAGGAAGTCAAACCTCATTTTTTTAAATACTTTTTTAGTTATGTATTTTTCTGTTGTCTAACATCTTATCTTTCATATTTTATAAAGAACAATCTTTAATATGGTCTATAAATGATAAGTGGCTTTAAAACAGGTAGGTCAATGCATTTTCTTCTTGCTAGGCTAGACTTTAGATTGTGTTTTTCTAAAAATGAGCCGATGCCCACCCTATACTTTAATATGCTCATAACTCATAAAAATTACAGAAATGATACTTCATCATTAGAAAGATAATTGAAGTTTTTCAATTGGATAAATTTCCTCAGAATGGTCAGTTTACACTTAATTTTCCCTTTCGTGTGCCTGGGGTCACATTACAGACAAACCTCACACACTAGTGTGATTCACCGCCTCACGCAACAACAATAAGCCAATCTACCCAGGTAGAGCCAAAAAATCACAGCTACGACCTACAAGGACACACTGATCACTCATGCTTAAAGCAATTCATTCTACCGTTCCCCTTTTTTTCTTCTTCACTGACATCATTTTCCTCAAACTACAAATAAAGCAAGAAAGAAAGAAAAAACAAAAGAAAACACTTTCAAAACTTTCTACCCATTATACACGTCGGTCAAACTCTTCACGGTCAGTCCGGTGTGCAGCGCAGCGTAGCTGATGTCCTGCCAGGCGTAGAACTTCACGGTCACGGTCGGCTGGAGCAGCAGGAAGCCGTTGTCGGAAAACCTTCCCACGATGTCCCCCCCAGACCCTCCCAGGCCCAGACCGAAGAGCCCGGGCCGATGGAATTTGGTGGACACGGTCACAGTGAACTCCCTTTCAGAGTCTTGCTTCAGGGCTGTTATCTGCATGACAATTTGTATACCAGTGCAGATTTAACTGCTGTTAACTACATGGAGTCATTTGGAGACGTCATTCCAACACTGTTTCCCATCTTTTTGGAGTCCCACGTTTGAGGGTTTTCCTGACATAAATTTGATGATTTTTTGACCGTTGTGAAAACCCAATAAAAGGGAAATACTCGCTGTTCTATAATCTGAGAACCTTCCCATTGTAGTTGCTTCCCTTAGACTGTCTCCAATTGTCCTATTTTCCGGCTTTTTAACTCTTTAATTACTACTCATGATCTTCGAAATTTGCTATTTTGACCACATTATATAAATAAGATTGAGTTTTACAGCAGTTCTGGTTGATCTAAGTTTAGTATTCGCTTTGAATCGTGGTTATTTGCATAAATCCGGAATAATTAGTCGCCTATTCCTTACTATTAGTGTATTAATTAACTATTGGAGTTTTTCTGAGACTTGTGCGGTACCATAGCCGATAGGCGTGGTTACAGCTACACCTATCTGTATTGTTAAAAAAAATCGGGACTTTACTGTGTTGCACTTCCTCCGGCATTGCCTCCAGTACTGTCCCACCATCCTTTGTATCTACAAATGTCCCATATGTGTCTGTTCCGACCGGAGAGGACGTGAAACACAATTTTCGTTCGAGTCTCGTCTAGGGCCGCTTTATTGGTCATTTTTAACATTACAATTTGTGATAGAAGAGTACCAACATGTGAAACGAAAGCTGGAACAGTGATTGAGAAGAAATAACTCAAGAAACGTGGTTTTGGTGAAAATCACCCATGGATTTCGACCAGTTTTAACCTAAAAAATCGCTGTTCTGAGTATACTGGAATTCGTCCGGATTTAAGGAAGAGAAAACGAGTATTAAATTGAAGACAGATCATGCAGAGCCTTTGGCAGGGACGGAGGTGGGGAAAGAGGAATGAATAATGTGTGTGTGTGTGTTTGTCTTGTAGTGCGTATGTGTGTGGTGTGTGTGAGTTTTTATGTCCTGTATAAAAGGAGTGAGTGGTGGAAAGTATGGTGACTTTATACCAGAAATACTGATAATTCTTTTACTTGCAACACTCACATAGACTCGACTTTCTGCAGGCAGAGTCTTTGGAGCTCCAGCCATATAGAGCCAGTTGGTGGTCAGAAGGATCAACACAATACCGATCACAAAACACTGATAATCATTCTTCATACGCACAGATACATCGGCTTTTCTGCAGGGCAGAGTCTTTTGAGCTCAGCAGATAGAGCCAGTTTTCAGTAGAAGCATCGTTGGCCGGGTGTTGGAATGAAGCACTCCTTCCTGGAGGGGCCTCCGCCTCGTCTCAATTCGGTGATATATGCCACGAAACACGACTATGCTGTGCTGTTCAGCTGTGAGAAAGGGGGGGAAACATAAAGAGGTTAAGCACACTACATTTTGATATGCGTGTGCTAAGTGCATGGGCACAAGTTTATCGTCTCATCCGAAAGAATCCACGTTCGGACCCGTAAGGCCTAGTTCAAAGTTGAGAGGAAAAATCCCCTGTACCCGGTTCGAACTCGTTTACCTGACACGAAGCGAACGCGCTACCATTGTGCCACTACTACCATTCTTCCATCACACCCACTCTTGTAAGGCCGGTCCATTCGCGCAGAGTCCGAAAGTTTCGCTCAGGAGTACAAGGGCACCTCATCAGCAGCCCGTTGCCTCGACACGAACCTTTCGGTCAGGTCAAGGGCGTCTTCCCTGTCATGCGAGCCGGCGCACAATGTCCCCGAACTTGACACGGCCGCATGCCGAGCCACCCGTGCCGGTGGGCGCCACGCCGAGGTGTGTATGCGTCGATGACGACAGAAGACGTCGAGGAAATCTTCGTCCAGGACAGGGGAGACCATCACGGGGCTGAGAACTTCACCGCGAAATACTGCAGCATCTTCCACCGCCTACTGTAGTCTGTAAGGATTAAAAAATACATTTAGGGGCTGAAGAACTTCACCGTGAAATACTGCAGTATCTTCCACCGCAGTCTGTAAGGAGGAAAAATACATGGGGCTGAAGAACTTCACCGTGAAATACTGCAGCATCTTCCACCGCAGACTGTAGTCTGAAAGGACGAAAAATACATTATATATAGGGGCTGGAGAATTTCACCGTGAAATACTGCAGCATCTTCCATCGCACACTGTAGTCTGAAAGGAGGAAAAATACATGATCAGGCATGGTAGTGGGGGCAAAGTAGGTTTCGCGGAAGAATATCCAACCGATTCTGCATTTCATTTCAAAGATGTCGACTCAAACTAAAATGATGAAGTTGGGCGTCAAAATGAAGAAGAATAAGAAAAACGAGCACAGGATCACAAATCTGGAAACGAGTGGCCGCACACGACTGCTAACATCGGCGGGAAGTTGCTTGTTCAGTCATTCACATCCGGTTCCACCCCCGAAGCGATTGCATAGGTTTTAATGCACGTAATTTTTTAGGCACCTGAGCAAATTTTTACCCTGGCTTTTTTTTCTCTTTTTTTTTTCAATTTCACGGATTTTCCACGATTCGCGGAGGTCTACCATGCCTGATGATATATAGGGGCTAAAGAACTTCACAGCGAAATACTGCAGCATCTTCCACCGCAGACTGTAGTCAGAAAAAAGAAGAAGTTCATATAGACATAAAAAAACCTAAAAACACCACATTAACCGGAGCAAAATGTTTCGAGGACCCCGGCCCTCTTTACTGATCCATGGACTGAGGATAACGACGTCAAATTAGTGTGAGGTCATGACTTTGATGACATCACTTGGTAGCGTAAATAATCAAAGACTCCATCATTGAACATTCAGAGTGTCAATAAATGAGCAAACGCCCAAATGTATAAATAAGTTAATGAATGTAAAAATAAATAAGAAATGAAAGTTTGTGTCATAGTGAACATTTGGGTCATGGGTTAGATTCATTTTCATTGATGTTCAATTTTGTTGTTTGTTTTTCGTAGGTTTTTAACTCCTCTGTGTGTGTGTGTGTGGTGTGTGTCGTGTGTGTGTGTGTGTGTGTGTGTGTGCGTGTGCGTGCATGCGTGAGTACGTGTATGTGCACCATATTTTTCGGACTATAAGATTGATAATATAGTAAGAAAATATGTTTTTCGCCTAGCCGGCTGAATCATTTACTCTCGTCAATATTCTTTAATTGGTGTGTTTCCAGTAGTGCTTGAGTTGTTGTTTTGTGTCTGTGTGTTCGTGATGAACTGCACATTATTTTGGGCTGCCTTCTGTGCCTCTCTGCCTCCGGACATGAGAGTAATTTGGTTTATTTTCTTGACGAGACTGGTTGGCTTGTTGGATTCTCCAAGCCAGCCATGTTTCCAGCACCGGCCAAACAACGCCATGCCTAAATTGCCTACCATCCTTTTTCTTCAGTCTCCCTCTTCCTTCCCTCTCCCTGACCACTACACGCACGCAACACGCGTGCGTGCGCCACCACTCTGCGAGCCCCCCTCTCCCCCACTGCAGTACAGCCGCAATGCGTTACTGGCTGTACAACCTTCGACCCCTGACTCTGCCCTTGTTGCCACGCTACGTCATCTGCGTATAGGGATTAATCTTCCACGCACGCGAGGCTGCAGAGGAGGAAAAAGGAAGCAACGGAAGATTTCTGTCGTCTGCTCAATTCCTCGCCCTCCCCCTTCACCTACCAAACAGATGAGTATTTATAACCTACTTACTGTTCCCGTTGCTTCGCACACAAAATATGCTAATTTTATTGTTGCCCAGCTTAACCCCCGTTCCGTTGGCGTCCCACAGAAACAGAAACGTTCTTCTATTAATTATTTAATTGTAGAGAACGATGTTGATATTTTCTGCATCACTGAATCCTGGCTTCTGCCTTCGGGTGATGAAGCTAAATGCGCTGATCTCTCTCCCCCTGGCTACAAAACCATCTCCTATCCTCGCTCTTCACGTGGCGGAGGCATTGCCTTTGTCGTGCGTGAAAAACTGTGCCTCCATCTCACCTCTACCTCCCTCTTCCCCTTTCCACACTCCTCCTTTGAACTGGCCCAGCTCTCCGTTACTCTCCGTCAGCACTGCCTACAGCTTTTCTGCCTCTACCGCCCCCCTCCCAACAAGAAAAAACAAACTTTCGGACTCCCTCTTCCTCGACGAGTTTCCCTCTTTGCTGGAGCACTGCAACACTATCAGCGGTGTTCCAATCATCATGGGAGACTTCAACATTCATGTTGATGTTCCCACTGACCCCCTCACCCTCCGCTTCACCGCACTGCTGGATGACTTCGACCTGCACCAGGCTGTGACCTTCCCCACCCACCAGAAAGGTCACACCCTTGACCTGGTTATCGTCAGGCGTGACGACGAAGACGTCCTGCGGTCTACTGCTCCTGACTCCTTCCTGGACTTTTCTGACCATCTCTGTGTTCTTTCCTGCCTCCGTTTATCTCGCCCTTCATGCCCTCCTGTGTATGCTGAGACCAGGAAGATCTCCTCCATCGACATCACTGCCTTCATGTCTGACCTCAGGGCCAGACTTGACTCATCTCTACAGCCTTCTGCCGACCAGCTCCACCACCTCCTGACCAGTCTACTCGACCTCCACGCCCCTGTCATCCGTCGCAAGATCTCCAGTAGGCCTCCATCACCGTGGTATGCTTCTGTGGCACCTGAGGTGACTCAGGGTAAACAAGAACGCCGCCGTGCAGAGCGCCAGTGGGTTAAGACTGGACTTGAAATTCACAAACAGATTTTTCGAGCCATGAACAAAATTGTGTCTGACATTATAGATAAGGCCAAATGCTCTTGTTTGAATGCCCAAATTCTCGCTTGTACCACTTCACGTCAATTGTTTAGTTTAGCCAACTCCCTCCTTGGTAAACCAAAGTCCACACCTCTACCTTCTTCTATCCCTGTGTCTGAACTCCCTCAACGTTTCTCTGATTTCTTTCACAGCAAGATAGCCACCATCCGCCACAATCTTGATTCTCAATCTGCTCCACCATCAACTGACTCTGTCCCTGATCCCTCCTTTTCTGGCAGTATGTGGTCTGAGTTCCGTTCTGTTTCCACTGATGAGGTTAAGAAGATTTTGACCCGAACTCAGACTAAAACCTGTGAACTAGACCCTCTACCTTCATCTCTCTTCTCCCAGTGTCTTGATGATCTCCTTCCTTACTTTACATCCATCATCAATGAATCTCTATGTTCAGGCCGCTTTCCAACTCATTTCAAATCTGCAGTTGTCAAACCTCTCTTAAAGAAGCCTAGTCTTGATCCTGAAAATCTAAAGAACTATCGGCCTGTCTCTAATCTTTCATTCCTTTCTAAGCTTACGGAAAAGGTGGTTCTTAAACAGCTGTCTGACCATCTTCAGGTAAATGATCTCTACTATCCAAACCAGTCTGCTTATCGAGCAGGTCACAGTACTGAGACAGCCCTCTTAAAGATAACGAACGACCTGCTCACTGCCTTGGATGAAAACAAGGTTTCTCTTCTCTCTCTCCTTGATCTTTCTGCAGCGTTTGACACTATCGACCACTCCATCCTCATTTCTAGACTTCACACCTCCTTTGGTCTATCTGGGGCTGTTCTTTCCTGGTTTTCTTCCTACCTCTCTGATCGCACACAGACAGTTGTTGTCAATGGTTCTCCATCTCTTCCAAAAGGTCTTCAGTTCGGTGTGCCCCAAGGTTCAGTCTTAGGCCCTATCCTTTTTGTTCTTTATACCCAACCTCTCTCCGCCATCATCAACCAGCATTCTATTCTACATCATAGCTTTTCTGATGACAATCAACTGTACATTTCTGCCCACCTGAGTCAATTAGATCAAATGATTTCTTCTTCTAAGTTGTGCATCTCTGCTGTTAAAACATGGATGTTTTACAACAAACTGCAACTGAATGCTGATAAGACAGAGATGATTCTTGTAGCCTCTAACCACACAATTAAAACTCAGGTTCTCCCAGGTTCTGTAGACATTGATGGCACTGAGATCAAGCTATCGGCATCCGTCCGCAATCTAGGTGTTACTTTGGACCAAACCCTTTCTTTCAAACAGCATGTTTCCAATGTTTGCAAGGCTTGCTATCTAGAACTTCGAAGAATTAGTTCCATCCGCCGTTTCCTCTCTCAAGATGCCCTGAAGACTCTAGTATGTGCTTTTGTCCTGTCTCGCCTTGACTACTGTAACTCACTTCTTGCTGGCTGTCCATCAATTCTCATCTCTAAGCTCCAACGGGTCCAGCATAATGCTGCTCGTCTCATTTCTCGCTCCCCTAGGTACGATCACATCACTCCGGTTCTTCGTTCCCTACATTGGCTCCCAGTTCAATCACGTATTGACTACAAAATTCTCCTCCTTGCCTTCAAGTCACTGAATGATCAAGCTCCCCAGTATCTCTCTGATCTTCTTCATCTCTATGTCCCAGCTCGCCAACTACGTTCGTCTTCTGATTCTCGTCTCCTTTCCATTCCCTCCATCCGTCTCAAATCTGCTGGCCAACGTTCTTTTTCTTGTCAAGCACCATCTCTGTGGAATTCTCTGCCTTCTCCTCTCCGACACTCCAACTCAGTCTCCTCATTCAAAACCTCTCTTAAAACCCATCTTTTTCCTGCTGCGCCCTAAATATTTGATCAGTTGTCTATCGTTGTGTGCACGTGAGGGAAGATTGATTTAAGAGGTTTGTGCTGTGTTTTGTGGTGCGTGTGTGTGTGTGTGTGTGTGTGTGTGTGTGTGTGTGTGTGTGTGTGTGTGTGTGTGTGTGTGTGTGTTGTGTGTGTGTGTGTGTGTGTGAGCATGAATGTGTGCTTGTGGTATTTTGGTTTTGTGTGGGTTGTGTGTGCACGCATGTGTGTGTGTGTGTGTGTGTGTGTCTGTGTGTCTGTCTGTCTGCGTGCGTACGTTTGTGTGTGAGGGTGTTTGTGTGCTGCGTGTTGGTGTAGGTGGTCAGTCCATGCGGCTCAGTTGCTGTGGCTTACCGAATGGGGTATGAACGAGTTGGCGTCAATAATGTGTGTGTTTATGTGTGTGTGTGTGTGTGTGTGTGTGTGGTGTGTGTGTGTGTTGTGTGTGTGTGTGGTGTGTGTGTGTGTGTGTGCGTGCGTGTGTGTGTGTGTGCGTGCGTGTGTGGTGCGTGTGTGTGTGCGTGTGGTGTGTGTGTGCGAGAGAGAGAGAGAGAGAGTTGCTTTGCATATGCGCTGTTGGTGGTTGGTGTCACTCTTGAATGTTGTTTTTTGCGTCAAGCACAATCCCTTTTCTGATGACGTAGCGTGTTATGTATACGTTTCGGTCAACCCTTGCGTCTTTTTCTACGAACGGAAACAAATATAGAGGGTTTTTCGAAATCCGGAATTTTCAGCGTTCACCCGGAATTTACTATTTTACCCCGCATTTAGCAAATTTCCGGAATAGATCCGGCTAGACCGGAATGGTAAACAGGTACTGTGGTCATCATTCCCTTGGGACGAGACAAACGAACATTATAATTAAGTGTCTGAAAAAGAAATAAGAAATATCTGCTTACATTTGGAGTAATGGCTAACAAAGTACATAACAGGAATCTGTCAGATCCGGTTTCTCAGTCCAACGTGATGTACAGATCGACGTAAGCTGGCCTCACCGAGATGAGGCCAGTGGTGATTGCCTTGCCCAGTATGTCGGTGTCAGCTGCCAGTCGATGTGCGCCCCCGATGCAGGGCCCTTCCCGTGCGCCCAATCACCGCTCCCGCTGTTGACGTCGGTAGTGCTCCGACTGAGCCTTGGTGATCGACATGGCCTGTTGTCTGTCATCGCGCAGGACACTGTACATCTGACTCAATCGCGTCTTCCGAATACAAAAGATGTGACGTCATCATGAGGACAATCGTCTAAATGTCCGATTACACACATATGCTTGGATTCCGTGCGGAACCCCACGCAAACCGCAATAAGTAAAAAAAAAGAGGAGAAGGATTTGCGCACATTCCGATTTCCCCCAATCCGACACATTGTTACCCTTCTTCTTCCACTTATTGTAGGATTCCGCTGGGATTACCGCACGGAATCTCAGCATGGTGTGTACACGTGCGTGAATTGCATGCGGAAGAAAATAATCTATCGCTTGCAATTCACTCCAATGAATTACTCAATCTGCAGCCCACCCTAATTTGGTCATTTCTAAACTTCGCTTCGCTCCCGCTGACACGTTTATGCAGTCTTACATTTTGCCGCCTTTGTACTGGGGAGCCAGGTTTCTGTAAAAAGCTTTTCTATCAAAGTGTTGTTTAATATCAAAGCATGACTGCCATTTCCCTTTCTATCCCACATTTTAAATTAATCTTCATTTCTCTTTTCGTTTATGTCTGTTTGTTTGTATGTAGCGTGCTGGAGTGATTCTTGAGAGTCTTTAATCATTCAAATTGTGCGATTTTTAGGTTCGCAGCTTCGAATAATGGCTGCGATGCGATGCAAGTTATAGGGTTACACAGGACAATGAAATTTAATCAGCACAAAACGACTGAAACTGGCTGATTGTAATAAAACAAATGCTCTGTCAATGTGGACTTGATCGAATGTCTTGGTTTGATCTGCATTTGCACGAGATGACCCCTACAAAGATTACTGATCAGGAAAACAAAGCAAATTAGAAGAGTGTCGTGTTGTCTTTTGTTCTGTCTCTTACATATTGTTTTCGTTATTGCATTCTTGTTTGCTTTTTTTCCCTCGTGAAATATTGTGAAGCAAAAGTTTTAAAAACAGCAACCTTACTCGATTGATCATGTCAAAAAAAATAATTAGTATTTAAAGATCTCATACATTTTGTTATCTCCTATTAATTCTTCAGTCATTTCCTTTAGGCCTGGGAACATGTTGTACGTATTGGTCTGTGGTTTAAGCACCATTGTTGATCCACTGTGTACATCGTAGGCTTATTCAATTACTGAAGGTGATGTGGCTGACTAATAAACATTACTATTTAATATCATAAGAGTATAATCAGCGCTAGCGCAGTTTAATGATATTTGCTAAAGATACTGTTACGATCTTCATTATCGATATCTTACGATATGTGGCTGATTTTGTAAATACTCCATAGTACTCATGCTTAGAATTGATCATGTAAGCAAGACACTAAAAATTTGTTGTGTACTTCACAGATGCATTTTGCACGCGTTAGCTTTAAACAAGATTACCATATTTGTCGATCATTAGGACGCTGCATGTGCGTTAAGGCGACAGGGCAATTTTCAAGAAAGCTGACAAATTAAAGGCAGAGGCACCCGCGTTTTAAGTGCCCCCTCGGAGAAGTAAAACTTGAAGCCCTATGCGGCCTGAATATGCTACGGGACCCACTTACTGCTGTCCTAACCGGAGTTCTCCCCTTTCAAATAATCAACTTGCGTTTAGTGTCGACTTCCTGTTGTTGGTTTTGGACAATGCTCGCAAAGCTGATAGAATTGAGAGCTATATTTAACCTAATTTAAGCTCTACAACGATGCCTTTTACATCACAATGAAGGGCTGATGGCACTGTTTGGCGTATCTCGCGATATAGGGTTTTTTAAGCATTTATGGAGTATTCGTCGTATCCGCGACTAGCGACCAGTTCGATGTCTGACTTACAGTAGACCTGTTACTGAGTACGTGCAATCGTTGCCTCTCTTCTCATGATTGTGTTCGCTAATAGGGCGCCCTCGTTTATTAGGGCATAGTCATTATAAAAAAATTCGGCCTTATACCTGAAATTTACGGTAACTCTTTGGAGCTGCTGCTTCAGATCTGGTGACCTGTCAAACTGGTGTGGCGTGAATTGGGAACGGCGTGGGCGTGGTGACAATGCGCACTGTACGCCCGAGTGGGACAGGAAGAATAAACAGACACTTAGGGCGGTGATTTTGAGGCTAGCATCCTGCGTGAGGTGATGAATTTTGCGGAAGCGCAGCGGTTCTGGTGGTGTCACTGGGGCAACGGTTGGCCGACTAATCTCCATCTCCATCTGAAGTGCCCCCTGATCCACATACAAAGACAGAAAATTAAAAAGATTCAAATGTGATGCCCATTTTTACAGACTATACAAAGGCTGTGCACTGGTTAGATTCGCAGATCTTCAAGTTTCTCAAATTAACCCCATTCATTAATTATAAGAAAATAACCCACCTGGGGATACCGTTTTATTAAAATTAATAATAGTCCGCCCACCTTCTGGAAGTACTGTGCTTTAACTTCCTCTAATTGTCACTCTCTTTGATTCTGCACTTTTCGCCCTTTGATTACTGTCATCTACTATCTTTCATGCCTTACCAGTCCATTTCTCGCTGCCTTTTTTTACGAACACTTCCCCCCCCCAAAAAAGGTTTCTGCCTCATAATTGACAGGAAACTCTCTGAGCGATCGTGACGACGAGGAGAAGAGAAATAAGTTATGCGATTGTGGATGAGGTTCCGGGGCGTCTGCTTATTTCTTATGGGAGAGTGATGGGGTGTTCATGTACGGACTTGTACACTGTGTCTAAGTGCACACACCCTAATGACTATAATTTAAACGCACCCACAATATGGCCCACGAAATTTTCTGATTTGCTAGACAGTGAGTCCGGGTACAACGAATTTTATAGGAACACAGAACTCGTTCTTTGTATCAGATTTCGTTATACATGTAGCATGTCACAATGTATGTTGAAAACAAAACAGTTCAAACGACTTCACCAATGATAACGAAACATAAAATTGACCAGTTTGGATCGTCTGTCCTTAATCCGGGATTGCAAGGCTTGAAGAATTCATCCAGTGTTGTCGACCGCTGAGTCTGTTTTGGCGACACTTTTCACAGATTTGTCTCATTAAGTGACAACACATAACACAAATTTAGTTTGTTACTAGGCTTTCATGAACTTTTCGGGGAGGAGTGGGGATCTTTATTTGAAGCCGCGAATTGGTAGCACCCTTGAGAAACCGAATGATCTGTAGGAAGCCTAGGCCTACGGACGACCCATGTGAGAATCTATGAGTTCAGCATGCCAGTTCATATTTTCCAACTTCCTTCCTCGTGACCCACACGTCTACTGAGTTTTGAAGGCCTGGTTTGTGCAGCGCATCGCACGGCCGAGTTTCGTGTAGGCATTTTTTCCAGTAAAATAAAATTTCCTGGGGCTAGAACAATGGGTTCGTAAAAGCGGATGTTCGTTATTTCCAAAGGTTGTTTGTTCGTTAGACCATGCTTTGCAAGGTTGCAAATAGAGGTGCATTTGCCTGGAAATTGAAGTCAGGTTTTTTCCGTATCGCTAAATTTAGTTTAAAAAGTGAGTTCTTTATAGTTGGATCCACTGGAATGTTTTCTTATTGATACATTTATGCTTATAAGCCGGATAACTGTAAAGGTCCCGGCTAGAAAGAAAAGTATCGCCTTTAAATCTGTTTAAACAATTTTTATTGGAATCACATATAAAGCAGCAACATAAACAAATGAGAACAGCATCAAGCTTAATGGCTTATACAAGGTGCTCACAGGCACTCAGTTGCCTTACATCTGTACATATGCTCATTGCTTTCAGACGACCCTGTTTTTTGTATGATAAGCGCACTTTTCTACAAGACGCACCCAGGGAAATTTACACAACATTCTGATTTTGTTATTGTAGTTTCTTATTAATACATTATTATTTATAGGTGTAACAGTAAAGGTCGTCAGGCTGGGGGAATGTATCCCTCCATAGTGTGTAGTTACAAGTTGGTCAATAGGTTACATAATTTAACCCTCCTGCGTGGTGTCGCCTGTGGTCTGCCATAGGAGAGCATAGGCCCATGTCAAAGGGCTCAAACACCCCCACAGGTCTTGTAAGTTTGCACCAGGCTCAATGAAGTACACAAGACCACCAGACAGAGACACAGTAACCTCCTGCTGATGTTGCCTGTGGTCGGCCATGAATAGCATAAATGCCATTTCGAGGGCTCACACCCCCAGCAAGTCCTGTAGTGGCCCAGGCCTCGTGAAAGTACATCAGAGACACACACACGCAGACACACACACCGAGATCAAACA
>CM065703.1:23608004-23613004 GCA_017654935.2 Phymorhynchus buccinoides
ACAAGCGTTTGAAACGACATCAAGATCCCCTCAACAATGACATCTGGCTCCTATTCAAAACGCACTGAAAGAAAGCATTGCCAAGCACATCCCAACCAAAATCCCTGGGAAGAAAGACAACTACCCCTGGACAACCATCGAAATCAGGAGGCTGGGAAGGAAGAGAGACAGGACCTACAGGAGGAACATGCTGAAAAGCGGCGATAAAAGCGAGCAAGCCAAAGTGGATGATCTTGATAAAGAAATCTGGAGAGAGCTCCGCCGCTCCTATTGGCGGTACACTGAGAGCCTGTTTTCTCCCACCTGCACAGACAATGACTCAAAGCCTTGCTCAAAACGCTTCTGGACATACATGAAGCACAAAAGGACCACAACAACTGGAATGCCAGCCCTCAAGTCAGCTGAAAAGCTCATTACTGACCCCAAGCTGAAAGCGGTAGAACTAAGCAGCCCATTTTACAAAGCCTTCAGCGAGGGCAACACTTGCTCGGCGGCAGAACTTCAGAAGTAGATGTACGATGCCCGACTCACGCGACAACTTCCCCGCCATGGACAACATCACTATCAGTACCGCGGGTGTGGAAAAGCTCCTGGCCAACCTGAACCCCACCCTGAAAGCAGCTGGTCCAGATGGCATCGCCTCCCGCGTGCTGAGAGAGCTGTCCAAGGAAGTCGCCCCTATCCTTGCAACCATCTTTCAGTCTTCATTGAACTCGGGAGAGGTATCTACGGACTGGAGAGAGGCGCTGGTGACCCCAGTGTTATAAAAGGCGAGCACTATAAGGCCTCCAATTATAGACCTATCTCCCTCACCAGTGTACCTGCCAAAGTCTCTAAACACATCCTCACAAGCAACATCATGCAACACCTTAAATCGAATTCCGTCCTGTCCAGTCAACAACACGGCTTCCGAAAGTGGATTGTATGATTGAATGCGCATCCGGTAAGTGGTCTTGGTGTAAATGGTCTCTATCAGTTTTGTTTTCAATCCTGATTTCAGGAGCATTCCTGAACTACTTTCGCCCATGTAAGATATGACTGTCCAGCTCATACACAGATCATTGTTTGAATTGCAGAATGTTAAAAGTGTGTATGAAGTGAATGTGAATAATTAAAAAAAATTGTGTGTGTGTGTGATGTGTGTGTGTGTGTGTGTGAATGTTAATAATATTAACTCATGGAAGTCTTAAACTTTAGTTTACTGACAAAGAAAAGTTGTATCTTGTATACAGCATGCATTTTTTTTTTTTAATGTTTATTTTTGTAATTACTTTGCAAGTCATATTGGGCATGTTTAAAAAAAATCATGTTGTATTGCCTTTTCCATGTAATTTTAGAATGTATTTGAAAATTATAACTGAATTCTCCTGAAAATAAATTTTATTGTTTGCTTTTATATTGTGGCGAGAATACTTTATTGTAAGATATTTAAACAAGTATTATACTTGTCCTGTGCTGTCAAGTGTGTGTTGTGTGTTGGTGTGTGTGTGCGTGCGTGCGTGTGCGCGCGCACGCGCAGCGCGCGCGGCTTCGCGTGTGTGGGTGTGTGTATGTGCTGTGTGTGTGACTGTGTGTGTGTGTGTGTATATATATTATATATATATATATATATATATATATTTTTTTTTTATATATATATATATATATATTTATATATATCACTATTTATATATATGAGCATGAAAGAATAAAATCCTCAGTGAGATAGCCAGCTCCGTACGCCTACTCTCGATGTGTGTTGTGTGTGCGTGTGCGTGTGCAGGTGCGTGGCGCGCGCAGCGCGCGCAGCGTGTGTGTGTGTTATGATATCTATATAGTATAATATATATATATATATATATATATCCGTATATATACTATATATAGATATATATATATATATATATATATATATATAGCATGAAAGAAAAATCTCTGAAGTGAATAGCCAGCTCTCGTAACCCCTACTCTGAAAGGACTGAAAAGTCACGTGCATTTGAAATGCAATAATAGTTTTGTTTGAAAACGTTTTCTTCTGTGTCCAATTTTTTTATTTGTGAACCTCAGAAACAAAACTAGGTAATGTTAACTTTGAGTAATGTTGCGTGTTCAAAAAAATATAAAAAAATAAATAAATTATATATGACTATATAATATATCTATATAGATATAATTTTATAATACTTATCTATATGATCTATGTTTGTGGTTGTGTGTGTGTGTGTCGTGTGATGTGTGTGTGTGTGGTGTGGTGGTTGTGTTTGATTTTTTTAAACTTTGTGAAAATGATTTTGAAACTGCATTCCCTTAAAAGTTACAGTTTTGAAAATACATTATAACAAAAACCCACAAAACAAAACAAAACCCACCATGTTTATGTTCTTGATTATGATAGTGATAGTTATGATCTAAAAAAAAGAGAAAAACAAAGGGCATAGTGCCATGCATGTACACAAAAACGCGCCGGAATGGGCAGTCACACACACACACATAACACACACACTTACACACCACACACACCAAACACACAACACAAACACAAAAAGAACACACACACAACACGCTTGACACATACACACATAAACATACACCACACACACACACACACAGTCACATGCTCGCGTGCACACACAAACACACACGCACACACACACACACACACACACATCACCACACACTGCTCGCGCGCGAAAGCAACGCACAAACGAAAGCACGCACGCACGCACTACACGCGCGCGGCACATGCACACACACATACAGAACACACACACACACACACACCGTGCCCTTTTCCAAATATCAATGGGAGATAATTAGCCTGTCTCCGGTTTTCTCTTGCTAGCATTTACTTCCCTTTCATTGAAAGCTGCAAACCTGAACCTTCTGTGAAGGGCCGTTATGCCAACACTCTCTTGTGACTTAATTATTTTCGACTTTAGTTGGCCGGTCATGGATTAGATTTGTGCTTTTCATTTATTTTATTTTATTACATAACCTTATTATTTAAAAAAAAAAGATTAAGGAAAGTTGGCTTAGTTTTTCATTAGAACAATGGTTATTTTAATAAAAGACGAGCAACCAAACTATCAAGGAGGCTTTATAATGAAAATTCTCTGTCCCCCCCGCCCCCCATACTCGTGCTACATGGGATGCGAACTGCAACCTACTTAAGATGTCTTCGCCCTTGCTGTCAGGAACTATTATAATACACACCACAGAAATTACTGCCCCTGACTCGTCAATAGTGTGGCGATGGTCCAAGTCCAGTCGAAATTTATCGCTCCTTTCGTGTCGCCGAGACGTTTAGCATAAAGCCACATTCGGCCCAACACACGTCCACATAAAATCGTACGACTGGTACATCCGATCGGATCACTGTGGGCCTCTGAAGAACAGAACGTGGTTTTCGCGCTTCGACGAACGCCGGTGCTGCGATATCGTATGCGTCACAGTTGTGCGATTTTAGTGGAAGAATGAATGAAATCTGTTTTAAACGTCTCCGGTTCTGGAACCGACACATTTGGACATCTAGTAGATACCAAAAGATGGGGGGACGATTCAGGAAGGCCAACGCCCGGAGGCGTGAAGCAGCAGTAAAGTCTGAATTTAGCAATACAGATTTTCAAACTGACATTTTAGTGGACGTGGGCTGGACTTTTAGGGAAGGTAACCCAGTCCGTCTTGTCCGACTTTGACAGTTCCAGACACAGCAGAGGAGGCGACTGATATTCTAGAGGGGCTGGGCTGAAATCTGTTGATGGGCGGAAAAGCCTTGCCCATGTTGTGCATCCCCCACTCTATGGCAGAGGAATTAGAAGGAATTGAGGGAAATGGAGAGGTACCACATTCCCGGAGAAGGACGACCGTATCGTGACTCCGAGGCTGCGGCACTTGAAAGTCAGTGGAACATAATATGCCCGGTTGGAGGAGTCATTGGGTATTTTTTGGGGGGTGAGGCGTTGCGTGCTGTGTGGTGCGTGCGTGCGCGCGTGTGAATGTGCGCGTGTGCTTGGGTGTGTGCTGTGTGTGTGTGTGTGTGTGTGTGTGTGTGTGTGTGTGTGTTATTTTAACAGAAAACTACTGGATACATTTCGATCAATTCAAACTCTCTTCGGAGGGTAAAACCCCATTTCCGAATTGTTTCGTCAATATATAACCTTGCGACCTTTGCTTGTTTGATAAAACACCCCCCCCAAAAAACAAAAACAAAAAAAAACGGGAAAAAAAACCCAAAACAAAAACGGTGACCAAAATCTTCCACCCTTCCTTAGTAACAATGATCTTGTTAAGTTGTTTGTTGAAATTAAGATGACCCAATTAAACTTGTGTCTGAACGAAAAGCAGACTAACTCAAAATTATTGTTTGGGGCAATAGCCCTTCCTTACAGTCTTCCCTCTCTCCTCTCTCTCTCTCTCCTCTCTCTCTCTCTCTCTCTCTCTCTCTCTCTCTCTCTCTCCTCTCTCTCTCTCTCTCTCTCTCTCTCTCTCCTCTCTCTCTCTCTCGCTCTACTCTCTCTCTCTCTCTCTCTATCTCTCTCTCCTCTCTCTCTCTCTCTATCTCTCTGGCACAGTCCAGACGAACATTGATCTGAATTGGAATATAATGACCCTAACCTTTTTCGAACCGAAAGGTTTATGCAGTGATTGATCTTTTTGTTATGAGTGGGGAGGGATTGGGGTAGGTGTGAGCCTCATAAGAGGGTTGGTGGTATGTGATGCCCTTGTTAACAATTTTGAAGATCTTTGAGATTGTTTTTTTTATGTCAATAGATCTCGGGCACTAGACTGTTATAATCAGGTGTAGTTCACTTCTTCTTGTGGTAAGTTATAGTGTACAATTAGGTGGGTTTTTTTGTGTGTGATAGGTAGGAAGCTAAACCAAAGACTGTGATATTGGGGCTTCATTGTTTTGACCTTGCCACGATTTTGCTTCCTTCCATGAGGGTTTTTTTTTTTTTTTTTTTGATCCTAAAAATGTTGGCTTCCTAGATCCTTCTTGATCCTAAAAATATTGGCTTCCT
>CM065703.1:23628004-23633004 GCA_017654935.2 Phymorhynchus buccinoides
TTGAAAGAAAGTGAAAATATAAACTAAGAAGAATTTTAAAAAAAGAGTGTCGAATCATAGTAAGTAGTAAAGGAAGTGTGTGGGGGTAGGGTGGGGTTGGGGGTGGTGGAGGTGGGGGCATGATGTCATTGGTGTAATTTGTAGTATTCGTAGCAACACATGAGTCATCCATTCATTACGGTCATTGTTAGTTTGTTGTATCTTATTCACCTTAACAAAGACGAAATTGTTTTTTTTTAAACTTTTTGTTTATTTTTTGATCGTCATCTCATTATGTTATTAATGTGTAGCGTTTTGGTGTTTTTTGTTGGTTTTTGTTCAATTATAACAACACATTTTGTGTAAAAGATAAAAACATAAAATAATAATAATAATAATAATAATAAAAGATATCGGTTTTAAAGGAAATTTAATGTGGATTTTACTTAAGCAATCAAAGACTCTAATGTGCCCCGTCTCTATGTGTCACCCTCATTGTGTCCCGTCTCTATGTGTCACCCTCATTGCGTCCCGTCTCTATGTGTCACCCTCATTGTGTCCCGTCTCTATGTGTCACCCTCATTGTGCCCCCGTCTCTATGTGTCACCCTCATTGTGTCCCGTCTCTATGTGTCACCCTCATTGTGTCCCCGTCTCTATGTGTCACCCTCATTGTGTCCCCGTCTCTATGTGTCACCCTCATTGTGTCCCCGTCTCTATGTGTCACCTCATTGTGCCCCCGTCTCTATGTGTCACCTCATTGTGCCCCGTCTCTATGTGTCACCCTCATTGTGTCCCCGTCTCTATGTGTCACCTCATTGTGCCCCGTCTCTATGTGTCTGCCTCATTGTGTCCCCGTCTCTATGTGTCACCTCATTGTGCCCCGTCTCTATGTGTCACCCTCATTGTGCCCCGTCTCTATGTGTCACCATCATTGTGCCCCCGTCTCTATGTGTCACCCTCATTGTGCCCCGTCTCTATGTGTCACCCTCATTGTGCCCCGTCTTTATGTGTCACCATCATTGTGCCCCCGTCTCTATGTGTCCCCGTCTCTAGGGTTAGGGGTTAAGGCTAGAGTTTGGGTTAAGGATAGGCATGGGATTATAATAAATAAAGAGACGGAGATATATTCTTCTTCTTCTTCTTTTTTTCTTCTCTTCTTCTTCTTCTTCTTCTTCTTCTTCTTCTTCTTCTTCTTCTTCTTCTTCTTCTTCTTCTTCTTCTATCGTTCAGACAGAAACCCGTGGCACGAACGAAGGCTGCCGTCCTCCAAAGATCCTCAAAAGAGCCGAAGATCTTCTCCCGAACCGGTGTGTCCGACGGCCAAGTTTCATCTCTGAGGTACTGGAAGGCTCGACGATCCTGGAGAAGATGCTCAACTGGAGAAGCTCCAATATGGAACTTTGTGTATAGGCTTATGTGATGTCCGACGCTGGGGTGTCCAGGCCTCAGTCTCGTCATGATCACCCTTGGTCTTGTCTGGAGAGGTGGTGGTAGGCATCACTGGCACGGTGGTTTGGATGTTGTTGGACTCGTCATGACCACTTGGTCTTGTCTGGAGAGGTGGTGGTAGGCATCACTGGTACGGTGGTTTGGATGTTGTTGTAGCCATCTTAAACTCCTCAAGAAGAGATATAAGCTTAAAGACCCACCACGTCACGTGTCAAAATCATGGTCTTCACGTGTTTTCCCTCTTTATAGCTGGTAAGAAATCTTAAGGATGGAAGAGTTTAACGTCGCGTATCGGCTTTCGCCATGTACGACGGGCTGAACAAACCAACCAGGGTATAAACAAAAATTTATGTTCCTGAATCACTGTCTTAGCCAAAAGGCCGAGAAGCGATCAGAATTCATGAGAAATCTTAAGAAATCTTCCTAGCATAAGAGGGAATGTGACACGTGATGTGGGTGGGTCTTTACAATTTAGCACGGGGAGACATAGAGACGACATTGGGGATCCATAGAGACGGGGGCACAGAGCTACGGAACCGCTTAAGGCGGCGACAGACTATGTGACTGCCTCATGTGACTCGATAAGGTCGTGACTTTTCACCTCATTTGCATACCGTCTAACTCGATCAGTCTGACTCAGTCGGGCCCAGTCAGGTGAAAGGGCCGAATAGGGCGGGTTCTAAATTTCACTGATCGAGTCAGATGGCTTGTGACCTCTTCTGTGCGGGAAACAAAATTTGATCTACGTCACGACGTGATTGCGTCATATGAGGCAGTCACATAGTCTGTCGCCGGCTTTAGACCTACTACAGTACTAAGAGGAGCAAAAGTGTAGCGGGTACAGCTGTACTGTCACAAAAGGAGATAAGAAAGCCGATCGTACCAGCCTACCCCCCCCCCCCCCCCACCCGACCCACCCACCCCCGAAAATGTATGCCTCTTTTGGCACCGTCATCACGAGTGCGTCTTAAAATAGTCAACACGGGTAGTAACTTGTACATTAGACTAAACCGGCAAAAAACGATTGGCAGTTCGGTCTCATTTTACATCTTACTAACCCGTGTTAACTGCTTAAGACGCACTCATGATCACAGTGCCTGCTCTTACGGTCTAAATAGGTATTAGGTATTAGGTACTTTATAGTCACAGAGGTGTCTCTGTGAAATTCGGGTTGCTCCCACCTGGAGAGAACGTCGCAGCCAGAGGCGCGCCACCCAACTGCGGCGTTTTTTTTTTTTTTTGCTTGTGTTTTTTGTGTGACTTATGAGGGGGGGGGGGGAGGGGGGGGGGGGGGGGTAAATTTTGACCAAATGACAACTTTTTCGTTGCCACTGGGTTTAACGTGTGCTAAGTGCATGGACACACGGGACCTCGGTTTATCGTCTCATTCGAAAGACTCCACGTCAGTTCAGACCGTAAGGCCTAGTGCAAAGTGAGAGGAAAAAAATCCCCTGTACCCAGGTTCGAACTCGGGTTTAGTAGTACTTGACATGACGAAGCCGGCGAACGCGTTACCACTGTGCCACTCTACACTCTGGCGATCCTCTCCAGTCGTGACTAGGCGCCGCCAGCCAACCTCTCACCGTGACAGTCAGATTAAGAGAGGGTAATCGAGAGCCAAAAAGATGGTCTATTCCTACCCCCCCCCCCCCCCCTCACCCTTCCCCCATGCAAACCCCCCACCACCCCCTTTTTTTTCTTACCACCCCCTTCTTCTTCTAATCCTTTTTTTCCCATTCCGTCTGTTATTGGATACGTTTTTGCGCCCCCCCGACCCCCCACCCCCCACCACCCCAACACTCTACCCCCCCCCCCCCCCCCGCACCCTTCCCTCGACTCAGCTTACATTGGACTTAGCTTTTACCTGTGTCTATAATATATTATATCGCCTCAAAGTATCCTTTCTAGATCCTAAGGCTGCTCTTATTGCGCGTGCGCGCGAGAAGCCGCCAAAATAATGACGAAATAGCTTTTATAATTACAGCCAAATATAATGTCTTTCTTTCTTTCTTTCTTCTTTTCTACGTCGTCGTTGTTGTTGTTTTTCTTCAGAGAGAGAGAGAGAGAGAGAGAGAGAGAGAGAGAGAGAGAGAGAGAGAGAGAGAGAGAGAGAGAGAGAGAGAGAGAGAGAGAGAGAGAGAGAGAGAGGGAGAGAGAGGGAGAGAGAGAGAGAGAGAGAAGAGAGAGAGAGAGAGAGAGAGAGAGAGAGAGAGAGAGAGAGAGAGAGAGAGAGAGAGAGAGAGAGAACGAGAGAGAACGAGAGAGAGAGAGAGAGAGAGAGAGAGAGACTGAGAGAGAGAGAGAGAGAGAGAGAGAGAGAGAGAGAGAGTAGGAGAGAGAGAGAGAGAGAGAGAGAGAGAGAGAGAGAGAGAGAGAGAGAGAGAGAGAGAGAGAGAGAGAGAGAGAGAGGGAGAGAGGCAACCATTCACTAACACACAATCATCGTTTTGTTCGTCAGGGCTAACAACAAATCCTCACAATTAATCCATCAATGATTGCTCAACAAACGCATGTCTGATTCAAATCAATTGCTTTATTAAGTTAGTGAAGACAATTAATCACAAAATCAAACCTCACATTATTCTACAGTAAATCTGATATTATGCCACTCGACCACAACACCGGTATGGGGATGAACGATCAAGGAGATTAAAGAAGCGGACAACTTAATCCGGATTCAGATTACTCTGTACCTCATCGCACAGGTGCACGTGCACAACGCCCACGTGACGTGTAATGATCCATATGCACGTGCAGCTCACGTGCCAAGTTCTACAGGTGAAAAGGAACAAACTTACATTAATCCAAAGGAAGGGACAAACATCGATGTGCTTTTGGTTATGAGTTGTGCCTTTTTTCTCCATTGCCCCCCCCCCCCAAAAAAAAAAAAAGAAAAAAAAAAGAAGAAGAAGATAATATGATTAAAAAAGGTCTTCAAACGACAACAACAAAAACAGCAACAACAACAACAAACCAATTGGACAAATAGTTGTGACATTGCGGATGAACAACAACAAAATATACAAGCAAACAAGCAAAAAAAGCAAAAAACAAATCTACAAACTAACAAACAATAATCCCCCCAAAACACCCAAGATCAGCATAGTGATAATTTATGCTCGGATGTGTTCTTCTCTAGGGTATACAGTACCACACACAATCTGAAGCGCTTCTGTCAAGTACAAATGTGGAAAATATGGCTTAAAACCCAATGTGTAGACCCCTACCACTTTCAAGGCCTACCGATCTCCCGGACCGTGACCTTGATCGGCATGCCACCATCAGAACGGGCATAAGCCAAAGTACATACATACCAAATTTGAAGACTCTAACACCAACGGTGTGGGAGTTATGGCCCCTTAAAGATTTTCGGTTTTCAAGGTCATACACCAAGGTCAAGGTCACGACGGCAAAAACTGTTGCGCGGATGCCTTCCTCTCATGGCGACACACCAGCACACACAATTTGACGCGATTCGGTCAAGCGGTTCGGGAGATATCCTTGGGACAGACAGACAGAAAAAAAAGAAACAAAAATACAAACCAGCCCATCGCAAAGTCCGATCACCTA
>CM065703.1:23638004-23643004 GCA_017654935.2 Phymorhynchus buccinoides
ATACTATACCATGCCATACCACACCACACCATACCATACCATGCTATGCCATACCATACCATACCATACCAATACAAATACCATACCATACCATGCCATACCACACCACACCACACCATACTATACCATACCATACCAGCCTTTAAATTAAACGTTGATAATTGTCAAAGACAATATTGATGCAAACTACAACATCTTGGGACGGAAAAGAAAAGAGGGTAGGGTAGAGTAAGGGATGAGGACGTTTAAAAAAAAAGAAGCTGGGGATAAGAGAAACAAGGTGGGAGACTGGGATACGTTCCGTGTGTGTATGGGGGTGGGGTGGGGTGGGGTGGGTGGTGGGGTGTGGAGGGGGAAGGAAAGAAAAGGCGTTTATTCATGGGTCCCCCAGTCCATGCCAAGTGTGACAGGGAACCAATGATGGATTGGTCTTATCAGCCACCCGTATCTGCCTTCAGACAGGAAAGGGGTGGCTACCTTCCTAGATCCCCTCTACCCCGCCCTTCTCCTGCCTTCTTTCTCTCCTCTTTTCTTCTTTCTTTCCGTCGTCTCCTCTGTCACTTAGACCTTCTAAGGTTTCTTCTTCTTCTTCTTCTTCTTCTTCTTCTTCTTCTTCTTCTTCTTCTTCTTCTTCTTCTTCCTTCTTCTTCTTCTTCTTCTTCTTCTTCTTCTTCTTCTTCTTCTTCTTCTTCTTCTTCTTCTTCGTATTATATTATTATCGTATTATCTTATTCTTCTTCTTATTATTATATATTATTATTATTTTTCTTCTTCTTCTTCTTCTTCTTCTTCTTCTTCTTCTTCTTCTTCTTCTTCTTCTTCTTCTTCTTCTCTTCTTCTTCCTCTGTCTTAAGTCTTTCTTCTTCTTCTTCCTTCTTCTTCTTCTTCCTTCTTCTTCCTCCTCCTCCTCCTCCTCCTCCTCCTCCTCCTCCTCCTCCTCCTCCTCCTCTTCCTATTTCTTCTTCTTCTTTCTTCTTCTTCTTCTTCTTCTTCTTCTTCTTCTTCTTCTTCTTCTTCTTCTTCTTCTCTTCTTCTTCTTCTTCTTCTTCAATCTCTTCTTCTTCTTCTTTTTCTTTCTCTTTTTCATCATCATCATCTTTTTTCTCCTCCTCCTCCTCCTGTTGTTGTTTCATCCAGGCTTGGAAGGAAAGAGGAAGGTGATTGTGAGGGGGGTTGGAGGTGATTCTTTATTTTTTCCTCCACCCCACCCCCACCCCCCGCCCACCAAGGTGTGGGTGGATATATGTGGACAGTTGGGGAAGAAGAAGGATGGAGTAGTAGCGGAGTAGTAGGAGGGTTGAGGAGGCGGGTATCTTCAAAAATAGCAGGGAACTTGGGGGGGGTGGGGTGGGGGTGGGGGAGTGAGGTCGAGAGAGAGAGAGAGAGAGAGAGAGAGAGAGAGAGAGAGAGAGAGAGAGAGAGAGGAGAGAGAGAGAGAGAGAGAGAGAGAGAGAGAGAGAGAGAGAGAGAAGAGAGAAGAGAGGAAAGATGTCTTAACCTTCTGGCTTTTGTTTGATGAATTGGAACCGCGTGGATTAAAAAACAAAAAAAGTTTTTGTTAAAACGTTTTGGGTTCGAATAGAAAGACAGAACTAAAAAGATGTAGAAAAAAGGGGTGAAAAAGGGGGGTGAAAAAAAGGGGGTGAAAAAAAGACCATGAGAATGGATGACAGTGGGTGGGGGGTGGGCAGAATAGCCAGGCAGAGATGGAAGAGGGATATTGAGTGTGCATGGGACGGTTAGGTTGGGTGGGGGTGGGGGAGGTGGGTTGTGTGTGTGTGTGTGTGTGGGGGGGGGGAGGAGGGGGTGGTGGTAAAATAAATCCCTTGAATATTTTCTTGTTGTTGTTGTTGTTAATTTCTTAACAGATGTTTGAAATTGCACAAAAGGGACACACACAACTTTAGAACTCTTCGGATTTTCGAAACAAAGCAAAGCAAAAAAACCCACATTGAACACATATTGTAAAAACAAAACAAAACAGAAAAACAGTGAATATACAGTTATAAAAAAAAAGAAGAAAACAATGAAAAGAGTTTAAAACTGAACACAAAAGTCTAACGTTGTTGGAAGCAAAAACAAAAGTAAATCATCATCATCATCATCATCCTCGTCGTCGCCGTCCTCCTCCTCTTCATCATCATCATCATCATCATCACTATCAACATCAACAGCTAAACAATTGTAGCACCTTTTCGTTGTCGTCGTCGACGTCATCATCATCAACATCATGACCATCATAATCGTCAGTACCATCATCAAGCAACAACTAAACAATTGCAACAATCTTTCATGAGGAGGGACAGAAGGGACAATACGTGCTAGTTTCTCATTCCCTTCCCCTTTTGCCACTTCCAATCCACACACTGTGACCCACTCACCCCCCCCCCCTCTCTCTCTCTCTCTCTCTCTCTCTCTCTCTCTCTCTCTCTCTCTCTCTCTCTCTCTCTCTCTCTCTCTCTCTCTCTCCCTCTCTCTCTCTCTCTCTCTCTCTCTTCTCTCTCTCTTCTCTTCTCTCTCTATGGAGCTCTCTCTCTCTCTCTCTCTATGGATCTCTCTCTCTCTCTCTCTCTCTCTCTCTCTCTCTCTCTCTCTCTCTCTCTCTCTCTCTCTCTCTCCATCATCAACTAAAAAAAAAAACAATGAAGACTGTGATGAGTCAAACTGACAAGAGAGAGAGAGAGAGAGAGAGAGAGAGAGAGAGAGAGAGAGAGAGAGAGAGAGGAGAGGGAGGGAGGGAGATAGGGGAGAGACTGACAGAGAGAGAGAAAGAGAGAGAGAGAGAAAGGGAGGGAGGGGGGAGAGAGAGAGAGAGAGAGAGAGAGGGATGGATGGGGGAGAGAGAGACAGAGAGAAAGAGAGAGAGGGAGAGAGAGAGACACAGAGAGAGAGAGAGAGAGAGAGAGAGAGAGAGAGAGAGAGAGAGAGAGAGAGAGAGAGAGAGAGAGAGAGAGAGAGACAGAGAGACAGACAGACAGACAGACAGGCAAGTGAGCACTGCAAAACCAACACATCGTCGTCATCATCATCATCACCATCATGATCATCATCCCGCCCCATCCTTCAATATCGGTAATAGCGCTATTACTATTGTAATGACGGCAATGATAATAGTAATATAATATAACCTGCACCCGACACTTTTATCTCAGCTACAGTCTGACAACGCCCGTCTGCTTTTATGTCACTGCCATTGATGCTGGATGCTGGATGCTGCTGGCTTGGCTGGATAGTTGACATTTGATGGAGCAGTCATTTTCCCCCCCCCCCCCCCCCCCCCCCCCCCTGTCAATTGCCGACCAATTATCTATGCCCGTGAGTGTTCGCTGACCTTTTGAGAGTTGTGGGGGACTTTTAAATACCCTTTGGGTTTTGTGTGTCGCTTGTTCATTTTGCAATATTGTTCTTTGCCTTTTTTGTTTTCCTTTTCGTTTCACTAGCTTGAATCGGGAATTGGTTGAATCACACACCTCTATACTTTGATGCAGTTAGTACATTTGTTTTTAGTTACTTAACCAACTGAGCATGCAAAATGCACCGTTTGTGTTAACTGAAAACTAAACAAAAGGAGGATTGCTGTGTCCACTGAGACGCATAAAGGTTTGTTTAAATTTCAAAGCATAAGTGGTCACAAAAGAAGACAGTTAGAACAACAACAAGCTCAAAGCTTATATCGTTTGTGCTCCTTGAATTTACAACACACAGCTGACTGACTATAGATGGAGACCGCATTTTAAAACAGACTTGATCCAAATTGAAGACATCGTTACGCTTAAAAATTAACATATTTTATCATTCTGCCGGCCATTTTTGTTTCGAAAATAACTTTTGTATGTTGTGTTAATTTGGATAAAACTTAAGACATGCAGCTCGATGTAAACCTACATAAGGAAAACGATCTTTGATTTTAAAACAGTTATCCTTCTTATGCTCTTGTTCTGTTTGTTTGTTCGATTGTTTTTTGTGTGTACTACATTAATATGAAAAACCTACTTTGTAAATTAAAATAGCGTTTCATTACTCTGTTTAGTCATCCGTCACAATCTTGTCTGTGTACTTTTCATTACTTTAAGATAGGGCTTTATATAAATTTTCTTATTGTCCTATCTAATGAGTATTGATATTTCTTTGTGATTTTCAAGAATAAACATGCTATTTTAACCATAAGGAAAACGACTCCAAGCGAACCCCAAAGGCCAACCAACCCCCTCGGCTACAGCACTAAGACTAAAGGGCCAGCCACACGTCCACTAAAGTCGTGTGACTATACGATACGATTCGATCACGTGGTCTCCAAGAGCAAAGTAAAATTAATGTGATTCGCGCTTCGAGATCACGTGTTCGAATCGCATCGTACAGTCGTGCGATTTTAGCTGACGTGTGGCTGGCCCTTTAGAGTCAGTGCATATTCCTCCCAGTTTGAAAGCTACACGACGACTTTGGTGTTTATTGACTCGCTTGTTTTTCAACACAGATGCTTGATGTTTGTGGGGTGCACATGCTCGAATCTTGCATTGACAAAGTCATAAAATGTCAGCAAGATTCAATGAACGGCTTGGAAAATATGAAGCAAAGGGTAAAAGTATGGGTGCAAACACACCCACGGGGCACGGGAAGGGTTAAAGTCACCCAACAATGACTAAGCTGTGCGTTGCAAATATAGTCACAGTGAAGTTCTCACAATATACAAGCATACTGACAGGCAGAAGTTCTGCACACACGCATGGCAAAAATCATCAAAAATGTAAATCAGATTCAAAATTAATTTTTCTTTGGGTAATCCTAAATCATGCAATTGTACACACAGCGTGATTTAGGATTACCCAAAGTAAAATTAATTTTGAATCTGATTTACCTTTTTGATGATTTTTGCAATGCGTGTGTGCAGAACTTTTTTTGCAATGCGTGTGTGCAGAACTTCTGCCTGTCAGTATATATAGCTAAACTATAGGCCCTTCCTTACTTTGATTTTCAATTCAGGATGGTACAGCTCTCCGTCT
>CM065703.1:23648004-23653004 GCA_017654935.2 Phymorhynchus buccinoides
TACCTTTCATGATCTGAACAGTTACAGTTGCAGTCCATATATTCGTTAAAGACACACTGACCCACCACGATTAAGTCCCTTGTGGGTTTTTTCCCTTGGTAGCTGTGACCCACATACGAATGCCCCCAACTTCAAATTGAGGCTGCTCTTTAAAATGATGTTTCGTTTTGAATTGGGGGGCATTTGTATGGGAGTCAAACCTGGTCAAAACAAATTTTTTTACAAGCTATAAGAGGGACAACACGTGAAACCACGTGATTTTGACACGTGATCTGGTGGGTCTTTAACTGCTGATGACTTCACTTTCCGTTGTTTCTTGGTCTGTCTTCGCGACAATCTTGTAAACCACCGCCGCACATAATACTAATTTTGTATTTGCATAATTATGCATTATGTATTATTTTCTAGTTTGAAATTCGGGTTGATGCCACCTGGAGAGCGCGTCGTTGCAGCACAGCGCCACTTACGTTTCGCAGGTGGAGTTTGAAGGGGGAGATGGAAGGAGGATTTGCGTTATTATGGCGGAAGCTTGCAGAGGACTTGATTCTGTACTCGACAACGCATTTTGTTGTTGTTGTTGTTGTTGTTGTTGCTGTTGCTGCTGCAGCTGGTGATGATGATGATGTTCTGCATGAGTTTTGATGTTGCTCTTTATCAGTTTGTCATTTATAAACAACACTTTCAATCAGCACGAAAACTTTTGACCAGCTTGCATTTATATATGTCTGCATGTCTGTCTGTCTGTCTGTCTCTCTCTCTCTCTCTCTGTTATATTCATAATATGTTTCATGACATCTGCAAAATGTTCTGCCCCTCATTCATACGGGGCTTCTTCTTCTCTTTGGGGCCCACGATCATTTAATTGATCATTCTGGCACCCTCAGGGAAAACAAAACTGAAAAAGGGGGTTCGGTTCCTTCTGATAAAGGGCCTAAGCTGCTGCATGGACATAGGGGTGTTTGAGTTTTAGTACCCAGCCAGCTCGCGCCCGCTGCTCGGGTCTGGGCTCGGGCCTTTCACGAGGCTTTAGCCTTTCATGAATAAATCGTTCGACTTTGTGACTTCTCTCTCTCTCTTTCTATGCCTGCGTCTCTCTCTCTCTCTCTCTCTCTCTCTCTTTCTCTCTCTCTCTCTCTCTCTCTCTCTCTCTCTCTCTCTCTCTCTCTCTCTCTCTCTCTCTCTCTCTCTCTCTCTCTCTCTCTCTCTCTCTCTCTCTCTCTCTCTCTCTCTCTCTCTCTCTACTTGCAAGTAATAACAAAAGTATCTAGTAGTATGTTCATAAACTTAGAAATGTACTTAGAAATCAATGTCTTGTTGAAACGTAAGGTGCACGATGTATCTGTTTATTCCTGTTGTTATGGGCCATAGGCCTAAACATTAAACTATTTTTGACTTTGACTCTCTCTCTCTCTCTCTCTCTCTCTCTCTCTCTCTCTCTCTCTCTCTCTCTCTCTCTCTCTCTCTCTCTCTCTCTCTCTCTCTCTCTCTCCAAGGACAGATTGTAAGAATAGGCATTGCCTAAGATCTTCATCCTTGTTAAATGAAGTTTTTCAGTGTTCAGTGTTCAGTGTTCTCTCTCTCTCTCTCTCTCTGCTAGTTCATCATCATCCACGGGTCGATCTATCTTGTCCAGACTCAATGGCCCGTGCCGTATATGGCAGGGTCTTTTTTTGGTGATTGTCAGGAACCGTCTAATGGCCTGCCACAGATCTCCACGGCACGGGACGACACTTACGGAAACCGGAACACCCGCAGGAAAAGGACAAGACTCCGACTACAGCTCCGCGAGTGTTTCTGTGTCGCTAGATTTTTCGCACAGGTTTCGCTTTTGTAACAAAAACAAAAAAGATGAACTGCAGTAAAAGACAAAGATTACAAAATACAACATGATAGATATAAGACTGATCGCTATATTACTATTGTAAGTGGATCGCTTAGACGGTTCGAGCAAAAATGGTCTTTATATTTACCTGTCATTGAGAATGACCATACATAGATATGCACATGACCTTACATGGTCCCTTGTGTTGTTACCTGTGTTGTTTATATTTACCTGTCATTGAGAATGACCACATATAGATATGCACATTACCTTACATGGTCCCTTGTGTTGTTACCTGTGTTGTTTATATTTACCTGTCATTGAGAATGACCACACATAGATATGCACATGACCTTACACGGTCCATTGTGTTGTTACCTATGATATGCACAAACGATGTGGGTGAAGTGGAAACCAATAATGTGCTATTTCCCTCTCTTTCTTTTTCTGTCTCTCTCTCATCTTTCCTATTTTTGTATTTGTTGTTGTTGTTGCTAGGTTTATTTGTTATGCTTATTTACTTAGATATGTGTGTACATGATAGTACATGTTTGATTATAAATGATTGATGATACATTTGATTTATTTTCATTCTGTAGTTTTCTTTTTCTTTTCTTTACATGCTATTATGTCTTCGAACAAATAAAATAAAAGTATCAATACAAAAAATACAACATGAAACAAATAAAAGAACAAGGATGTCGTCGAGCGGCAGACATGTGCTTCGCCCGTATTTGTCACCCACGATTCTTCGCTCTGTACTACACTCTGTTCTTCCATATCCGCTCAACAGTTCGTGAGATATTCTTTGGGACAAACACACACACACACAAAAAGTTACCAAAATGCGGAAAAAAACCCCAAACGGGCGGAAGAAAAAAGAAAAAAGAAAAAAGAAAGAAAAAGAGGGGCTAGAATGGAGAGGGGAAAAAGGGCATAAACAAAGACTGTACAGGGGAAGATAAACATCCGGTCTCTTTTCCCTATATGAGTAGTGAGGACAGAAACACTGGTTATGTCCCTTTGAAGCGTGACACATTTTACACATCGATAGGCCAGTTGAATTCTCCGTTCAAGTTCCAGTCCGAGTTTTTGGATAGCCTCCACTGTGAATAGTGTACACGTCCGCACTAACGATAACTCTATCAGCCCGGTTCGCCGAGCTTTTAAGTAATCCATCTTACCCTTTTAGAATATCTTTGGCATAAAGCACTACCAAGCTAACCATCACGAGTTTGTTTCTATGACGACATTTGACAATGTATTTTTCTAATGAAAACTACTCAATTTCATGTTACTAAACGAAACATTAGTAACATTATGCTAATCTTAGTCATATGCTAATTTAACAAAAAAGGCTAGAGTACTGAAGGTAGTTGCGTACCCCTTAAGGCATTATCGCATTATGACGTCAATTTGTGGATCTCCAGTTCGATATTAGAAATATTTTGATCACCAGCGTCTGTTAAAATGTTTCTGCTTCCACCGTATCAACGTTCTGCTTTGTAACCGAAACCGTTTTCTAGAAGCAAACGGCTTTATCAGTGAAGACTATGACAAATTGGTCATTGCGTACCGGTACGGGTAAGCGCGCACCGTACATCTATACACACTTATATGTAACCATAGCAACTTTCACCCCACACCAAGTGCGTAAAGGAAACCATTAGTAAAATGAGTAGATTAAGATTTTACCTTCTAACTCCATGGAAGTTGGTCTATTTCGTTTGAAAAGTGGTAGCTGGTAGAAATAAACGTCATTGGAAAACATGACGCAAGCATGACGTGATTTCTTTACAATCTCTACGATTTCAAGGGGGGGCGGGGGGGGGGGGGGGGGGGTTACGCACTGACCCAGCCAACGCGTAGACTCGTCAGTACTCTATGCCTTGTCATGTTTCAATTATCACAAGACAAGCATCGAGTCGTCATTTTTTTTTTTTTTTTTTTTTTTTAATCTCGAGAAGAAAAATTGTTTCTCTCGACTAATAATTATTTCTTCTTTAAAGGCGAGAGTGTTCACTGAAACGGGTTTCTTTCTCGCGAGCGAGACTTCTAGCTTTCTCTTTTCTGTTTTCTGCGAACTGAGTCTCCGGTGATTGGACGGAAGAGGAGAAAGTGCCATAGCGAACGAAAAGAAAGAAAGGAGAGAGAGAGAGGTAGTGGAATAGTGGAGCTACAGGCGAAGTACAATGGGTGGAGGGGTGGGGGTGGGGGTGGGGGTAGCAGAGGTTGTGTCTCTACCTATTTGAAAGTAATTTGTGACCACTATTCAGTGTCTTAGTTTTGTCATTTTATTGCCCTACAATTCAGTAGGTTCTCGTGTTTTTCGTGATTAACTTGCACTCAGTATTTTTTCTTATTTTTTTTTAATGTTTTTATTATTTTTTTATTTTTAGGTTAATTCTACTCAGTCCATTTTTCTCCTTTTGCTTCTTCTTCCATCGCTTCCTGCTTGCTGTCACTTCTGTTGTGTCTCCTTTTTGTTGAGTGTCCTCCTTGCATTGAAAACGGGCTTATAGTCCGAAACGTCTGCATTGTTGTTTTTGTTTGTGGCTCAAGCCACAAACCTATAACTCACTTGGTCGGTCTGCGGTCTGTCGGTCTGTCGGTCCAAAATTGTCGCACATTTTGACAAAATTGTCGCACTTCAAATCGAGGCTACACTTCAACAAATTGAGGCCGCTGTTTAAAATGATGTATTTTAAAAGCGTACAAAATAATAAACATACGTAATACAGACACTACAACAGACACGACGAGTATGCGGTGCTTCTTTTGATGAGTATAAGTAGGATACATAGTTTTAAATGTTTTCCAAAAGATATAAAAAGTTACGAAATGGTGCAGAGATAACATTCTGGTTTACAGATTAAAATTATTGAAAAGCCAGGGGAGGTGACTCATAGTTGGAGTGATAAAAATAGACCGCGTGCCACAAACTATTGCGATTTCGCGCTTGTTTTCTAATCAAGGACCTTCTCCCTACCCGACAGACTGATGTGTTGTTCCCGAATCTACCTATTCTTTGTCCAAATTTAAACTTCGGGACTTTCCTGGTATTGCAGTACCTCCAGGATCGTCCCACTATCTTTATAGTTTATTAATGTCCCGTATGTGCCTGTTCCAGGTCCGCGGGACGTTAAACGAACTTTCATCGGAAATGAATCTGTCTGGC
>CM065703.1:23688004-23695504 GCA_017654935.2 Phymorhynchus buccinoides
TGCAAAAATAATTGGGTGGCGCGCCTCTGGCTGCAGCACGCTCTCCAGGTGGGAGAATCCCGAATTTTAATGTGACTATAAAGTACCTAATACTTAATAAGCAAATTGTGGCAGACATTTATATCTAGGCCTACTGATAGGGAGAAGGGGTAGCACAGAGTACAGACCCCCAGAATAAGGACAAAATCGACAATAGCCGAGTCGTCTTGTGTGCTATTACGAAAATCGAATATGTAAACCGTTTGTGTTTGTTTTTCTTTCTACCTGAGCCGCAGGTGCAGACATCGCACCAATAATACACTGATGCCATCATATAGTAAAAAGCCAAGTGTCCGTCCGTGTGTGTGTGTGTGTGTGCGTGTGCGTGTGCGTGTGCGTGCGTGCGTGCGTGCGTGCGTGCGTGCGTGCGTGCGTGCGTGCGTGTGTGTGTGTGTGTGTGTGTGTGTGTGTGTGTGTGTGTGTGTGTGTGTGTGTGTGTGTGTGTGTGTGTGTGTGTGTGTGTGTGTGTCTGTGTGTCTGAAACACAAAACGGGCCTTATAACTCCGCCGTTTTTCGACCGAATCGCTTCAAATTTGCTGTGAGCCCTAACGGGGCAATGGCAACGGCAACCGAGGCGGCCGTATCATTTGCGCGGTTTCGAAAATGCGCGAAACGCGCATCTGCCGGCCTGTCGGCGCCCGTATCTCCGGCGTTTCTGGACCGATTGCCTTCGAATTCGGCAGAAAGATGACCGGGGACGGTGACTATCGGTGTGCCAAACCGGAAGCGAATCGGTTCAGAAACGAGCGTGCTATACGACTCCGCCGTTTCTTAACCGAATCGCTTCAAATTTGCTGTACTCAGCGTTACCAGTACTTGGCGTTACCGTTACTAGGCGTTACCGTTACTAGGCGTTACCGTTACTAGGCGTTACCGTTACTAGGCGTTACCGTTACTAGGCGTTACCGTTACTAGGCGTTACCGTTACTAGGCGTTACTGGTACTCGGCGTTGCGCTAGTATCACATAATAACATCAAAGCTCATCGCCAGCCAGACTTCTTCTCTATGATGCACCAGAAGGTTGGGGAACAAAATCGATCACTGATTCTACTACTTTCAGTATAACCCTTTAAAAATCCCCAAATCAACTGTTTCATCCTTTTTATTTGACATGCTGCTGCGGTCCCTCCTTCCTTCCTTCCATTCTATTCCTTCCCTCCTAACAGACACCAGCTGAACTAGAGCGTGAAAACGGTAAATCAACCAGCAGCGCGGCAGCACTTTTGCGACCAGCGACCTTCACCTTTTGACCAAAAGACCTTCATTTTTGAACTTGGCCTTGATATTCCTAGCTACCTAGCCGCACGCTACATTTGAGCTGAGGAGTAAGTACCTTAAAGACACACTGACCCACCACGATTAAGTCCCTTGGTTATTTTTCTGGGTAGATGTGACCCATATACAAATGCCCCCAACTTGAAATTGAGGCTGCTCTTTAAAATGATGTTTCGTTTTCAATTTGGGGGCATTTGCATGGGAGTCACACCTGGTCAAAACAAGATTTCTTACCAGCTATAAGAGGGAAACCCCGTGAAACCCGTGATTTTGACACGTGATCTGGTGGGTCTTTAAAGAAAAGTAAAGGGAAGTAACAAGGTTCTATTGGTGGCCGGTTTCAAATCAAGATTTGTTTCCAAATGACCTGTCTGTCTTGAAAGCAATGGCTCCAGTGACCTTGGCCTTTGACCAATGACCTTCATCTTCGAACTTGGCACGGAACTTCTAACTACCTGTCCGCATGCAAAATTTGAGCCTCCTATAGGCCCCTCCGTTCAAACGTTATCGTGGTAACATAGATATTCAGCCAAGAACAAACAGACTGCCCTGAAAATGTGAACCAGCTTTCGCACGCGTCTGGTTAATGAGACCGGACCCGCTGCTCTTCATTTTAAAGACCCACCACATCACGTGTCAAAATCACGGGTTTCACGTGCTTTCCCTCTTATAGCTGGTAAGAAATTTTTGTTTTGACCAGGTATGCCTCCCATACAAATGTCCCCAAATGGAAAGCGAAACATCTTTTTAAAGAACAGCCTCAATCTGAATTTGGGGACATTTGTCACAGGTACCCAGAAAAAAACCCCAAGGGTGGTGCGTCAGTGTGTCTTTAATTCCAGAACGCAAGAAGACAAAACAGTCTTTCTCTCTCCCCTAGCCCACCCTTCCCCACCCCATCCCAATCGAAGCGTTGATGTCAGTTCTCTCTCCCTCTTTGTGTGCAGCCTCTCTCTGGAGACAGATACAGGTCGCAGGTGGCGCTGCGATCCCAATGTTCAACAATGACGTCAAAATTATGCAGAACATGGCAGAAAGGACTCGAAGGATTTGGTTGTATTATAGGGCAGGCTGGGGACATCAGTACCCAGTACCCGTACCATGGGGGCTTTGAGTTGAGAGAGCAAGAGAGAGGGAGGGAGAGAGAGAGAGAGAGAGAGAGAGAGAGAGAGAGAGAGAGAGAGAGAGAGAGAGAGAGAGAGAGAGAGAGAGAGGAGAGAGAGAGAGAGAGAGAGAGAGAGAGAGAGAGAGAGAGAGAGAGAGAGAGAGAGAGAGAGAGAGAGAGAGAGAGAGAGAGAGAGAGAGAGAGAGAGGGTAATGCATAGACAGACTGAAACACTTTTAACGATAGTGGAGAAAAGCTAATAATTATAAGAAGAGAATGAATGTATCAACTTGGACAAGAAAATGAAAATATCAACTTGGACAAGAAAATGAATGTATCAACTTGGACAAGAACATGAATACATCAACTTGGACAAGAAAATGAATACATCAACTTGGACAAGAACATGAATACATCAACTTGGACAAGAAAATGAATACATCAACTTGGACAAGAAAATGAATACATCAACTTGGACAAGAAAATGAATGTATCAACTTGGACAAGAAAATGAATACATCAACTTGGACAAGAAAATGAATACATCAACTTGGACAAGAAAATGAATACATCAACTTGGACAAGAACATGAATATATCAACTTGGACAAGAAAATGAATACATCAACTTGGACAAGAACATGAATATATCAACTTGGACAAGAAAATGAATACATCAACTTGGACAAGAACATGAATATATCAACTTGGACAAGAAAATGAATACATCAACTTGGACAAGAAAATGAATATATCAACTTGGACAAGAAAATGAATATATCAACTTGGACAAGAACATGAATACATCAACTTGGACAAGAAAATGAATACATCAACTTGGACAAGAAAATGAATATATCAACTTGGACAAGAAAATGAATATATCAACTTGGACAAGAAAATGAATATATCAACTTGGACAAGAAAATGAATATATCAACTTGGACAAGAAAATGAATATATCAACTTGGACAAGAAAATGACTATATCAACTTGGACAAGAAAATGAATATATCAACTTGGACAAGAAAATGAAAATATCAACTTGGACAAGAAAATGAATATATCAACTTGGACAAGAAAATGATGGCTTCAGCTTGGACAAGAAAATGACTATATCAACTTGGACAAGAAAATGAATATATCAACTTGGACAAGAAAATGACTATATCAACTTGGACAAGAAAATGACTATATCAACTTGGACAAGAAAATGCTTATATCAACTTGGACAAGAAAATGACTATATCAACTTGGACAAGAAAATGAATATATTTTCTTGGACAAGAAAATGACTATGTCAGCTTGGACAAGAAAATGACTATTTCAGCTTGGACAAGAAAATGACTATTTCAGCTTGGACAAGAAAATGAATATATCAGCTTGGACAAGAAAATGAAAATATGAACTTGGACAAGAAAAGGAATATGTCAACTTGGACAAAATTCGATGGCTTGGAATCACAAACCCAAGGACTATGTTTAGATAGTCCACATGACGTATTATTGGATTTATTACAAAAACTAATAACTTGTATCAAACAATGATTGCAGAAAGATAAATGAATATTTTGCTTTGGATATTTCAGCAGTCTCAACTTTAATACAAGTTATTAGTTTTCGTAATAAGTTCAATAAAAATGTCTAATGGACTGGACAAAAGATAGTCTATTTTGACTTGGAAGCCATGATATATTATATCAACTTGGACAAGAAAATGAATATATGAACTTGGACAAGAAGCAAAGAAGGGTCTGTGACCCGAAGTATTGTGTCAAGAAAATTAAATTATTTCCAAGTCACATTACAACCACCCAAGTGCTTGTTTTATTCCACATGAAAACATCAACTTGGACAAGAAAATGACTATATCAACTTGGACAAGAAAATGAATATATCAACTTGGACAAGAAAATGAATATATCAACTTGGACAAGAAAATGACTATATCAACTTGGACAAGAAAATGAATATATCAACTTGGACAAGAAAATGAATATATCAACTTGGACAAGAAAATGAATATATCAACTTGGACAAGAAAATGAATATATCAACTTGGACAAGAAAATGAATATATCAACTTGGACAAGAAAATGAATATATCAACTTGGACAAGAAAATGAATATATCAACTTGGACAAGAAAATGAATATATCAACTTGGACAAGAAAATGAATATATCAACTTGGACAAGAAAATGAATATATCAACTTGGACAAGAAAATGAATATATCAACTTGGACAAGAAAATGAATATATCAACTTGGACAAGAAAATGAATATATCAACTTGGACAAGAAAATGAATATATTATCAACTTGGACAAGAAGCAAAGAAACTTTTGTGTTTTTCGTTTCATGAATGAGCGTTAATGCGAGGAGCTGGAAGAGACAAATAAAGAAGAGAGAACTGAGAGAGGATTGACGATGAATGTGTGTGTTTTGTTGTGGTGGGGGGAGGGGGGAGGGGGCGGTATGGTGGTGGTGGTGGGGGGAGTCGATGGTGTAGGGTGATGTTGAGAGGTCACAGTGAGCCAATCAGGGGTCCCTCCCCTCCCTTCCCTTCTCACCATCCCTTCCCATTCACCCCTTCCTCCATTTCTTTTTACAGGATTCGTTAGGGGTCTTTCATAACCATATTGTCGCCCTTTGTCTCAAGGGGGTTAGGGGAGGGTGCCATGAGACCTCAAGAGTTTGGTCAAGCAGCGTTGAGAGAGCATTGACAGCCTGTGATTGTGTCTCTCTCTCTCTCTCTCTCTGTTACTGTGTGGGAGGGAAGATTGCTTTGAATTTGAGAGAGGGAAACAAAGAGAGAGAGGGGGTGGGAGGGGGGTGAGAGAGGAGGACACGAGGTTAGCGTTGGGGGAAGATGGAGAGAAAGTTAGAGAGAGAAGGGGAGAGGGAAAAGAGATGGGAGCACGTGAGAGAGAGAGAGAGAGAGAGAGAGAGAGAGAGAGAGAGAGAGAGAGAGAGAGAGAGAGAGAGAGAGAGAGAGAGAGAGAGAGAGAGAGAGAGAGAGAGAGAGAGAGAGAGAGAGAGTGAGAGGGAACGAGAGACGGAGAAACAAAGGAGAAGGAATATGATAAGGAAAAAAGATCAAAGATTGACAGACAGACAGACAGACAGAAAGACCAACCAACTATTTATTAATTGTTTATGTTTTACGTGCCACCACAGATCTATATATCCACGTTTTTTGGACAATAAAGTTTGTGACTTTACTTGACTTGACTTGAAGATAGAGAGACTAATAGAGACAGAGACATACTATCATAGAAAGTTAAGACTTACAGAGTGAAAAACAGAGAAAATACAGATATGGACAGTGGAGATGAACAATGGAGATGGGGTGTGTATGCATGTGGAGAGGAGGGGGGAGCAGGACAGAAAGCATTATGAGGGATGGAGAAATATAAAGAGGGGAAGGAAGGTGGTGTGTTAGACACAGTATGGGGGGTAGTGTCATCCCAGTCTTGGAGGGATAACAGGGAGTCGTGGGAATTCTCTGCTCTCCTCCCACTTCAAACAACTTATTTTACTCATCCTAAAAACCCATGACTTTCTGAACGTCTGTTTGTTTATCTGTTGGTTTAAACGACTTTTATTATACACACAGCACCTGAACATATATAGATATAGATATCAAACTCATCAGCAACAACAAGCTGGAAGCGGAACGGGCGGCGTGGGAGCAACGCCACTGTACAGCCCAGAAGATGGGACAGCAAAAAAAAACAAAAAACCAAGCTGGAAGCTCATATTGTGCCCTCTTTACTGTTGAAAATGTTGTTCGACGACTGTTAACACATATACATGAAATAGAAAACATTGGTGAGAATTGGTGAGAACACACCTTCCGTTATTTGAATCATATGTAATGTATTGTGTACGGGTACGTTATAAGCTATATGCTTGTTGTTACCCTGTTACCTCATTATTGTTTATAATTTGAAATTGTTGAATAAAAAAAACGTTTAAACCAAATAGAAAACACCGAAATGTGTTGATGTAGGCAACTGAACTTAAATGAAAGCTAATGTAAGAAGCTGGGAAAAAAAGAAAGAAAAAAACGAAAAATCAGACAAACAAAAAAACAGGAAATGTTCCAAGCAATTTCCTGTTGTTTTGTTTATCTGTTGGTTTATTTGTCTGTCTGTCTGTCTGATGTTATGGGAAGTAATAAAATAGGAATTTGGAAACACATTCCTTCTGAAATATGTTGTTGATGTTGTTACCTATTCACATCTTGTCTATATTTATTTGTTATTTATGTATGTATTTGCAATTGTTATTTTATTACGCTATTGGATGATGTGTGAAAAACAGTAGTTTTTGTGTGTTCCTGTTCTAAAACATCAAGGAAGCATTTTTTTTTTAAGACGGAGTTTTAAAACCATTTTATTAAGTTATCCGATGCTCATACATACTGCGTATCCATCATGCTGTTTCTCCCTTTGATTTCTGTTCTTGATATGGTTCTTTTAATAATTTTACCATCCATATACAATTTCATTTACCTCAACAAGACTTGCGTTATTAAATTCTGGTTCCCTCATTTCTCTTCTTCCGAATAGTCGTTTGTTCGTGTTTGAACAAATACACATTTAATATGATTGTATGTTTTAATTGCCGTTTATGTTACCACACTTTTAAAATCTTCTGTTTTGGTTTTGTTTTTCTTGTTAATAAGGAGATGGATTACCGTGTATCTAACATACCTTTAAAACAGACTGAAATGACAGTGACTTCATTTTAGCAGGAAGCTAACGTAGTGCGACAACAAAAAACCTTCCCATTTCGTCGGGTGAAGAAGGTCCGAAAATAGGCCCACTACGACGAAAGGAACTCAGAAGCCTTCTGGCTTTCACAACCTAATTTTTCCCTTTGAACTTGGAAACAGATTGTACATTTTTCGAGTTGATTTAGCCTACAAAAAGAAAACAAAACAAACAGGGTTGCTAGTCATGGTGATTTTTATTATTTTTTATTAGTATTATTATAATGGTAGTTAGTTAGAGGGGGGAAAAAGACTATCGACAGTGCGACTTTATTGGCCGGCCAGTCGTGAGGGCCGGGGAC
>CM065703.1:23698004-23703004 GCA_017654935.2 Phymorhynchus buccinoides
ACGTGGCAGCCGTTTGTTCATTAAACGGCCAGAACAGAGACGGGGGCAAACGGGACGAGGGGTTTGGGGTGGGGGGGTCGCGTGTATGTATGCCACCGCGCGTGCGTCTGGGCGTGTATGCGTGCGCGGTTGTGTGCGTGTAGGGGGCTTTAGATAGACAGTAGAGGGTGATTAAGAGGGAAGATGATCCCGTTGGAAAATCATCCCACTGTCTTGATGAAGTTATTGGTTTTGTGACGCTTCCCTTGACTGGGTCGTTTTGAGAAGAGTTTGAAGTGGTGGGGGGGTGGAGTGGAGCAGAGCAGCGCAGCGCGCACGTTTTTAGACACTTTCGTTGGCGTGTTCCTTTTAAATCCAGAGGATTAGTTTCGAACGAGAGCATAGGGGTGCTTGAAGTGAGCAGTCCAAATAAGTGGGAACATGGAGGGTCTTTACGCCCGTGGGAAATGATGGGATTTGGAGGATTAATGTTAATTATTAGCGGGGGTTGGGGTGGGATAGGGGTGGTGATGGTGTGTGTTGATGGAAACTACAACAGCAACGCGTGTATGGTATTTAATAGTCTTGTAACATTACATCTTGTAACCCCTACATCCTGCAATCCCCCCCCCCCCCTCCCCTTCCTTCAAAACAAACCCCAACACACACGCATGTGCGCGCCCCACGTGCACAACAAGACCTGATATACGCGCATATAATTATGAAGTGCTTCTCGAACAAAAGTTAATTTTCGTGCATAGTTTCGTAGATTAGGCCTAGTCAGTAAAAGGCAAAAGCGCGGTTTAGCTACAAACCCCCCCCCCCCCCCCCCCCCCCCCCCCTCATGTTCAGGGAATCTCAATCCCAAAAGCTTCGTTCTGTAAGTTTCATGAAGCTAACCCTAACCTGATACTAACTCTATATCTTTCCTGAGCAAGGCAAACTGTTCTTTCCTTAAAGACCCAGTGACGCACCACGATTAAGTCCCTTGTTTTTTTCTGGGTTGCAGTGACCCACATACAAATTTCCACAAGTTCAAATTTAGGTTGCTCTTTAAAGACCCAGTGACGCACCACGATTAAGTCCCTTGTTTTTTTCTGGGTTGCTGTGACCCACATACGAATGTACCCATATTCAAATTGAGGCTGCTCTTTAAACTGATGTGTCGGTTTCAATTTGGGGCCATTTATATGGGAGTCTGACTTGGTCAAAACAAGACTTATTTCCACTTATAAGAGGGAAAACACGTGAAACCCGTGATTTTGACACGTGATTTTGGTGGATCTTTCAAGCCTCGTACACAGTTCATGCGGAAATTCCATGCACAATCCGTAAATACGTAAAAGAAAGAAGGGCAAAAAATTACGGATTAGGTCAAATACGGACACGTGCGCAAATCTTTTCCCTTCTATATTTTACTTATTTACGGATTGCGCACGGGTTTCTGTACGGAATCTCCGCATGTATGTGTACGTACCCTAAGACCGGGTTCACATTAGACCAGTAAGTTCCGTGCGGAAAACCCTAAATAAGTGGAAGAAAGAAGGATACAAGTTTACGCATATAGGGGAAATTCGGACACGTGCGCAAATCTTTTCCCTTCTCTATTTTACTTATTTACGGATTGAGCACGGGTTTCCGCACGGAATCTCCGCATGTATGTGTACGTACCCTAAGGCTGAGATCCACACAACCAACTACAAACCTACGACTGTGGATCTCATGAGGACCACGTGCAAGCATTGTGCTTGTTGTTCTCCTATTTATATGTTTTTGTTGCTGCTTTGTTGTGTACTATGAAATACATTTGCTTAAAGGTGCACCCTGACGGATGAGATTTTGCAAGAAACACGTCGAGATCACCAGAAAGACAGCCTTTTCAAGGATCGGAACATTCACTTTGCTCTGGTTTCCTAGAAATTAAACCCGTCAAAATTTCGATTCCTCCTTGGCGGAGTTGCCGGAGAGAGACGCCATTTTGGATGGGGTGGGTGGAGGTCACTCATTGTGGTGGAAGCGTTTTTGGTTTTTTTGTAGTGCAGTAAAAAAAAAAGGAAAAAAAAAGGGAGCTATTTCCTTTGTTGTGAGCGAAACTCCTTTAGATAGACTGTATAAAATAAATATTAAAAAAAAGGCTTGCATTGCGAATATTTCGTGCAAACGATTTGGCGGCCATTCGAAAAGAGACGGCAAACGCCTTCTCTTTGGGTGAAAGAATTGGACTTCCAGCACCTCCGCCAAGGAGGAATTGCCGATTTGACGGCTTGATTTCTGGGAAACCAGAGCAAACTGAGTGTTGAAATATCTGTAAAGGGTGTTTTCCTGGTGATCTCGACGTGTTTCTTGCAAAAACTCATCCGTCAGGGTGCCCCTTTAAGCATGAATCTCATGAAATACTACTGTCTACAGGAATCTGATAAAATCCTCCTCGTTTCGTGCACTGTATTTGTGCAGATCCCCCATGCAGGAATCTGATGACATTTCTGATATTTCTTAAGATTCGTATAATGGGAAATACATGACTATAAACAGCAAAAAATAGTAGGATTTCGTCAGCTTCATATACACAATAGTATTTCATCAGAAGCATGCCTCACAGAGTTCGGCACATATGGATAGTCGTACGACTGAAATTGGATATGTGGAGCGCGGTGCTTAGTGAAAGGTTTCAATGAGGAAGTGTGTGTGTGTGTGTGTGTGTGTGTGTGTGTGTGTGTGTGTGCGTGTGCGTGTGCGTGTGCGTGTGCGTGCGTGTGCGTGTGCGCGCGCGTGCGTGCGTGCGTGCGTGCGTGTGTGTGTGTGTATGTGTGTGTGTGTGTGTGTGTGGTGTGTGTGTGTGTGTGTGTGTATGTGTGTGCGTGTGCGCGTGCGTGTGTGCTCTGAACAGCACCTTTGCCCAGTTCAATTCTTGAGACTCATCTTCACGGTGAAACTGCATTGCTCAACACTAAAAGACTACTACTAGTACTAGTATTCACAGCAACGATTTAAATTACATAATTATGTGAAGTTGATTGTGCAGTTAATAATAAACCTTTACACCTAAAAGAAAACCCCAATTAAAAAACAACACAGCAAGCATAAACAACAACAACAACAAACAAGCGCGAAATCGCAATAGTTTGTGGCACGCGGTCTATTTTTACCACTCCAATCATGAGTCACCTCCCTTGGCTTTTCAATAATTTTAATCTGTAAACCAGAATGTTATCTCTGCACCATTTCGTAACTTTTTATATCTTTTGGAAAACATTTAAAACTATGTATCCTACTTATACTCATCAAAAGAAGCACCGCATACTCGTCGTGTCTGTTGTAGTGTCTGTATTACATATGTTTATTATTTTGTACGCTTTTAAAATACAGAGCGGCCTCAATTTGAAGTGTAGCCTCGATTTCGGTTTTGTCAAAATGTGCGACAATTTTGGACCGACCGACCGACCGACAAAGTGAGTTATAGGTTTGTGGCTTGAGCCACAAACAAAAACACATTGGACAGGTTTACTTGGTTCAAAATTCCGCCCAAATCTCCTGACATGATGGGCTTCGAACCCCAAAGTGACTGTTCAATTGAGTGACTCCAGCAGAATAGTGACACTAACCACTGAGCCAAAGGTCAGGTTGTGTCGGGGGGCTTTATAGTAATGAAAAGGGCATTCGGTGCTATCTCGATACGAGGGGAACGGGTAGGTGATGGGCAAGGTTGGGGGGTGGCAGCGGGGTGGGGTAGCAGGAATCTGTCAAGCCATTGACCATTTTGACGGTGGAAGGTCCGATAGCATCTTTGACCCTTGATTGCTTCGACTGCCCACCTTCCTCACTCCGTCCCTCAGATTCGGTCTGTCTCTGTCTCTCTGTCTCTGTGTCTCTCTGTCTCTCTCTCTCTCTCTGTCTCTCTCTCTCTCTCTCTCTCTCTCTCTCCCTCCCTCCCTCTCTCTCTCTCCCTCCCTTACTCTCTCTCTCTTTCCCTCCCTCCCTCCCTTCTCTCTCTCTCTCCCTCCCCCCCTCTCTCTCTCTCTCTCTCTCTCCCTCCCTCTCTCTCTCTCCTCTCCCGCCTCCCTCCCTCTCTCCCCCCCTCTCTCTCTCTCTGTGCCTCCCTCCCCCCCTCTCTCTCTTTCTGCATATGACACTTTGTTGTCAAATGCTACAGGATTTGAGGGTGAAATAATTATATTCAGGCTAAATAATACAATTAGTATCCCTGTCATTTCAGATACGCTGTACTTATGTCTAATAGAAATGTAAATGTTTTGACCAATATCTAGCTTTGTTTATGTAGGAAGCTTTAAAGCGATTACGTACAGCGGAGTAGCTGAAATTTGCGAGAATATGAATGCTTTAAAGAATGTATGTATATCTATGTGTAACCAAATATGTCATTGCATGATTTATGTTTCTATCATTGTGACACCCCCATCAGGAAGGGGCTTATGCTTATATCTGATTAAAAACATTTCGTATTCGTATTCGCATTCTCTTTCTCTCTCTGTATGCCACATTCTCTCTTATGCTTTTCCTGTAACTTTTTCTCTTAGCTCCTGCAAACCCCTCCCCCCCCCCCCCCCTCTCTCTCTCTCTCTCTCTCTCTCTCTCTCTCTCTCTCTCTCTCTCTCTCTCTCTCTCTCTCTCTCTCTCTCTCTCTCACTACACTACACTACACTATCTTCTACATGTGAGAAAGAGCGCTATATAAATTTCACATTTTTATTAGTACACACATACTCTCTCTCTCTCTCTCTCTCTCTCTCTCTCTCTCTCTCTCTCTCTCTCTCTCTCTCTCTCTCTCTCTCTCTCTCTCTCTCTCTCTCTCTCTCTCTCTCTCTCTCTCTCTCTCTCTCTCTCTCTCTCTCTCTCTCTCTCTGCGCACGCGCGCACGCGCGCGCGTGTGTGTGTGTCTGTGTGTGTGTGTCACTACTGTGAGTCCTTCTTTCTCCCCCTCTTAGCTCTATCCCTCTCTCTATCCCCACCCTCCCCCCTCTCTCTCTCTCTCTCCTTGTATTGTCTGTTCGTCCACCTACTTT
>CM065703.1:23713004-23718004 GCA_017654935.2 Phymorhynchus buccinoides
AGAGAGAGAGAGAGAGAGAGAGAGAGAGAGAGAGAGAGAGAGAGAGAGAGAGAGAAGCAGCTAAAAAAAACCAAAACAAAACACAACTCCAAAAAGGAGAAAATCAAATGAGATAAATATCTCTACCTACGCTGCTGGTCATAAAACACAAACAAAACAAAATCCGCGACCCAGAAACAGAAAATAGATCAATATAAAAATATAAATAAATGGGACATATAAATTTTAAAAAAACACCACATGATTTTTTGGGGGAAAAGGCATAGACATTTCAGAAAATAATAAATAAGAGAAAAAGACGAAAGCAGCAACATTTTTTAATATCTTTTTGTACAAAAGAAAAAGAAAAAACCACTCCAAACACGAAACAGACAACAATCCACAGAAACAAAATGTAAAAAAAAGGACAGAAAAAAAGTGAAAAAGAAGAAAGAACAAAACCAGAAGAAAAACCTCACAGAAATAAAATACATAGAACAAAGAAAAAGAACAAAGAAACAATGTGACGTCACTAGGGGTGGACAGGCGGCCGGTGCCACGGGTAACGAACCTAAGTCACTAATTGTAGGGTTGAACCCAGGGCCTTCACGCCTTGCTGCTGTCTGTCCATTGTCATGCTTACACACACTTACAGCAAACAGCTGTGCCACACAGCATTATGCTGTATATACTCTTCAAAATTGGCAATAGAATGGGCTTAGCAGCTTGAATAGGTTTGCTAGAAGCCCTCGTGGGGATATCAGGAGGTCTTTTGTATAAATAGTTCCCCCACCTTCTGGAAGTTCTGTGCTTGTAACTTCCTCTAATCTGTCACTCTCTTTGACTCTGCCTTTTCCCTTTGCTTGCTGTCGTCTACTGTCTTTCTGCCTTACCCGGTCCATTCTCCTGCCTTCTTTTTGTTCAAGAAACACTTTCAAAAAGATTTCCTTCAGCCGAAGTCGGACTTGCTGGGCCTAACTATGTCTTAGTTAGGCGCATAACGGCAGCATGATGCATCTACGCTCATACTTGACAGGAAGCTGTCTGAGCGATCGAAGAAGAAGAAGAAGGTTTGTTAGAAGAATTAGTGCCTGGTATGTAATGAGAGAGAAAATGTGGCAATCACTTGTATTGTAGACACTCCCCAACCCCCCACTCTCCCCTCATGTTTACGACCCTTGGTCTCAAAGTCTGCTTCTTTCAGGTTTATGAAATGTTAATCCTAGGCTGATCCTAACCCTATCCCTTTCCAGAGAATGGCAGAATGTTCAATGCGAAAAATTGAGGGGTGGGGTGGGGTGGCAAAGTACCAGATAATAGGCATTTGCAATAGAATGGGCTCAGCAGCTTGAATAAGTCTGTTAGAAGCCCCCGTGGGGATACTGGTTTTGTTTGTATGAATAGTTCCGCCACCTTCTGGAAGTTCTGTGCTTCTAACTTCCTCTAATCTCTAATTCTCTTTGACTCTGCCTTTTCCCTTTGCTTGCTGTCGTCTACAGTTAGTGGGTCCCCAGTAGCACCCCCCCCCCCAACCCCCCTACCATGTAATAAGCAACACCTTACAGTGATAATCTTAAAGGTATAGCCAGCATCAAGCCAACGCGGAATTGGCAATAATAAGAAAATTGGTACTGAAAATGTCGAATGGGCAGGTACAAAAAAGCTCGATTTTTTTTCAATTTTGAGCTTTTACTTTCTTATTCTATCATGTTGAAATTCTTTTTGGTTTAAGCAAAGTTTATTAGAATAATACATTGCTGTGTACACACATTATTTTATGAGCACAAGCTATAAGCTTATAAGCGCACTCAAAAACGTTTCAGTTACAAACACAAGGCTGCATCATGAATGTACTTGAATAGCTTAAATAAATTCTGTTTAACGTCCTCTTGTCTGGAACAGACACATATGGGACATTAGTAGATATAGAGATGGTGGGAACGATCCAGGAGGCAATACCCGGAGGCAGTGCAACACTAGGAAAGTCCCGAAGTTTTTAGCAATACAGATGTAATGTTACAATATCACAATACATTATTCTATCAAAGAACGTTTCTCCACCAATACTGTCTACAGCTCGGACAATAGTTAACATACATTTGGTGTGATCCAAACTTCGTTGCTGACGTAAATTTGTCATTTTTATCTAGCCTTAGTGCGTTTTATTTTGAGTAACCCACTGCTATTTTTTTTCGTTTGCTTTATTAATCCTTTCATCGCCAGCCATCTTTGAGCCAAAAATTGCCATTAAACTTACTTGGCTAAAGAAAAAGATTTCGTCTGCAATATTGTGGGATTTCTCTGTGACACATTTAGAATAGGGTCAATCCTTACTACCCAAAGTTAGGAACACAATAGTATTGAATAATAGACCCTGATTTGAAGAGTTTTAATGACATGGGTGTTACATCATGGTGGTGCAAAAATGTGACATTGGCGGTGAAAGGGTTAACTTCATTATTAAGGAAACTGCGACATCAAAACGCGGGCTATTATACTGTAAGCTTAACGATGCACATTCACAGATTGGTTTCAGTGTACATGTATTGATTTTTGTTCTGTTTAAAAAAAAAAAAATATCCTTTTGCTATCTTTGCTGTTTGCTGTTTTCTTGTATGTCTCTGTTGATAAAGGCGCATTCGCCGAAATATCCAGTTGTTTCGTTGTGTCTCTTGTGAATAAAATCAGCTTATTTCTTTTTTCTTTCTTTTTTCTTCTTCTCGATCGTCTTTTTGGTTGTTGTTGCTTTGTTCCGTTTTCTTTCCTCGTGTGTTTGTTTGTTATTGGCAAGGCGATGCTTAGCAATCTGTGAAGAGTATACCCCCACGTAGGCCACAAAAAAAAAGACCAAAAAAAAAAAGACAAAAAAAGATAGCGTCAGAAACGGGAAGACAATCCGACAGTATAATGTTGGGGTTCAGAATTTGGGGGTCGGTCTGTTTGGGACCCGAAGAGTAAGGTCCAGGGAAACACCTTTCTCCAGGCGTGCTTAGATAGTTATCTAACCAACTTGTGGCCATTGCATTCCGTTTGAAAAACACACAGACACACTCGCGCGTGCGCGCACACACACACACGCACGCACTGCATATACACACACACACACTCGCGACGTAAATCACGCACGCACGCATCACACATACACACACGCAACACATAACTCTCTCTCTGTCTCTCTCTCCCCCCCTCTCTCTCTCTCTCATCTCTCTCTCTCTCTCTCCTCTCTGTCTCTGTCTCTCTCTCTCCTCTCTCTCCGTCTCTCTCTCTCTCTCTCTCCGCTCCCCCCTCTCTCGTCTCGTCTCTCTCTCTCTCCATCCCCCCTCTCTCATCTCTCTCTCTCCCCTCTCTCTCCCTCTCTCTCTCTCTCCTCTCTCTCGTCTTCTCTCTCTCGCCTCTCCCTCTCTCTCTCTCTCCTCTTCAGTCTTCTCCCTCTCTCTCTCTCTCTCCTCTCCCCCTTCTCTCTCTCTCTCTCTCATCTCTCTCCCTCTCTCTCTCTCTCTCTCTCCTCCTCTCTCTCTCTCTCTCTCTCTCTCCCCCTCTCTCTCTCTCTCTCTCATCTCTCTCTCTCTCCCCCCCTCTCTCTCTCTCTCCTCTCTCTCTCTCTCTCTCCCCCCTCTCTCTCTTCTCTCTACTCTCCTCTCTCTCCCTCTGCTCCACTCCCTCTCTCTCTCTCTCTCATCTCTCTCTCCCTCTCTCTCCCCCTCTCTCTCTCCCACCCCTCTCTCTCTCTCTCTCCTCGCTCTCTCTCTATCTCTCCCCTCTCTCTCTCTCTCATCTCTCTCTCTCTATCTCTCTCTCTCCCTCTCTCTCTCTCTCTCGCTTCTCCTCTCATCTCTCTCTCTCTCTCTTGTCTGTTTGTCTGCCTCTCTCTCTCGCTCTCTCTCGCTCTCTCTTCTCCCCTATCTCACTCTCTCTCTCTCTCTCATCTCCACCCTCTCTCGCTCTCTCTCATCTCCCCCCCTCTCTCTCTCTCTCCTCTCTCTCACAGTCATCTCTCTCTCTCCTCTCGCTCTCTTCTCTCCCCCCTCTCTCTCCCCTCTCTCTCTCCCCCTCTCTCTTCTCTCCCCCTCCTCATCCTCTCTCTCTCTCTCTCTCTCTTCCTCTCTCTCTCTCTCTCCCCTCTCTCTCTCTCTCTCTCTCTCTCTCGTCGCCCCCCTCTCTCTCTCTCTTCTCTTCTCTCTCTCTCTCCTCTCTCACCTCTCTCCTCGCTCTCTCTTCCTCGTCTCTCTCTCTCTCTCTCTCTCCCGGCCTCTCCTCTCTCTCTCTCTCATCTCTCCCCCTCTCTCTCTCTCTCTTCTCTCTCTCTCTCTCTCCTCTCTCCTCTCTCTCTCCCCTTCTCCTCTCTCTCTCTCATCTGATCTCTCTCTCTCTCGCTCTCTCTGTAACTCTCTCTCTCTCACTCTCACTCTCTCATGTCTCTCTCTCTCCTCCTCTCTCTCCTCTCTCTCTCTCTCTCTCTCTGTCCCACTCATCTCTCATCTCTCTCTCTCTCTCTCTCTCTGTCTCTCTCTCTCTCTCTCGTCCCCCTCCTCTCCTCTCGCTCATCTCTCTCTCTATCTCTCTTCTTCGTCTCTCTCTCTCTGTCTCTCTCTCTCTCTCTCTCTCTCTGTCTCTTCTCTCATCGTCTCTCTCTCTCTCCTCTCTCTCTAACTCTGTCTCTGTCTCCGTATCTGCTCAAACACACTCTCTCTCTCTCTCTCTCTTCACTTCTCTCTCTCTCTCCTCTCTCTCTCTGCTCTCTCTCTCTCCTCTCCTCTCTCTGGCTCTCTCTCTCTCTCTCTGTTCTCCTCTCTCTCTCTCTGTCTCTCTCTCTCTCTCTCTCTTCTCTCCTCTCTCTCATCTCTTCACTCTCTCTCTCTCTGTCTCTCTCTCTCTCTCTCTCTCTCTCTGTCTCTCTCTCTCTCCTCCTCTCTCTCTCTACTCTCTCTCGCTCTCTCTCTCAGCTCCGCTCTCTCTCGGTCTCTCTCTGTGTCTCCTGTCTCTCTCTCTCTGTCTGTCTCTCGTCTCTCTCCTCTCCTTTC
>CM065703.1:23723004-23733004 GCA_017654935.2 Phymorhynchus buccinoides
TTCTTGGCAAAACCCTCATCCGTCAGGGTCCACCTGTAAAACCATTCCAGCACACCATTGGAATTTAACAGCACCCCCCCCCCCCCCCTCTTCACTACCTTCTAAGGTCAAGCGAAGGAGGTTCCCTGTAGGACCACCTCCATACAGATGTTCAAACCCCACCAAAACGGACAGACCGACAGTTAGCATAGGCGCACAGTCAGGCAGACAGACACAGACAGACAGACAGACAGACAGACTGTGAGATAAGTTCAGCTATGTGAGTCCAGGTCAGGACCTCCCAGTAGCAGGTAGTGAGAGCTCGGTGCACTGACCCAGAAATCTCTGACCGTTGTCACCAGAGATGCAGACAACTCGCTGCATGCTAGGCTGTAATCCCTACCCCCCCCCCCCCTCCCACCCACACACACACACATCCACCCCACACCCCTTTACCACAACAACAACCACCTCACGCCCTCGCATCTCACCCCCGAGACAACCCCCCCCCCCCCCCACTCCCAGCCCACCCCCTCTATGTCTCCCCCAAAGGTTCTCTCAAAACAATCTTCACAGCTTCAGGGACGGTCCTCGTGTGTCTCTCTATATGTGGAATCTTACAGTAAAGACCCAGCACGTCACGTGTCAAAATCACGGTTTTCACGTGTTTTCCCTCTTATAGCCGGTACGAAATCTTAAAGACCCAGTACGTCACGTGTCAAAATCACGGGTTTCACGTGTTTTCCCTCTTATAGTTGGTAAAAAGTCTTATTTTGACCACGTGTTGCTCCCATACAAATTGCCTCTTGCACGAAAACGAGACATCACTTTAATTAAAGAGCAGCCTCGATCGTATACGAGGAAAGTCTGAATGTGGGCCACACCGACCCAGAAAAAAACCAAGGGACTTACTCCAGCCGGCTCAGTGGGTCTTTAAGAAATCTTCCTAGCCTAAGAGGGAATGTGACACGTGACGTGGGGGGGCTTTAAAACAAATAACACTTTCAACTGGGTGCATGTTTTGGGATGCATGCCTTTCGGGATCCAGGCTGCATTACTGTTGTTGTTCTTCTTGTTCTTTAACACAAAATTTAAAATGAGTTTATTGAGTTATTGTTTTTGTTGTTGTTTTGTTAAGCCCAATGTCTTTGTTAAAAAATAAATAAAAGGATGTCAAAAAATTGCATATCAAGACAGAAAAAAGAACAACCAATCTGATGTGCTTTGCTGCTTGGGCACGAACGGGACGTGCGAACGAAATCTCCCCCCTCAAACTGATTTGATCTGTCATGGTATCCCATACAGTACATTCAGCGAGATCAATAGAACAGAAAGTGTTAACCCCTTGACTGCCACCAACGTATTACGTACTGACCTGATGACATAGCTGATTATGTTATCAGATGAAGAGGAATAACCCTGATATGCTGGCTTTTGCTCCAACACAGTCAAGAGAGTAATATCCCCAGACCAGTTTGCCAGATTGGCTCTATCAGTTGTCTTTTTTATGTCATGATTTGCCCAATGGTTTTTTCTTTAATTTTCTCTGGCGGTCAAGGGGTTAAATACGGTGGAAAGGGTGTGACTTCAGTGCTAGTGGAGAGACCCCCCAAGAATGGTCATTATCTTAAATGAGAAATTAACGCACTTGTCCCTCTGTCTTTCTACTGCGTGTGTGTGTGTGTGTGTGCATCTTGTCACATCGTTTTCTCTAATGAATTTCATTAATTAAGGCACCCAGCCTCTTTACACCGCAATCGCAGGTTTCGTTCGACTGCTACTAAACTGCCACTCTCTCTCTCTCTCTCTTACTTCCTCTTCCTCCTCCTTCCTCCTGGGTACGGCACGTGCGATGCACACGGCCCTTTGCCAATTCTGGAGCGGCGACATGACAGGGCGTTTTGCACACGGCCCCTAAATACAGGCTTGCACACGCCACTGAAGTGGCCCTGCACGCGACCTATCCGCGGGGCAGCACGTGCAGAGGGAACAGACGCTTTCGTAGAGATTATCGTGACCGCCTCTCTCTCTCTCTCTCTCTCTCTCTCTCTCTCTCTCTCTCTCTCTCTCTCTCTCTCTCTCTCTCTCTCTCTCTCTCTCTCTCTCTCTCTCTCTCTCTCTCTCTCTCTCTCTCTCTCATGCCTCTGTAAACGTGTCTGACTTAACAACAACAAGAACTGAAACAGACTGCAACGTCACTGGAACATACAAGAAACAAACAAGCACACAACAAGTGTAAAGTGACGTTATTTTATTCACAATAGTCACAACAAAATATTGGCGAATGCGCCTTTATCAACAAAGGTAAAGGTGTCCCATAGCCTATCGGCCGTAGGGGCAGTGAACTGTTAGAGGTTCACCGTGTCAAGGGCACGGCATCATGGAAGGCGGAGCCCATCCCTCTCCTTCCGCCGCCTTTTAATCTTCCCTGAACGAATCAGGTACCCATTCACCCATGTCAACATAGACCCACAAGAAAACAGGAAACAGGAAAGACAACAAAAGGAGCAAAACACAATAGTTCCCCTCTACAATCCAATCTGTGAATGATTGAAAAGAACAGAAAGTGTCTAGCCTTTGCTATGTTTAGTGTCTACATTGTGAGTCTCTGATGTCATTGACATTAGGCCTTGATGCGTTGTTTATGCCTTCATTGAGTATTTGTTTCGTTCTTTTCGTAAATAAAACAGCAATATTAGCATGATGTATCCGATTAAAAAGAGCATTTGCCACGAGTGCTCGTTCTCTATACTAGACTACTCATTTGCCCGCACTCGTTCTGCCCGAGTTACGCTGACCTTTCTAATTCAACTCTCTAAATTCAACTCAGTGAAATGCAAGGTCACCGGCACGCGGCAAATGTCCTATTGATGGTTAGGTTTTCCAAGTGTGCCCACACCCCCTCCTCACCCTGTGCACCCCCCCAAAAAACACACCCCAACAACAACAATTAATGGGTAGGCGCAGCACTTGCGGCGACGCGATCTCCAGGGGAGAGCAGCCCGAATTTCACAGAGATAAGTCTATGTGTTGGTATATTCTAATACCAAATACCAAAAAAAAAGACTCCCAAACTAGGAGGTGTAATGATTAAAGTATTTGTTATGCACTGGATTGTACAGTCTTGATGATGCAGCCCAAAACATTGGCTGGTCTTTGGAGACCTCCCCCAGCCCCAGCTTACCACAAATCCTTTTGGCCGAGAGAGTGGGAATGTACCCTAGGCTAGGCATCTCCTCCACTATAGGCTTTAACTAGCCTACCGGAATATCACGTCTTTCAGCTGCTATCTGGAAGCCATGGTCCGAATGACAGGACGATGTACATGTACGGTACAATGTGTGTAGTGGTTGAACTAAACCCGACCAGCGGCATGTAAAGGTCAAATAATAAGAATGAAGAAGAAAACAATAGAAAAGAATCAATTGAATAAATAATGAAACTAAAAAGATGAAAGGTAATTTGTTTGTTTTGTTATAGCATTAGTTAGTATTCAAAGAAAAACACAAACTGAAATTTAGGTCCAATTTAATTTACCATTCTTGCTAACTTCCTGCTCCTCCTGCTCCTCCTCCTCCTCCTCCTTCTTCTTCTTCTTCTTCTTCTTCTTCTTCTTCTTCTTCTTCTTCTTCTTCTTCTTCTTCTCTTTGTAGTCCATAATAATTATAATACACAGTAAACACAAATCATAACGCGTTCGGCATCATGTAATTGTGGTTCTAGTATTTAATCCAAGCATGCTTCGTGATCAAAATCCACGGGAAACAGGAAAACAAAGATCCCTTACAAGAAATACAATAGCAACAGCAGCAGCAACAACAGCAACAACAAATAAATTACACACCGAACAAACACCCTCTTTCGTGTTCAACAAACCCTTTATCTCGATGTTTGCGTGCTGGTGTCTTTTTTGTTTTGTTGTTGCTCGTCTTTCCTGTTATTTGGGAGCAGCATTTTTAGACAGTGGCTTTTCACAGATCACAGACTAATCTGAGAAAAGAAAGACAGATCTTCCAGAAATTGGAAGCTGTCCAAAACCTCCTTCAGACGAGGACGCGCCAGACATCATCACTTGCATCATTCATCTGAGAAGAAACGTCATAGCCAGGAACAACAGACAAGAGACGGGACCACCTCCAGAAATAACCGGACGAGATCAATTTGCTTCAATAAGCGTGTAATCAAATTATAACCTGCTCTCTCGTTACGTCAAATTTTCCACCATCACCGACACCTGCGGTTTAGAGTTCGCCACGGGAGTTAGCTCCCTTGGACGTCGTCGTCGTCATCATCAGCGCGCATGCGTCGTTTCGCACGTGCAATGGCAAAGGGAGCAGGAGGAGGAGGAGGAGGAGACTGGATCACCTAGCAGACATTTTTTTCTCTGAGACCCTGGAGCCAGCCAGCGTCAGGAGTTTTGGCAGCTGAGCTTTGGCTGGGCTAGAGGAGAAAATAATGTGGCCCTTTGTTTTGCCACACGGGAGAAAATGATCTGCTTGGAACCCAAGTAGCCAGAGAGAACCTCCTGAGATAATGAACCATCGGAGGAAACACTCTGCTTTTTCTCTCTGTTTCTCTGTCTGTCTGTCTGTCTATCGATCTTTCCCCCTCCCTTTGCTTCTAGAAGAGTACTGATTGCCTCTCGTCAACTGAACACTTTGTCTCTCTCTGTCTGTCTGTCTCGCTTCGCTTCCAATTCCAGGAGAGTGCTGATTCTCTCTCTCTTCAGTTGAATACTTTGTCTCTCTCTCTCTCTCTCTCTCTCTCTCTCTCTCTCTCTCTCTCTCTCTCTCTCTCTCTCTCTCTCTCTCTCTCTCTCTCTCTCTCTCTCTCTCTCTCTCTCTCTCTCTCTCTCTCTCTCTCTCTCTCTCTCTCTCTCTCTCTCTCTCTCTCTCTCTCTCTCTCTCTCTCTCTCTCTCTCTCTCTCTCTCTCTCTCTCTCTCTCTCTCTCTCTCTCTCTCTCTCTCTCTCTCTCTCTCTCTCTCTCTCTCTCTCTCTCTCTCTCTCTCTCTCTCTTCGCTTCCAGGACAATGCTGATTGTCTCTCGTCAACTTAGCACTGTGCCTGTCCGTCATTTCTGTCTGTCGTGACGAGGTGGGACCACAGGGATTAGCAGAGGGGAGAGATTGGGGGAGGAGGGGGTGGGATGAAGAGGCAGGGAGTATCAATGGGAAGGAAGAAAAACGGCCCTACGTAAAGATCTGAGGTGGGGATGGGGTGTAGAAAGGGATTAACCCTTTCACCGCCAATGTCACATCTATGCACCACAATGGTTTAACTCCCATGTCAATAAAAGGCATCAAATCAGAACCTGTTATCCAAAGATCGTAGTTTCTTAATGTTGGGAGGTAAGGATAGGCCTAATGTTACACATGTCACAGAGGAATTCCCAACATTGCAGATTTGTTTTTCTCTTTCCAGTTAAGCTTACTGGTATTTTTGGCTGCACAAATGGCTGACGGCGAAAGGGTTAAACACACAGATGTTTTACATTGACGTCTAATGAGAGGTTGAGATGGAAAATGTGCAGCTCAACGTTCATGTCCCTAATCCTAAAACATGCATGCTACCACCACCACCCCTCACCCTCACCCACACCCACACCCACACCCTCACCCACACCCACACCCACACAAATAGATAGATAAGCATTCAGGCTAAACACACAAAACAAAACAGGAATAGAAAAATAAAAATAAACCGATATTTCGTCATTTATTGACTTCCTCTGGGTTTAGGGACGGAGTGACCCGATGCAAGTCGCATTAACACTCACAGCAATAACACAACAGTGATCGAAATTCTTTCTTTAAAACACGAGTCTAGCTTCGTCAGATTTAAGTTTACATGTATATCGATGCAAAGAAATAACTGTTTGTCGTATCCCAATACACAGAACTTCGGATACAAAGAACTAATTGCCGTATCTCGATATATAGAAATATGTTCCCTACCTCGATACAAATAAATATTATTTTGTTGTATCTCGATACAAAGAACTATTCGTCGTATCTCGATGCAAAGAGCTATTTGCCGTATATCGATACCAAGAACTATTTGTCGTATCTCGATACAAAGAAATATTTGCCGTATCTCGATGCAAAGAACTATTTGTCGTATCTAGATACAAAGAACTATTTACCGTATCTCGATACAAAGAACTATTTGTCGTATCTCGATTCAAAGAAATATTTGCCGTATCTCGATACAAAGAACTATTTTAGTAAATGTATAAGATTTATCAAGTTTCAAGTTTTTATTTCAACTTCCAGCCCAGAGGGCTTCAAAGCCATAAACACAAACACTCACAACAAATTTGTCCCCATAAACATTCAATGAAACAAACGTGCAGAACATAAGGCAATTGATATGATATTAAAATATACAAAAAAATAAATTACCAGTGCTAACAACAAATGCATCACCACTAGAAAAGATGTAAAATAAAATTAAAAAACCTTGCCAGCTTTCTCAATACTCTTGGGTTTGCATTACTCAGTAACGATTTAAATTTGTGGACATTTGGGTGGTGATTATAATACTTTGAAAACAAGATCAAGATGGCAAAAGTCATATAGACGAAAACCAGTTTCCACCACCCAAAAAAAAAAAAAAAAAATCTTGTATAATTTAAGAAATACACATTTGGTGGTTAATTTTATATTTATTCTTAATGGGGTCTTGAGCACCTTTATCTCTTTCTAACACATTCATTTTACCAGAGAAGTAACGAACATATTAGATATAAAATAGTTCGTCTTTGCATCCACAAATGGTATTCGGTGAATCATCTTTAGTTCGTGTATTGGCCTCGTCCTGCGAAGTAGGCTAATGTTTATCATACAATATTGCGTTTGTAATGGTCTTGTTATAGCGTGTGAAATGTCTGCAGCTTTGAAAAGTTCGGTTCACACAAAGCCTCATTGGCAACACCAAGACGGCTTTTATGAAACCAACATATTAATATTTGAAACTGTACATCTCTTCATTTCTGGTTCGAATCGGTTTTAAACTTATTTCTAAACTGTTTTCAATTATCATGTCAAATTAAACATTCCAATCATTTTTGTGTGAAAGCGCAGGTGCACCTCTATATTGGTCTAATTGATTGAATAACTTGCTCTAGATATGTAAATAATTATGGTTGTAATTACTTTTGTGGGATGTTTTAATGAGTGTCATATTGAGTCATCAAATTGTTGATTAATTTGTCTCTCAATCCCCCTTTTGTTTTCCTCCTTCCTTTCTTTTCTTTTTTTTTTTGGTGATTTTTCCAAAATGTGACATTTCTTTTCTGGTTTTTCTATTTTGTTCACTTTGTTTGTTAGTTTGTGAATAATGTTTCTAAATATTGAAATAATATTTTCTAATTGGTGAGAACACACCTTCCGTCATTTGAATTATATGTAATGTATTGTGTACGGGTACGTTATAAGCTATATGCTTGTTGTTACCCAGTTACCTCGTTATTGTTTATAATTTGACATAGTTGAATAAAAAAACCGTTTAAACCAAGACGGCTTTTCTAAATGTACTGTTCGCGTTTGTTTTCTTTTCTTTAAGATAAAACAAATAGAAGATTGCTGGGGGCATGTGCATGTAGAGGTAGAGGGAACTGAAAAGGCTGTACGAAGAAGACAGTTTGATGATAGTATTAATTAGCTTTCAAGTAGGTTGGAAGGAACAAATCTCCAAATTGTAAACCCAAATGCGAAACTTGAACAATTCTTTGTGTAAGTTGTCCTAAAATATATCCTCCAGGTTAACCTTTCCTCTTCCTCCATCACACACACACACATACACACACACCCACACCCACACCCACACACACACATACACACCCACACACACACGCACGCACACGCGCGCGCACGCGCGCACGCACACACACACACACGCACACACACACACACACACACACACACACACACACACACACACACACACACACACACGCACACACACACACACACACACACACACACATTAAATAAGAAAGTTTGATGATAGTATTAATTAGCTTTCAAGTAGGTTGGAAGGAAGAAATCTCCAAATTGTAACCCCCCCCCACACACACACACATACACACACACACACACACACACACACACACACACACACACACACTCACACTATTCCTTTCTGCATCCTCTTCTCTGAAATCTCTTCTCTTCCTTATTTCTCTGCCTTTCACCCCCCCCCCCCCCCACACAACACCCCCAACCTTAATTCCTGTTTCCTGGGTTCTATGGTCTTTCACACCTCAACCCCAAAATCATCAGAAACTAACGTATACTTTGCTCCAAGTTGGAAATAACTGACTGCAGACACTAACTAATAACTACAATCCCCCAAATTTGCTTTGAACGCTTCCAAAATTGTCGCTCTAAGGAAGAAACAAAAAAAGAAAAACCCTCGACAGAACACGCATGCCGCTGATTTCACGTGACCTCACGGGGGATTTGGTCGTCTTCCGGTATAAAAAGAAGAGAGCAGTAGTTTTAGATATTTCTCCTTTTTTCAGGTTCAGGAGCCCGGGAGCGAAAGTAGGAGTCAAAGAGCGTTCCACGGGAATGGTCTGCATGGCACTGTAGTAATAACAAACTGTGGGGAATCCGCTGAAAAAGCTCTCTCCTCCCCTTCAGCTAGCGGCGGAACTAGAACCACGCTCTCCCGCGGATCCAAACAAGAACAATTAACTCTCTCCTTTACCTTCTGCAAGCCGGCTGCCTCTCGGTTTTCAATGCTCTCCCTTGACGGGGGCTTTCCTTGTCGTCTGCTGCAGTAACAAGGGAGACAATTGGTGGACAGTCTTCCCCCTGGGGTGGGGGGAGGGGGCTGAACCGTGGGATGAGCAGACGACAGAGAGGAGGGGAAGGGAGGGTATATGAACTAGACACTAAGGGGTGGAATTTGGGTGGTTGGAAGGCTGGGACTTCGATGAAAAGTTTTTATAATAAGCTGGCATTTACCTCCCTTGGATACCCGACTTTCGATCGTCACGTAATTCTGGCTTTGTCCTCGGAGAAATTGTCTCCCTTTGGGGGCGTAGCTATTTATAGAACCAACTCCTTTGGCTGGGTCACGACCGAACCTTGGTTAGATAGGAAGCTATGCTTGGTTTTACGCCGATGCGTTTTTAATACGACGCTGTTATGTTTTTAGGAAAGTTGATGTTTCTATCACAGAATAAAATAAAATAAATTCATTTTCATAAGATATGATTAATCATTCCATGGTTGATCGTAGAAAGAAGAAGATGAAGGAAACGTTTGTGGAAAGAAGAAATTTAAGCGTACTTAATGTCACTGAATTTCAAAGTTTTTTCATCAAATCGATGCCATTTATTTTTGTTTGCGAAGTTCATACTACTTGTGGCGGTGCCATAGCCGATGAGGTTTAACCGAGGCGTGGTCACCGCTACAGCTATCTGTATTAATAAAAAATAAATCGGGACTTTACTGGTTTCGTACTGCCTCCGGGCATTGCCTCCAGTATTGTTCCCAACATATTTGTATTTACAAATGTCCCATATGTGTCTATGACCGAGAGGACGTAAAACACCATTTTTCGTTCGTTGTTTGCGAAGTTGTTGTTTTCTTCGTGTATTATTTTGTCTGTATAAAGCTGTTTCCAACTTTCAACATGCCAAAAGTGTAGGCATAATTATATTGTGTGCAAATAAAATAGAATATCATAGCGCAGCTCAGGAAATCCCATGCGCAATCCGTAAATAAGTGGAAGAAAGAAGGGTAACGATTTTCGGATTAGGGGAAATTCGGACACGTGCGCAAATCTTTTCCCTTCTTTCTTTTACTTATTTGCGGATTGCGCATGGGTTTCCGCACGGAATCTCCGCATATGTGTGTGCATGGCCTATGAAAAAAATTATTTAGACAAAAAAGTTCTTCAAGTGTTGGAAATATTTGTGAAAAAAAATGTATGCCGTTTAGAATTGTGTTACTCAAGCCAATGCATTTGGTAGTAATATCTTTTCTTCTTCTTCTTCTTCGTTCGCTCA
>CM065703.1:23738004-23743004 GCA_017654935.2 Phymorhynchus buccinoides
GAGAGAGAGAGAGAGAGAGAGAGAGAGAGAGAGAGAGAGAGAGAGAGAGAGAGAGAGAGAGAGAGAGGGAGAGAGAGAGAGAGAGAGAGAGAGAGAGAGAGAGAGAGAGAGGGAGAGAGAGAGAGAGAGAGAGAGAGAGAGAGAGAGAGAGAGAGAGAGAGAGAGAGAGAGAGAGAGAGAGAGAGAGAGAGAGAGAGAGAGAGAGAGAGAGAGAGAGAGGGAGATAGAGAGAGAGAGAGAGAGAGAGAGAGAGAGAGACAGAGACAGAGACAGAGACAAAGACAGAGACAGAGAGAGGGGCCTTTGATCCAGTTCTTATACAACAGGGAGTGGGACAAGGACCTGAAGGTGGTAGTAGGTACTATAGGTACTACACGTAGAGTGTCAGACTGGATGTCACCAGAATGGAGAGAAACGTCAGGGGGTGGTGGAGAGTGTTGGTGGTGGAGGAAGAACGCTAAAAAACCAGGACCAATCATGGCGCCATTCCCTGTCTGTCCCCCCACTCAGACATTCTCTGTTGCTTTGCCCAACGATATTCTGAATTGAAACAAACCGATTCACCCCTGAACTCACCCCTGTAGGGGTCACCGGTGGATCTTTCAGTACAAAAGAGTCCCCCCGCCTTCTGCAAAGGTCTGTGCTAGCAACTTCATCGGAACTTTCAGTCTCTTTGACTCTTGCTTTTTCCTCTTCTTACCATCTTCTACTATTTTTCTTTTTACTTTCTCCGCCCTTCCTTCTCTCTTTTAAAAAAAAATCATCCAAATCAATTTATCATTTAAGCTTCTCCGAAATCGGAATGTGTCGGCTGAATGCAGCGGGGAGACCAGTGAAAATCTGAAAACCGGACACACACGTACCTCTTTCATTATGACCATGACCTGGGAACGTAGGAAAAGAAAGAAAAATAAAGTCTCCTGAAGGCGGGCACAAAAAAATTCATGCCCAACTTTTCTGAATTGCAAATGTACCCCAATGGTGAAACAATTTTTGTTATAAATAAATAAACAGATTGCTATCCTGTTTACTGAATAGCAAATCTGCCGGGACCAATAATTATTATTAAGGTGGACACAACACTTCCAGCGCGCCCAGCTTTTCTGAATAGCAACTGCCTCTTCTTGCTATTCCCATAGCATGTATGCTAGACACGGGTCTTTCCTAGTGTTGCCGTACCTCCAGGATCGACCCGCGTGTGCCTGTTACAGGTCGGAGGACGTTAATCAGATGTTCATGGTATATATACTAAGCTTACTCTGTCGTTCCCGACCATGATAGCAGAGAGGACAGCTGCTATTCTGGACGGCTGGGCTGAGATTTGCTAACAGCAGAGATGTCTTGCCCAGAGTACATCCCCACTCTCTCGGCCTAAAGGTTCTAGGGCAGCTGGCTGTGGGGAATGTTTCCCAAAGGACCACCGATCCTTTGACTTCCGCACTAAAAACCAGCGCAGAATAATGCCTTTAAAGGAGAATCCAACAAAAGTAACAACAACTAGTACACCAAATTAGATGATGATAGACTGAATAGTTTTTGAGAAAAACGGACGAATAGCCAGCCGGACGGACGGACGGAGGCACGCCGGAGGCACGGACGGATCAGACAGAAACAATAGCTCCCCGAACCTTCGGCTCGGGGACTAAAAAGTGTGCAGAATGATGCAATATCGAATTGGATCATGCACTCTGAGTTTACTGGAACCATAACAATACATAAAACTGAACGCGCTCAAGCCGATATGGCATACCTTTGCAAAAAAAATGCACTGTCGAGTTCACTTCAGCCTCGTCTGTTTTTTGTGAAACGTTCTCCAGAACTATGGAGCTATGACGTCATCCACAGAAGTTCTCACGATTACTTTGCTTGTTTGAAGCCAAAACAATATTTCTGTGAGTGACGTCAAACTCATCTTATCCAAGGAGCACGCTATAAGCGCTAGCTTGCTTTCTGTAATATGTGTTTGGAAATATTAAAAAAATGTTTAAACCATCTTATCCAAGAAGTGACGTCGTGAGCGAGACACAATGGCCGGCTGATTCCAGCTGGCAGATCTGCGATTTTTTAAAAAGAAATAAATATGTGAGTGCTCACTTTATTTTGACAAAAAATCTGACACAAAAGGTAATAGGGATGGAGTCTGCAGTCTGTGTCTATCGATATTCTAAAACCATATGGGGTGGGTTTTTCAGAGCGTTTTTGCATTTTTTTTTTTTTATGAATTGTGTGTTTGAATTCCCTTTAAATTGATAGTAAAAAAAGAAAAAAGACTGCTGTACTATGATTTTCCTTATTGTTGAAAATCGTTTATTGCAAAACTCTCGTTTTACTTTTGAATCCCTATTGGCCACTGCAACTAGGGTTATTAACGCCCTTGATGGCAAGAGTTAAGCCCTTGTTGATCAGTATCCAAAAGGGCATTCACTCTTGCAAAAGGCAGCCATTAAGTGGCCTCAAATAAGGTTATTGGCGAGAGTTAAACCCTTGTTTGGTCAGTACTCAAGCATCTTCCCCCACCCACCAAGGGCATTCACTCTTGCAAAAGGTGTTCTTTGCAGTGGCCAATCCTACAGGCTAATGTCAACCCATGATAAGTCATGTACCCCTCTTGCTGCCCGCATATCACCGGTAGGGAATGAAGTTACGCCACGAAAGAGACACAAAGCCATTCTGCCAGCTTCCAGGGTATTCTGCCACCCCCCCTTCCCCCCCACCCACGATTCTGCCCTTCCCTAACCTCCCCCACCTTCTCTCACATGTAAGTACTGTTTAGAATGGACATCTCCTCCCAAATCGGAATGTGTCGGCTGTACGCAGCGGGGAGACCAGTGAAAACTGAAAACCGGACACATACGTACCTTACCCATTATGGCCTGGGAACGCAGAAGAAGAAGAATGGACATGAGAGCCCCCTCCCCCTTATCCCCTCCGTGAGTTCCCACCCCCACTCCCACCCCTCTGCCACAAGCTTCCCAAGATCCTGTCAGACTGTTCCCACCCTCACTTCACCCCCTTCCACACTTGCCACCCCACCCCACCCCACTCCCACCCACACATACACACGCGCTTTCTCTTTTCCCTCTTTGTCTACATCTTTGTTACGAAGCTAGTGACAAAGGAAGGCAGAGGTGACAGTCGTGAAGAGGACGGGGGAGTGGGGGTAGGTGGGGTGGGGTAGTAGATCGTGGGTAGAAAGAGGCGGGGTAGGGGTGGGTGTGAAGATAGAAAATAAGGGCAATCTTGTACTTTAGTCCTCCCCCCCACCCCCTCATGTTTACGACCTTGAATCGCAAAGTATGCTTCTTTCAGTTTTATGAAAGTAATCCTACTAGGCTGATCCTATCCCTATCCTTTTTTGGGAGAATGGAAGAATGTTGCTTCTCAGTGAAAATCTTCAGTGCCAAAATTGGAGAGTGCTGGCGTGACCAAAGTACAGGACAGCCTAAAAAGTAAGGGGAAGTGGTAAATGGGTAAATGGGAATATGAGCTGAAGACACAGAGAGAAAAGAGAAGGAATATGGGAGGGGGACGTGACCATAAAGAATTTGAAAGGATAGTATTGTTGTTGTTGTTGTTGTCTTGCCCTGGCTTAAAGACTCTAGGGATCATCCCAACAGCTGAAGCACTTGAGCACTATGGCACAAATGTGTGTGACCGTTTGCGATTACCCCGCCACGTGAGCAGCCACACTCCGACTTCGGAGGATGAAAGGATAGGATAATCTTTAACACACACACACACACACACACACACACACACACACACACACACACACACACACACACACACACAACACAATAACTAGAGCGTGAAAACGCTAGATCAACCAGACGCGCGGCAGCATTTTCGACTTCGGTTACCTCGATCTTTGACCAGTGACCTTCGTCGTCGAACTTGGCCTAGAGATCCTAACTACCTGTCCGTGGGTCTTGGGTCTCTGCGTTCAAGCGCTACCGTTTTAACATGGATAAACAGGGGCAGTGGGTGGATGCCTCGTGCCTCCATACGGGGGAGCTGGACGAGTCTCTCCCCCGTGAGGATACCGGGAGGTCTTTCGTAAAAAATAGTTCCCCCACCTTCTGGAAGTTCTGTGCTTTTGTAACTTCATCTAATCTGCCACTCTCTTTGACTCTGCCTTTTCCCTTTGCTTTATATCATCTGCTATGTTTCTGACTTATTGGTGGCCCATTCTCCTGCCTTTTTTCAGAAACAAAAATCTTCCAAATGTTTTTCTCCTTAAAGAGCTCCTTCGAAATCGGAATGTGTCGGCTGTGCGCAGCGGGGAGACCAGTGAAACCCGAAAACCGGACACATACGTGCCTTACCATTATGGCCATACGGCCTGGGAACGCAGAAGAAGAAGAAGAAGAAGAAAAAGAAGAAGAAGGAGAAGGAGAAGAAGAAGAAGAAGAAGAAGAAGAAGAAGAAGAAGAAGAAGAAGAAGAAGAAACATAGATAGATGGTCAGCCAGCCAGGAATAAACAGACAGACCGTCCTGAAAACATTCAGCAGTTTTCACTTCGCGGCAGCTTAATTAACAAGATGGCACAGACATATAAACCGTACTCCCAGTTAGCGATGAAATGCTGACTCTTGGGCCATCGTTGTTATTAACTTGGGTCTGTATTGTTGGAGAAATTACTCTCACTTTGCTAGGCGAATCGGTGCCATAAATAACTTTGGTAAAAAGGGAGTTAATTACGAGAAGTTCCTTCCCCTTATTCATTTCACTACATCGCTTTATTACTGTTTACATTGATTTGGCTGGTCGTTTGGTAAATCTGACATCACGTCCCGTAAGCTCTTGCTGGCATTATATTATTAACTCATTCAAGTCGCTCCAGCCATATATGTGCGGAATTAATAGATAGCTGTCAATTTGATGCATTTACTTCAAGGGGAGTAAATCTGTGTCACTTCTAAACTCGCTTCGCTACATTTGACCACAAATGTTTCCTCTGACTTTGCTTTTGTAGTGGTTTGTTGTGGGAAAACCAATC
>CM065703.1:23758004-23760504 GCA_017654935.2 Phymorhynchus buccinoides
TTTTAGTGGCACACTTTTACAGCAACGAAATATGTTTAGACAGGAGTAGCCTACAACAAGCCAGGGCTTTTATATATATATATATATATATAAACGTACAAGAATTGAAGAAGAAAAAACAACCACACCATTAAACTTTCCTCTTATATATATAGTTTGCTTGAAAAAAAAACTTGTTTTGTGTCCAATATTTAAGTTTGTGAGCCTAAGAAAGAAACTGAATAACTTTGATTTTAACTTTACAATTTATTCTGTGTTCTGAAAAGAATAAAAGAAAATAATGTGCTGATTTACTTTTTCTCCCAATGGGAGATAGACAATGCCTATGCAAAGACAGCTGTTTCGTCTTTGAGAAAGACTCTTCAGTCTGCATATCGGCCTGCAAAGAATGTCCACAGTGAACATTCAAACTGAGCTAGAAGACTTTCTACAAGAGAAAGGTTGTCCTCTTTGCACCAGATTGAAAGTCCACAATAAAAGCAAACCAGCACTTAATTAAAAAGAAATGGTACCAATCTTGTGTAAAATAACAAAAATAATAATGTTCTAAAGTTACAATCCCTCGAAGAGAGTAGAAGAGATGGGATGCCATGTTGGTGGATCCAGTGAAGGATTCAATAAGGGAGGTCATAGAAATCGTAGTAAACACCAACATACTCCCGGTGAGGAGGAATGTAGACGGTACAGACAACAGACGCATTTTACAATCAATCAATCAATGGAAATCAGACATACTTAGTAAAGAAAAAACTGAAAAATAAGGATAAATACATCTCAGAAAAAGCGAACAATGTAATCAAAGATTAATGTCAAAGTCATGAAAATTGATTCTGGGTATTATTACTAATACCCATTATAAAAACTGAAGAGAAAGTGGGGCAACTCAAGACGTCATTGTAGCAAAATATCTATTTAAACAGGAGCATGTTCTATATGTCACCAGGGACAAAAAGGAAGATAAACACATATTAATCTTGTGAGAAACGCTTAGAAGCACAAACGAAGTTGTCAACCATAATTATGGAAGATGCTATGCAATGCCTTCTCTTGTTCTGAAACAATTTCAGCCGATTCCTGGGAAATTTGCTGCGATTCATTTTGAAGAGACTCCACCAATTGTAGGAGATTTAGGGAGGGGGGGGGGATCTCGACCTGTAACACGTCTCCCCCGGATGTATCACAATTGCTCGATCGGAGAAAGGTCAGGGGGCCTTGTGTAACAGAATGGGAATAAAATGTGGGCCACGTTCAGACATGGCTTTAAACTACTGTGGGAGCGTTCAGACACTGCGTTACACTTGCACCCCATGGGTAGGTCTCGATTCCATAGATGCGAAGGTCACTTTGCACGATACGGGCTTGATGGGGAGGTGCATTGTCATCTTGGAGGATAACTCTGTCCCATGCTGGCGAGAAACAGGCACAGCGATGGACTGGAGGATGGGGTCCTTGCAGTACAGACCAGTGACAGTATCCTGGCAGATGTGGAGTTCTGTCTGGCCCCTCACAGTGATGGACTGGAGGATGGAGTCCTTGCAGTACAGACCAGTGACAGTATCCTGGCAGATGTGGAGTTCTGTCTGGCCCCTCACAGTGATGGACTGGAGGATGGAGTCCTTGCAACACAGACCAGTGACAGTATCCTGGCAGATGTGGAGTTCTGTCTGGCCCCTCACAGTGATGGACTGGAGGATGGAGTCCTTGCAGTACAGACCAGTGACAGTATCCTGGCAGATGTGGAGTTCTGTCTGGCCCCTCACAGTGATGGACTGGAGGATGGAGTCCTTGCAGTACAGACCAGTGACAGTATCCTGGCAGATGTGGAGTTCTGTCTGGCCCCTCACAGCGATGGACTGGAGGATGGAGTCCTTGCAACACAGACCAGTGACAGTATCCTGGCAGATGTGGAGTTCTGTCTGGCCCCTCACAGCGATGGACTGGAGGATGGAGTCCTTGCAACACAGACCAGTGACAGTATCCTGGCAGATGTGGAGTTCTGTCTGGCCCCTCACAGCGATGGACTGGAGGATGGAGTCCTTGCAACACAGACCAGTGACAGTGTCCTGGCAGATGCGGAGTTCTGTCTGGCCCCTCACAGCGATGGACTGGAGGATGGGGTCCTTGCAGTACAGACTAGTGACAGTGTCCTGGCAGATGTGGAGTTATGTCTGGCCCTTCACAGCGATGCATCATGCCCATTCCATCACACTGCTGAAGGTGGCAGCTGACCAGTTCATGCAGGCAAAGGTAAACACCCACCAGAAAGTAGTCATCTTCTCCGATGCTCTGTGTGTGTTGCAGGCGCTCAACGGTCCAAGAAACACGAAGCTGAACGGTCTCTCCTCATCCTTGCAAACATTGCAGCAGTCCACAGAGAAAGCAGTCATCCAGTGGATCCCCTCACGTTGCAACATAAAAGGAAACGAGGAAGCAGACAGGCTTGCAAAAGATGGAAGAAAGCAGCAGCAAGACAGCAAACAAGTCACCTATGGCGAAGCAA
>CM065703.1:23765504-23770397 GCA_017654935.2 Phymorhynchus buccinoides
GAGGAAAAAAACCTGCGTGATGGTTCTGGATAGAGAAGAGAGCATAGGATAGAATAGAATGGTGGGCGAGGGGGTGGGGTTATGGCAACAAAAATGAATAATGAGCAAAAAATATAGCTGGAATGTTTTTTTGGTTGGATAAGGTAGAGGTAAGGAAGATATTGCACAGTTTGTGGGGGTGTGGGTTGGTATGACAAAAACGAGGGAGGTTGAGAAGTGTGGGAAGAAGAAAAAGGATTCCTTGTACATATGTAAAAGCAGATGCATTTTGTCTTTTTTGTCCCTTAGTTGCTGTTGTTGTTGTCGTTGTTGTTGTTGTTGTTGTTGTTGTTGTTGTTGTTGTTGTTGTTGTTGTTGTTGTTGTTGTTGTTTTTCTACCCCCCTCCACCCAATCCCAACACCTTTGTTTCTGTTCATCGTGTGGGTTTTTTCCTTATCATTTAGGTCTTCACGTGTCTTTTGAAAACGAATAGATAGGTTCTTCTCTGCAAGCTTCTTTCTGGTTCCAACATATTAACCCATTCTTTCCAACCAAGGTTTTCCTTTTGAAACCTTTTTTTGTTACTTTGGTTTTTGGTTGCGATTTTATTTTGTTAATTCCACTTTTTGTTCTATTCTAGATGCAATCCAAAACACCCGCCCAAAAAAAATGAAAATCGTTGTCACAAATAATAACTTTAAATGTTTTGTTTGTTTGTTTGTTTGTTTGATTGTTCGTTTTTAGAAGACTAACTTGAAGGATGCATGGCAGCAAACGGGAGTACACCCACACCCACACCCACACATCCCACAACAACAACAACAACAACATACAGTATTTATACGGCGCTGAATCTTGATAGAAATCAAATCAAAGCGCACACACACGTTAGCATTCAAAGCGCATTCAAACACAAACGCAATACAACGCGAACACACACAGATAACATAAATGGAATATAGCAGAAACAGACCTAATGGCAAGAGAGAGAAGATAAAGAGAGAGGAGCTTTAATGACGGGGGAACAGGTGGGTTTTGAGGTTAGCTTTGAAAGCAGAGAGAGTCGGTTGCTGACGGAGGGAGAGCGGAAGTTTGTTCCAGGAGGTCGGTCCTGAGACAGCAAAAGAGCGCCGACCAACAGTTGAAAGCTTATACCTAGGGATCTGGAGAGAAAGAGGGTCAGAAACTGAACGTAAAGTGCGAGCTGGCCCCCCCCCCCCCCCCCGGGGCGTATAGATGGAAATATTGTCACAGAGGTAAGATGGAGCAGCTTTATGAATAGATTTATAGCACCCCACACACCCCACACACCCTTTTCACTCGTTGCGCATAATAACTTGAACACAACATCCTCCATAAAACATTTTGTACGTTTTTTTGTTATATTTACCTTTTCGATTCTCCCTTTTCCCTCTGCCCCTTCCATCTTTCAGTGTTTCTTCCACCACAACCACCCTCACTCTCCCCCCCCCCCCCCCCCCCACAATCCCACTCCTCCCTCTGTCCTTTCCTTTCCTGCCTTATTGCTGGCATCATGACAGAGGCAGGCTGCAGACAGGAAGGGGGCCATTTCGTGCTGTAGGGGCAGCGCTGATTGCACGGCACGGGACACCCGTCCGCTGCACAAATTGCTAGTAGTAGTAGCAGTAGTGGTAGTGGTAGTGGTAGTGGTAGTGGAGTGGAAGCAGTAGTTAGTAGTAGTAGTAGTAATATTAATAATAATAATAATAATAATAATAATAATAATAATAATAATGATAATAATAATAATAATGATAATGGTGAATCATTTACACATAGCTCACTACTCCCACCAAATGTGGAGCTCTAAGCGCTTAACAACAACAAAAATTAAAAGCAAGAAATTCAACAAAAACAAATAATCGCTCACACACATGCACATAGGCATACACGTACGTGACACATACATTCCCCCCCCACCCCCCATCTTCCCCCCCCTCCCCCCCCCCCCCCCCCCCCCACCCACACATACACAATGGTGTATCTCAGAGAAGTGGAACTTCACAGGACTATCAAATCAAGACTAGAAAAGATAAATACATTCTGTTCTCTGTATTACAAGGAACGTTAGCTCTATCTTTGCTACTTTATTTCTTTGCCTTGGAATGCTGGTAGTATGACTATCTTGTTGATTTTACTGCATGTTTTTCGTTCTTAATTAATGTTGATTTTGTAAAGCGCATCGAGCGTACTACTGTATGGATTTTAGCGCTATATTAAATAAAATAAATTATTAGATTATTTTTTTTTTATTATTATTATTATTATTATTATTATTATTATTATTATTATTATTATTATTATTATTATTATTATTATTATTATTATTAGTTATTATATCTTCTCAAATAAAATCTCAAAATATGCAAAGCGTCCATTAAGCCATCTCCACGGGCGCTTTTGATGACTACATCGGGCGCATTGCCACAGGCGCAATTGAGCATAGGGGTAATTAAAATAGGATGCAATTGAGATACACCAGGGGTAGTAGTAGGGCCTGTCACTGTTTCTCTTCGTCTCTCTCTCTCTCTCTCTCTCTCTGTCTCTCTCTCTCTCTCTCTCTCTCCTACTTCTCACTCTCTCTCTCTCTATCTCTCTCTCTCTCTCTCTCTCTCTCTCTCTCTCTCTCTCTCTCTCTCTCTCTCTCTCTCTCTTCTCTCTCTCTCTCTCTCTCTCTCTCTCTCTCTCAATCTCTCTCTCTCTCTCTCTCTCTCTCTCTGTAGCAGAAATCAGTGCTTTAGGCGAAGGAAGAGAGATCAATGCGAAATTGCCGGCCTTTGGCTGTCATGCCATCCAGAACCTCCCTTGTCTCTTTTCTCTGTCTGTCTGTCTCTGTCCACGTGTCTGTCTGTCTGTCTGTCCATGTGTCCTGTCTGTCTCTGTCCATGTGTCTGTCTGTCTCTGTCCTGTCTGTCTGTCTGTCTGTCTGTCCATTTGTCTGTCTGTCTCTGTCCATGTGTCTGTCTGTCCATTTGTCTGTCTGTCTCTGTCCATGTGTCTGTGTGTCTGTCCATTTGTTTCTCTGTCTCTGTCCATGTGTCTGTCTGTCTCTGTCCATGTGTCTGTCTGTCTGTCCATTTGTCTGTCTGTCTATGTCCCATGTCTGTCTGTCTGTCATTTGTCTGTCTGTCTGTCTGTCCATTTGTCTGTCTGTCTGTCTCTGTCCATGTGTCTGTCTGTCTGTCCATTTATCTGTCTGTCTGTCTGTCTGTCTCTGTCCATGTGTCTGTCTGTCCATGTGTCTGTCTGTCTGTGCATTTGTCTGTCTGTCTGTCTCTGTCCATGTGTCTGAGGGTCTGTCCATTTGTTTCTCTGTCTGTCCATTTGTCTGTCTGTCTCTGTCCATGTGTCTGTCTGTCTGTCTGTCCATGTGTCCGTCTGTCTGTCCATTTATCTGTCTGTCCTTCTGTCCGAAAGTTTGTTTAACGTCCTCCGGCCTGGAGCAGGTACATGTGGGACATTGATACCATTGATACAGATAGTGGGTCGATCCTGGAGGTACTGCACTACCAGGAAAGACCCGTGTTGTAGTTATCGTCCGTTGTGTAGGAATCTGAGGGCACTTTCCCATTGGAAGGACTGTGGATATGTTAAACAAAAGACTAATGATAAAGACAGGCAGTGGAGAGAGACAGAGAGAGAGAAGAGAGAGAGAGCGAGAGAGAGATGAGAGAGAGAGAGAGAGAGGAGAGAGAGGAGAGAGAGAGAGAGAGAGAGAGAGAGTGGAGAGAAAGAGACAGAGAGGGAAGAGAGGAGAGAGTAGAGAGATTGTGAGTGAGAGAGAGAGAGAGAGAGGAGAGAGATAGAGAGAGAGAGGAGAGAGATGGAGAGAGATGTAGAGAGAGGGAGAGAGGAGAGAGAGAGATAGAGGGAGATAGGAGAGAGATGAGAGAGAGAGAGGGGGGCGGGGGGGGAGAGAGGAAACGGATAGAGAGAGGGGGGGGGAAGGATAGGAAAAGAGAAGCATGAAAGAAAGAAACAAAGGAAGAAAAGACAGAAATAAAGAATGGATGGATTGATGGTTGGGATGGTTGGATGGATGGATGGAAGGATGGATGGATGGATTTGAAATCTTCGGGTGAGAGGGCGTTTAGTTTTGTTGCACCAAACGTTTAGAATTCTCTTCCTTACCATACCCGTAACCAGTTCACATCTTCCTTCCTTCAAAAAAGTGGGGGGATGGTTTGGGGTGGTGGTGTTGATGGGAGGTGGGTGTTAGTGTGTTGTGTTAGGATTATATGCAATGCATTATCTAATATGTATTAATTTTGATAGAGATGTATTGGTGAGGATGCGTGGGCCAGTTTGTTAGAAATGTCTGTACGAATGGTGAGTGAAAAGCGCATTGAGTTGCTTCGCAAAATTATGCGCTCTATATTAAGCATTATTAATTATTATTATGTATGTATTATGGATGTATGGATCTATGGATGGATGGTGGAGTAAAACTAAACAAGAGGAAACGAACACAGATAAAGCAAAGTCCAGAAAGAAAGAAAACAAAAGAAAGAAAGAAATAAGGGGGAGAAGGAAAGAAGTAAAATGTAAGAAAGAATAGAAAAAAGCCAAACACAAAGAAATGAAGGAAAGTAGCCAAGAGAGAAAACAGTAAAGAAAAAGAAAAGTTGCAAAAATAAAGATTACACACACACACACACACACACTTAGGGGAAGACGGGGTAAAAAGCGCATGGGCGGGTAAGAAGCCCACCCTAATTATCTCATGAAATGAAGAAAATTTCAGTCTCATTTTGCCCATGAGACGAGTGTTAATGTCTAGCATTCGTCTCAATGGCAAATTTAAATGTGACCGAAAGTTTCCTTTATTTCATGATATAAATTGGTGTGGGCGTCTTACCCGCCCATGCGCTTTTTACCCCGTTTCCCTAAGT
>CM065703.1:23770897-23773397 GCA_017654935.2 Phymorhynchus buccinoides
TCATCTCCTCTCTCTCTCTCGCTTCTCTCTCTCTCCTCTCTCTCTCTCTCTCCTCATCTCTCTCTCTCTCTCTGTACAGAAATCAGTGCTTTAGGGCGAAGGAAGAGAGATCAATGCGAAATTGCCGGCCTTTGGCTGTCATCATCCTAACCTCCCTTGTCTCTTTCTCTTCTGTCTGTCCTGTCCACGTTCTGTCTGTCTTTCTGTCCATGTGTCTGTCTGTCTCTGTCCCTGTGTCGTCTGTCTCTGTCCATGTGTCTGTCTGTCTGTCTTCCTATTTGTCTGTCGTCCTCCTGTCCATTGTCTGTCCTGTCCATTTGTCGTCTGTCCTGTCCATGTGTCTGTCGTCTGTCCTTTGTCTGTCTGTCTCTGTCCATGTGTCTGTCCTGTCTCTGTCCATGTGTCTGTCTGTCTTACCATTTGTCTGTCTGTCTGTCTGTCCCATTTGTCTGTCCTGTCTGTCTCTGTCCATGTGTCTGTCTGTCCTGTCCATTTATCTGTCTGCTGTCTGTCTGTCTCTTGTCCCTGTGTCTGTCTGTCTGTCCATGTGTCTGTCTGTCTGTGCATTTGTCTTTCTGTCTGTCTCTGTCAATGTGTCTGAGGGTCTGTCCATTTGTTTCTCTGTATGTCCATTTGTCTGTCTGTCTCTGGTCCATGTGTCTGTCTGTCTGTCTGGTCGCATGTGTCCGTCTGTCTGTCCATTTATCTGTCTGTCCTTCTGTCCGAGAAGATCTGTTTAAGCGTCCTCCCGACCTGGAGTCAAGTTACAATGTGGGACATTTGATACCATTGATACAGATAGTGGGTCGATCCTGGATGTATGCACTACCAGGAAAGACCCGTGTTGTAGTGTTATCGTCCGTTGTGTAGGACATTGAGGGACTTTCCCATTGGAAGAACTGTGGATATTGTTAAACAAAAGACTATGAATAAAGACAGGCGATTGGAGAAGACCAGAGAAGAGAGAGAGAGTAGAGAGAGAGAGAGAGAGAGAGAGAGAGAGAGAGAGAGATAGAGAGAGCTAGCGAGAGAGAGAGAGAGCGGATGAGAGAGAGAGCGCGCAGTATAGATGTCTATTGAGATGGACTAGGGGAGATAGTTATATCTTATCTCTATATAGTCTATCTCGATCTCACTCGCTATCGATTTCTCTCTCTCTTATCTCTTGCGATCTCTACTTTCTCTTTTACGCTATCTTTTTATTGCTCATCTTTTGATCGTCCTTCTCGCTTTTTTTTGTTTTTTTTTTTGTTGTGTTTTTTTGTTTTTTTATTTTGTTTTTGTTTTTTTTTTTATGTTTGTTTTTTAGTTTGTTTTTTTTTTTTTTTTGTTGGAGAGGTTTTTTTTTTTTTTTTTTTTTTTTTTTTTTTTTTTTTTTTTTTTTTGAGAGAGAGAGACGGAATTTTTTTTTGTTGTGGTTTCTACTACTTCCCCTTGCTCTCGGGCTCTGTAGGGTTTTTCCTCAGTGAACCATAGCTCATTCCTCCCTCCCCCCCTGCCTCCAATTCCCGCCCTACCTCCTTTTATTTCTTTCTGGTTTTATTGTTTGGATTTATTTATAGTTGCCTTATTTGAACTTTTATTAGCTTTTCACCACTCCTTTCTGCTCACTTCTCTTCGTGTCGTTTGCTTCCGTGGGTTGTTTGCTTGTGTCTTGGGTGAGAAAAGAAAAAAAAAAAAAAGGGAGTTTAGTTGTTGTTGCACCAAACGTTTAGAATTCTCTTCCTTACCATACCCGTAGGCAAAAAAAACCAACCAGTTCACTCTTCCTTCCTTCAAGTGGGGGGATTGGTTGGGGTGGTGGTGTTGAAGGGAGGTGGGTGTTAGTGTGTTGTGTTATGATTATATAATCAATGCATTCTCTAATATGTATTCATTTTCAGAGAGAATGTACGGTGAGGATGCTCTGTGGGCCAGTTTGTTAGAAATGTCTGTACGAATGGTGAGTGAAAAGGCGCATTGAGTTGCTTCGCAAGATTATGCGCTATATAAGCATTATTAATTATTATTATTTATGTATTATGGATGGATGGATGGATGGATGGATGGATGGAGTAAACTAAACAAGAGGAAAAGACAAAGAGAAAGCAAAGTCCAGAAGAAAGGAAAACAAAAGAAAGAAAGAAAAGTGGCGGGTTGGAAGGAAGGAAGAAAAAGGAAAAATGAAACAAGGAATAGAAAAAAGCCAAACACAAAGAAATGAAGGAAAGTAGCTCAAGAGAGGAAAACAGTAAGAAAAAGAAAAAGAAAAGTTGCAAAAAAATAAAGATTACAACGAAAACAAGTAGGGGAAGACGGGGTAAAAAGCGCATGGGCGGGTAAGAAGCCCACCCCAATTATCTAAATGAAATGAAGAAAATTTCAGTCATTGTTTTTTTTTGCCCATGAGACGAGTGTTTAATATCTAGCAGCATCGTCTCATGGGCATTGAAATGTGACTGAAAAAGTTTCTTTATTTCATGAGATAATTGGGGTGGGCGTCTTACCCGCCCATGCGCTT
>CM065703.1:23780897-23800897 GCA_017654935.2 Phymorhynchus buccinoides
AGTCAGACAGACAATCACACAACACACACACAGAGAGAGACAGAGAGAGAGAGAGAGAGAGAGAGAGAGAGAGAGAGAGAGAGAGAGAGAGAGAGAGAGACAGACAGACAGACAGACAGACAGACAGACAGACAGACGTCAGACAGAGAGACAGAGAAACAGTCAGGGGGGGGAGAGAGAGAGAGAAAGAAGAAAGAGAAGAAAGAGAGAGAGAGAGAGAGAGAGAGAGAGAGAGAGAGAGAGAGAGAGAGAGAGAGAGAGAGAGAGAGGGAGAGAGAGAGAGAGAGAGAGAGAGAGAGAGAGAGAGAGAGAGAGAGAGAGAGAGACAGAGAGAGACGACAGAGACAGAGAGACGTAGAGAAACAGTCAGACAGACAATCACACAAGAGAGAGAGAGAGAGAGAGAGAGAGAGAGAGAGAGAGACAGAGAGAGAGAGACAGAGACAGACAGTCAGACGCGGACAGACAGAATGACAGAAAGTGACACACACACATTCAAACATAGTGAGAGAGAGAGAGAGAGAGAGAGAGAGAGAGAGAGAGAGAGAGAGAGAGAGAGAGAGAGAGAGAGAGAGAGAGAGAGACAGAGACAGAGAGAGAGAGAGAGAGAGAGAGAGACAGAGAGAGACAGAGAGAGAGAGACAGAGAGAGAGAGAGAGAGAGACAGAGATCAAACCAAAAAAACAGGATAGCAGCAAAGGAACCTTTACTTTGATAACAAAAAACACTCTCTTTTTTTACTAACTGTCAGAAGACCAGCTGAAAGAAGCGGTACAAAATAAACCAGAGACAATGTAACAGGAACTAGCATCATTATATTGCTAAAAAAAAAAAGTAAGCAACAAACAAAACAAACAAAAAAACCGGATCAAATGAACAAACGTAAGGAAGGAAAAACTCCATCTGAAGAAAAAAGTGTTCCAAAATATAATAATGAAATAATAATGGGGGAAAAAAACCATATAAAAATGATAGATCGACTGATAAAATTATGACCAAATAAACAACTTGTGACTTAAAAAAAAAATTTAAAAAATTAAAACACACACACACACACACACACACACACACACACACACACACACACACACACACACACACACACACACACACACACACACACAGAGAAACCAAGAACAAACAAAAACCTGGTAGAGTTGAAAAAAATCCAACAACATTGTGGAATAAAAGGGAACAGATTGAAGAACAGAAAAAGAAAGAAAGAAAAACAAAAGAAGAAGAAGAAAACAAGCCAATAATTAAAGACCCACTGACCCAGCAGATTTAAGTTCTTTGTTTTTTGTCTGGGTAGGGTGACCCACATACAAATTCGCCAAGTTCAAAATGAGGCTGCTCTTAAAAGTCTCCGTCTCGTTTTCAATTCGGGGTCAATGTAAAACATTGTATTCACATCTGCATTGTTAAAAATTCGGGACTTTGCTAGGCGTTGCACTGCCTCCGGACATTGCCTCCAGGATCGTTCCCACCATCTTTACATCTACTAATTACGATGGCTTAGAGTCAAAACGGACTATCTTTAGATAGTCCATGGACTTATTATTGATGTTATTGCAAAAAGTAAGAACTTGTATTTGAACAGATTGCAAATAATGTCAAATGGGATACTAAAATGTCCCATATGTGTCTGTTCCGGACCGGAGGACGCTAAGCAGAATTTCACCAACCACCAATCAATTTGGGGGCATTTGTATGGGAGTCAAACCTGGTCAAAGCAAGAAATAATTGTAATCTAAGAGATACTAGCAGAGTACTGATGACTAACTGACTAACTAACGAAACTAATGAGCAAGCAAAAACAAATAAAAACAATCGCTGTATATATTATCAAGATATGATTACCGGACTTTTCCCACCCGGTATTTTCCCACCGGACTTTTCCCACCCGGACTTTTCCCACCCTAGGTCTTTTCCCACCCGGACTTTTCCCACCCTAGGTCTTTTCCCACCCGGACTTTTCCCACCCTAGGTCTTTTCCCACCCGGACTTTTCCCACCCTAGGTCTTTTCCCACCCGGACATTTCCCACCCTAGGTCTTTTCCCACCCGGACTTTTCCCACCTTAGGTCTTTTCCCACCCGGACGTTTTACACCCAATCATACATACGTCTTTGTGTGTTTGGGTGTTTTTGTTGTATGCCAGTCAGTCGTTTCTGACCATGACTATCCGATAGCAGAGGGAGCAGATGCTATTCCGGCAGGCCGGGCTACAATTAGTTTATAGCGGAGATGCCTTGCCCAGGTTACATCGACACACGCCGAGCGCTGATCAACTTTTACTTCACAAGTTCGTTTGATATGTTTTTCAGCATAGGTATATTGAAGAATTCATGTTACGTTTTTAAGTGTTTGCACACGTGCACTGAGAGAGAGACACAGACCGAGAGAGAGAGAGAGAGAGAGAGAGAGAGAGAGAGAGAGAGAGAGAGAGAGAGAGAGAGAGAGAGAGATACATGACTGGGTGTAAAAAGTCTGGGTGTGAAAAGATCTGGGGTGTGAAAAGTCCGGGTATGAAAAGTCCGGGTGTGAAAAGACCGAGGGTGGGAGAAGTCGGGGTGTGCAAGCCCATGTCATGTAGGCCTTAAGCTCAATGTACTGTACTAGGATCAAATCAGGAACAAAGGCTCACTTCAGTCAACAGCAACATACTGACCAGTTACACACTGACCAGCTGAAGAAAGGTAGGAAGGTTGAGAGGCTCTTAATTAATTGTACTTAAGGGTGTAAGTCTGGTCTGGTGTTAACAAATCTCTCTCTCTCTCTCTCTCTCTCTCTCTCTCTCTCTCTCTCTCTCTCTCTCTCTCTCTCTCTCTCTCTCTCTCTCTCTCTCTCTCTCTCTCTCTCTCTCTCTCTCTCTCTCTCTCTAATCATTAACACACACGCGCGCGCGCGCACGTACACACACACACACACACACACACACACACACACACACACACACACACACACACACACACACACACACACACACACACACACACACACACACACTTAGACCAATAGGCGTACTGTATGGGTACTAGTTAGGGGTGATCGCGACGTCACATTCAGGGGGCATGTAATCTTAGCAGTGGCAACATGGCGACGCCCTTGGGGCCTAAATGTTTGCACTTTAAAGTTGATTTATTTATATTTGAAAGACTGTTGAACAGAAAGAAATGCACAGTCAATGTTTATTACACATAAACATTAATTCAAAGCCGACTCGTCTATTGACTTAATATTCCCTTTAAGCTTCCAGCCAGTGCCAGTTGGATCTGGCAGTAACTGCCATTCTTCATTTGAACTCCACTACCCGTCTAGAGTCAAAGTCAAAATAAAAAATTCTTTATTATCTCGTTTAGCAGAGCAATTACAGTGTAGTTTCATGCAAGCACATTACAAACAAGAAAACACATATTTATGCATTAAAAATGAAAACAAAATTAAGGAGCACGGTTATAAGCTTCGAGCTTGTTGTTGCTCTAATTGTCTTTCTGTTTGAAAAATGTTTTGAAATGAATACAGATTTGTTTAAACGAAAACAAAGCTAAGGAACTGAATGGACAGCCAGTCATGCTTCACAAAAAGTTGGGGACATAGTTGAAGCAGAGAGAATGTAACAGATTCATAATATTAATGTTCTTTTCTTTGCCCCAAATCCTTTTTTTTTCCTTCCCCCATCACGGACATTCTCTCTCTCTCTCTCTCTCTCTCTCTCTCTCTCTCTCTCTCTCTCTCTCTCTCTCTCTCTCTCTCTCTCTCTCTCTCTCTCTCTCTCTCTCTCTCTCTCTCTCTCTCTCTCTCTCTCTCTCTCTCACACACACACACGCGCGCGCGCGCACACACACACGCACACGCACGCACACACACACACACACTAATACACACACACACATATATACACACACACACACACACACACACACACACACACACACACACACACACACACACACACACTCACACACTCTTTTCACCTCATTTTAATTCAATATTTGTTTATGTCTGTTTTGTTTTTGTTTAATTAATGTATTTATTTAAGTCTAATATCACCATTGTTGTGAACAGACTTTAAATTAAATCAATCAAATCAAAATCCAGCGCAAGGAAAAGCTGATGATTTTCGCGGAGTTGTGTCCCTTCCAAATGGGCTGTGGTCTAACACTCAAAAGACTATGAAATAACCCTATCATGTTTGCATCATTCACTAGGCCTTATCACTGCAGCTAACCAGCCCATTGCAAAGGGAAGCAACCAAAATTCTGGCTTGTGCAAACAAAGAAGGGAAAAGCCCCACTGAACTGTCTGTGTGAAACTATATAGTCTGTGGTTGAAGTCGATGCAAGCATCTTTCCCAACACGTTGAGAACCGCCCTCTGTCCACCGCCGTTTCTTTCTTTGCATTGATATGTGTGCTTGCGTGCAAGTAGGGGTGGTTGAAATGGGATTGGTGCGTGCGCGCGTGCGTGCATGCGCACGCGTGGCGTATGTATATATGTGTGTGTGTGTGAATGCCCATTGATTGTTACGCGCGCGCGCGCGCGCGCGCGTGTGTGTGTGTGTGTGCGTATGCGTGCGTGCGCGTGCGTGCGTGCGCGTGCGTGCGTGCGCGTGCGTGCGTGCGCGTGCTTGCGCGTGCGTGCGCGTGCGTTGCGTGCGTGCCGTGTGTGGTGTGTGGTGTGTGTGTGTGTGTGTGTGTGTGTGTGTGTGTGTGTGTGTGTGTGTGTGTGTGTGTGTGTGTGTGTGTGTGTGTTTGTGCAATAACGTAGCTCATGAACTTTGATTTCCCTTGCAATTTTGTTTCTTTTCTTATAATATTGTAATATTGTTTCAAATTTTGTGGTTATGAACAGAACCTTGTTTAAATAATATTATTTTATGTATATTTGATTTGATTGTAGTGAGTCTTATGTGCATAATGTTAACTTATTTGTGTTTTATTGTCTATGTAAAGCGCTTTCAGCTCCCTGCAAAATGTTCATTCTTCTTCTTCTTCTTCTTATTATTATTATTATTATTATTATTATTATTATTATTATTATTATTATTTAGTCCTTCCCTCCCTACTTCCTACTTTGAATGGTTGGGCTGGGATTGACTCTTAGCCAAACGTATTTGAAAACGGCTTGCATTGCGGAAAGTCCCCAAAGGACAGCAAATGCCTTAAGTATTAGGGTATTAGGGTACTATATAGTCACAGAGGCGTCTCTGTGAAATTCGGGTTGCTCCCACCTGGAGAGCGCGTCACAGCCAGAGGCACGCCACCCTTTTGCTTTTTTTTGCATGCGATTTTTGTGTGATTGCTGAGGAAGGAACGGTGGGTGGGGGTGGGTGGGGGTTAAATTTTGACCAAATTACAATTCGTCGTTGCCAGTGGGTTTAACGTGTGCTAAGTGCATGGGCACACGGGACCTCGGTTTATCGTCTCATCCGAAAGACTCCACGTTCAGACCGTTAAGGCCTAGTGTAAAGTGAGAGGAAAAATCATCTGCGCCCAGGTTCGAACTCGGGTTTACTTGACACGAGGCGAACGCGTTACCTCTGTGCCACTCTACACTTTGGCTGCAGCGCTAGATGCCATGTTATTTCTTTTATCACCTTTCTTTGTCTAAATTCCCCTTTTACTGTTTTTGTGTGTGTTTTAACCCTTTCACCGCCAGCCACATTTCAACCAAAAATGTCCATTAAATTTACCTGTGTAGACAACAAAATCTATCTGCAGTATTGGGGATTCTTCTGTGACATATATAAAATAAGGTCTATCCTTACTTCCTAAAACTAAGACAATAGGTTCTTTGGATAACAGGCCCCATTTTGATGCCTTTTAGTGACATAGGTGTTGAATCACTGTGGTGCTAAAATGCGACTTTGGCGGTGAAAGGGTTAAACGGTATTTCACCGGTGTCTGCCCTTGGTGATTGTTGTTGTTTGGACCGACATCTTGGAACAAACTTCCTCTTTCTCTCCGTCAGCGACCGACCCTCTCTGCTTTCAATTTATCTAACCTCAAAACCCAGCTGTTCCACCGTCATTGAGACTCCACTCTCTTTCTCTTCCCTATCTTGCCTTTAGGTCTGTTTCTGCTGCATACCATATATGTGATACAGTGTGTGTTCGCTTTGAATTGCATTTTTGTTTGAATGCGTTGTGAATGCTAACGTGTGTGTGTGTGTGTGCGTGTGCGCTTTGATTTGATTTCTATCAAGATTCATCGCCAAAGCAGCATTTTAGCACCACAGTGATTTAACACCTATGTCACTAAAAGGCATCAAATCGGGGTCTACCCAAAGACCCTATTGCTTTAGTTTTGGGAAGTAAGGATAGACCATTTGTTATATATGTCACAGAAGAATCCCTAATACTGCAGATGGATTTTGTTCTCTACCCAGGTAAACTGAATGGACATTTTTGGCTGAAATATGACTGGCGGTGAAAGGGTTAAACGCTCCCGGATCCCCCACCTGGGGCCGAAGCTTGAATAAAAATTGATCCAAACAGTACAGCTCTCCGTTTACTATTGGCTTCTACTGCAGGCCAATGTCGACCAATGAGTAATGAGATGCACGGAGGGAGGCGAAGCAAGCCTAAAGGGACAGCCACACGTACGTCTACTGAAATCGCACGACTGTACGATACGATTCGATCACGTGGTCTCGAAGCGCGAATCACATTTGTTCTTTGAGGCCACGTGATCGAATCGTATCGTACCGTCGTACGATTTTAGTGGGCGTGTGGCTGGCCCTTAAGACAGAACTAAAGAAACAACGTCAAACAAACCCTTTCACTGAGCAACAATGGCCACAGTCTATTTTTCTACCAACAAGGAATTATATTTTAACCCTTTCACCGCCAACCATATTTCAACCAAACATTCCCATTAAATGTACCTGGGTAGAGAACAAAATCCATCTGCAGTATTGGGGATTCTTCTGTGACATATATAAAATAAGGTCTATCCTTACTTCCCAAAACTAAGACAATAGGGTCTTTGGATAATATACCCCAATTTGTTGCCTTTTAGTGACATAGGTGTTAAATCACTGTGGTGCTAAAATGCGACTTTGGCGGTGAAAGGAGTTAAACTACTGCAGATATTACATGTACTGAACAAATGTCTTCGCCAAAGTCTTCATACTTCGTTTTTTAAACGAACAGTCATATGTATTATTATCTTTTTGTACAGTGAGAGTATATAGTATGGGACGATATTAATGCGATTGGCTGCTCGTTAATGCTACGCTTATTAGATTATAATAATTAACCCACTACTACTCAGTTATCGCACCACCACTAATCGCTATTCACCCACCCACTCACCAACCCACCAACCCTCAAACACGCAAGCCGAACATTAAATCATCACAGAAAGTGCACAAAACAAGCGTAATATATAAATCACATTAAAAGCATACAAGCCCAGACTAGGTATTTATCACAGTTCATCGAGCCATGATGACAGAGTCAACAGCAGCACTAACCAGTGGATAAAACTATCATTAGTACACAACCAGCTACTGTGCCTTTTTGACAAGGGGGGGGGGGGGGGGGGGGGGGGGGGGGTGGGGAGGGGGGGGGGGGGGGGGGGGGGGGGGGGGGGGGGGGGGGGGGGGGGGGGGGGGCATTTTGAATCGCAACGGCGGGTGATTTTTATGTCCCCCCCTTATGGGATGGGAGGAGCTGGTGTTTGAAAAGAGAGGGGGGGGGGGGGGGGGGATAAAGAAAAGAGAACGTTGTCCCTTCGCCAGTTTTTACAAGTAATGTTCCTTTGGGAGAATAAGAGGGTGTTTTTGTGTGTGTGTTTTTTGTGTGTGTGTGTGTGTGTGCGTGTGTGTGTGTGTGTGTGTGTGTGTGTGTGTGTGTGTGTGTGTGTGTGTGTGTGTGTGTGTGTGTGTCTGTCTGTCTGTGTGTGTGTGTGTGTGTGTCTGTGTGTGTGTCTCTGTGAGTGTGTGGAGTTCCTGAACAATTAAGGCGGCTGGGGAAAGTGACAGAGCAGCTCTGAAAGACGTCCTGACTGAGCTACAAGTCAAAAGACTCTTGGCTTTGACGCGAACGTGGAGGGTTTAAAGGGACGGTTGCAAACACTTCAATGGGGGAAAGGAAAGAGAGAAAAGAGAGAAAAGAGGGGGAAACAAAAACGTCAAGAGAAAAAGAGCCAGAATTCTAGTATGGTAACTGAAGGTGGAAGTTGAGGACGAAAGCTGAGGGCCGGGCCTGCGAAGAACAAGAAGAAGGGGTTGGGCTGGTGACAAGGCTTTTTGCTTTCGCATTTCTCCCTTTACTTTCGTTTTCTACTTTCCTTTTCTTCTTCTTTTTCATTTTAAGAGGTGGGGGAAAGTGGATGTGAATCCACAGAACAAGTATCTCAAAGACTTCAGCCTCCTGGGGTCGTGAGCTAGACGGCGCCAGCAGTCTGTCCGTGCCCTCCCCCTCTTGTTCTATTAGCTTCATGAAGACAACCCCCTCACAAAGTGCCTCTCCAAGGGTGCTCTTGTCCCCCAAGCTTTTCGGCAGGTTCAGCACCACACCCTCCTCCCAGCTCCTAAAAGAACAAAAAGGAGCAACGGACATACTGACAAAACCCACCATTGCGCCTGCCCAGCAAGGGGTGACCACTCCGTTGCCATCGCCTCCATTCTCTCCCTTTAGCCGCGGCAAATGGCGGAGGCGGCGCTGGCGAGCAAATCGGAGGACAGCGTGAACAAAACGACCCCAAAACCAATATTGGGAGAGAGCGTGTCTCTCGCTGAAGAGGCGCGGAAAGCCAGGGCAGGTTGGAAGTCTTTCTTGGTCCTAATCCCCCCTGGGTCTGCTCTGTAAAGCCTGCCCTCTGCCCACATCATAAAACGCTGTCTGTCGGCTCCATAAAACCTCCCTGGGGGGCCCCCCCCCTCTCCCCCGAGGGAGGAGGGAGGGAGGGGACGGAGGAGAAAATGGGTGTAGTACCGAGAAGTGGGGAAGTGGGAGAGAATGCGAAAGAGAGGAAGAGAAGGTGACGTTAGTACAGTGCTGTTTCTGCCACGCCTCAAAGGCCAGATAAAAGTCTAATTTTTTTGTTCTTCTCTTTGGTGAGATTTTGTGAACAAACCAGTCAACAGTGACAGGTTGGACGGCTTTGGATTTGTCTACATGGTTTTAACAAGCTACTCCAAGAAAGAAACACATAAATGTTCCTGGGGCCTACTGTCTCGAGAGAAAAAACACAAAACGAGAGAACAAGAAAACAATGCAATGAAGTTTTGCACAGCATCCTTCCTATGATGAGTGATTATTGCATATGGAGACTATTTGTCTACTTATTTTTGTTTTTCTTGTATTTGTAGCAAATTAGTAAACATGTTCTTGTCATTTTAGCATACCACACGTCAATGTATAGAGAGAGAGAGAGAGAGAGAGAGAGAGAGAGAGAGAGAGAGAGAGAGAGAGAGAGAGAGAGAGAGAGAGAGAGAGAGAGAGAGAGAGAGAGAGAGAGAGAGAGAGAGAGAGAGAGAGAGAGAGAGAGAGAGAGAGAGAGAGAGAGAGAGAGAGAGAGAGAGAGAGAGAGAGAGAGAGAGAGAGAGAGAGAGGCACACAACAGTCATACTTCGTAAGTAATCAAACGAGTAAGGTAATCAACAATTATTTGCCGTTTCCATTGGTTGCAAAGCATGTCAATGTCAGCTTTTAAGAACTTATCAAAGAACGTTAGGTGTTCCATAGAGGTAGACAATGAACAAGAAAAGAAAGGACGAAAACTAAGGTGCGTACAACATACACTATGTTATTTCACAATGCACCCAGGTCCCCTCCTTCCATTTCTGGTATTTTCAGTTTCCTAAACCCGTTACCCCCTGCAAATCAGGGCACACAATAACTCCGTTTCACACCGTCTCCAGCCTTTTACACGCCTGTCTCTATCCCGCAACGCTCTTGTCCCGCGCGCTCTGTGATAGAATCTGTCACTGAATAGACACCAAGAAAAGACACGGTTGTCAAGTCATCCCTTGCGCGAAGCAAATCGCGAGATTAAAAAAAAAGTTTTACACATTCGCCTGATGGAGAAAAGAAAAGTCCTTTTGCACAAGGTTGACATTAATGCTTCCTGAAGAAACAACAAATACCTTTCTTGTCCAACCCGCCCGAAATACGATAAGGAACCTAAGCTGTCAAAGGCGCGAACAAAATCAACGTTTTTTGTTTGTTTTTCACGCTGTAGCGATCGTCAGATAAGCTGGAAGATTTCGTGTTTTACTGCAATCGTAATCACAGCTTGTAGACGCTTGTATTGACGATGTTATGGTACTTGCCCTTGAAATACTGTCTGCCTTTTGAGCGCTGTTAGTCTGGTGGGTAATTTGGTAAGTTAGATCACGAGCATAATTGTCCCCAGACTACAACAGGTCTTGTTGCAAAGATGTTAACGTCAACTGGCTTAGGTGTTGACTGCTGCTTAAAAGGCATGAAGGGGGGGTGGGGGGGGGGATAATGACAAAAACGACAAGGAGGTGGGGGGGGGGGGGGGGGGGACGCGAGGAGCTATGAAAAGGGAGAGCAGCACCAATGTTTTTCTGATACACTCGTTACTTGTTTACTTCCTATTTTTTTGTAGAGGTTGCTTTTCCTCCTGTGGGGATACCTGGGGTCTTTCGTACAAATAGTTCCCCGACCTTCTGGAAGTTTTGTGCTTGTAACTTCCTCTAATCCGTTACTCTCGTTGACCCTGCCTTTTCCCTTTGCTTACTGCTATCTACTATCTGTTTGCCTCACTGGTCTGTTCTCCTGCCTTTTCCCTTTGCTTACTGCTATCTACTATCTGTTTGCCTTACTGGTCTGTTCTCCTGCCTTTGTTCTGGAAACTCTTAACACAGATTTTCTCCAGCCGATGACGGACGTGCTGGGCCTAACTGCTTCTTAGGTAGACGCGTGACGACAGCATGACGCATCCGCGCTCAGAATTGACAGGAAACTGTTTGAACGATCGACAAAAAGGTTGGTTTTATAGGCCAATGGTTCCATGCATTGGATAACTTTGCTGCAACAGCTGCAAGAAGAGGTTTGGAAAGTGTTAAGTGCAGAGTGACTTAACTTTTCAAATATGCAGCCCACAATATCGCTAATATATTTTGCTTGGATAATGAAGCTATTAGTTTGGTTTTTCAGGTTTATAAAGAAGATTCAACGCACGAAAGACAACAACAGTTAGTTTTCCTAAGATGCTTTCGAGTACATAGTCAACTGTGTCAAAGGAGTACGGTTATAAGCTTCGAGCTTGTTGTTGCTCTAATTGCTTTTTCTATGTGACTATGTTTGAAATGAATAAACCATTGTTTTGTTGATGAGACAATTGCACAACTCGGTATACACATATGCATTGTTAAAACTTCGGGACTTTCCTGGTGTCGCACTGTCCCCGGGCATTGCCTCCAGGATCATCCCCACCATCTTTATTTCTACTAATGTCCCATATGTGTCTGTTCCAGACCGGCGGACGTTGAGCAGAATGTCATTCATTCATCATAAACACAAATGCCTTCGAGTGCTTCAGAAAATAACACTGTACTTGATAACCCAATTTTAATTTATTTTTTTAAAATTATGTGCAATTTCAATGCGTGTGCGGGTTTTGTGTGTGGATGTTTTTGTTTTTTGTTTTTTAACTTTATCCGGTCAATATTCTCATTGATATGTAAAGTTTAAAGGTCGGGATAATTATACAGTACATTCTAAAATTTAAATGTTGAAATGTCATGTTCGATAAACAGACACTTTGCAAACGATTGAATGTTTCTGCGAAAGGGGGTATTTGTCGGGTGTTTTTTCCCCTGAGCATATATCGCGTGAGCATTTGTCCTGTGAGCATAATGTCGTCACACCAGGAGCACACACACACAAAAAGAAGAAGAAGAAAAGAATATAGTACCAATGTTGTCTGTATGCCTTGCTTATGTTGTATGTGTTTTGTTTATCATAGAATCTCTGCGTTAGGTATTTTTACTTGCATTTCTCAGTCACAAAGATCTGATTTGCGATAGAAAACCATCAATATGTCGTACATTTCCACCATCTCCAAAAAAAAGAAGAGATGCAGTCTATTTTTTGTACCAAAGATTATGTGTTTGCAGTACCTTTACAAGCATCGTCTTCTTGTATTCGAGTACTGAATTTATGTCGCTGCAAGCATGTGATAGAAAAATAGAAAACAAGACTAACTCGAAAATGTTGAACCTCATTCAGTAATGCATTGTTAAAGCCCAATTTGTAACAATTGCCCAAAATGTAACAATGTTACATTTTGGGCTGTCAAGGCTGACCCAAAATGTAACAATTGTTACAATTTGGGCAAATTGTTACATTTTGGGCAGCAACTGTTGCTGCCCAAAATGTAACAATTTTGCCCAAAATGTAACAATTGTTACATTTTGGGCAGCAGTTGCTGCCCAAAATGTAACAATTTGCCCAAATTGTAACAATTGTTACATTTTGAGTCAACCTTGACAGCCCAAAATTGTTACATTTGGGCAATTGTTACAAATTGGGCTTTAACAATGCATGCAAATGAATGAATGCTCGATGTTCGTACGTGTGCGTGTGTGCGTGCGTGCTTTCGTACGTGCGTGTACGCGCGCGCGCGCGCGTGTGTGTACGTGCGTGCGTGTGTGTGTGTGTGTGCGTGTGTGTGCGTGTTTGTGTGTGCGTGTGTGTGCGTGTGTGTGCTTGACAGACATACAGACAGACTCACAGACACATAGACAGATATTGAAAGAAAGACGAGTAGCAGAGAGGATGAAGGACAGAAGAGATGAAGAATAGAAGGAAAAAGAACCAAGCGCATAAAACGGAAGAAGGTTTGAAAGTTAAAGCAGTGAGTCTGAGGAGAGGGGGGTGGGGGGTGTAGAAAAAAGCAGAAGGGTGGGGAAAGGTGAAGGAGGGAGGGACGGGCTGGGGAAAGGGGGTGAGGGAGCGACGAGTAAAAGGGGGTGGGGGGGGGAGTAAAGGGGGGAGGGGGGGGGGGGGGGGGGGGGGCTGAGACAAGGCACTGAAGCTCGTTACGCCGTCCGACTCAACGAAGCGGCAACCGTCCCTTTCATGCGTTTCAGGTGATGTAGCCTGACAGCTGGTCTACGCCCCCATCCCCCTCCCCCTCTCTGGTCTACGAAACGGCCCCCCCCCCCTCCCCTCTCCCCTATCTCCCACCCCCCACCCCTCAACCTTCTTTTTCCCTCTTTTGCCTGCACTTTTTCTTTTCCATCATCTTATGCATCTCCCCCCCACACACACATACATACGACCGACGAGGCCGAAGTTTAGCTTGACGTCCTCCCGGCCGAAGCCATATGGGACATTAGTTTTTATTTAGTTGGGGGAAAATACATACACACACACCAGCCTTTGTAACGTCGTCTTGTCCCCCCCCCCCCCCCCCCCCCCCCCCCCTCCATTCATCCATCATTTCCTTCCGACTACCTTCCGTTCGGTGTTCATACTCTCGTCCTTGTCCTTTTTGTTGTTGCTGAACTGAAAAGATCGTTTTAATAAGCCTGCCTCTCTCTCTCTCTCTCTCTCCTCTCTCTCTCTCTTGTAAACACTCTCTCTCTCTCTCCTCTCTCTCTCTCTCTCTCTCTCTCTCTCTCTCTCTCTCTCTCTCTCTCTCTCTCTCCTCTCTCTCTCTCTCTCTCTCCTCTCTCTCTCTCTCTCTCTCTCTCTCATCTCCTCTCTCTCTCTCTCTCTCTCTCTCTCTGAGAACGTTCATCCCTGCCCTATATTTCTGACCAGTTTGGAAGAAACAAAATAAAGAACAATACAAAGGAAAAAGGAATAGGATGGCCACGATCGAAGACAGCTATCCTGCCAGTTCCTCCAGGACCCCATGTCTACACCAATGGATCGGTGGAAGGTACCACAAGCAATGGAGGAAGTGGCGTGCATGTCTGACGTGTGGATGGAAGTCGTAGCAACACTGCCGTACCAAGAGGAGGAGGAAAGCTCTGCTCCAACGTCAGAGCCGAAGACCTTGCTCATGAAAACAGCGGTAGACTTCCTTTCTTCCTTTTCTTCTTCTTCTTCTTCTTCACTTCTACGTTCCCAGGCCATATGGCCATAATGGGTAAGGTACGTATGTGTCCGGTTTTCAGCTTTCACTGGTCACCCCGCTGCGCACAGCCGACACATTCCGATTTCGGAGGAACTCAAAGGAGAACAATTATTTGGAAGGTTGTTTTTTGAAGACAAAGGCAGCAGAATGGGCCAATAAGTCAGAAAGATAGAAGATGATAGAAAACAAAGGGGAAAAGGCCACGTTCCGATTTCGGAGGAGCTCAAAGGAGAAACATGATTTTGGAAGATTTTGTTTTGAAAAAAAGGCAGGAGAATGGGGCCAATAAGTCAGAAAGATAGTAGATGATAGAAAGCAAAGGGAAAAAGGCACAATCAAAGAGAGTGGCAGATTAGAGGAAGTTACAAGCACAGAACTTCCAGAAGGTGGGGGAATTATTATTTTACGAAAGACCCCCCTGGTATCCCCACGGGGAGAGACTCGTGGAGGGGGCGCGGGGTCGTCCAACTGCCCGTATGGAGGCACGAGGCATCCACCCACTGCCCCAGACATCAGAATGAAACTCTGGGTACATCCAGTTTTGCGGCATCACTAGGTTTAACTTAAGGCAGGGCCTGTGTTTAGATACACACACACGCTTTGGTTTAACCCTTTCACCGCCAAAGTCGCATTTTAGCACCCCGGTGATTTAACACCTATGTCACTAAAAAGGCATCACATTGGGGTCTATTATCCAAAGACCCTATTGTTTTAATTTTGGGTAGTAAGGATAGACCTTATGTTATATCTGTCACAGAAAAATCCACAATACGGCAGATGAATTTTGTTCTCTATCCAGGTAAATTTAATGAAAAGTGTTGGTTAAAATATGGTGGCGGTGAAAGGGTTAAGGGCTTGATGCGAAGCCAGTTGAACGCAGAAGAAAAAGAGACCTTTGACCTTTTAAATTACGGCATAATTATATTATATTATATATAAGTGGAACGTGGCGGATGCCTTGTTGCCGTACTCAACGAAGTCCCACAATTCTGTATAAGGAACAAATCCGCAATCCGCAAAAAAGTATACTGGAAGCAAGAAGTTAACGGATGGGATAACGAGGATGGGTTTCCGCGTATACAATATATGCGCACACACGCCCCCCCCCCCCCTCTCTCTCTCTCTCTCTCTCTCTCTCTCTCTCTCTCTCTCTCTCTCTCTCCCTCTCTCTCACTCCCTCTCTCTCTCTCTCTCTCTCTCTCTCTCTCTCTCTCTCTCTCTCTCTCTCTCTCTCTCTCTCTCTCTCTCTCTCTCTCTCTCTCTCCTCTCTCTCTCTCTCTCTCTCTCTCTCTCTCTCTCTCTCTCTCTCTCTCTCTCTCTCTCTCTCTCTCTTGAATTTGTTCTCATGTTCTTCAATTTACTGTGAACATGCCTGTTGTTATTTTCTATTCTTTTTATGCATTTAATACTTTCTATTTGTTTTCCTTTTCTTGTTATTTGGCTCCCCCCCCCCCCCTCCCAAAAGAAGAAAGAACCCCCCCCCCCCCCCCCCTCCCCAAATGCACACACAACGGGAGTTGTATATAGAAAGTTCGTGACCATGTACATTCGGCGTAAAGGTGGAAATACACGCTGTCAGTGTTCGCTCTTTCCCCATAGTAACACAGTTATACTCTGGTAGTGATATTGCTTGACTACCACTGTGTGTTTTGCCATGGGGAAAGGGCGAAAACTGACAACGTGCATTTCGACTTTGAGTGTCGGAGAGAGAGAGAGAGAGAGAGAGAGAGAGAGAGAGAGAGAGAGAGAGAGAGAGAGAGAGAGAGAGAGAGAGAGAAGGAGAAGTTAGGTTTTCCCTGTCGTCAATTTGCGTGATAAGAGATCTGAACCACTCGACTACGGCGTGAGGCGCGGGGGGCAATAAAAAACCAAAGATGGTACAGTCATATAAACTGTACTCCCAGTTCAATTCGAGGCAAAGATCAAAACAAATCAGCAGAAATCAAAACAGTGCTTCATAATGCATTAATAATACAATAAAGAGGGAAAATAAACGTTATTCTCCTAGTTGTACATTTCAAATGATCTCCCTTGACTTTGATCAAAATATGAAGACCTAGTGATGAAAGCTAAGGGGTATGGTGAAGGTTTGTGACTCTTGGCATTGTAGGTTATTTCAAAGACCCCCCACGTCACATGTCACATTCCCTCTTACGCCAGGAAGATTTCTTAACATTTCTTACCAGCTATAAGAGGGAAAACACGTGAAAACCGCGATTTGGACACGTGACGTGGATGGTCTTTAAAAACAAATCGTGTATTGGTATGTCAATACTTGGCAAATACAGTGGAACCTCCCTTAGAAGACCTCCCATTATAAGACTCGCTAGCACATTAGACCTTCTCTGAGACATTGCCCTTCTTTGTAAGTATTAAAACTATCTCATTTGTAAGACCCCTCCCTTATAAGACCTCATTTTGGGTGATGTTTGAAGGTCTTATAAGGGAGGCTCCACTGTATTTTAAAACTCTCCTTAGGTGAAACTTCTTCGCCATACCTACTTTGGAACGTGCTTTGTTCGCACACAGACGCGCGCGCGCATACACACACACATGCGCAAGCACGCACGCACGCTCGCATACGCACGCACGCGCGCGCGCGCACACACACACACACACACACACACACAATCACACACACACACACACACACACACACACACACACACACACACACACACACACACGCACACACAATCACACACACACACACACACACACACACACACACACACACACACACACACACACACACACACACACACACAACCGGAGGACCAGCGCGTTTCTCTACCTATCCGTCCACCACACGGACAGACGGACAGAGACACACACGCACAGACCCTCGTTCTCATTCCAATGTACCCCCGGGTGTGTGTTTGTTTCCTTCTGGAACTGGGAGTACTATTAAAGTCCACTCAGCCATCCACCACGGGACCCTTGTTGTAGTACGCCAGTACACCAGGTGTAGTGTATTCTAGGGGAGTGTGGGGTGTGTGTGTGTGTGTGTGTGGGGGGGGGTGCTAGCAGGCAGGGGGTCAAGCCTAAAGGTGGCAGAGAACAAGGCTGTGATAACCATCGACAACTTGAGACCCATCGTATATCACTAGAACGACGACGACTACTACGACACGGCACGACACGGCACTGCTACTATATTAGGTTATGAAAAGACAGGCAGGGACAGTTATAGCCTAGCGTGTAGAGAGATATGTACGGATACACGATCTCGAGACAGCGTGCGCGTGTATGTGCGCGTGTACAGACACATGCACGTACGCGAGCGCGCGCGCACACAACACACACACACACATACGCTACCTCGCTTTTCCCATCCTTATTTTTTGTTGTCTGTTATAAAAAAAAAATTAAGACCAGACCTTACGTAGAACGATTTATTCACGCATGTGTGTGTGTGTGTGTGTGTGTGTGTGTGTGTGTGTGTGTGTGTGTGTGTGTGTGTGTGTGTGTGTGTGTGTGTGTGTCCCAATACACAGCCATAAATAGTCCAACCTTCTGGAAGTCCATGCTTGTAGCTTCCCCTAATCTGTCACTCTCTTTGACTCTGCCTTTTCCCTTTGCTTACTGTCATCTGCTATCTTCCTGTCTTAATAATTGGTCCATTCTCCTGCCCTTTGTCAAGAAACACAAACATTAATTTTCCAGCCGAAGACGGACATGCTGGGCCTAACTATTTATTAGTCTAGCGCACAACGGCAGCATGACACATCTGCGCTCATAATATATGACAGGAAACTGTCTGAGCGATCGTAGTAGAAGAAGAAGAAGAAGAAGAAGAAGAAGAAGAAGAAGCCACAGCCCAGTTTGTTAGGTTGCAAGCCCATGTAGTCCACAAAGAGCAAAACAAAATCTATGTTAAGGACCAGCCACACGTCCACTAAAATCGCACAACTGTACGATACGATTCGATCACGTGGTCTCGAAGCGCGAATCACATTTGTTCTTCGAGAGCACGTGATCGAATCGTATCGTACAGCCGTGCGATTTTAGTGGACGTGTGACTGGCCCTTTAGGCCACCAAGAGAAAATTACTGACATTTCTTTTCGGTTGGTAGACATTTAAATTGAACTCAAAATTCAAACTTGTGGCGTATCAAAAACCGTGTAGAGACTAAACAGATAACATTGTATCGCGTAGTAACTTTAAGAACGTAAGTTTCTCCTAAATCGTCTCCAATTCCAAAAGTCGGTACGGGGTCGTAGAGTCAGATCTTTTGAAGTTCCGACGAGACCGTAGTGAAGGATTTTGCAGGCCCCTCCATTTCACACTTTATCGCTGACCTTAAACGTGTAAAGGGGACGCAATCTACACCCTCCATCTCTATCAAATCCTTCTCTGTTCCCCTTCTCCCACCACCCCACGCCCACAAAATAGGATTAGTCACCTCGCTTCTTGCAGGTATGTTCATCTCCACTCCCCCACCCACCCCCATCCCGCAAACACTCTCTCTCTCCTCTCTCCTCCTGTGTCTTATATTTTCCCCCCACTCTCAGAACTAGTTCCAAGACGGTATACATTCTTACCCAGATCAGTTATTGGTCTTTGCCACTTTACTTCTTTTTCCTTCCCTCCCCGGAAACACACACACACAGACGCGCACGCGCGCACGTACACACGCACAACACACACACATATATACACACACGCGCGCGCGCGCGCGCACACACACACACACACACACACATGCGCACGCGCGCACACGCACACACACACGCACACGCACACACACTACAGTACACAACACACTACCTGGCCCAGTCAGTATCAGGGAAATCTGATCATCGTCTTTCCACTTCTCCCTGTCAGATTGGCCGGGGAACTGGGGAAGATGTATGTGTCGTCTGCTGTCTTTAGGCCCACCTCCTGAAGTAACCGGGATGATGAATGAGAGATCGTCTGTGACCCCCCCCCCCCCCCAACCACCCACGCCCCACTCCCTACCTTATCTCCCCCCCCCCCCCCCCCCCGCACTCCCAAATAAGTTACCTCCCGTTTTGGGTCTGTGAGTGTGACGTTGGACTTAGTGTGGATGGGGGACCAGTTGTGGCCATTTTCTCTTAACCTTATTGCTTAACCTGGTATTGCAGTACCTCCAGGATCAGTTTCAACCATCTTCTCTAATCTGTCACTCTCTTTGACTCTCTTCGTCCTTCTCCTCCTCTTCCTCCTTCTCCTTCTCATCTTTCTCCTTCTCCTCTTCATCTTCCTCCTCATCTTCCTCTTTTTCCTCCTCCTCTTCCTCCTTCTCTTTCCTCATCTTCCTCCTTCTCCTCTTCCTTCTCCTCCTCATCTTTCTCCTTCTCCTCTTCATCTTCCTCCTCATCTTCCTCCTTTTCCTCCTCCTCTTCCCCTTTCTCTTTCCGCATCTTCCTCCTTCTCCTCCTCCTCTTCCTCCTTCTCTTCGTCATCTTCCTCCTTCTCTTTCCTTCTCTTCGTCCTTCTCCTCCTCTTCCTCCTTCTCCTCCTCCTTCTCCTCCTCATCTTCCTCCTTCTCCTCCTCATCTTCCTCCTTCTCTTCTTCATCTTCCTCCTTCTCTTTCCTCCTCTTCGTCTTTCTCCTCCTCTTCCTCCTTCTCCTCCTCATCTTCCTCCTTCTCCTCCTCATCTTCCTCCTTCTCCTCCTCATCTTCCTCCTTCTCTTTCCTCATCTTCCTCCTTCTCCTACTCGTCTTCCTCCTTCCCTTTCCTCATCTTCCTCCTCTTCTTCATCTTCCTCCTTCTTCTCCTCCTCTTCCTCCTTCTCCTCCTCCTCTTCCCCCTTCTCTTCTTCATCTTCCTCCTTCTCTTTCCTCCTCTTCGTCCTGCTCCTCCTCTTCCTCCTTCTCTTCTTCATCTTCCTCCTTCTTCTCCTCCTCTTCCTCCTTCTCCTCCTCCTCTTCGCCCTTCTCTTCTTCATCTTCCTCCTTCTTCT
>CM065703.1:23818397-23820897 GCA_017654935.2 Phymorhynchus buccinoides
AAAATCCCCTGTACCCAGGTTCGAACTCGGGTTTACTTGACACGAGGCGAACGCGCTACCACTGTACACTCTACATTTAAGCAAGACCATCTATCTGTCACCATAAGAAACCATGAACAAGACAATCAGTATCATGAGAATTGTCACAATTATTACTTCTTGGCAACCAGCATAATATTATTACAATATCTGTGTGTATCAAACGCCAATAACTATGTCCCAATAACTAACAATCGTTATGCCGTCATCACACAAATCCGAGCCAATGTCATTCTGTGTTTTCAACGTTATCGGATACAATATGCCTACAATGTTAAGATTTTGACATTATGTGTTAACAAAATGAAAGGAGATGTGGATGAAGAAGACCCACAGGACAGGACAATGTTCATGATCTGTCTTCAAAATGAAGGAAAAAAAAGAAAAAGGGCTGAAGGGTGATTTTGTTTCTTCTTCTAATTTATGAATCAACCAATGACAGAGAGAAAGAAAGAAAAAAGGGTAAGGAAGGAAGGAATGGAAAGCAGCTGAGGATGAAGAAAAAGGGAAGAAAAAGAAAGAGGAGGAAATGGAGAGAGAGAGAGAGAGAGAGAGAGAGAGAGAGAGAGAGAGAGAGAGAGAGAGAGAGAGAGAGAGAGAGAGAGAGAGAGAGAGAGAGAGAGAGAGAGAGAGAGAGAGAGAGAGAGAGAGAGAGTATTGGAAATAAACACACACACACAATAACTAAAACAAAACTAGAAAGAAAAGAAAAATGAAAGAGGGGGAAAAAATAAACACGAACGAAATAAGATTCAAACAGGGGCATAACAACACATCCCCCCACCCCCCCCCCACCCCACCCCCAGGCCACCCCCATAAACCCTCATTCCAAAGTACAGGTCGGCGTCAATTTGTTTTACACCCGCTTAGCATTTAATTATGAACTCCTTAAACTTTCCATCACTTAACTGTTCATTTGTACTCTTTTCCTTTCTCGGGGCCCAGAGACCAAGAGGACATGCGTGCCCTCGTCATCTCTGAGGTTAGGGACGATGGCGTGCGTAACAATATTCACATTGACCAATCAATGCCGACCTTGCAGGACTCCATGACACTTGACGTTATAATAATCTCACCATCATTCTGTAGAAAAGGACGATGACGTCTTTAAAAAAAAAAAAGAGAAAAAAAAGTCGTCATCGGACAAGTAGTCAATCCCGATCATGCCGGGGGTTCCAGGACTGCAAGACGTCCTCATCTCATCCCTCTCCAAATGACATCATAGTCTCATCATCATCAACTCGAAATGATGTCACAATCCCATCCTCTGGAAATGACACCATAATCATCGTCCTCTCGAAATGACGTCATACTCTCATCATCTCGAAATGACGTCATAATCTCATCATCTCGAAATGACGCCATAATCTCATCATCTGGAAATGATGTCATCATAATTATCATCCTCTCGGAATGACGTCATAATCTCATCCTCTCTTAAGTTAGAATACGGACGCTGACGTGTTCACATTCCCTGACCCCTCGTCATCCGAACCCCGATGTTTTTGGGTTTTGCTTTCCCCGCGGTGGGTGGGATGCAATGGTGAGTGTCTCAGCACGCGCTGTTCATGTGCACGGGGGGAGCTCCCCCTCCTGCGGACTGGTGGTGGGCCGAGTGGTGGTGGTGGTGGTGGCTGAGGTGGTGGGAGGGGTGGTGGGAGTGGTGGTGGGAGTGGGGGTACCAGGAGGAGTAAGGGGAGCCCACCATGTAGGCGTTCTGGGCCATGCTCTGCTGGGCCATGTCCGACCAGGCGGCCTGGGGCGGGCTCATGGAGGCTGCCGACACGCCGGACAACCCCCCCAGGGGGGTGCTGGAAGGTGCCGGGGGGTGCTGCTGCTGCTGCTGCTGCTGCTGCTGCCCGTGCACCGAAGACCCCACCCCTACCCCACCCAAACCGCTGTGAGGCGTCACCGACTGAGGCGGCAGCTCCGGGGACATCTGCTGCTGCTGTTGGGGGGTGGGCGGGGGCAGGTGCTGGGGGTGGTGGGGAGGGGTGTGCTGCTGGGGGAGGGAGTGAGGAGGGGGCAGGCCGTTGGTAGGGGAAGGGGCCGAGGCCTCCTCCTCCTCCACCTCCTCCTCCCATGGGTCCTCCTCCTCCGCCGTTGAGGGGCTGCCCCCCGGCTCCTTGCGGGAGGACCCCCCCGATGGGGGTGCCCAGCGGGGGGATTGGGGGAGTCCCCCCCTGCTTCATGATCTTCTTGTACTTGGAGCGGCGGTTCTGGAACCAGATCTTCACCTGCCAGACACACAGAGAGAGGAGAACACGGTGTATTTTAAAGCAACAGGTGTGAGAGAGGTGATGGTGAGATGGGTGGTATGTCGTGATAGGAGAGTTTAGTTTCTCCGTATCTGTCTGTCTCTGTCTCTCTCTCTCTCTCTCTCTCTCTCTCTCTCTCTCTCTCTCTCTCTCTCTCTCTCTCTCTCTCTCTCTCTCTCTCTCTCAATCTCCCTCTATCACTC
>CM065703.1:23828397-23830897 GCA_017654935.2 Phymorhynchus buccinoides
GAACAAAGAGAGGGGGGGGGGGGGAAGAAAGACATTGGAAACTCTCTCAATCGGGAGAGAAACGCTGAGAGGGAGTGACAGAGAGCAACAAAACAGACATACAGAAAAAGGATGAGAGCAGAGAGACGACGAGAAGAGAGAAGGATGAAGAGAGAGATGAGAGAGAGACGATCTAGCAGAGAGAAGAGAGAGAGAGAGACAGGAGAAAGATAGGAGAGAGGGGGGGGGAGAAGAGAGAGAGAGAGAGACAGAGACGAGTGCCATTTATTTTATAATATTCAATTATGTACTTTTCACGTAAATGTTGCATAAGCTGGACAGTGTAATAAAATAAATGAATTTCAATTTCTAAACCATCACAAAACAAGTATTAATGTTATTGTCATATCTTTTGTTGAGAGAGAGAGAGGGAGAGACGAGAGAGAGAGAGAGAGAGAGAGAGAGCAGAGAGAGTACGAGAGAGAGAGAGAGAGAGAGAGAGCGAGAGGACTGGGAGAGAGAGACAGAGCGAGAGAGTTGAGAGATAGAGAGAGAGAGATGAACGAGAGACATTTTATCTTACACACAACTGTTTTTTCACTTCACACTCACACAGCCACACACCACACACACACACAGAACAACACAACATACTAGACGCACAAGCTTTTCACACACGCGCTAAGCACACACAACACAATAAAGAATTTCCATTTCAGAGACCAGAGAAAGAGAGAGAATTAAAAAGGTTTATGAGACAGATGAGAGACGAGAGAGTGAGAGCGATATAGAGAGAGATGAGAGAGAGAGAGAGATCTACAGAGGAGACAGAGAGCAGAGAGGCTCTCTCTCGAGAGGGAGATCTCAGAGACAGAGAGACAGGGAGAGAGACACAGAGATACAGAGAGACAAGGAGAGAGACACAGAGAGAGTGATACAGACCATAACCCAAAGAGAGAGATACAGAGAGAGAGCTTACAGAGATACAGACTCCCCTCTATCTCAAAGAACAGATACTCTCTCTCGCTCTTCCCTAGATCACAGAGAGAGAGAGAGATACAGAGATACAGAGAGAGATACAGAGATACAGGGAGAGACACAGAGAGAGAGACCCACCGAAAGGGTGATGAGGGATATTATAGGGGGAGGTGGAAGTGAGAAAGGGCTCTTCCATATCTATACTACTCTACACTATACTAGTGTGACACAAAATTAGTGGATCTCGCACTAAGCCGCAACTGTCAGTTTAGCCGCACTAAAGCGGTCTCCCTCGGCCGCGTTTCTATAGGGGAGGGGGGGAACCTAAAACCGCCCTGGTGAGGAGCCGCCCCTTATATTATTTTATACCTGCTTGGTGCTGGCTCTGGAAACATTGGTCATATGGTTTTCGAGGGAGGGTTGTGAAGTATTCTTCTCTTATTGTTTTTCTCTTTTAGTTCTTAAAAAAACACACCTCTATATTCACCCTTAAAAAGTAAGGGGGTGTATTTTGTTTTTAAAAAAGGAAGAACGAGATAGGAAAGAATGGGGGCGGGGGGGGTAGAGTGGGGAAGGTGAGGGATGGGGAGGGAGAAAGAAGAGAAAACGTTATGGTGACATATCCAGTACCTAAACCTCTCCTTCGAGTTAAGATGCTCAGCCTTCTGTCTCTGTCTGTCTATCAGAATGTCTCTCTCTCTCTCTCCCTCTCTCTCTCTCTCTCTCTCTCTCTCTCTCTCTCTCTCTCTCTCTCTCTCTCTCTCTCTCTCTCTCTCTCTCTCTCTCTCTCTCTTCCTCTCGTGCAGAATAACGGACCAATAGGATTGCAGCTTTCTTGGTTGGTTTCTTTAATTGTCCCTGCAGGGTGTAATCAATGCATTGATTGGCTACCAACGTTTCTTTTGGAAACCCGCAGGGCAGAGAGAGAGAGAGAGAGAGAGAGAGAGAGAGAGAGAGAGAGAGAGAGAGAGAGAGAGAGAGGAGAGCGAGCAGAGAGAGAGAGAAGAGAGAGAGAGATTCGTGAAATTTAATGTGAGGCCTCCGGCCTATCCACATGAGGACGTGTACACAAGACACATACGCACACAATAGCCATAATGATAATAATAAATAAACTAAATCAAACGCTATTTGACTTTCAGAACATAAGGACTTATTTATATCATGAGGATTCTTCTCGTCAACGTAAGGCGTAACATATAAACATTGTCACATCTCTTGTAGCAGAATTCATTTTCATTTTGCAACAAGAATTGCAAAGGACGAGTGCCATTTATTTTATAATATTCAATTATGTACTTTTCACGTAAATTTGCATAAGCTGAACAGTGTAATAAAAAAAAAAATGAATTTCATTTTCTAAACCATCACAAAACAAGTATTAATGTTATTGTCATATCTTTTGTTGAGAGAGAGAGAGAGAGAGAGAGAGAGAGAGAGAGAGAGAGAGAGAGAGAGAGAGAGAGAGAGAGAGAGAGAGAGAGAGGAGAGAGAGAGAGAGAGGAGAAAGAGAGAGATTTGAGAGAGAGAGAGAGAGAGAGAG
>CM065703.1:23835897-23843397 GCA_017654935.2 Phymorhynchus buccinoides
CCAGGTTCATTGCGTTATCTCTGTCTTGCCTTTATCTTCTAGTATTATTGAATGCATATTTTTAATTATGCAAATTAATGAAAATTAACGTGAAATATAGCAAACGATAGAGGATCAAGTGCTCAATATACAATAAGAATAATTAATGGCAGTCATGATAAAGGCCATTATCTAATAGGACCACACCACACACACCACACACACACACACACACACACACACACACACACACACACACCGCCTATGTAGCGCAATACACACAACAGCCGTGGAGCGTTTGTCACAGTCCTGGTTCATTGCGTTCTTCATCTTCTAGTATTATTGAATGCATATTTTTAATTATGTACATTGATGAAAACTAACGTGAAATATAGCAAACGATAGGGGATGAGGTGATCAATTTGCAGTAAGAAAGGCAAGACTGAAAAAACCGGAAAGAACCGAGAAATGGAAGAGGGTGGATGGGTGGGTGGATCTGCACCTTTACCAACACAAAAAAAAACGATTGGCTGTTTACCCCAATTTAGGCTACATCTAACTCGTTAAAGACGCACTGATGGTTGCCGCACCTGCTGTCATATCAGTTGTAGTAACCCAAGCAATGGCGGACTGGCTTTAAAAAAAAAAAAAAAAAAAAAAAAAAGCAATGGAGAGCAGTCTAGTCTCTCTCTCGCCAACTAAGGGAAATTACTCTTCGTCGACTTCCGGAGCGGAAGGCCCAAGCCAACGCGGCATTTACACGATGGGCGATAGCGGTGAATAATACAGAGCTTTTGCTAGACTGGGTGGTGACAATTTTAGCGGGCTGGCGCGAAGTAACTGGCGGACATTTTTTTTTCTCCCCCCTTTTTCTTTTAGTTATTTATTTACTTCATCCTTTTCGTCTTTTTCAGATGCATGGAGGTTCATAGTTTGCAAGCTTTCGCGCACACCCGTCGGCAAAAAGCAAAGTGGTTTGAATGACTATTCGAAGTGTGATTGTACAACTTGTTTGTTGTGACCGGGACTGACAATTAATACACACCCACAATGACCAATAGACGATTGTCGGGGAAAAAAACCACTCTAGGGGAGAGCACTTCGTGAAAATTAGAGTTGATTACCTCGACTTACTCGGTCAAAACCATGGCGGCATGGCGTCGAAGCTTGAAACCGCAGGATGCCAGTCAGCGACTTGCAAACATTTTTTTAGAAAAATAAGGGGTGGCCAGTAGCCTCAAACTGATAGAACTTGCAAACTGTGACGTAAAAAAAATATAATCAAATTACATCATCAATTTTAGAAATGACGCACTGCGTTCTACATGCTGTGTGTCTCCTCAAACACACGAAGCGAGGGCTGGGGATTTACCTGATGGTAGAGTAACTTCCCCTGTTTGACCGATTGAATTAGGCGAGATCACTCCCACACACCATGGAATTACTCCCCTTAATTATTTCGAACAATTCTTATTCAGAAGTTACAATGATTTAACTTTATACAGCAAAGAACATGCAGACACACAAACGAACTGGTAAGCTCTCACACACACACACACACACCACACACACACACACACACACACACACACACACACGCACACGCGCGCGCACACGCACACACGCGCGCGCACGCACACGCACGCACACGCACACACACACACACACACACACACACACACACACACACACACACACACACCTTCCTTCCCTCCCCCGAACCCCTTTACTTTCTCTCAATTTCAAACGCTCTAAAAAATAAATTTATCACGCCGCATGTGTGTGTGTGTGTACACAGTTTGTAACTAACAAGAATGTGAGTAGTTTGTTAGTTCCCGAGCGAAGAGGCTGAACGTTTTAGCATTGAATACTTATTTTGTTGATGTCAATGCGGTTTGTTTTTGAATTTCTTCTATGGTCACCTTGTCATGTCAATAGTTGATTATGTATCGTGTAGGGGTACGTTATAAGCGACGGCTTGCTGTTACCCCAGTAACCTCATTATTGTTCAATTATCTCTATTTGTATTCTTGAATAAACATTATTTAAACCAAGAGGTTCAACTACTGTGTTTTGTTTTGGTTTATGCGGCGTCCGTCCGTCCGTGCACGTAGCGTGCGTGCGTTGGTGCGTCCGGACACCAAACCCAGATAAGCGCACGAAGGAATTTTGCACCCGCTCGGTGTCAGCCTTGTTATTTTATATTTGATGTATACTACTGGAGTGCGAATCTCTGCGCAGATCTGCCTGAATATGAAAGTTTTTGAAAGCTGTCAATGGAAAGCCACAGGAAATGGTGAAAGAGTCCTTTTTTCATATATTTTTCAACACATTTCTTTGAATTTCCTTTTACAATAAATTATAAATGGTTTAAAAAAAAGAAGTGTGTGGGGGGGGGGGGGGGAGGAGAAGGAGTGAGGAGGGAAAGATTAGGCACAGAGAGGGAGATGAGGTGGGGGGTGGGGGTGAAGGTGGTTGTAAACGTTTGAAGAGTTAAGAAAAGAAATGCGAGATTGAAATGTAAGATGTAGATTCAGATGGTAGGTAAAGCAATACCAAAGAACTTCAGCAAAGCGTGCACAAAGCCTGTATTTCTGTCACTCCCTCGCGCATACACACATACGCACGTGCGCGCACACTGACACACATAGACACAGACACACACACACGCGCGCGCGTGCACACATAATATACGTAACTGTTTGTGTTTATAAACAGTGTTCGCCCAAACGGTCCATTTTCTGTGACTGAAAGTGGAAACTGTCCACCACTTGGCGAAGGTGCAGTGTTAGCTTCGACCCGCCTGAAGTGGACCGTGTTTGGACAGCTAACCATTTAAAGATTCCATCACACGATTTAATAGTCCAAGCTAAATCGGTTTGCATAAACATAAACAGATGGCGAGGCATGTTTAAGAGGCATAATATTTTCAAGAGGAGAGAAAAATAAGTCGATAACATTACTCCCAGGTTCAGACACTCAAGTCCCTTCTGTTTATCTATCTCCATGTAGAACACACATTTTCCTACAGAAATGTTTCACGAAACATCGGACTCATTTTAGGTTTTGTTCAAGATTCAGTGGCTGGAAGAGAGAGAGAGAGAGAGAGAGAGAGAGAGAGAGAGAGAGAGAGAGAGAGAGAGAGAGAGAGAGAGAGAGAGAGAGAGAGAGAGAGAGAGAGAGAGAGAGAGAGAGAGAGGGGGGGGGGGAGAGTGAGAGAGAGAGAGAGAGACAGACAGAGACAGAGAGAAAGACAGAGACAGAGAGAAAGAGAGAGAGAGACAGAGAGAGAGAGAGGAGAGAGAGAATGAGAGAGAGAGAGAGAGGAGAGAGAGAGAGAGAGAGAGAAGGGCACTTTTCTAACACAAATATTTAGGAGGGAGGGCACTTTTCTAACACTAATATTTAGGCCATTTGAGGGCCATTTCGGCCCCTTCAGACTTGGGCCTCGGCCGTTGCCAATTTTACAAAACAACATTCAACATTTTGTAGTTGTGACCACATTTTCTTACGTAGGGCCTAGACACTCGTGCTAAATATAATACTTGTCGCTTCAGTGCATAAGACGAAACTGTTGAAGATTAGAGCTGAAGGAAGGAATAATGTCTATAATGTTATTTTGTGTTTGCCATAACTTCAGGTAGAGTGATGGAGCAGGTTAGGAGGGGGGGGGGGGGCGAATAAAAGTGGAAAGGGGGAAGGGGCGATACTGGAAGGACTGGGGAGGAGGGGAGGAGGAAGGGGAAATGGGTAAAGAGATATAATAGGGGGTGACTCGGGGACATGGACAGAGATCCTGAATTTCACCGACACTAAAGAAATAATAATACAACTTATTATTTTTTAAAAACCGTTGAAGAGAAACACAATATACATAATGTTACACATAGCAAACTAATAACAAACGACGCACTTATAAGTGAGCTTGCAAAATATATATACGGTTGCCTCAATCAGTAGCCTCGATCGCATCAATAAGCAGTGCAACCAGTTTGAAAAAAATCATTCCACGAAAATGTTGTTTACTTGAATTTTATAAATTGCTATTATTATTATTATTATTTATTATTATTATTATTGTTATTATTATGTATTATTATTATATTAGTTAGTAGTAGTAGTAGTAGTAGTAGTAGTAGTAGTAGTAGTAGTAGTAGTAGTAGTAGTAGTAGTAGTAGTAGTTAGTAGTAGTAGTAGTAGTAGTAGTAGTTACTTGTTAGTGTCATATAAAACCACGTAACGGTTTTAAAAGACAATAAAAATTGATTCTGATTCTGATTCACACACATACACACACACACACACACACACACACACACACACACACACACACACACACACACACACACACGCACGCACGCACGCACACACACACACACACACACACACACACACACACACACACACACACACACACACACACACACACACACACACACACACTGAGCACACACCTAGAGGTCCAGACACAACAGAGGTAGTCGCACACAACGTGACACAGTGTGAGGTGTGGGAAGCAATTACTGTCAGTCCAAGTGTGAACCACCCCCCCCCCCCCCCCCCACCCCCCCCACCCACCCCCCCTATTTGCATACCCCAACCCCCCCCACCCCCACCCCCCCACACACACACCTTGTCCTTCACCCACACTATCACACTTCTGAGTTGGACACTCTCTACCTTTTCCAAAGCCTACCTCTCTCTTCCCCAGTTAGCTTTGTAATAAGGGGAACGGGTTAGAATTAGGACTGTGTTTCAGGAAAATCAGAGTGAGACGATGAGAACACTCCGATTGTGAGGAGGAAAAAAACAATTATGTTACACCTAATCCGTGAAATTGCCTGTTTCATGAAATGGGCAAACGGAATCGCCCAATTCATAAAATGGACAATGTACATCATAATTTGGTTACAATTTCAGGAGTTGATTAAGGTTGATTCCACAGTAGCACCATTTTTGACAATGCTGTTTCCTCCCCCCCCCCCCCCCCCCATCTTAGTCCTGACAGGGGAGGTGTTGTGAGGAACGAAGGAGGCATGCTGCGCATCTCAAACAACCTTATTTTGATTTGTCCACAATGATGTTTTGAGGACACCTTACCCTACCAAATACTGCTCTGGGGCATGCCTGAACCACGTGTTTTATCAAACGTTTTGCGTAAAACTTTTTTTTTTTTTTAAACTCGTCAACAGGTGTGATTACCAACCGCGATCGTAGAGAGCGGATTGGTAATGTTTTCACTCGTGTCTGAGGCGGACTATGTTTGTATGTTTGTATGTATCCTCTCTAGCGTTTGAACGGATGGACTTAGGATGCTCAAATTTTGCATGCGGGTAGGTAATGGAGAGATCTAGGCCAAGGTCGATAATGAAGGTCATGGGTCAAAGGTCAAGGTCACTGGAGCCGAAAACGCTGCCGCGCGGTTGGTGATTTAGCGTCTTAACGCTCTAGTTTCTCATACATTTGAACCAATTATTGATCTCTGTGTGTTAATGAACGAAAAGTATTTTTCACTCATATTGCTGTTTTAAATAGCGAGCTTTAAATTGGTTTCTTCTTTTTTTCTCTCGCAAACTTGGCAACTCAAGATTTGATGGAAAGAATATGCTATTAGGCAGCTCTCAGCTTAGTGTTGGCTCCTATTGCTACAGGCTACTGTCAACCAATCATAAAAGCCATTTGAGTAAAGATTCAGAGCTTCAGATATCAGGACCGGATCTAAGTGGGGGCGGGGGGGGGGGGGTCCTTGGTTTCAGGACCCCTCCCTCTTCCCCTCTGCCCCAAGCGTGTACCTTATATCAGGGTGAAAAGTAACAAAATAACTCGATTTTTGTCTTAATAATCGCTCAACTGCAAAAAAGGTTTCGGCTTAGTCCCCTGAGCCCCCCAAAAGACCATTGCCCCCGTAGCCTACGCAGCTCCCTGGACCCCTTGCGGAACACCCCCTCTTACGAATCATTTGGCCCGGTGTAGCATTCTCCAATAGGATTTGTTCTCAACATGTCTTGCGCATGTGCGAAATCGATCATGACGTACCATCAAATTTGATCTTTTGTGTATTCGACACTAAAGTGACCCTACACCTACCCCTAACCCTATTCCTAACCCTAAGCCTAGCCCTAGCTCTTCGCCCATGCGCAGACGGTTTGAGAACAAATCCCATTTGAGAACACCACACCGGCCCTGGTGGATATAGCAGTCCTCGAACGCACCACTCAGAAAATTGGCAGCATCTCTTCATGGTGCTTCATGACAATTCCCTGCAAACGGTGCTTTCACATGGAAGGGAGGAGTGGAGTACGGAGAGGACGACAACCCCCCCCCCAAAAAAAAAAAAAAATTCACCAAAAAAAATAGCCTATTCACCAACCCCCTTCACTCACCACTCAGCACCCTCACTGTCCCTCACAATCTTCCCCCCCCCCCCCCACACACACACACACCAACTCACCCTTTCCCCACTCCCACCCACACAGCCCTTTCTTCCTGATGAGCGGGCATTGTGCTGCCCGTGTTTGCGGAACATCTTCACCATCACCAACCGTCTTCGGGAAAGTCAATCTGAAGGACCTCTTCAGAAAAAAGGCAGTCTTGAAGACAGCTCTCTCTCTCTCTCTCTCTCTCTCTCTCTCTCTCTCTCTCTCTCTCTCCTCTCTCTCTCTCTTATTTGCCTTACGCCACCCCCCCCCCCCCCCCCCCCTACTTCTCAACACCCTCCCCTCCCCTCGCACCCTTTCTTTATCTTTACATGTTTTTTCAGAGGCAAAAAATAAGAGTGTTTCATGTCTGCCTGCCTGCCTGCCTGCCTGCCTGCTCTCTCTCTCTCTCTCCTGCTCTCATATTCTCTCTCTCTCTCTCTCTCTCTCTCTCTCTCTCTCTCTCTCTCTCTCTCTCTCTCTCTCCTCTCTCTCTCTCTCTCTGTCCATTTTCTTGTTGTGTGTCCCAAACATCAAGATTTGGCGACAGAACTAATCCCATCAAACTATTATAAATATCCTTCATTGTTCAGACTCGCATTAATTCTATCTAGTGAAAACCCTAACCTTATTATCAAACTGTCATTATTTGTTCACAAAGCTCTTTCCTTGAGACAAGAATGTATGAATGCAGGTTGAGTGTCCATGATATTATGCATGATGCAAATTAGTTGTTTGTCTGTTATAATTTTGCGAACTGTATTGTTTTGGGCCAGTGGCGCCTAACAATTAAACGTGTTGTTGTTTTTAACTTTGACTCTCGTCTCTCTCTCTCTCTCTCTCTCTCTCTCTCTCTCTCTCTCTCTCTCTCTCTCTCTCTCTCTCTCTCTCTCTCTCTCTCTCTCTAGCTATCTCTCATTGTCAGGGGAGCATTAAAGAAAGAAAATGAAAAGGGGAGGTTTGGAGGTTTGACAGAGAGTTAGGGAAGTTGATCGAGGGCAATATTAATTTTGAAGATGCGCTTCAGTGTAGTGCCAAGTGCGGCCACGACCACATTATTAACCTGATTGAGAGAGAGGAAAGAGATGAGAGAGAGGAAGAGAGA
>CM065703.1:23858397-23860897 GCA_017654935.2 Phymorhynchus buccinoides
GAGAGAGAGAGAGAGAGAGAGAGAACAGAGAGAGGAGAGAGAGAGAGAGAGAGAGAGAGAGAGAGAGAGGCGAGAGAGAGAGACGGAAGGGGGGTGAGTAGCATTGATAAGAGAGCAGAGGAAGGAAGGAAAGAGAGAAGGAAGGAAGGATAGGGTTAGGGAAAATCAATCGCTCTCCCGGGGCCCTATTTTGGCGTTAATGAAAGATTCAGTAAGCACGAGCTCGTTTGTAACGGGCGCTAAGTGCCCGATGTCTTGTCAAATAAATTAACCGTCCGATATTCTAATAAAAAAAATAAAAATGGTGGGGAAGAGAGAGAGAAAGAAAGAAAGAAAGAAAAAGAGAAGGAAGAAGGAAGGAGGTTGGGGGTGGGGGTGAAGGGAGAGAAACGACAACCTAATCACCTACCATTATGAAATTTTCAAGGCTGGGGCTAAAAAAAAACCGGACCAGAGGGGGGAAATTGCGTGTAATCAAGGCAAATTTCCCTGTTGACAAAACTAATACTTTGGGGGCAATCAGTGAAGGGTAAATGCCCTTCTAACCGGGAGAAAATGACTCCTTGCCTGAAATTGGTCAATTTTAGTCTTGTATATAAGTGGAGGGCGCCCGGGCCTGGGTCTGGGCCTGGCCTTTCCTGCTCCCTGGCAGCGGTGGAGGAGTAGGAGGCATCAGTGAGAGAAAGAGAGAGAGAGAAGGGTCTCACCTGGATTGGATGGTGCGGCGGGTAGTACAGTGGTTTCGGTTGATTTTGAACTACCGGTGTGGGGGACCAGAAGCTTGGAGCCTAATATACAGAGAGGGGCACCATTTTGTGAAGGATACCAGATCATTCGCCAGAGCTCTTGCGTTGCCAACGTGTTTCACCGTGTAGCATAGTGCTGTTCGAATCTTTGGAGTAACGGTCTCTCTGTACACGTTAACAATATTCTCGAAATATCTTTTATTTCCCCCGCGACAACAAAGCCACTCATAAATATGACTTGCAACTCACTGTGTTGCCATGGGGGGAATAGTGATAATGTGTTAATAATGTTAACGCGTACAGAGACCTTAAGTAAGTGGCGCTGTCTTCAACGTGTATCCTACGTGTACCATGATCGGTCATATATATGGTTCGTCATAAATATATGATGATCTATGATCTATGATGAACTGAAATGCATTGTCCATGGTGATCTTTGATGTGGGATTGCTTCTGCTTTGGGAATGCTTCCGGTCACGGTGCGCGCTTTCTTTGAACTTTGCTGCATGTGGGTTGACCTCGGTGTGGTTTGTATAATATGCTTGTGTGATGTGTTAGATGAGTAGGGCCTACTGTGTGTGAGAACCACGCTGTGCCTAAACAACATACAACAACAACAACAACAAACAACAACAACAACAACAACAACAACAACAACAACAACAACAACAACAACAAGGTACGGATACTGAACGGAATTTCCAAGAGCTGTGTGACAATCCGTCGTTTCTTCAATTCTGTTTGGATATGCAAGCTTTTTTTTATACAATGCTTTGTGGTCAAAACGTGGTCAAAAAGGCCAAAGCTGTGCTCATTTATTGACATACGGAGTTCAAAGGTGTTGATGCACAACATTTGTATTTACCTATGATAAATGAAGTCTATGTATGTGACTCTCTGTGTAAGGAGAGTGTGGAGGTGTGTGTGTGTGTGTGTGTGGAGGGGGGGAGGTCTGAAGCGGAGGGAGGGGGTGGTGGTGGTGGTTGGAAGAGGAGCAGCACAGAAGGAGTCTTTCCACTCTTGGATTACTATTTTCTACGGCCGTTCCTACGTTTTCGTCTTTGCTGTGCTTTAGTGGCTAATGACCAACACGTTGATTAGTGTGGATTAGGAACAACGACAAAAAAACAAATGGCATCTATATCCGCTTGTGGGGGTTTGTCCCTGATACACTCTTGGATCAATAATCGATTGTGTGGATTAGTTCGTTTTCGTTTGATTTGGTGTGTTTTTTGGGGGGTTGGGTGGTGGTGGTGGTTCTATCGAGAGACTGTTTGTGAATCGGTGCCCCAAATGTGCCGTGCTACAGAATGCATGGTACCGTGCTTTACGCTGGATTACTTATTCTCTGTGAGGCGATGTGACGAGTGCTGGTGCTACAACACAGACATATTCTTCGGATTTACATCGCGGTGATGCATGGTACAGCATGTTTCAAACGACACTGAGCCTGTTACTGTGCATTGGATTGGATACGCGGTTATGCATACATGCACATGCGCTCGCGCGTAAACACACACACGCACAGACACGCACGCACATGCGCGCACACACATACAAACACGCGCACGCAAGCACGCACACACACACACACACACTCACTGAAGAACAAACAACACACACACACACATATACGCACACACACGCACGCACGCACGCACACACACACACACACGCACACGCACACGCACACACACACACACACACACGATGAATTTCGATGACATTCGTGTGAGCTAGTGCAAGAGAGTCAC
>CM065703.1:23870897-23878397 GCA_017654935.2 Phymorhynchus buccinoides
TGTTTAGCACTACAGAAAAAGCTAATGTAGATTATTATTATTTTTTGTTTATAGCTCTTTTATTTATCCACGCCCTATTTCTAAATGATGCTAGCCGCAAACAAAATTATGTAAGGTCTAACTTTGGAGTTGGGGTGTGTGTAGAAGGGGTAGGGGTTACATCTTAGCTCCAACACCGGTAGTGTGTTGAGTGACATCCGCCCAGCGAAAGACGGACTGTCGTACAGTCGCAAAGAAGAAGAAACTGACAACCGCTGTCCTCGCAGGACGCACGTGTCTATGTTTGCGCACCGGTGTCGCTTGTTTCTTTATCTCCCCCTCTGCAGACATTGTATACTGTCATTAGAGCTCCAAGAACAGGGTTTTTTCTGTTTTTCTCTCCACCCCCACCCCCACCATCACCACCTTCCCCCGTCCCACCCCTGTCCCCTTTCCTTTCTCTTCGTGTGTTCTTCCCCTCGACTTCTTCTTCGCTTACTTTGTTAAGATTTTTTTTGGGGGTGGTGGTGGTGATGGTGTGTGTGTGTGTGTGTGTGTGTGTGTGTGTGTGTGTGTGTGTGTGTGCGTGCGTGTGCGTGCGCGTGTGCGTGCGTGCGTGCGTGCGTGTGCGTGTGTGTGCGTAGGGGGGTGGTTTGCATGTCATGACAGTGGCGTTGCCGCAAATGCTCTCTCTCTGTGTATATCTCTGTGTCTCTTTCTCTGTATGTATCTCTCTCTCTCCTCTCTATCTCTCTGTATGTATGTTCTCTCTCTCTCTCTCTCTCTCTCTCTCTCTCTCTCTTCTCTCTCTCTCTCTCTCTCTCTCTCTCTCTCTCTCTCCTTTCCTCTCTCTCCTCCTCTTCTCTCTTTTTTCCCCGTCTCTCTCTCTCTCTCTCTCTCTCTGTTTATAAGAAACGATGCGTGTCGTTCTTCTTTCTACAAACAACAGAAGAAGAAGAAGAAGAAAGAAAACAAAAGAAGTAAGTACTAACACACTGAAGATCTGAAGGTGGAAGTGAAAAGCGACGAAGCAAGCGGATTGCTGTGTGACAGGACAGTGACAGGATAGTGACATGAGTGACAATAGCCCCCACTGACAGTGACACGGACGTCTTTTGACACAACATACCCAGGATCCCCTTTCCGCGGGGTGCCGGTATGGAGACTCCAAAGTTTACTTCGTTCTGTTTGATTTTCTCTCTGTGTCTCTGTCTGTCTGTCTGTCTGTCTGTCTGTCTATCTCTCCTTCTTCACTCTGTATGTCTGTCCTTCTCTCATTATCTCTCTCTCTCTCTCTCTCTCTCTCTCTCTGTCTGTCTCTCTGTCTCTCTCTCTCTCTCTCTTCATCTCTCTCTCTATATATATATCTCTGTCTGTTTGTTTCTCTGTCTCTGTCTCTTTGCCTCTCTCCCCCTCTCCCCCCCCCCCCTCTCTCTCTGTCTTTCTTTCTTTCTCTCTCTCTCTCTCTCTCTCTCTCTCTCTCTCTCTCTCTCTCTCTCTCTCTCTCTCTCTCTCTCTCTCTCTCTCTCTCTCTCTCTCTCTCTCTCTCTCTCTCTGTGTATATCATTCACAAGTTAACAGATACTACGATGCCACAAAGTAACGAACAGATGGATGAACAGGCCAGCAGACCAAAATAAGACGAACAGACAACCAAACACTCTTAAATTGATAGACAGACGCACAGACAGACAGACAAAGAAACAACTTAAAACGGGTTTCCAAGAGATGGTGGTGGTGGTGGTGGTAGTTGGGGGTGGGGATGGGGGGTAGAAGGAATAAGGTGTAGTATATCACTGTAGATAAACGAAGAAGAAAAAAACCCCACATAAATAAATAGACTTGCTGATTTGAGACGGTTTTATACGTGACCCTGTCAAGATTCAATCTCACGCTAAGATTTTTACAACTGCCAACAAAAGTGGCGACAAAATTGACAGGTGTTTTTTTTTACGTTGCCGTCTTTCTTTTTCTTCAATTTTTTTCGCATGCCAAAAAAGAAAGAAAAAAAAGGGTGTGTGTATGTAGAGTTCGAACCCCTCCCTCTCATTTTCAAAGAATTCTTCTTCTTCTTCTTTCTTGCTTCCTCTTCCTCCTTCTTCTTCAATAAATCTTCGACTACTAGGCCTTCTTAATCTCTCTGTTACAGTATATCTACCCTATGCACGCACGCACGCACGCACGCACGCACGCGCGCACGCACGCACGCACGCACACACATACACACATGTTCAGTCACCGAGAAGGAGGGGGCAGAAAGGGACAGTATGACAGAGACAGACAGAGACACTCTCTGCTCAAGCCACAAACCTATAACTCACTTTGTTTGTCGGTCGGTCGGTCTGTCGGTCGGTCCAAAATTGTCGCACTTCAAATCGAGGCTACACTTCAAATTGAGGCCGCTCTTTAAAATGATGTATTTTAAAAGCGTACAAAATAATAAACATACGTAATACAGACACTACAACAGACCCGACGAGTATGCGGTGCTTCTTTCAATGAGCATAAGAAGGATACATAGTTTTAAATGTTTTCCAAAAGATATAAAAAGTTACGAAATGGTGCAGAGATAACATTCAGGGCCCGTATTCACGTTGAGATAGCATGAGACTTAGCATGTTGCTAACTTAGAAGCTCTTCCAATGTCCTATAGGATTTAATGGGACTTTTGGAAGAGCTTCTAAGTTAGCATGATGCTAAGTCTCATGCTATCTCAACGTGAATACAGGCCCTGGTTTACAGATTAAAATTATTGAAAAGCCAGGGGAGGTGACTCATGATTGGAGTGGTAAAAATAGACCGCGTGCCACAAACTATTGCGATTTCGCGCTTGTTAAACTGTATCTCTCGTTCTGTTTATGTCACCATCCTCGTTTTTGATTAATCTAGACTGCCCCGTCTCCATCCCCACTCCTATGTACGCGGTCGCGTGCGCGCGCACGCGCACAGACACACCACACACACACACACACGCACGCGCAAACACACACGTACGCACGCACGAACACACGCACATGCGTGCGCGAACCCGCTCGCGCATGTACACACACACACACCACACCTCTCTCTCTCTTTCTATAATTCTCTTCTCTCTCTCTCTTCTCTCTCTCTCTCTCTCTCTCTCTCTCTCTCTCTCTCTCTCTCTCTCTCTCTCTCTCTCTCTCTCTCTTCTCTCCATCCCTTCACTATATCTCGTTTTGTTCTTATTTTCCCTCTGAGTCGTTCCCTCCTCTGCCTCAGTTCCTCGTGTCAAACGGGTAAACAAAAGACCAAAACTACCATGGAAAAACAACAAGAAGACAACTCTCTCTCTCTCTCTCTCTCTCTCTCTCTCTCTCTCTTCTCTCTCTCTCTCTCTCTCTCTCTCTCTCTCTCTCTCTCTGTCTCTCTCTCTCTCTCTCTCTATCTCTCTCTCTCTCTCTCTCTCTCTGTCTCTCTATCTCTCTCCTCTCTCTCTCTCTCTCTCTCTCTCTCTCTCTCTCTCTCTCTCTCTCTCCCTCTCTCTCTCTCTCTCTCTCTCTCTCTCTCTCTCTCTCTCTCTCTCCTCTCCCTCTCTCCCTCCCCCTCCCTCCCTCTCTCTCATCTCCCTCTCTCCCTCCCTCCCTCCCTCTCCTCTCTCCATATCTCTCTCTCTCTCTCTCTCTCTCTCTCTCTCTCTCTCTCTCTCTCTCTCTCTCTCTCTCTCTCCAATTCTCTACCAGGGAAGGGGACACTAAACACTAAACATTATCCTCAGTGACTTTTGCGTGCGCGACGCCAGTAAACATTGTGGTCATTGGTCCGACATTTGTTTGCTCCTTACTACCAACACAGATTAAAAGAGAGTGGAAAAAAAAGATCGTGTCTATGTGCCAGAAAAAAACACGTTATAGCTTAGGTGAAAGGGCAAGTCAACGGGTGCAAATAGGCGACGCTGCTAAGCCTCCACCGAACCCCACCCCACCCCACACTCCCCTCCCCCACCCCCAAATTACCTTATCTCATCTTAACGGTGTGTGCTTAGTGGAGGGAGAGAGAGCGAGAGAGAGTGTGTGTGTGTGAGAGAGAGAGAGAGAGAGAGAGAGAGAGAGAGAGAGAGAGAGAGAGAGAGAGAGATAGTGAGAGAGAGAGAGAGAGAGAGAGTGAGAGAGAGAGAGAGAGAGAGAGAGAGAGAGAGAGAGAGAGAGACAAGGACAATGACAAATGTTTTAATTGTATATAAGCCCGTGACCCGTTACAATTCAGAACAAATTTTTTTATACCAAATGAGAGAGAGAGAGAGAGAGAGAGAGAGAGAGAGAGAGAGAGAGAGAGAGAGAGAGAGAGAGAGAGAGAGAGAGAGAGAGAGAGAGAGGGTGGGGGGTGGGGGGGTGGAGATATATATATATAGAGAGAGAGACAGGGGGAGAGAGATAGAGAGAGAGAGAGAGAGACAGAGAGAGAGAGAGACAGAGTGAGATAGAGAGAGAGAGAGGGGGGTGGGGTAGGATGGGGGGGTGGAGATAGAGAGAGAGAGACAGGGAGAGAGAGATAGAGAGAGAGAGAGAGAGAAAGAGACAGACAGAGAGAGAGACAGAGAGACATAGAGAGAGTGCATGGTTCATCGATTTCTTCTATCTTTAATAATTATACCTTTTTCCCTCATACAACGACCTTAAAATTACAGCCTACCGTTATTATATCCCACAACATCCGTACTTGCAAATGTTCCTCATGCAAAAATGTCTTGTCTTCACCCCCAGTAACCTCACGCTAAATTAGGGTGAACTCCAGGCTCCATTCATACAGTTCAGTACATTCAGCTAAGGTCACAAGTCGTCTGAGTATGACACCCACCCCCCACCCCCAAAAAGCACAGAAGATGCAACTGGTATTAGGGAAAAGCTGGGCTGGAAATGTCGTTATTGTGGAGGTATCTTGCACAGAGGACAACCTATCCCCCCACTCTCTCGGTCTTCAGGGCTTTCGGGGAAGTTTCCTCCAAATTCGGTCAAATAATCCTCAAAGATGGCAAACAGGGAGAGCTCGTGCAAAAACTGCTTCCTTGTTTGATACGGTGTCCCACACTTCGTCGAACAACACACACTCTCTCTCTCTCTCCCTCTCTCTCTCTCTCTCTCTCTCTCTCTCTCTCTCTCCTCTCTCTCTCTCTCTCTCCCTCTCTCTCTCTCTCTCTCTCTCTCCTCTCTCCCCCCCTCTCTCTCTCTCTCTCTCTCTCGGTCTCTCTCTCCCCCCTCTCTCTCCCCCCTCTCTCTCCTCCCTCCCTCTCTCTCTCTCTCTCCCAGCAGCTCTACAAAACACTACGCACCGTGTACACATGGACAAGACTTTTGGACACAATATTATCGACAGACATTTACAGCACCAAACTACCGTAGCACTACAGACACTCCGCACACCTTCACAGACCTAAGACTGCGGTCTTACCTGGGTCTGGGTGAGTCCCAAGGATGCCGCCAGCTCGGCCCGCTCCGGCAGCGCCAGGTACTGCGTCCTCTGGAAGCGCCTGTTGAGCTGCTGCAGCTGCAGGCTGCTGTAGATGGTGCGGGGCTTGCGCATCTTCTTCCCCTTGCCGTTGATGCGATGGAGCTGCTCCTCCACCTGGCTCTTGTCTGCGAACACACAGAAAACAATATTTTTCTAATTGGTGAGAACACACCTTGGGTCTATTGAATCATATAATGTATTATGTACGGGTACGTTATAAGCTATATGCTTGTTGTTACCCTGTTACCTCATTATTGTTTATATTTTGAAATTGTTGGATGAAAACAACAACCCCGTTTAAACCAACACACAGAGATGCGTGACACACGTATGACAAGTATGAAGCAGTAATATTGAAATGAAATGAATAAGGGGAAGGAACTTCTCGTCATTAACTCCCTTTTTACCAAGGTTATTTTTGGCACCTATTCGCCTAGCAAAGTGAAATCGAAAGTGGGGATGAACTTAAGTCTGTATTGTTGTGGCAACTACTTTCACACAACATCTCTTTACACCCCCTCCCATATTCCCCTCCCCCCTTCCTCATCCACCCTTATTTCCCACCCAAGTTTTTTGTTGTTGTTGGCTTTGTTTTCCTACAGAACATAAGAGATCCACTGCCAACTCTTTATGCACTGACTTTCCTGCTCTTTACATGTTGGGTTCAGGGAGTAGCTACACTACTAGGTTTACTTGCATCCCTTTAATTAGAGGATCAGCTCAGTGGTCGGCTCTTTCTACCCACATGTATTAATTTTTTCAAATCGCAATTTCCGCATTTTAATAACTTATTTATTTTGCCCAAAATGTTCTTCATTTTTCTTTTCACCTTGTGCTGGTTTGCTTAAATTGTGGACTTTTCGGCCTAGTGCAGAGAAGACACCATTCTTTTATTAGAAATGTCTTCCTGTTGGGGTTGATCCACAAGATAGTGTTTGTTAGCAGATATACATACTGACGAGAATGACATAATTCGAAAGAGATCTCTCTATGTACCATGCTCATACACTATCTGTCCCCCATTGGGACAAAAAGTAAACCGACACAATCTTTTACTTTTATTTTATTTTTTTCACAGTTAGTGGTGTTTGTGGTTTCTTTGATAGAACATAAGATCCACACAGAAACCAAGCCCACTTTCTTCTAGTTCTCGGGTGTCAGCCATGTATACCACTGGGTGTGCATGAGCACTGTAGCAGGCAGCAGGTCAACTGTATCGACCTTCCAGCACAGAGCGAGCTGACCCGATAAAGCCCGAAGAAACACCATCCCATCTTGTCTGTCTCTCTCTCTCTCAATGTTCTGCTGACACCCTCCCCCACACCCTGCCCCGCAGCACTAAGGACCACCTTCCCCACTTTTAATCCTCCCGTGTCTACCTTTCTAGTAGAGTATCTACATTATTTTTTATTCTACCCTGATGTTTATTCCGTACATCTTAAACCGTGATCGCCATTCTTATTTTCCCGCCAGACAGAGTCTGAGGGCTATTGTTTTCGGGTCATGTGTTTCTTGTCCCTGTGCGTGTGTCTGCGCCTGTGTGTACATTTTGTCAAAAACTACTGAACTGATTTTAATCCAATTTGGTACAGGGGTGGACAAAGAGTAACAGGAAGTTTCCGGTCGACAATCATGACCTTGCTGGTTGTTATTGAGTTGTTGTTGTTAAAAGGATTTTTGTTTCGGTCCAAGCACAGTTAATTCAAATGTTGTCAATGATCAAAAGGAACTAACTATTCTAGGTATTGGAAAAACAGTGAAACAAGAGTATTGTTCCTTTAACAAGAATAGCTAAAAACTAATATAACATATCTGACTGGTTCGTTGCAACATATTTAACATAAGTCTGGCCCGGTTTTCATTGTCGCAGTTATTTTTGTTCTTCCTCCTCCTCCTCCTCCTCCTCCTCCTTCTTGTTCTTCTTCTTCTCCTCCTTCTTCTCCTCCTCCTCCTCCTTCTTCTTGTTCTTCTTCTTCTATCTGGTGGAACACTCCTTTTTTCCCTTCATCTTCTTCTCTTTCCTCCTCCTCTTCAACCCCTCTTCCCTCTCATGAG
>CM065703.1:23885897-23888397 GCA_017654935.2 Phymorhynchus buccinoides
AAGGGGCTTGTCTCTTTTAACTAACTAACTAACTAACTAACTAACTATCTATCTATCTATCTATCTATCTATCTATCTATCTATCTATCTATCTATCTATCTATCACAAAACAAACTACACACACATCACCACACACACACACACACACACACACACACACACACACACACACACACACACACACATCACATCACACATTTGAAGAAACAAACAATAAACACCCAAAACAGTTACCCCTCTGTTGAAGCTACCCTCTCATCCCAGAGGTAGCCACACTTAACCCAGTTAGGTCACTCTCTGTGTGCTTGTGCTTGTGTGTGTGTGTGTGTGTGTGTGTGTGTGTGTGTGTGTGTGTGTGTGTTTGTGTGTGTGTGTCTGTGTGTGTGTGTTGTGTGTGTGCATGTGTGTATGTGTGTGTGTGTGTGTCTGTCTGTGTGTCTCTCTGTGAGTGTGTGTCTGTGTATCTGTGTGTGTGTGTGTGCGTGTGTGTGTGCGTGTGTGTGTGTGTGTGTGTGTGTGTGTGTGTGTGTGTGTGTGTGTGTCTGTCTGTCTGTCTGTATATGTGTGTCCGTGTCTGTGTGTGCGCGCGCGCGCGGCGCGCGCGCGCGCGCGTGTGTGTGTGTGTGTGTGTGTGTGTATGCGTGTGTGTGTGTGTGTGTGTGTGTGTTTTCTGTAAAATGTGTGTGTGTGTGTGTGTGTGTGTGTGTGTGTGTTTGTGCGTGTGCGTGTGCGTGCACGCGAGTGTGTGTGTGTGTGTGTTTGTGTGTGTGTGTGTGTGTGTGTGTGTGTGTGTGTGTGCGTGCGAGTGTGTGTGTGCGAGTGTGTGTGTGTGTGTGTGTGTGTGTGTGTATGTGTGTGTGTCTGTGTGTGTATCTGTGTGTGTCTGTGTCTGTGTCTTTCGGTCTGTCTGTCTGTGTGTGTCTCTGTCTCTGTGTGTTACAATAGGAATGTTTTCAGAACAATACACTGAAAAAGATATATGCACACAGAGAGACACACACACACACAGAAGGACAGAGGCGAGAAATATGTTGGGGAGGGGTGTCGAAGACATTATGTATGCTCATACATAATTATTTATACAAGAGACAAACAGACATATTATACAGAAACCCACAACGAGGCGCATACACACGCACACACGCTCATTTTCATTATTATCTTTTGGTTTGTGGCACAAGCCACAAACCTATAACTCACTTTGTCGGTCGGTCTGTCGGTCGGTCCAAAATTGTCGCACATTTCGCAAAATTGTCGCACATATTTTAAAGGAGAAAAACATACTTGGACATAAAATAACATTTCAGTTGTCATATCTACATATCTACAGTCCTTACATATGGAAAGAATTATATACTGAACAGAGCACATGAATCTTCATTTTAAAGCGTACAAAATAATAAACATACGTAATACAGACACTGCAACAGACACGACGAGTATGCGGTGCTTCTTTCGATGAGTATAAGTAGGATAAATAGTTTTAAATGTTTTCCAAAAGATATAAAAAGTTACAACATTCTGGTTTACAGATTAAAATTATTGAAAAGCCAGGGGAAGCGACTCAGTGTATATGATTGGAGTGGTAAAAATAGACCGCACTTCAAATCGAGGCTGCTCTTTAAAATGATGTTTCGTTTTCAATTGTCGCACTCCACAAACGATTGCGAATCCGCGCTTGTTTACTACACAAAACAGAACACAAAACGAAAAAGTAAATAAGGAATTAACAGATAAAACAACTACAGAGAAAGCTGATTCTATCCCTTCCTTGTGAATCTACCATTCTCCTCTCAACTACCCGACGAAGATTGATTGATTGATTGAATTTTATTTATAGAGGGTAATAGAGTAAGCAATAACATGCTTTTTTACATCCAGCCCTCTGGACAGAATACATATATAAAAGTAGAAAATGGAAAACGAAAATAAACACATACAAAGTAATGTAAAGCATGCAAAAAACATCCCTATATTGTAACACATCAATAACAAAATCAAACCTATTATTATTAACTATGCTAATTATTAACATTCAAAATGTGTGAAGTAAGCGCATACACACGGGAAAATAAAACCCAATCCTACTTTTCACACTCATCTTTAAACATTCAAAAATAGAGAAGTGCACAAACATAACACCTCAATCATACTTTATATATTCATCATTAAAATGTACTTATTTGAAAAGAAACCCATGCATATAATAAGTCAAACATAGTATTACTTTACCTACTCATCTTAGCATGCACAATTTAAAATGTAAATGCATGTACCCATGGCAACATGAAACCTATTCCTACATTACATTATTCATTTTTAGCATGAACAAATTGGGTTTTTTTTAAACACTCGAAGAGCCCCCGACACAGCCTACGTTAGAAAGCTCACCCATGACTCTACTCCTTCAACAGGTCAGAATGTTCTCTCCCTTCTTTGTTGTTTTTTTCATAAAAGAGAAAGCTGTTAGTTGGTAAATAAAATAATAAACACGTGAAG
>CM065703.1:23893397-23895897 GCA_017654935.2 Phymorhynchus buccinoides
ACACACACACACACGCGCGCGCGCACGCACGCACGCACACACACACACACACACACACACACACACACACACACACACACACACACACACACACACACACACACACATAATATACTACCACCACCACCCCTCCCTTTGACCAATCCTTGCACGCTGTGTTGCAAAACTTATCGGCTGGAAGCAATCATACCGATTTGGTTGTTTGAACATGGGGAAGGTGATTGCGAGTGAAGTCAAGTCAAGTCAAAATATTATTTAAAGATGGACATTGAGTAAGCAAACATACATGGTTTGTTTTTGCCATCAAGCCATCTATAGACATGAACATAAACCAAACATACATGCACGAAACATAAACCATACTGATTAAGGACATAGAAAGAAAAGAAGAAAAAAGGAGCAACAAAGAGAAAGCTTATGAAAAAGCAAAACAAGATCAACATAGTGTGCCACATATTAAAATGAAAAAAGGGGGCACAGTGGGTTATACGCACAGATACATTATACACAGCTTTAAGCTCACACACTACTGTGTATGAGTGTGTATGAGTGTGTATGAGTGTGAGTGCGTGTGTATGTCTGTGCGCGCGCGCGCGCGCGCGCGGTGTGTGTGCGTGTGTGCGCGCGCGCGCGTGTGCCTGCGTGCCTGTGTGTGTGCCTGTGTTTGTGTGTGTGTGTGTGTGTGTGTGTGTGTGTGTGTGTGTGTGTGTGTGTGTGTGTGTGTGTGTGTGTGTGTGTGTGCAAGTGCAAGTGCAAGTGCAAGCGCAAGCGTGCGTGCGTGTGTGTGTGTGTATACGTGTCCGTCTCTGTGCGTGCATACGTGTCCGTCTGTGTGAGTGAGTGCGAGCACGTGGTGCCCGGTTCTGTCTTTCAATCCTTTTATCTAAGCCCGCAACAGCCCTCTATCGCTCCAAGCCATCCTGTAAAAGTCTGCAGTGGTAATGCATAACCAGCGGCAAGGAGTCTGCCTGGAGCAAAAATGCAGCCAACACTTCAAAGAGAACCGACAGACTGTCAAGGTACACAACACACCTACACATGTCCACCCTGGTTTTTATCCCACATACCCTACTCACTGTGACGGTGAGAAACACAGACTATTTCTACAACGCAGGTGATGACAGTCCCCAAGCATTCATTCACATACTGACATTCTACTACTACAACTAACTACTACTACGACTACTACTACTACTACTACTACTACTCTCAAGAAGCACTTCCACCCCCACCCCCCCACACCGACTCCCACCCCGAAACACACCCACTCACCCACCCCTGGCTATCCTTTTACACATCTGTGCACACCACTTTCAACATGACAGCCCTCCTGGGGGTTTGAACACCAGAACCGCACACATACGCATCGTGTTAGTATAGCACTCTACCCTTATAGCCCCTCTCTCTCTCTCTCTCTCTCTCTCTCTCTCTCTCTCTCTCTCTCTCTCTCTCTCTCTCTCTCTCTTTCAGTCTCTCTCTTACAGTCTCTCTCTCAACGCTCTTTAGCTTACAGTCTTAGCGGTTAAAGCTAACAGTTAAAAGTCCAACTGCGGATAGACTTTTCAGCAGTGGAGTAGAAGGCGACTGACACCATTGTTGCTATATACACATCTGTATTGTTATAAATTCGGGACTTTCCTGGTGTTGCACTGCCTCCAGGCATTGCCTCCAGGCATTGCCTCCAGGACCGTTCCCACCATCTTTACATCTACTAACGTCCCATATATGTGTCTGCTCCAGACCGGAGGACGTTAAGCAGAATTTCACACAGAGGGCGACTGAATTGATAAACGGTAGTCCTAGGCCCTATAACATAGTTAAATAACATAGTTAATAGAGTTAATAGAGTAACATAGTTAAAGTTCACACAATAATTGTGTAGAAAATAAACGAAAAGAACACGAATATGTTGCATTACCGTCAAGAAAATTTCAATATAGAACAACGTCATCATTGAGAGAGAGAGAGAGAGAGAGAGAGAGAGAGAGAGAGAGAGAGAGAGAGAGAGAGAGAGAGAGAGAGAGAGAGAGAGAGAGAGAGAGAGAGAGAGAGAGAGAGAGAGAGAGAGAGAGAGAGAGAGAGAGAGAGAGAGAGAGAGAGAGAGAGAGAGAGAGCGAGAGCGAGAGTTCAGGTACTTTATTTTACAAGGATAAGAATTTAGGCTGGGCCTAATCTTCCATTAAGAGCATTTCAATAGAGACAACGTCATCATTGAGAGAGAGAGAGAGAGAGAGAGAGAGAGAGAGAGAGAGAGAGAGAGAGAGAGAGAGAGAGAGAGAGAGAGAGAGAGAGAGAGAGAGAGAGAGAGAGAGAGAGAGAGAGAGAGAGAGAGAGGAGAGAGAGAGAGAGAGAGAGAGAGAGAGAGAGAGAGAGAGAGAGAGAGAGAGAGAGAGAGAGAGGGGGGGGGGGGTTGTTGGGTAGTTACTACAGGCGAAAGTGAAAGAGACCATTGAAAGGCCTTAAAGGATTCACACCTGGATGTGAAAAAGCCAATGTCAAC
>CM065703.1:23900897-23905897 GCA_017654935.2 Phymorhynchus buccinoides
AATGTGATGACATTGCTTTGTTTTGTCTGTTGAATCGAAGAAGGCGCACAGGCCACGAAGAAAATAATATTTCTTAGGTTTAAAAAAGAAATGGAAAATTGGAGTTGCATTTATGTATTTATGTGGGTGTATTTTTCAATCTTAGTATTTGAAATGAGCCGGGGGGGGGGAAAAAAACTATTGGTTTTCTGGTTGTACGACAGTCAGATCAGTGTTTTTGTTGTTTTTTGGGCCCCATAGGGGTTGAGAGAGGAGGAGGGATAAGGAAAAATAATTATGTTTATGCATTGATTACTTATAGTTCTTTATACATATGCCTCCCCGTGGGGATACCGGGGGGTCTTTCGTAAAAATAGTTCCCCCACCTTCTGGAAGTTCTGTGCTTGTAGCTGCCTCTAATCTGCCACTTTCTTTGACTCTGCCTTTTCCCATTGCTTTCTATTATCTACTATCTTTCTGACTTATTGGCCCATTCTCCGACTTCCTAGGGAGGAAATTTTTTTCAAAACAATCTTCCGAATAATTTTTCTCATTTGAGCTCATCCGAAATCGGAATGTGTCGGCTGTACGCAGCGGGGAGACCAGTGAAAGCTGAAAACCGGACAACTACGTACGTTACCCATTATGGCCATATGGACTGGGAACGCAGAAGAAGAAGAATACCTATGCACTTAGCAGTTTATATTTCTTCTTCTTCTTCTTCTTCTTCTTCTTCTTCTACTTCTTCTTCTTCTTCTTCTTCTTCGATCGCTCAGACAGTTTCCTGTCAATTGATGAGCGCAGATGCGTCATGCTGCCGTTATGCGCCTAACTAAGAAATAGTTAGGCCCAGCAAGTCCGACTTCGGCTGGAGGAAACGTTTTTGAAAGTGTTTCATGTAAACGGTCAGGAGAATGGATGGACCGGAAAGGCAGAAAGATAGTAGATGACAGCAAGCAAAGGGGAAAGGCAGAGTCAAAGAGAGTGACAGATTAGAGGAAGTTACAAGCACAGAACTTCCAGAAGGTGGGGGAACTATTTATACAAAAGACCCCCCGGTATCCCCCACGGGGGGGGTGGGGGGGGTGTAGTTTATTTTACTGTTCCTTATTATCAAGTGTCCTTTCGCCTTCGTTATGCCCTTCTTTTCCGGTGCGGGTTGTATCGTTAAACGGTTATAATCTTCATATTGATCAGAATAACAAAGGCGATCTCTTACCATGATACTTCTTAAACATTATACTACCATTACGATGGCTTGGAGTCAAAACGGACTATCTTTAGATAGTCCATTGACATATTATTGAACTTATTACGAAAACTAATAACTTGTATTAAAAAAAAAGACTGCTGAAATATAAAAAGCAAAACCCATTTTTATATTTCTACATTCATTGTTTGATACATATTATTAGTTTTTGTAATAAATCCAATAATACGTCAATGGACTATCTAAAGATAGTCCGCTGTGAAAAAGGGTTTTTTCAATCAAGCTAAACTAGCAAAGGAACTAAAGGACTGAGAGAGGGGGAAAACACGACAGGGGAATGGATCAGGCAGAAGCAGAAGCTATACTACTGGAATGGAGAGTGTGATGGACGGGACGGACAGACTGTACCTGAACCATAGTACAGCTGGCTGGGGAAGAAGGGGAACTGAGGCAGGTAGGTGGGCGTCTCATCCTCCGATTCAAACTCATCGTTGTCCTCCTCGTCGTCTCCCTCGCTCTCTCCTCCTTCGTCTCCTCCTCCTCCTTCGGTCTTCGTGGGGAAAAAGATGCTGCTTTGCAGCTGCGAAGCAGTGCCATTGGGAGGTCTGGGCGTAGCGGGAAGGACCCTACTCAGGGGAGACGCTGCACTCAGAGGGTCGGTGTTGGGGAGAACCCCGGAGTTGTTGTTGCAGCTACCGCTTCCACCGCTGCCTGGGGTTTTGTCCACGAAACCCGAATCACGGTCCGCAGCGGCTGAAAAGCTGGATCCATCACACAGGCAGGACGAGGTGGAGGGCGGGGACCTGGCTTCCCTCTTGATCAGGGTTTCCACGGGAGATAACCCCACACGGACCTCTACTCCTTCCCCATCCGTCCTCGACACTCTTTCTCCTTCTCCTCCTCTTCCTCCTCCTCCTTTAATAAGCGGCCACTCGGAGGTTCCCTTAGGCTCGGAGCTCACCGATCTTTCAGAGGATCCCACCAGAACAGGAGGCGGGGTGAGGACAGGCCCGTTGTTGAAGGCAGCAGCAGCTACAGCAGCAGCAGCAGTAGTAGTAGAAGGGTCTTCCAGGGCGGCGGGGGGTTCCCACCTCATGTGCAGGACGGAGGCCTGTCCGTCCCTGGTGACTGTCCAGGTGGTCAGCTGGTGGCCGGAGGAGGCCAGGGAGCACAGCGTGGACAGCAGGGCGGGGGGCAGCCAGCTCACCACGCCTCCTGGGGAACGGGAGGAAAGCTCCTTTTAGGGCAGGATTTCCACCCGTTCCCCTCATCTCGCCTACCTCTATAGCCTACCGAGGCTGCATCCACATCTACGACCGTAAGGGGAGATGATTTAATGACGGGAAAGAGCAAGATAGGTAGCTCTTTCCGTCAGTTGATTATCTTCTCTTACGGTCGGAAATGTGGATTTTGTGCCCTACCAACCTATCGGCTACCTACCTTACCATCTAAATAGTGTTCCCTACAGACCTACCTAGCGTTCACCGAATGTCCTACCTATCTTAGCAACCTTACTTTGTCTTGCCAGCCATATCCACATTTATCCCCCCAAGAAGAGATAGTTCATGGACTTTTGTTTTTAAAGCGAGTTTTCGGCTTCTTTCTGTTAATGAATTATTTCCCTTACTACGAGAATAAACTGTAAATATAACCGCCTTGCCGTGAGTACCTCAGAGAACCATTCAGAAAGACAAGACTGAAACTAAACTTAGGGTAAATTAAACGTGACCGGTCTAGTGTTGGGACCCTTCTTTCATACTTAGGATCTCACGAACTATAATGAAAAAATATATAATTATGAAGACCACAATCATATCAACGTGTTAACATGTCTTAGTTGATACCATGACTTAGTAAAAAAAAAAAATTTTTTTAAAGGTAAATCTGGAACACAATTTCTGTGTGATTCAAACTCAAGCTGGGGTGTTTTTGTCCGGACAAGAGAGGTAAGGCAAAAAATTACAAAAACGGTGACTGAAGGAGATGAAAAAGAAACGACATCAAGAAACGTCTTGCACGTCATTGCGAATAAGAAGTTTTACTCTCGAGTAGAATTTCAAAGCACTATACAATAGTACGTCGGATTGTTCTAAAACTTGTGACCAGCAATACTATGCGTATTTTATGTTATGTTTCAAGCCAAAAATGTCTGTTTACGAAGAAAACCCAAGATGAGTTTTTAATTAACCGCAACTAAAGAAACGAGACACTCGGCCCCATTTTTAAAACAAAATCGTGTAAATGAAAGCGGATCATTAGGCCTACGAATAAAAGTTAGTAACAAGCCAGCTATGTCAATTCGTATAAGCATTGCGTGATTATTACTTCACAAGCGTGCAATAATACAACAAATAACAACCCAAGCTAGTTCTCTCCTTGTCCTTTGTTTCTGGCGGAAGGTAAGGGAAACGAGTGGAAATCCGTAAGTGCTTATACATCATAACCAACACTAACATGAATCATTAGAATGAGTCAATCACACAACAAGAGTCCAACACACGTGCATACACACACACACGCGCACGTGCAACAGTGACCCCAAACAAGCAAGCAACACCCGCCCAAACCATAAAAGCAAAAGCAAAATGTTAGCTGCAAAACAAAAAGGCACAAATAGGGGAAGACGGGGTAAAAAGCGCATGGGCGGGTAAGAAGCCCACCCCAATTATCTCATGAAATAAAGAAAATTTCAGTCAAATTTGCCCATGAGACGAATGCTAGACATTAACGCTTGTCTCATGGGCAAAATGAGACTGAACTTTGCTTCATTTCATGAGATAATTGGGGTTTCTTACCCGCCCCCGCTTCTTACCCCGTCTTCCCCTACATGACTTTGTAAGGAAAGCAAAACAAAGCATTCCAACACAACAAGCAAAACAAGCAAACGACGAAATATACAAACAAATACGTTTTGCTTGCTGTGACCCCTCGTAACCTCATTACTGTGCAAAACCTCTTCATCGGTGTCTGCTAATAATACAGTTGAGAAACGACTTGCAAGATTGGACTAGAAACAAAAACAAAAACAAAACGAACACACAAACAAAGAAAAGTAAACTATGAAGCACAAAGCCTTTGCGCTAATTGCAAAGAGAACAGTATGACAGGCGAAAATTATCTACAAAAATTGTTAGGGTAAAAAAAAAAAAAAAAATTAAAACCCAAAGCCCACAAACAGTTATCGAAACAGAATCCACACACAATAATGACATTAAAGCAAACGAAATTCTGTAACAATGAGTGAGTGAGTGAGTGAGTGAGTGAGTGAGTGAGTGAGTGAATGAATGAATGAATGAATGAAGGAAGGAAGGAAGGAAGGAAGGAAGGAAGGAAGGAATGAAGGAATGAAGGAATGAATGAATGAATGAATGAATGAATGAATGAATAAATAAATAAATAAAATAAAAATAAATATATATATAATACATAAATAATGTGGATGAATCCCAAAATGAAATAAAGTGCTGGCAGTAAAGGATGGGTTATTAAAAACGCACAATTCATTAAAACCCTTTCAACGCCAGCCATTTTTCAGCTAACATTTTCTTTTCTATTACACTTACCCTGGTAGAGCAAAGATGATATCTACAATATTGGGGATTCCTCTGTGACGTGCATAAAATAGGGCCTGTCCTTACCTCCCAGAATTAGGAACATAAGGTCACTGGATACCAGACCCTCACTTGATGCCTTTCAGTGACATGGGTGTCAAATTATTGTGGTGCCAAGAGGCGACAGTGGCGATGAAAGGGTTTTTAAAAGAGATTTTTTCAAAAATTATATGACGAACGAAAAAACAGAAAAGAAAATC
>CM065703.1:23913397-23920897 GCA_017654935.2 Phymorhynchus buccinoides
ACTTTCACAATTCAATGCATCTCACGTTTCCAAGTACTGCTGTTGTAGTGTTGTTGATCACTTTTTATAACGTTCTTTTCATTAGTTGTGTTCTTTAATAAAGCCGCGCCATTCTTTTAATCGACTTACTGAAATGAAATTACTGAAATGAAATTCTATTTATTTATTTATAGTTTTTTTTAAAAACCTCTGTTTATTCATTTATTCGTTTATTTATGTATTAATGGGCAATATTAACATTTCTTCCCCTCACAACACTATCTGAACCATCTTAGACGGAAAAAGTGCTGTCTCTATAGGGGATTTGAAGAATGAAAATATCACTTTTTCCGTCAAAAAATTCACCAATATTTTCTGTCCCGGATAGTACACTTGACACTTGGAGCGCAAGTGAAGTTATAGTGCGCGTGCACTACAACTGCATTTGTACCGTTTAGGGTTGAGGGGAAGAAATGTTAATATTGCCTATTAATTTTGTTCATTTATTCCTTCGACAAACTAAAAATAAACAGCTTATCTGAGAAAACGATGCTCATTTTGTTTTTGTAAATCAACGCAATTACCACCCCCGTTCACAACACCTAATTACCGTCTTGTTAAAATATATCGATCAAAGTAAAACATGGTATTCTGCTGCATGGAAGACACAAACAGCAGAATTCTGCTGTATGGAATACACGTACATACACATACATAGAGACAGACACAGAGAGAGAGAGAGATATACACATCTGTATTGCTTTAAAAAAATCGGGACTTTCCTGGTGTTGCACTGCCTCCGAGCATTGCCTCCAGGATCGTTCCCACCATCTTTATATTTACTAATGTCCCATATGGATGTGTCTGTTCCAGACCGGAGGACGTTAAGCAGAATTTCATCATCAACAGTATTCTGTTGTGCGCTCACGTTAACAACTTTACGAATCATGATGATGATCATCATCATCATCATCATCATCACCACCATCACCATCATCATCGTCGTCGTCGTTGGGCTTGTGATATAGGTCTGTCTATTTTGTTCAGCATAATTTGATGAAACACATTGTGTATTTTTTGGAGTAAATAAAGGGGAAATAAAGCAGTCTACAGCTTAACAATCATTTCTCTTTGTTTTGTTAACGCGTGGCACTACATTTTCCTTTTTATCTAAAAAGAATATCACCAGAGCTATCAGAGCGATGTGCTTTTATCTGTTAAAAAAAAAGACACATTTGTAGCTATAATTATAGTGATAGTTTGATTTTGTTGCTTTATGATTCTGTTTTATATGAAAGATTCATTGGGTATCACCAAAGCAAACTAGAACGAAATTGGATAGGTGTTTTTTTTAATTGTAAATCAAATGTATGGCTTAGTATATAAAAGTTGAACCAATTTATAAATGTGTGTATGTATTTGTCTGTTTTGGTTAAAATTTATTTCCTCCTGCCATATTGTTAATTATTCTTTATGAAAGGGTGCGTTATAAGCATTTGCTTGTTGTCACCCTCATTACCTCATCATTGTTTGATTTTGTATGATATTTGAATAAAGTTGTCTAAACCAAATGTATGGCTTATCTATAATTCACGAATTAACAAAAGTTTATCAGCACATGAAACGATTATATTGAGAAACAATAACAACAGCCTGTTAACATTCGTTGTAAAACAACAGTAGCAACAACGACAACAGTCGTTTTATATTATTTGTTTGTTTGCTTGTTTGTTTTTCTAATCATTCATGCAATTCTGTGTTTCTACAATAGTTCTTAAATTTGTGTATTGTTGTATTTCTCAATGCTGATTACACTGTTTGAAAAATTAGTGGGTTTTTTCTCTTCTTCTTATCTTTTCTACTATAGTTTGCATTTCAATTCAATTGGCAGATGTCAGTCAATATTGATGCTTCTATCTAATTTATCTGTGTTCAACAGTCGTCGAACCATATTTTCCTATGTAAAGATGGCACAATATAAGCTTCTAGCTTGTTGCTGCTGATATGTTTACTATGTTTGTTCATGTACTGTGGACCTAATAACATTGCTTAAACCAACAACATTAATAAGCTAGATATAACCAACCACAATAATGCACATAATCAACGCATTAATTAATCATTTATCCCCATATGAGGAGATATCATTGACAGACAGGTCCATGGAAGCTACGTTCCGTTTATAAAAATGACCAGTGTCTTCTTTTATAGTGATAATGTGAGCATGGCCCGATAAAACTTCTTATCTGTCTTGGGAACCCTTTTTTGGTATGGCAGGCCATCTCTTTCAGTAAGTTTTATTGAAAATTGGAATATTATTATTTTTTTAAAATATCTAATGATATTACGCACCAGTGAGTAGTACACACACACACACACATACACACACACACACACACACACACACACACACACACACACACACACACACACACACACAAACACACACACACACACACACACACACACACACATACATACATACACATACATACACACACACACACACACACACACACACACACACACACACACAACACACACATACACACACACATACATACACACACATACATACATACACATACACACACACACACACACACACACACACACACACACACACACACACACACATACCATTGATACTAATCATCCTTATAACAGTAATTACAAATTAAATCCAGCAACTAATAACATGGTAAAAGTTGAGAAGATAACCAATTTTACGGAAAAATGGCAACCTTGTTTGTCTCTTTTCTCGCATTAAATTATCTCCCTTGCGGATGTGGACATAACAGAAGAAATAATTGTGTCAACAACGCTGATAATAACATGGAACTAAAAAGAGAACACGCAAGAGGGAGTTGGTGATGTAAACATGAGACACACACACTCACGCAAAATGCCTTATTGGTTGTACACTGGAACCTCCCTTATGAGACCTTCAAAAATAATCCAAAATGAGGTATTATAGGGGAGGTAATTTTGATACTTACAAAAAACGGGCGATGTCTCAGAGACGTAGGTCTTATAGTCATAATGGGAGGTCTCATAGGGACACAGTGGCTACGGGTACGGCGTTGTTGCAACACTCAGACCATGTTCAGGGTTAGTAATTGATTTACCATCCTTGAAATACAGAAGACTTCGTGGTGACCTAATCAATGTCTATAAAATTCTTAACGGTCCTGACAATGCTAACAAAAGCTTGTTCCAGATCTAATTTTTTTCAAAGACTAGAAATCACGATTTAAAAATACGGTAAAGGACTATTGGAAAGCACTTCCTGCTCAAACAAAACTTGCACCTGATACTAACAAATTTAAAAACCTCCTGGACAAAGACCCAAATCTTAGTCAATTAAAATACCAGTATGATTGATAGTCACCTAAAACCGTCACAGCTGTGCCAACTGGGGAAAAAAATCCCAATCAAGGGAAAGGACGCTTGGTTTAAACGAATTTGATTGATAATCAAAATAGTGGCAACATAAACAAATGCAAACGAGCACAACAAGCTTAAAGCTTATACAAGGCGCTCAAACACATATGTTACACAATACTGGCTGCCCCAAGTAATGACACTGAGGACTGAGGACGCTTGAGAGGCCTACCTGACCTGACCTGACCTGACCAGTAACTCTTCCTAGTCGAAGTTTTCGTCAACAAATGTATTTTCTTATTTCGTATATATAAGAAATCTGGGAAAGGAATAGGCTTATGGATAGGAGCATGTCAGAGTTAATGTTAGTAGTTTGTGAAGACATTTGCGCACAATTTATGAGACCCGTGATTGAGCGCCGTACCCGTAGCCTGGAGAATGTGAGATACGGGCCCGTACCCCGAGCCTCTGCCTATAAGGGAAGTTCCACTGTATCCACAAAATTCACATTTTCGCCCGTAAGAGAAGATAATCTGATGTAGTAGTAGTAGTAGTAGTTAGGGACAGTATAAGCCGTGAGGCTTTTTAGGAGTCCCATCGTTTTAAACTTTGGCAGGTATTATATAGGTCAAGGTTTATACGGCTAAAAAAAGTTCCTATAAAATACATTAATCAAAGCTTCTAAATATACTAAAAAAAATTGGAAATTCATCAAGACGATTTTTGAAGATGTTAGTATTTGGTGCACATTTTAACTCAAAAGGAAATTCATTCCACATGTTAGCAACTCTGTTACTGAAATTTTTTTTTCTAATATTAGTATTACACCTTTTGATAAATATCTTCCCATCAGAATTTCTTGTTAGATTATACTGTGGTGATTCAAAAAATGTATCCCATGACAAATCAATATGGCCATTGAATAATTTGTAAGTTTCAATAAGATCCCCCCTAATTCTTCTTCCCTTTAATGAAAACAAATTAAGATACAAAAGTCTATTTTCATAAGACATATTTTTACACTGCTTTACAAGTTTAGTAGCTCTGCGTTGAACTTTTTCTATTGATTTTGACTGGTACTTAAATCGTGGGAACCAAATAATATTGCCATACTCTAAATGTGGCCTTACTAATGCTTTATATAATTTATTGAAAATATCACAGTTCATACTTATAAATGTTCTTTTAATTAGACCAATCATCTTATTAGCCTTATTAATACAATTTTGAATGTGTGTGTCAAAAGAAAAATCTTTGTCAAAAGTCGCTCCAAGGTCCTTTTCATCTTCACATGTTGTCACAGAGTATGATACATTGTTCTTGGTCATGGTATATTCAATATGGGGATTATTTTTTCCAGCATGCATAACCTTACATTTATCAGTATTAAAATACAGATTCCATTTTTCACTCCATTCTTGTAGATTAGTTAAATCCCTTTGAAGTAAATAACTATTAGCTGATTTATTGAAAATCTTTGTGTCATCAGCAAATATTTTGCATGATGATTCCACACACTCTGGCAAGTCATTAATAAAAATAGTAAATAAAAGAGGTCCTAGTATGCTCCCCTGAGGGATTCCACTCAGTACTTTAGCGTCTGATGAGTATTTCTCACCAACTCGAACCTTTTGAGACCTGTCAGTTAAGAAATCTTTTATCCATCCATGTATATTCCCAACAATCCCATAGGATCTGATTTTCATTAGGAGTCTATTATGTGGAACACTGTCAAAAGCTTTTCTGATGACGGATAGAGCCACCTGTTTTGCTCTCTTCTGCCATCACAATGATCTCCCTTACGGGTGGACATGTGGATCCAGCTCAGTCAGGAGTAGGACCACGGCAAGGGAGATATTCCCAATGGACATAAGAACCAATGTCCCACATGTGTCCGTGGGGACAGAGAGGACGATACACTTTACATTCTTTTCGGCAAGGAAGATAATTCGTTGACAAAAAGAAGGTTGCTGTTTCACTTCAATAGATTATCTTCTCTTACGGGCGGAATACGTGGATTTTGACGTCTAATTACCAACGCTCATAATAACAATAAAAAAGAAATAACAAATAAGTCTCAACAACCATCATAATAAATAAATAAATACATAACGGCTATATTCACATTTATGCCCGTCTGCTGGCGTCAAGAACGATAATTTGCAACAGAAAAGAACAAAAGCAATTGCATAACAAACAAAGACGCAATCTGATGATGATAAAAAAAAAATATTTTTTTTAAAAAACTCAAGACTCCACTCACCGTCTCTGAGCGGAGGGGACGGGGTGGCCCCGTACGGGGGCATGGCGAAGTGGGTCCCGGGGGGAGTGCCGTAGCCCCCGGGGCCCATGGAGTTCATGGCCGCGGCGAAGGGGTAGCCCAGGGCGGCCGCCGCCCCCCGGGGGTGGTGCTGGGGGGAGGAGAACACCGACTCGTGCTGGTGGTGGTGGTGGGGGTGCTGGGAGGGGTAGCTGGTGCGGATGGAGGAGTAGGCCGGGTGCATCCCCGGTGGCATCCCCCCGCCCCCTTGCTGGGGCTGCTGGAGGTCCATGAACGCCGACTTGGGCAGGTCCTGACCGTCCAGACCGTCCATGCTGCCGTTCATGTTGATCATCATGAGGAGGAGCTGGGGGTGGGTTTTGTTATTTTTCACTGAAAAATTGGGAAGCTTGTTTTCCCTTTTTTTTTTTTTTTTTAGTAACACTGCACGACACACATGGACACGGTGTGTAGTGTATTATGCTCCGGCACACTTTCTTTCACCGCCTTAAAAAACAACAACCCAACAACAACAAAGTCGTGGAGAACGTTTTCTACTTCGTAATCTCTAACACAGCTGGATTACAAAGTTTGTTCCCGTCCACACACAAACTTGGTTTTTTTTAGTGAGGGGTTGGTTGGTTGACCTCTTCTTCATCAAAAAAACTAGAGTCTGATCTTCCCTTGAAACACAAACTTGAGTCCGCAAGATGTGGGCTGCGAGGAAGGGGAGTAACAGACCTGCTAGTTGTGGTCAGTAGCAGCATCCGTACTCAGGTGGGAAAGACCGGAAAGTCAGTCACCCGGAAATCGTTGCCGAGCTCTAAGTTAGTATGAAAGTGGTGAGAGAGAGAAAGAGAGAAAAAAAAGAGACAGCTCGCCCTACTACTACTACGACTACACTGGATGAGCTTATCTCTCGTTCTCTCACGATGCGAAGCGGTTTGTTTTGCTTCATACACGGGTATCCGTCGGTCTTTCTTGCCACCCGTTTGTCGGGTGCTCTTGTCGTTGTTGTAGTTACTGGCGAGACGATGTGTGATATCAGCTGTGGTGAACGTTGTAATCACTAACGCACACTCCCCGATTCGACTGCAACACACAAGAACAGATAATCGAGTCAAAAAATATACACACAATATTTTGTTGTTGTTGAGAACTCTTTCGTTCTCTTTCGAGGTGGTACGCGTGACTTGGTGTAGTATAATGTAGGCCAAGTACCCAAAGGCTATTATCACTTTCAAGTTTGTATCACAACAAACTTAAAATTAGGGAGGGGTGTGTGGGAGAGAAGAACATTAAACAGCATACAATCGATTCAGTTCCCCAACTCGAATCACCAGCCAACGACAGATCAAACAACAAAGCTTAATAACCAACATCAACAACCAGTTAAAGAGATAATCATCAAAGTTAATCGACTTGACAAAGATTAGGCCTACTCGAGAGTGAGGGGGGAAAAAGGCTGGTAGTGTCACAACGTTCTTTTTCTCCCGTCTTGGAGTATGCGTCCAATCAATCAAAGTCGGTTAACTAGTCAATGATTGGCCCGGGTGGGTCGATAGATGCGTAACTGATGAAAAACACACACAAATTAGTCGTCCACATCAAGCGATAAACGCTTTGATAGCTCGTCTCCCCCCCTTTACTACCCCTCTTGCTATAGGCTAGCTAGCCTTACCTCTTTACTTGTCGATCCGTTCGTCGGCTCGTCCGTCCACTGTCGTTGACTGTGCGCTCGTCTGACTGTGATTATGGGTAATTTTCAGATAATATAGGCCTGCTCCGGCTCGCCATCCCCCACACACTGCACACACTTAGGCTCTGCTTGGGTCGCTTGATAACCACTACTTTCAAATCGCTAATCGCAGGCCCCC
>CM065703.1:23930897-23933397 GCA_017654935.2 Phymorhynchus buccinoides
TTTCTGCTTGTTCCTGACTATCTTATGTATGTAAACACGATAACGTTTGAACTGAGGGACCTAGTACCCTCAGATTTTGCATGCAGATAGGTATTAAGAATATCTAGGCCAATTCGAAATTGAATGTCATAGGTCAAAGGTCAAGGTAACTGAAGCTGCAATGTTCAGTTCAAGGGAAAGAAATCTCGAACTGAGGGACCTAGGAGGCTCAAATTGTGCATGCAAATAGGTAGTTAGGATATCAAGGTCAAGTTAAAAAATTAAGGTCGTTGGGCAAAGGTCAAGGTCATTGGATCCGTTTTTTGCAAGATGCGGACCAAGGGAAACAACTCTTGCCTTGAAACAGGCCACCACTCTGCAGCTTGTTACTTCCCTTTACTTGTCTAATTCACCTGTAGGTGTGTGAGTCCAAGTTCAGTGGCTTTGTGTGGTTGACCTGGTTTTCTCATTCAATCATTTTGTCAGTTGAGAGTTAATGTTAGGGTTGTCATCTCTCTCTCTCTCTCTCTCTCTCTCTCTCTCTCTCTCTCTCTCTCTCTCTCTCTCTCTCTCTCTCTCTCTCTCTCTCTCTCTCTCTCTCTCTCTCTCTCTCTCTCTCTCTCTCTCTCTCTCTCTCTCTCTCTCTGCTCTCTATCCTCTCTCTCTCTCTCTCTCTCTCTCTCTCTCTCTCCTCTTGTGAAATAAAGGTTCGTTATCCGAGTCAGCCGCACGGTGAATCACTGCAGCCGAAAATGCTGCCGTGCGGCTGGTGATCTAGCGCCTTAGCGCTCTAGTTAACGTAAGTATTCAGAGAAAATGTTCACACTTTCAATTCTCTGTTGTTTTTCTTCATCATGTGTGCTATTCTTAGAACATATAAAATCATGGATGACGAAATGAATTTAAAAAATCGAAACTACCTAAAAGAAGACGTTAGTTTTATAAATTTAATACTAGGGGAAGACGGGGTAAAAAGCGCATGGGCGGGTAAGAAGCCCACCCCAATTATCTCATGAAATAAAGAAAATGTCAGTCAAATTTGCCCATGAGACGAATGCTAGACATTAAGGCTCGTCTCATGGGCAAAATGAGACTGAAATTTGCTTCATTTCATGAGATAATTGGGGTGGGCTTCTTACCCGCCCATGCGCTTTTTACCCCGTCTTCCCCTAATGCCAAGCCATGCCACAATAAGCATTATATATTTACGGAGGGGGAGCGGGGAGATGGCAATGCCGAGAGAGTGGGGATGTACTCCAGGCAATGCTTCCTCCTCACTATGAGCAAAATTAATTCCGGCACATCCCACAAGAATAGCAGTTCTGTCCTCTGCTATCTGGAAGTGATGACCGACCGGCACAGACTCGTCAGATATAGGCCTACAGTCCACAACATTAAAACTCGTTCAAATCGTTCCGCCTAAATGTATGTGGAAGAAATACAAAGCTGTCAGATGATTCAGAAGACCACTCGGACCATATGAATGGAAAAACACAAAAGCTGTAGGTTCGGTATAGGTCCTTTATTGAAGATACCACAGACGTTTCAGAGCTTAGCTGTCAGTTTGATGAATTTGCTTCAAGGGAAGTAAATCTGTGCGCACGCCATACTTTGGTCAATTCTAAACTCGCTTCCCTACCTTAGACCACATGTTTTTGCCTTTTACTTTGCGTTTGTAGTGGGGGAAACAATGAGGCTTTATACTGAACATTATTTGTCCCTGTCTCGTGCCCTGAGATGCGAACGTCACCTACTTAAGATTATCACCCTTGCCTGTCATGAAGTAGTAGCATATAGCCATAAAAACAATATATGCCCCTGACTCGTCGCTAGGTGGCATGAGCACTTCGGGCCTAAAATTACCGCCCTTTTGTGTCGGCAAGAAGTAGTATAAAGCCCCATTGCTGTAGAGAGTCTTTGCTGTAGAGAGTCTTTCTAAAAAGTCTCTCTATAAAAAAAAAGTCTGATTTAACACTTCCGTTTTGTCTAAACCTGAAGAAATAAAAACCTGTCATCTTCTTTCATTTCTCCTTCTGTTTATAATTATGTCTGTTGTGTTTGCGTGCATGGCTGGGGTGATTTGTGAGTTTTTAGATTTTTGAATACCGTAATTCAAAATCATTGCAATGCGAGTGAGTTAACCCTTTTGCCGCTGATGTTGCATTTCTGCACCACACTGTTATAGCACCCATGTCCCTAACAGGCATGACATTAGGATCTGCTATCCAATGACCTTATCTTGTCAATTTGGGGACATTGTGAAAGGCCTTATTTGATGCATGTCATATGGGGGTTTCACAGTACTGCAGACGCGAACTTTTCTTTACCCAGGTAAGTTTCAGAGAAATTTTGGGCTGAACATTGGCTGGCGGCGAAAGGGTTAAAAGCATCTACAATGAAAGCGAGCAGGTAGGTAGGTAGTCGCGGTAGTGTGTGTGTGTGTGTGTGTGTGTGTGTGTGTGTGTGTGTGTGTGTGTGTGTGTGTGTGTGTGTGTCTTTTCATTTAACGTCTATCCACTTC
>CM065703.1:23935897-23950897 GCA_017654935.2 Phymorhynchus buccinoides
CAGTAGTAGTAGTAGTAGTAGTAGTTAGTAGTAGTAGGGTAGTAGTAGTAGTAGTAGTAGTAGAGAAGCAGCAGTTGAAGTAGTAATAGTAGGAGTAGTTCTTAAACGAACAAACAAGCAAACAGCCCAACAAACAGAAGAACGTGTGGTCTTGTTTGTTCGTTTGTTTGTTTTATTTCATTAAAAATTCATTAAAAGCTCCAACCTTCTAAACAGTTTACTTTGCTTAAATGTGACCCAGCACCACGAAAGGGACATTAAGTGTCAAACTGACCATTCTGAGAAAATGATACATTTGAAAATGTCAGACAATTCCCTTTCTACTGATACAAGAACCATTCTTGTCTCTCTTTTTTTCTCTCCAGGATCTTTATAATTTCAAGTGCCCCCAATGGCCCTTTGGCCCAGAAGGCGTTAAATCTCTATTTTTCTCTCTCTCTCTCTCTCTTTTTCTTTTCAGAGTTATGAACATTTTAAGTTAGTAGGATGAGCATCGGTCATTTTGAGAAAACACAGCCTCAAGTCTAGCCTAGCTGAAAAAAATGCATTGACATACTCAGACCATATTAAAGACTATCCTTTATCAATATGAAAGATAAGATGTTAGAGAACACAAGATACCCATAACAAAAACATTGACCCCCAAAATGAGATTTTTTACTTTGCAAGCCTGTTGTGAGAAACTAGCTCAGCGACTTAATGTTCATTTCGTGGTGCTGGGGCACACGAGTGCAATCCTTCACCAACAGTCATGTCGTTACGGGAACATTCCATAGAAAAGAACAAATAAATAGTGTACTAACTTTCCTTTCTGGTTTGCAGAGATGGTAGGACTCCTGGAAGCAAACCAGCATCCCGTGACCGTTCTTACAACAGGGGGGAAAAAAAACCAACACGCGCGCGCACAATATCCACAAACACACACAGTAAAGTGAAAACACTTTTCTTCAGAAATCTCAGTGTTCGATCATCCATCAACAGGAGTAGGGTCTCTTAATCCTTTTGATCCGTCCTCCACGCGCTCTCCAGGGGTCAATCCCACTTGTAGAGCTGTCCCTGTTCCTTGTACCTAAAGCAAGGTCTTCGTGGTATGTAAGGTCTTTGTTGGTCTTTCTTCCTTTACCAGTACAAGCAAAAAGAATACAAACCGTTTCAGCTACTAGGTCCCCCCCCCCCCCCTCTCTCACCCCCCTCTCTCTCTCTCTCTCTCTCTCTCTCTCTCGCTAAAAATCGCGGCGCCGCTCTGGCTAGCTAAGACCTTCAGTCATCCGCGGGAGTTAACGCCCCTTCGCTTTAGTCTCGGGGGACCCTAACAATAGGCAAGAAAGGGGGGAAGTCCCTTATTCCGCTTTGGCTCCCAAGCCTTCAAACCCCTTCTAGGCGATGGGATTCTCTTGTGTAGGTAACCCCCCTACCCACCCACCCAGTACTCTCCTCCCCCCCCCCCCCTCTCTCTCTCCCTCTCTTCTCCTTTCATCCCTTTCTCTCTTCGCTCTGCGAGGGGCGCAGGACACAGATGACGTCATACTGGTAGGTGCGGTGTTCCGGATGATTTGTTTTGGCGCAGGGTTGCTTAAACCGTAGCGTTTCACGACGCTTCGCGGGAGAATTATGCGTGTGCAATCTCTAGGGGATGGGACGCGATCTCCAAAGTTGTCGTTCTTTGCGCTTCCCTAGAGTTTCTCCAGTTCTTTCCGTTTCCCTCCAGTTTTAGGAGAGGAAGAAGGACGCAAAGGAGCGTAATAATAGGCGTGTTACAGCATGTCGTCAGTTCTCATGCTGTGTTCTTTTTTAAAGTTGCAAGTAATTTTTGTCATTTTGAATGTAGCATTCTTCAGAAGTTGTTCACTACAAACAATCTTAATACTCTTGTGTGAATTTTGCGTTTAAAAAAGAATATTGTCATGCATAATCTTGTGGGGTATGATGAAAATCTGTTTAACATCCTCCGGTCTGGAACAGACACATATGGGACAATAGATATAAAGATGGTGGGAACGATTATGGAGGCAATGCCCGGAGGCAGTGCAACGCCAGTAAAGTCCCGAATTATTAACAGTGATTATGTACTAGCATAAATCATTACTAATTTGTGGGGTAATTTCCCCAACAAACAAAAATTGAGTAGACCCTACTCCTTAAATCCTATCCAATAACTTTGCATCTATCGTGACTTTCGTACCTCACGAGGTTTGCTCGCAGTATGTCGAAACTTATTCGGCGAACAGAAAGTTACCCAGATGTTGTCGCTAAATTGTTCGCGGAACGTTTGCTGACGTTCTGTATGGGGCAATGCAGAGATTGTCGTTGTCTAAGAGTAAGAAGCAGTACGGTTGGTGCGCTTTACAAAACGTATTGCAAAACTGAGAACGACAAGGTTTGGTTGGTTTTTGAGGTTTTTGTTTTTTTTAAATTCGCAGTTCCATAATAATCTATACCTATATAACACAAGCGCGGATTCACAATCGTTTGTGGCGTGCGACAATGTATTGAAAACGAAGCATCATTTTAAACAGCAGCCTCGATTTGAAGTGCAGCCTCGATTTGAAGTGCAACAATTTGTTCAGCCTCGATTTGAAGTGCGACAATTTTGTCAGCCTCGATTTGAAGTGCGACAATTTTGGACCGACAGACCGACCGACAAAGTGAGTTATAGGTTTGTGGCTTGTGCCACAAACAAAAACCTGAGGCATGTGTGTGTGCGTGCGTGTGTGTGCGTGTGTGCGCGTGCGCGCGCGCGTGCGTGCGTGCGTGCGTGTGCGTGCGCGAGTGTGTGTCCTTGACCTTGATCTTGACCTTCATCAGTACCCAATATTTCAAATCATCATTAGTCAATGCACCTCTGTCCCAAGTTTGAACATTGTGAGGAGGGGGGTTAGCTACATGTGCAATGTACTTTGTAATACATGTACTAATAAAGGAACGGCTAGGACGAAGGCGTTCAGGAGTGACTGACTCACTAAGGAAAGTTAGGGTTAAACAGGGAGTGAGTGTGTGTGTTGCGAGGGGGGGGGGGGGGGGGGGTTGCGGGGGGGGGGGGGGGGGGGGGGGGGGGGGGGTGGGGGTGGGGGGGGGGGGGGGGGGGGGTGGGGGGGGGGGGGGGGGGGGGGGGGGGGGGGCATAAAGGGGCTATCTTGGTCTTTAGTGACCCCCACCCACCCCCCTCTCCCCACCCTTCAACATTTTTGCCATTGAAAATTGTCACTGAGCTGCAACGTTCTGCCTGTTTGTGTGTGTGTGTTTTTGTTGTTGGTTTAAATAGCATTTTATTTCTGAAAGGCACAAATGAACATCAACAATGATCATTAGATAGGGCAACAAGAAAACTCATGTTTTTTGTTGGTGAAAGGGAGGGGGTTAGGATCAGCCTAGGAATATTTTCATAAAACTGAAAGAAGCAAACTTTGAGATTGAGGGTCGTAAACATGAGGGGGGGGGGGAGGGGTGTGTGTGACTAACGTACCAGACTGCCAAGTAAGGGTGAGTGTGTGTCCGTCTATGGTCATTCTTTTTCAGGCTTATTTCTGTAGAAGAGGAAGTCAGTGGAGGGGGGAGGGGTGGGGGGGGGGGGGGGCAAGGGGAGAGAGATGGAAAAAAAGAAGGGGGTGAGGTGGGGGTGGGGTGACGTCACATGGCGTGTGAACATAGGGCGGATAGGGTAGGCGTGTAATTAAGGCAAAAAGGTCGAATGGATAGATTTAATGATCGAAGCAGTTAAGCACTTGGAAACGATACGAGGGAGGGTGGGGGTGGAGAAAGGGCGATGGGGGATGAGTGTGTGTGTGTGTGTGTGTGTGTGTGTGTGTGTGTGTGTGTGTGTGTGTGTGTGTGTGTGTGTGTGTGTGTGTGTGTGTGTGTGCGTGTGTGTGTGTGCGTTCATGTGTGCGTGCGTGCGTGCGTGCATGTGTGTGTTTCCTTCTGTTTGTTCGCCCTGTACCTCACGAACCAGTGTCCAGAATCGCTTCACATTTTGTGTGGTGATGTGGTATGATGCGGGGAGGGTCCCATATAAAATGCGTAACCGTGGTGACTTTGACCTTGGAGGTTAACCTTGAAAACCGGTCAGAAGTAGGAGTAGTAACTAAAGGGTGGTAATTAGGGAATGACTGGCTGGACTTGTTTTTCACTGGTTACTTCCCTTGCATCATACATCTGAGGGAAAGAGGGGGGGAGGAAAAAGAGAGAGAGTGTGTGTGTGTGTGTGTGTGTGTGTGTGAGAGAGAGAGAGAGAGAGAGAGAGAGAGAGAGAGAGAGAGAGAGAGAGAGAGAGAGAGAGAGAGAGAGAGAGAGTACGCGTGCGAAGTGTAGCGAGCAGGACTTCCAGTCAAGAATAAAACACAAACTTCATCAACATGCTGGCATCATAATGAGCGATGGCAAACAAAGACCACCAACAAAATTGATAAAAGGAAACTAAAAGTAAGATTAAGTTCAGGCCTAGCCGAATTGAAAGCATCAAATATAATATAATCCACCGAAAAGCCTAAAGAAAAAACAAATCACCTTAAAAAAAAAAAAAACCATAAAAGCAAAACGAACTCCATTTTTCCGACCCCCCCGATTTTCAGGGTCCAGCGATCTCCTTGACCTTGACCTTGATTGGTCAACAATATTCGGAAGGAGCATAAGCCAAACCACCGCCATGCCAAGTTTCAACATCCTATGTCGACTGGTGCCTGAGATATGGCTAAAACAATTCTTTAGTTTTCAAGGTCATACGTCAAGGTCATGACCTTGACCTCGACCATGACACCAAAAGGCACATCTACAGTACCTAGCCTACATGCACATTAAGTTTCATCTTCCTATCCTTATTCCTTCATGGTGATATGCTGTTATCTTGGGAACTCCATTTTTCCGACCCCCCGATTTTAAGGGTCCAGCGATCTCCTTGACCTTGACCTTGACCTTGATTGGTCAACAATATTCGGAAGGAGCATAAGCCAAACCACCTTCATACCAAGTTTCAACATCCTATGTTGACTGGTGCCCGAGATATGGCCAAAAATAGATTTTCAGTTTTCAAGGTCATACGTCAAGGTCATGACCTTGACCTCGACACCAAAAGGCACATCTACAGTACCTAGCCTACATGCACATCAAGTGTCATCTTCCTATCTTTATTCCTTCATAGTGATATGCTGTTAAACACCCCCCCCCCCCCCCCCCCCCCCCCCCCCCCCCCCCACACACACACACACAGCCACTTACACAACAAAAAACAATATCACCTTCGCTCCGTAAACTCCGCGGGTGATAACAACACAAGGAAACGTGAAAGCCGAAAGTTCAATATCAGAGATATAAATATGAACATATTTTGAACATTCTGTAGATGGCTAGTGTACCACACTAAAATTGAATGCTCCATAATTATAATGTTAAAATTAATCCCAAACTCAAACTCAAAATCACTTTCTTATCTCTCACAGAGAAATTTCGTTTAGGTGCCAGAATAAATGAGGCACGGATATTCAGCCATGCATGAATATAAAAGCACATTTTGACTTAACCCTTTCACTGTCATCCGTATTTCAGCCCAAAATTTCCATTAAATTTACCTGAGTATAGATCAAATCAGTATTAGGGATTCTTCTGTGAAATATATAAAATAAGGTCTATCCTTTCTTCCCAAAAGTACGACAATGAGGTCTTTGGATAATAGACCCCAATTTGATGCCTTTTAGTGACATAGGTGTTGAATCACTGTGGTGCTAAAATGCGACTTTGGCGGTGAAAGGGTTAAGCAAATCATATGAGTATTACAAAGATGCATAAGGACATAGACATTCAGCATGTATGAATATAAGCACATTTTGACTTAAATAAATCGCATGAGTATTACAAATGGCTGGTACCCACGTGTCGTCATATCCGGCCACAAGGAGCGCCATATTATGGGAGACCGCCATCTTAGTCCTTACCTTTTTTTGAAAAATGCCAGATCGATGCTGCGTATTTGGCTGTTCCAATTCGAAACTTATCTAAACTGTATTTATAACATCTGGATGTTTTCTTTACACATTTAGATAACATTTTCACTTTGTTTACACACAAATAAGGACTAAGATGGCGGCACTTCCGTTGGAATGGTCGAGATGCGCACGCAGGTGGGTTGGAGCCATAGATGCATAAGGACATAGACATTCAGCATGCATGAATATAAAGTTGCACTGAAATACATGCCTAAAAATACACATTACCGGTGGATGCATACAAGTCGAAGGATAAGCACGCACACGAGGTAAGCTGGAGCCAAAAAGTTAAGCAACCTTTTGCACAACAAGGCAACATATTTATCTGGGTGATTGGCAATGATTTTGTAAATCAATACAAATTTAGTCTATTTACTTACCGACCTGTATGCATAATTTCACTTTGTTTACATGCAAATTACGTTGTGGGTAACGCCCACACCTATGTTAGAGCACCCTTTGTAAAAAACACACCAATTAAGACAGTCTCCATTACTCCACTGAATGTGCGAAAGCATGCACAAGATCTTGCACACACGCTAAAGCCCATCCCCCTATTTGGTACGAGTAGGCTACAACTAGGGATGGATGACACAAATTCTCATAGCACGCATCCTGTGCGCTATTAATGGTCTGAATGAAGACCGGTGAGCGCGGGGCAGGATAAACATCCCCAAGTGGAAGAAGAAGAAGAAGAAGAAGATGACGTTATTAATATTATCATAATGCGTACGTCCACGCTTTCCTGACATGATAAAGAAGACTCCCGCGATGTTTCTGCTGTAACCACTAATAACTGCCTCCCGAGATGTTACCTTTCTCTCTCTCTCTCTCTCTCTCTCTCTCTCTCTCTCTCTCTCTCTCTCTCTCTCTCTCTCTCTCTCTCTCTCTCTCTCTCTCTCTCTCTCTCTCTCTCTCTCTCTCTCTCTCTCTCTCTCTCTCTCTCTCTCTCTCTCTCTCTTTCCTTCCCAGCTAATTTCAGACAGAGGGGCAGACTGGCCAACAACCAGAGAAGCCAATTAAGATCAACAGCTAATCAAGACACGAACCTGTAAAGGCCCCCCCTCGTAACACGGGGTCAACCCACTCGGCCCCGTTAGCCCCTCCTTAATCACAGGCCGTGAAGTTCACTAACCACTGGTCACTACTACTACAACTCCTGCGGCCACTGGTCAGCTGGTTCAGACACCCCTCTCCTCCCACCTAGCCTGCCCCCCCCCCCCCCACCCCTCCCCCCTCCCCAGCCCTTTCCCACTGTGCACCACCTGCTTCCTCCCATAATGCAACTGGTTTCCTTTTTTTTGGTATAAGTCAGCCATGCTTTTTCTTCTTCGCCACAATACGACGTATGTTGCAAATGAAAACTGAATCGAGCGCACAACTTGTTCTCATTAACGTAACAGTTTGCTTTCATTAAAACACACACAAAAACACGTGACTTTCCTGGTATTGCAGTGCCTCCAGGAGCGACCCACTATTTTTACATATATAAATGTCCCGTATGTACCTGAACCAGGTCGGAAGACGTTAAACACATTGTCTTGTTCTTTGTTAACTTATTTTGATTGCTTATGCCATTGTTTATTTATGGTTGTTTTCAACAATCGTCATGATCTTTTTATTATGTGATATACATGTAGACAGCGAGCACACTGTAAGCTTCAAGCTTGTTGCTGCTCATTTATGTTAACAATGTATTGATGTATAGGTGAAAACGGGGTAAAAAGCCCATGGGCGGGTAAGAAGCTAATTCGTCTCATTGGCAAATTTGACTGAAATTTGCTTTATTTCATGAGATTATTGGCATGGGCTTCTTACCCGCCCATGGGCTTTTTACCCCGTCTTCCCATATGTGCCCAGTTGATCTGAATAAAAATGTTTTTAAGCCAAACACAATGTCTTCAACTTGTTCACTTAATGAGCTTTTTTTGGTTGTCCCACAGGAGAAAGCTCTAGTGCCTTAGTTTGTTTGTCTTGGCCAAATGGAAGGCGTAATCTATTTTTTGCCGCTAGCCCGCGCCCTCATCTTCACCCCAGGATGTGGGTGGTGATGATACACATGATGTGGGTGGTGATGATAAACATGATGTGGGTGGTGAAGATAAACATGATGTGGGTGGTGATGATAAACACGATGTGGGTGGTGAAGATAAACATGATGTGGGTAGTGTTGATAAACATGATGTGGGTGATGATGATAAACATAATGTGGGTGATGATGATAAACACGATGTGGGTGGTGAAGATAAACGTGATGCGGGTGATGATGATAAACATAATGTGGGTGATGATGATAAACATGATGTGGGTGGTGAAGATAAACGTGATGTGGGTGATGATGATAAACATAATGTGGGTGATGATGATAAACATGATGTGGGTGGTGAAGATAAACGTGATGCGGGTGGTGATGATGATAAACATGATGTGGGTGATGATGATAAACATGATGTGGGTGGTGATGATAAACATGATGTGGGTGGTGAAGATAAACATGATGTGGGTGGTGATGATAAACATGATGTGGGTGGGGATTATGATAAACGTGATGTGGGTGGTGATGATGATAAACATGATGTGGGTGGTGATGATGATACATATAATGTGGGTGGTGATGATAAACATGATGTGGGTGGTGAAGATAAACATGATGTGGGTAGTGATGATAAACATGATGTGGGTGATGATGATAAACATGTGGGTGATGATGATAAACATGATGTGGGTGGGGATTATGATAAACGTGATGTGGGTGGTGATGATGATAAACATAATGTGGGTGATGATGATAAACACGATGTGGATGGTGATGATAAACATGATGAGGGCGATTATGATAAAAATGATGTGGGTGACAATGATAAAAATGATTTGGGTGGTGATGATAAACATGATATAGGTGGGGATGGTGATAGCGAAAGTGTAGTCCATTTGAAGAATAGACAACTTTCTTTTCTAACTTTAAATGTATGTGGCATTCTATCCAAATTGAAATACCCCGAGTTCATTTCATTAGTGTCTCAATACGATGTAATTGCAATTACTGAAAGTAAATTAGACGACACAGATACCGTAGATATACCGGGATACACAGCTTTTTACAAAAACAGAGGAAAGTTCAGGAGGAAATCCGGTGGTATTCTTTTGTTAGTGCGTGACGAAATAGCTGTGTTTGTCTCGATAGTTGAATCTAAAACAAAAAAGGCTAAATGTAGTACAATGGATTGTATGAATTATTCTTTTGTGGATGTCCAAATGTCTTATTTTTCAAACTCAGTAAAAATTTTATAAAAAGGGACATTCTATTTGGTGTGACCTACTTACCCCCTGAAGGATCTCCATTTGAAAATAGAGATGCCTTTATTGAAATTGAGGAAGCATTATTACACATTGAGCATGATGGCATTTGCCTTCTAGGGGATTTTAATGCAAGGACAGGTAACCTTGAGGATTACACTTACGAAGGAAATAATAGAATTGATCTACTGGATATACATGATGACAGTGATGCTAGCAACATTCAACCCCCCAAAAGAGTATCGCAGGACAGAACGACAAATAATACTGGTCACAGATTGCTAGATTTTTGCAAAACGATAACCATGTTAATTGTTAATGGTCGCACGGGTCGAGATGCAGATGTAGGGAAATGTACTTGCAAGAATGTGAGTGTTGTTGACTATGTCCTTGCATCATCCAATCTTTACTGTCTAATCAATAAGTTTGAAGTTTTGGAATTCTGTGAACTATTTTCGGACGTTCACTGTCCCCTGGTAATGTCGATAGAGTTATTAAATCCTGTAGTTTACACAAATATTCACACTTCTAATAGGAACACTTGTACCGATGGGCCAGATATAAAGTATCCAAAATGGCAAAAGGAAAAGGAGGAACAATTTATAGCTAGTTTAGAAGATGACAAAATACAGGAGGTAAACAATGCTCTGAATCGTTTACTATCTTCTCCAGAATCTACTAATCGTGATGATGTTAACAACGTAGTAGGGAATATCAGTAACATAATTTTTAAAAGTGTAGATGATAATAATATGTTTAAAATTAGTAAGAAAAGGAAAAGTTATAAAAGAAAACACGAGAATCAAGAGTGGTATAATCAGGCTTGTGAGAACAAGCGCAAACAATTCTTCAATACTAAGAACAGGTATCAAAGGGCAAAATCTGCTCCAAATCTTGCCAGTAAGAAAAAAGCAAGTAAGGCATATAAAAAAGAAATGAATAAACAATTTAGACTTTTTAGAACAAAAATAGAACATAATATTCGATTGCTTAAAAGTGCAGACCCAAAAGCCTACTGGAAAATAATTAATGGAACTAAGTCTGAAAGCAGCGAACTACTGTCAAAAATATCATGTGACGCTTTTTATGAACATTTTAAAAACATGAACCAAGCTGATACCGCCTCTGGTGAAACGGTCACTGAGGCTAGCCCCGATGTAGATGTTAACAGCAGCAGCATTCTAAACAGCCTTTTCACTGAAGAGGAAGTTCAGAAAGCTATCCAGAAGTTGAAGGCTAGCAAAGCCCATGGACATGATAAAATACTGAATTAATTTCTAAAAGCTTCAAGCAGTAAAATGTTAGTATTATATACAAAAGTTTTCAATTTAGTTCTAACTTGCAGCAAAATTCCAGAAGAGTGGGCCATTGGGGAAATAATACCTATATACAAAAAGAAAGGTTGTAATAAAGACCCAAATAACTACAGAGGAATTACATTGCTCAGTTGCTTTGGCAAATTGTTCACTAGTCTACTTAATAATAGATTAAACAACTATTTCGAACTCAATTCAACAATAGGGCATGAACAAGCAGGCTTCCGTGCAGGACATTCAACCACTGATCATATTTTCACCCTACATTGCATAATTGATTACTTTTTATCAAAAAGAAAAAAGTTATACTGTGCATTTGTTGACTATGAAAAAGCCTTTGATTATGTAAATAGAGCTTTTTTGTGGCAGAAACTAATTAACTCTGGAGTGGACGGTTTGATCTTAAGCGTTATTAAAGACATGTATAGCATAGCAAAATCAGTAGTTAGGGTGGAAGGAAACTGTTCAAAGTCTTTTCAGTGCTCAGCAGGGGTCCGCCAAGGAGAAAATCTTTCGCCAATATTGTTTGCTGTTTATCTTAACGATTTTCAGTCCTTGATATCAGAGGACATGAACGGGCTACATACTTTAAAGAGGGAGGCTGGGGGGCTAGGTTGGAGTGAAGAAGAACAGAATATAATGCTAAAAATGTTTCTATTATTATATGCTGATGACACAATTTTATGTGCAGAATCAGTAGAGGACTTACAAAAAGCATTAGACGCAATGCATGAATATTGCAATAAATGGAATTTACGAGTTAATATTAAAAAAAACAGAAGTTGTTGTGTTTTCTAGAGGTAAAATACGAAATAATCCTCAATTCCAATACGAGGGGAAAAGTATCAAAACGGTATTTGGCTATAACTATTTGGGCATCTATTTTAACTATAACAATAAATTTAGTGTCGCCCAAAAACAACTCTATGACAAAGCATCACGAGCTATGTTTTGCCTCTTAAAAAAGTGTAAAAAGATGATGTTACCTATAGATATAAAAATAGAGTTATTCGACAAAATGATTACTCCCATTCTTCTTTACGGAAGTGAGGTATGGTGCCATAACATAACAGATTTAGCTTCAAAACTACAACTTCGTTACTATAAAATTGTTCTCAAATTAAATAAAAGTACACCAAGCTGTATGGTTTATGGGGAATTGGGGCAGTACCCTTTAGAGATTCAAGCGAAGAGCAGAATGTTGCATTTTTGGTTTAAGCTTGTCAATGATGCTAACCAGTCCAAATTATCATGTACCATGTATCGTTTTATGTTACATTTGTATAAAGAAAACAAACATGTGTCACCTTTCATTTTATCTGTCAAAACTTTATTAGATAACCTTGGATTGAGTGGTTTGTGGCTACAGCAACCACACACCAATATTTCACAAAACTGGTTTAAATCTAAAGTTTTACTCACCCTAAAAGATCAATTTATCCAACAGTGGTTCTCGCAGCTGGAAGAAAAACAAATATTCAGTAACTATAAATTGTATAAAGATATGTTTTCTTGTGAGGATTACTTCAAAATGTTACCCGAAAACTTATTATTTTTTTGGGTAAAATTTAGAACATTAAATCATAGATTACCCATTCAAACGGGGAGAATCCAAAATATCCCACATAGTGAAAGGTTTTGCTCGAAGTGCGACCACCAAGCTCTAGGAGATGAATTTCATTATGTTTTTGAATGTCAAACGTTTCAGGATGCTAGAAAACGTTATTTGCCAAATTATTGTTTAAAAAACCCAAACGTAATAAAGTTTAATTCCTTATTTCAGTCAAAAAATAAAAGAACTCTCAGTCGTTTAGTTTGTTTCATAAAGGTTATCTTAAAAGAGTTCTGAACCTTAGTTGATACCACGTACCTCATACCACATTCACATTTTTTTTTTTTTTTTTTTTTTTTTTTTTCTTCTTCTTCTTCTATTATTCACACATCTTGGTCACCATGTCTGAGTTTATGTCCTAATTGTTTCTGTCTTGTTTCATATGTCAATATTTGTTAATGGAGATAAGTTAATTAGCGGTTTAAAAAAAAGGATTCATATGTGCAATTCCAGCAACTGTGTTGTGCATGTATATATATGTGTGTGTGTGTGTGTGTGTGTGTGTGTGTGTGTGTGTGTGTGTGTGTGTGTGTGTGTGTGTGTGTGTGTATGAAGGTGTATCTGTGCATGATGGTATAATGTGCCTGTCTATATGGTGATGAGTACTGTTAAAAAAAAAAGTGTTTTTGTTGTTGTTTTTGTTTGGAGCCTATGTAATACTATGCTGATGTGTACTGTTATGGGGTCTTTTGGGCTGTTGTTTGTAATGTTTGATGCCGCAGGTGTGAATGGTACGTGTATGCATTTTCTTGTGCCCCCAGGGGTTTTAGAAATAAAAGTTGATTTGATTAAGAAGACTTCGTCTTCAGCCAACGCGTGCAGGGCTACTAGGACGCTAATCCAACCTTCAACCAGTATGCGGTGGACTGAACATTAATTCATTTAAAAAAAATACTTAAAGTATTGGAAATCTAATAATTAGCCAAGGAAATATCTATATGAAAAGCGCACACATGCGCACGCGCGCGCACACACACGCGCGCACGCACACGCACACGCACACGCACACACACGCACACACACACACACACACACACACACAAAAGCTGTCAAGCTTACTCCTTTATCCTCAATAAAGATCATTTTGACTTGACTTGACTTGACTTGACACACACACACACACACACACACACACACACACACACACACACACACACACACACACACAACAACAAAGAAGAAGAAAAGAAGAGAACAAAAATCAATAGCATAAACCAAAGGAAGAAGGGAGGGAGAGAGAGAGAGAGAGAGAGAGAGAGAGAGAGAGAGAGAGAGAGAGAGAGAGAGAGAGAGAGAGAGAGAGAGAGAGAGAGGGGCTCCAAGGATTATATTTTTATTTGAACTGAATACATTTCTATGGTCTCTCACGCAGAGAGGACAATGAACCATAGTGTATTACTTTTAGGCCACTAGCCCCTATAAACATATTCAAGATCAAGCAACAAAACAATAATATGACTTAAAATTTATCAACCAAAAAAAGGAATGGTTCCAGCAAAACAATAGTATAAGTGCATGGCTTTGTACATCGATTTCTCGGCAAATATGTAGATTTACACCACCTGCTCTCTTTCTTGGTTCTTTCCGTGGTTAGGGATAGGGTTAGGGTTAGGGATAGGGTTAGAGTTAGATGGTCTTTTCTTTTGCCACAAGCATCTGTTTTTTTGGTCAAAATCATCTATTTTTTGGGAGCATTAAATCGCTGCCATAATATAATAAGTCAAATATATCTGAAGCAGGGAGAGAGTGAATGAGAGAGAGAGAGAGAGAGAGAGAGAGAGAGAGAGAGAGAGAGAGAGAGAGAGAGAGAGAGAGAGAGAGAGAGAGAGAGAGAGAGAGAGAGAGAGAGAGAGAGAGAAAGAGAGAGAGAGGGGGGGGGGAGGATACGAATACGAATACGAATGTTTTATTGAGGGTAAAAAGGATAAGCTACAATTGCTTCGTTGCACCTTGCCCTCTCATTCACACATTCATACCATGCATCAAAGAAGAACATTTGACCTAAAACAATGAAGTAAAAAAAAAAAAGGAACAAAAATTGGCACATGAAATAATTGAAAAAGAATTAAAAAAATGGGATTTAAATGCAAACATGGATAATGAGAGAGAGAGAGAGAGAGAGAGAGAGAGAGAGAGAGAGAGAGAGAGAGAGAGAGAGAGAGAGAGAGAGAGAGAGAGAGAGAGAGAGAGAGAGAGAGAGAGAGAGAGAGAGAGAGAGAGAGAGAGAGAGAGAGAGAGAGAGAGAGAGAAGAGAGAGAGAGAGAGAGAGAGAGGAAGTGGGAGAGACAGAGAGACAGAGAGAAAGAAAGAAAGAAGAAGTCTCCAAGAATGAGATCCAATTCTCCACTCGACCCGAAATTCTTCAGAAAGCCAGGAAAAGAGAAAAGAGCGGGGCGTGGTTGGAAATGGGCGTGGTCAAAGGCATTTCCATTTTTTGTTTTTTCTTTTCCCCTTCTTCCCTTTCATCATAAAAGAGTCTCTCTCTGTGTGTGGTGTGGGTGGGTGGGTGGGGGGTGGGGGTTGCTAGGTGGGCGTGTCCTTGTGGCACAAAGACAATGGGCGATTGATTGGCATTTGGAAAACGAACTAAAAGGGATAGAAAAGTGGAAGAAGAAAAAACAGAATAAGGGGGGAAAATGACAATGGGTTGAATGGAAAGGGAGAGGGGAATTTGGATGGTGGAGGGGGGGGGGGTAACGATTGGGAGTGGGGGTGGGGGTGAAGGTGGAGGGGGTATCTTATTTGTTAGAGAGTGTGTGGGAAGGATGGTAATGGCGGTGGTGGTGGTGATGTGAAGAGA
>CM065703.1:23955897-23958397 GCA_017654935.2 Phymorhynchus buccinoides
ACTGCATACGATTTGACCCCAATACGATACGATTGTGACGATGTCTGTGAGTCATGATTCACGCGAAATACTTCCGTCTGAAAATAACCCTTACTAGTTTCGTTCGCTACGTTCGCATCCAATAACATGTCCGATAGAAGAAAGAAAAGAAAGACATTGTATCAGATTCCTGTACGGGAGACCACAAATAATAGATGGAACATAGCTAGTAGGATTTCATCAGATTTATTTAGACAGAATTAATATTTTTTCACGTCAATCACGCCTGTTCAGTCCTTTCGCGTACATTTGTCCTCTCGCGGATACCATGAACTACAATAAGCCTAGGGTCTCCCATAGCCATAATTTATATAATATTCTTGATCAGCATTGATCCTGAATTTTGAACCACCAGTGCAAACCTCCGCCAAGGAAGATTCACAAAACCGAAATGTCCTTCCTTCGTGCCCGAGCTGTATCTCATGAACCAGTGGGGTAGAATGGCTTCGAATTTTGTGTGGCAATATAACATGGCGAGTAATGAAATAAATACTTGCAATTAATACCCCCAAAACAAAGCAGAAACAGTGTCATTTTAAACTAATGCGCACATTAGGACAAAACGTGCGCGAGAGAACTTAACACACGCATCACAAATGTCACAAAGTCGGATTGTAGTGAATCGAATCGTATGCAGTGTAGCCGGCCCTTTACGCTACATTGGAAACTAACGCGACGGGTGAACTCCAGAAGGTGCTGCTACGGGCCTTCTTTATTACCAGCCGCGGTCGAAGAGAGCGAAGCTGGGAATGTTTTCCGAGCTTTCGGTGGGTATGAGGGGGTATGGGTGGAAAGGAAGGGAAAGAAAGGTCACGCAAAAACTACACAAACAGACATCTTCAACCTTTCAAACTTACATTCATTCTCAAATAATAAACCCGCAATCTGACTCCATACTGTGCTGTTTACTTCACACTAAGGCGACACAGTGTTGCTGTAAACATGCCAGCTTCATCAGTTTATCATTCATACACATCTTGTTTCATTTCTCTACAGTATAGTTAGGCTCTGTGGCCCCTAGTCAGTTCTACAAGTGGTCCCTGAAACAGAGATGAACAATTAGTATGTATGTATGTATGCATGTATGAATGCATGTATGTATGTATGTGTGTGTGTATGTGTGTAAGTATGTATGTATGTATGTATGTATGTATGTATGTATGTATGTATGTATGTATGTATGTATGTATGTATGTATGTATGTATGTATGTATGTATGCATGTATGTATGTATGTATGTATGTATGTATGTATGTATGTATGTATGCATGTATGTATGTATGTATGTATGTATGTATGTATGTATGTATGTATGTATGTATGTATGTATGCATGCATGTATGTATGTATGTATGTATGTATGTATGTATGTATGTATGTATGTATGTATGCATGTATGCATGTATGTATGTATGTATGTATGTATGTATGTATGTATGTATGTATTTAATCACGATAGCGTTTGAACGGAGGGACCTAGGACGCTCAAGTTTCGCATGTACTAAGTATATCTAGGCCAAGGTCGAAAATGAAGGTCATAGGCTAAAAGGGCAAGGTCACTGGAGCTGAATAATGCTGCCGAGCATCTGGCTAACGTTTGAACAGAGGAACAGAGGACGCTCAAATTTTGCATGCGGATATCTAGGCCAAGTTCCAACAAGGTCATAGGCAAAAGGTCAAGGTCACTGGAGCCACAAATGTTGCCGAGCATCAATACCACAATAGCGTTTGAACGGAGGGATCTAAGACGCTCAAATTGTGCACGCAGATAGGTACTTTGGATATCTAGTCCAGGTTTGAAAATAAAGATCATAGGTCAAGGGCACTGGAACCGAAAATGCTACCGAGTACTTGGCACGATAACCTTTGAACGGAGGAATCTAGGACGCTCAAATTTTGCGCGCAGATAGGTACTTTGGATATCTAGTTGGTTTAAACAAATCTTTATTCACTCACTCGGAAACGATCAAACAAAAAGACAATTAGAGCAACAAGAAGCTCGAAGCTTATACCGTGCTCCTTAAATTAACATCATAATTGCACAATTGATTGAACAGATGGAGACTGCGTTTAAACCAATAGATATCTAGTTCAGGTGTGATAATGAAAGTCATAGGTCAAAGGTCAAGGTCACACGAGCCGAAAATGCTGCCGCGCGGCTGGTGATAAAGCGTCTTAGGGCTCTAGCTTTTTGTGTGATAGACAGTATCTTCTGGCTTGTACCTCTTTAAACGTACGTAGCAGAGTTAGCGTGGTGTGGTATGTAGAAAGCGGTGTCGTATTCGTTAGCGGTAAGATGTGAAAAGAACGATCCGTGTACATGGAAAGGAGAAGCCCTCTTCGTTTATTGATGGCAGGAGGGAGGGAGGAAGGGAGAGAGAGAGAGAGGGGGAGAGAGAGAGAATGAGAGAGAGAGAGAGAATGAGAGAGAGAGAGAGAAAGAGAGAGAGAGAGAGAGAGA
>CM065703.1:23975897-23985897 GCA_017654935.2 Phymorhynchus buccinoides
CACGGGGAACGGGCAACGTTCCGACTACTACCCCCCCCCCCCCCAACTATACCGCCACGCCGTAGTATAATTGTCCGTCACCGTAGGTGATCGGACTTTGCAGTGGTCTGGTTTGTAGTTTTGTTTTTGTCCGTCACCATAGGTGATCGGACTTTGCATGGGCTGGTTTGTATTTTTTTGTTTTTTTGTTTTTTTGTTTTTTTGTTTTTCTGTCTGTCCCAAGGATATCTCCCGAACCGCTTGACCGAATCGCGTCAAATTTTGTCTGCTGGTGTGTCACCATGAGTGGAAGGCGTCCACGCAAAATGTTTCGCCGTCGTGACCTTGACCTTGGCTTACGACCTTGAAAACCGAAAATCTTTAAGGGGCCATAACTCCCACACCGTTGGTGTTAGAGTCTTCAAATTTGGCATGTAGGTACTTTGGCTTATGCCCGTTCTGATGGTGGCATACCGATCAAGGTCAACGTCACGGTCTGGGAGATCGGTAGGCCTTGAATGTGGTAGGGATCTACAAACTGGGTTTTAAGCTTTATTTTCCACATTTGTGCTTGTTTTTTTTGGAGCCCATGTAATACTATGTTCATGTGTACTGTTATGGGGTGTTTTGGGCTATTCTTTGCAATGTTTGATGCTGCAGGTGTGAATGGTACGTGTATTCATTGTCTTGTGCCCCCAGGTTTAAAAAAAAAAAAATGATTTCATTTGATTTGATTTGCTTCGAATTGTGTGTGGTACTGTATACCCTAGAGAAGAAAACATCCGAGCATAAATTATCACCATGCTGACCTTGACCTTGAAGTGTGACCTTGAAAACCGAAATTTCCTTCTTTGCGCTATATGTTTCTTCTTCAAGCTGTATCTCGTGAACTACAAGACATAATCCCTTCCAATTTTGTGTCAGGATGTGACACTCTACGGGGTGTCGCAAGTGCGTGGCATTGCTGGTGACGGACATGTCTGCCGCTCGACGACGCCCTTGTTTGTTTTGTTGTTGTTGTTTTTTTGTTTTTTTCTGTCTGTCCCAAGGATATCTCCCGAACCGCTTGACCGAATCGCGTCAAATTTTGTGTGAAGGTGTGCCTCCTTAATAGGACGAGATCGACGCAAACCATTTTGCCGTCGTGACCTTGACCTTGATGTACGACCTTGAAAACCGAAAATCTATTTTTAGCCATATCTCGGGCACCGATCAACATAGGATGTTGAAACTTGGTATGAAGGTGGTTTGGCTTATGCCCGTTCTGATGATGGCATACCGATCAAGGTCAAGGTCAAGGTCAAAAAGATCGCTGGAGCCTGAAAATCGGAGGGTCATTTTTTCTTCTTCTGTCTGTCCCAAGGATATCTTTCGAACGGGTTGACAGAATCACGTCAAATTGTGTGTGCTGTTGTGTCACCATGAGAGGAAGGCATCCGCGCAAACATTTTTGCCGTCGTGATCTTGACCTTGGCGTACAACCTTGAAAACCGAAAATCTTTCAGGGGCCATAACTCACACACCGTTAGTGTTAAAGTCTTCAAATTTGGCATGAAGGTACTTGGGCTTATGCCTGTTTTGATGGTGGCATACCGATCAAGGTCAATGTCACGGTCCGGGCGATCAGTAGGCCTTGAAAGTGGTAGGGGTCTATACATTGGGTTTTAAGCCATATTTTCCACATTTGTACTTGACAGAAGTGTGGTACTATATACCCTAGAGAAGAAAACATCCAAGCATAAATTATCACCATGCTGACCTTGACCTTGAAGTGTGACCTTGAAAACCGAAATTTCCTTCTTTGTGCTATATGTTTCTTCTTCAAGCTGTATCTCGTGAACTAGAAGACAGAATCCCTTCCAATTTTGTGTCAGGATGTGACACTCTACGGGGTGTCGCAAGTGCGTGGCATTGCTGGTGACGGACATGTCTGCAGCTCGGCGACGCCCTTTTTTTTTTAAGACGTCCTCTTGGTCTGAATCAGACACATATGGGACATTTGTAAATACAAATATGGTGGGAACAATACTGGAGGCAATGCCCGGAGGCAGTACGAAACCAGTAAAGTCACGATTTTTTACATAAATACAGATAGCTGTAGCGGTGACCACGCCTCGGTTAAACCTCATCGGCTATGGTACTGCCACAAGTATGTTATACATAGAGTATTCATGCTTTCAGTCCTTTCTCTTTAACCCTTTCACCGCCAGCCATATTTCAGCCAAAAATTGCTATTAAATTTACCTGGGTAGAGAACAACATCCATCAGCAGTATTGACGATTCTTCTGTGACATATATAAAATAAGGTCTATCCTTACTTCCCAAAACTAAGACAATTAGGGTCTTTGGATAATAGACCCCAGGTTGATGCCTTTTAGTGACATAGGTGTTAAATCACTGTGGTGCTGAAAGGGTTAAATACTCTGACTCTCCCCAACATCGAGTGGGGAAAGTTCAGTCCTGAAAAAACAACCCACCGCGATTGTTCGTTTGTTTTTACCAGCCGATAAATGAGATGGTAATGTTTTCAGGAACTCTGTTTGTTCCCAATTATCTGAACTGACTATCCGAACACGATAACGTTTGAACGGAGGTACCTAGGAGGCTCAAGGGGTGCATGCAGATAGGTACAAAGGATATCTAGGCCAAGTTTGAAAACGAAGGTCATTGGTCAAAGGTCAGGGTCACTGGAGCCAACAATGTGTCGCACGCTGCTCGCTATCACTTTTGCGAGACACATTGTGGTGCGAGGGAAGGAAATATTGCTTCTCAACCAGCCACCAGTTGTAACTTGCTACTCCCCTTTGTTCCTGACTGTGTATGCATGCCAGTCAGTCGCTTCCGACCATGCCTGCCGCATAGCAGAGGGGGCGGGGGGGGGCAGATGCTATTTTGACGGGCTGGGATAGAATTTGTATATAGTGGAGATGCCTTGCCCAGGTTACATCCCTACTCTCTAAAGAGATCTGAGGGCTGCTGGCGTTGGGCGTAGCTATGTATGTATGTATGTATGTATGTATGTTAACACGATAGCGTTTGGACAGAAGCACATTATAACCCTCACATTTTCTATGCACATAGTTAGGGTATGGTTGGTTGAGTGGCGGTTTTACGTCCTCATGGCGGAAAGCCCTTAGGGACAAGTTGTTCTGGCGCTGGGTCGATGTGGAGATGGCCGCAAAGCGGTTGATGGTCATGAGGAAGAGCGTCTGGGGATAAATTCGTGGAAGACGCTGGGTGTCGTCGTGGTGGTGTTGGTGTCTTAGTTAGGGTATGAGGAGGCCAATTGTAAATACGAAACATCATTAAGCAAAGGTCAAGGTCACTGGACAAAAAAAAAAGCTGCCGCGCGGCTGGTGGATCTAGCGTTTCACGCTCTAGTTTGTTGCTTGTTTTGTTGTTGTTGTTGTTGTTGTTGTTGTTCTCCATTGTATGTGATATGACGACTTACCGCCACAAGCCTAGTATTATTACAACTACACCCGTTTGTGTCTCCCTAAATATCCTAAAATTCTATGGAAACGCAACGAACACTAACTCTGGAGAAACGCTAGGAAAACGCAAAGAACGACTCTGGAGAAACTCTAGGGAAGCGCAAAGAACAATAACTCTGGAGAAACTCTAGTGATACGCAAAGAACATCTCTGGAGAAACTCTAGAGAAACGCAAAGAACAATAACTCTGGAGAAACTCTATGGAAGCGCAAAGAACAATAATTCTGGAGAAACTCTAGGGAAAGGCAAAGAACTATAACCCTGGAGAAACTCTAGGGAAACGCAAAGAACAATAGCTCTGGAGAAGCTCTAGGGAAAGGCAAAGAACAATAACTTTGGAGAAACTCTAGGGAAAGGCAAAGAACAATAACTCTGGAGAAACTCTAGGGAAACGCTAAGAACAACAAGTGCAACGCCGAGCGGCTGCAAAGTCCCCTCGCAGCATCGCCAAGGTACTCCGAAATCGGAATGGCGTAAATTTGACCTTAATGTAAAACTAAGTACATCAGTGGATAGCTTGCATCTTGTGCAACAAGTATACCAAATTTGACGATAATAGACTGAATAGTTTTTGATATATAGCCTTGGGGTTCGGACCCGTGATTTGAGCGCGCGCGATCATGCGAACACACGCGCACAGAACAAGAAATGTTGTGAAAAAAACTGCATTAAATTAGATGCAAAACTTCGCGAGATATTAGCGATTATGTGTTTCGGGTTTTGAACCCCGTAACTGGCGCGACCTTGACCTTAATGTAAAACTAAATACATTAGTGGATAGCTTGCATCTTGGCAAACTAGTATACCAAATTTGATGAGGATAGACTGAATAGTTTTTGAGAACAACGGACGGACGGACGGAGGCACGCCGGACGGACACCGGACGGACGGACCAGACAAAAACAATAGCTCCCCGTACCTTCGGCTGGGGACTAATAACTCTGGAGAAACTCTAGGGAAACGCAAAGAACATTAACTCTGAAGAAACGCTAGGGAAACGCAAAGAACACTGACTCTGGGGAAATACCTCTAGGGAAATGCAAAGAACACTGACTGTGGGAAAATACCTCTAGGGAAACGCAAAGAACAATGACTCTGGAGAAACTCTAGGGAAACGCAAAGAACAATAACTCTGGGGAAATACCTCTAGGGAAACGCAAAGAACACTAACTCTGGGGAAAACCTCTAGGGAAACGCAAAGAACAATAACTCTGGGGAAATACCTCTAGGGAAACGCAAAGAACAACTCTGGGGAAAACTCTAGGGAAACGCAAAGAACAAAACTCTGGGGAAAACCTCTAGGGAAACGCAAAGAACACTAACTCTGGAGAAATACTCTAGGGGAACGCAAAGAACAATAACTCTGGGGAAATACCTCTAGGGAAACGCAAAGAACACTGACTCTGGGGAAAAACCTCTAGGGAAACGCAAAGAACAATGACTCTGGGGAAATACCTCTAGGGAAACGCAAAGAACAACTCTGGAGGAAATACCTCTAGGGAAACGCAAAGACTCTGGGGAAATACACTCTAAGACACCAACTAGGGAAACTAAGCAAAGAACACTGACTCTGGGGAAATACCTCTAGGGAAACGCAAAGAACAATGACTCTGGGGAAATACCTCTAGGGAAACGCAAAGAACAATGACTCTGGGGAAATACCTCTAGGGAAACGCAAAGAACAATCACTCTGGGGAAATACCTCTAGGGAAACGCAAAGAACAATGACTCCGGAGAAATACCTCTAGGGAAACGCAAAGAACAATGACTCCGGAGAAACTGTAGCGAAACGCAAAGAACAATGACTCCGGAGAAACTCTATTACAACGCAAAGAACGACCCCGGAGAAACTGTAGCGAAACGCAAAGAACAATGACTCCGGAGAAACTCTAGGGAAACGCAAAGAACAATAACTCTGCAGATCGCACCTATCCTATAAGGTCTATGTCTCTTCACTGGAACCTTTCACTCTTTGTGTATTGTTTTAAGGTTTTAAAGACACACTGACGCACCACGATTAAGTCCCTTGGGTTTTTATTCTAGGTAGCTGTGACCCACATACAAATGTCCCCAACTTAAAATTGAGGCTGCTCTTTAAAATGATGTTTCGTTTTCAATTTGGGGACATTTGTATGGGAGTCAAACCTGGTCAAAACAAGATTTCTTACCAGCTATAAGAGGGAAAGCACGTGAAACCCGTGATTTTGACACGTGACCTGGTGGGTCTTTAAACGTCAGAAGGTACTATCATTCTTCAAATATGCTGGAATGAATGAAAGGTGGGTTTAACGTCCGTTCTGCAACAAAGAGCACATGTAAGACCAGCCATCAACCAACCACCACAACCATCACTCGATGCTCGAAGTAGATCCTGCAATACCAGGTCTGTATCCTAAAAAACCCCCAACAAAAACAGCAAAGATGATGGAACTATACGCAGTGTGTGTGTGTGTGTGTGTGTGTGTGTGTGTGTGTGTGTGTGTGTGTGTGTGTGTGTGTGTGTGTGTGTGTGTGTGGTGTGTGTTCGTGTGTGTGTGTGTGTGTGTTGTGTGTGTGTGTGTGTGTGTGTGTGTGTGTGTGTGTGTGTGTGTGTGTGTGTGTGTGTGTGTGTGTGTGTGTGTCGTGTGTGTGTGTGTGTGTGTGTGTGTGTGTGTGTGTGTGTGTGTGTGTGTGTGTGTGTGTGTGTGTGTGTGTGTGTGTGTGTGTATGCGTGTGTGTGTGTGTAACTATGTATATTTGTACGTCTGTCTCTATGTTTGCGTGTGTTGGCAACAAAACACACACCTATGGATCCGAGAGAACTAGAGAGAGAGAGAGAGACAGAGAGAGAGAGAGACAGAGAGAGAGAGAGAGAGACAGAGGGAGAGAGAGACAGAGAGAGAGAGAGAGTGTGTGTGTGTGTGTGTGTGTGTGTGTGAGAGAGATAGATAGAGAGAGAGAGAGAGAGAGAGTGTGTGTGAGAGAGAGAGAGAGAGAGAGAGAGAGAGAGAGAGAGAGAGTGAGACAGAGAGAAAGAGAGAGAGAGAGAGAGAGAGAGAGAGAGAGAGAGAGAGAGAGAGAGAGAGAGAGAGAGAGAGAGAGAGAGCACACAGACAGACATACAGACATATATTGAGCTACATAGAGAGACAGTCACAGAGAACGTGGAGAATGAGAGAGAGAGAGAGAGAGAGAGAGAGAGAGAGAGAGAGAGAGAGAGAGAGAGAGAGAGAGAGAGAGAGAGAGAGAGAGGGAGGGAGGGAGGGAGGGATGGAGGGAGGGAGGGAGAGGAAGAAGAGAGTACCGGTAAAGGGCACGAATGACCTTTGCTTAGACAAGAAAGAACGAAATAACACAACAAACGAACAAACAAAAAACCCTATGACTACGAACGGGTGTCAGAGGGTTTCAGATGTTATCAACCCCTCCCCTTTATGCGTTTCCAGGCTTCTTTCTTTCTTTCTTTCTTTCTTTCTCTCTTTTGTTTCAATTCTGCCCTTGCTTTAAAGCAACATTATTTCTGATTTGATCGCCTACGTAACGACCTTTTTAGGGTGATATTTTTGTTCTTCAAAATGAAAGAGGGAAGAAAAGAAAAGGAAAAAACAAACTAATGTGGGGGTGCAAGGAAGAGGGAGGGAAAACATCATTTGAAATACCCACGCTGTGTACATCAGTGATTTACTGATACCTTTATTGCTAATACTTTTTTGAGTTCAATACTTGTGGCGGTGCCATAGCCGATGAGGTTTAACCGAGGCGTGGTTACCGCTACACCTATCTGCATTAATACAAAATCGGGACTTTACTGGTTTCGTACTGCCTCCGGGCATTGCCTCCAGTATTGTTCCCACCATATTTGTATTTACAAATGTCCCATATGTGTCCGATTCAGACCAAGAGGACGTAAAACTCCCTTTTCATTCATACCGAGGGATCTTCCGTACATATAGTTCCCCCACCTTCTGGAAGTTCCGTGCTTGTAACTTCCTCTAATCTGTCTCTCTGCTTGACTCGGCCCTTTTCCTTGCTTTCTGTCATCTACTATCTTTCTGACTTTTGGCCCGTTCTCCTGCCTTTTTCCCAAACAAAATCTTCCACGTGTCGACTGAATGCAGCGAGGAGACCAGTGAAAACTGGAAAACGGACACACACGTTTCCATTGTGGCCTTATGGCCTGGGAACGCAGAAGAAGAAGAAGAAGCTGAAGTTTTGAGGTTTGTGTCAGCCAGATGGCCAGAAGAAAACTGCCAGTGTTATGGGCGTTTGTTTCCCTTTATTGCTCGTTAAAGGAAACATTTGGCGCATTCAGTTGCCTTCTTTATGGACTGTCTCAGTGTCTCACACCCCGCCCTAACCTCTTCTGAAGATCCTCTTTCAATCCACCCCAACCCTCTCTCGTAATACTACTGTTTAGTCAGTCATCTGCATCCATACTACTCAAAAAATTAGAGCAAAGGTATGGTTTAGCTAAACCCCATCCCCCCCCCCCATCCCCCCCACCCCACCCCCCCATATTCTCGGCTGGGGAGTAGCTAAGCTGCACTGCAGCACCTTTGCAAAAATTTGTCAAGGATGTACAAACCCTTTCACTGCCACATTGCGTACGTGCTTGACGCTGTCACTAGTGACACCATCAGTCGAAGGGGAATAACTCCGAAAAGCTTCATAACACTCAAGAGAGCTGTATCGCCAGAGCACTTTTGCCCGACTGACTCTGGGTTTTTTCATGTTAACCTTCTTCAGATTTCTTTCGCTAAGCTTTTCTCCGGTAGTCTTACAGCTTAAAGATTAGGCGCTATAAAAGTTGTCTTAATAATAATAATAATAATAATAGTCAAGTTTTCAATGCAAGCATGTAAAATAACCCATTTTTAGAAGGCTATCGAGAACGTCTTGATTTTCCTTCCCATTTGGTGAAAGAAGCATTGGATTTCCCCCCCCCTCCCCCGTTAATATATGTCAAAACAAAAATAAGCAAGCAAAACAACGATATATGACGCAACATGAGGGATGATTGTGTCACTTACCTTTCAGTGCACACAATGTTCATCACGGTTCAGTTAAAGTAGCCTAAAGGGTCAGCCACACGTCCACTAACATCGCACGACTGTACGATACGATTCGATCACGTGATCTCCAAGAACAAATGTGATTGGCGCATCGAGATCACGTGATCGAATCGTATCGTACATTCGTGCGATGCTAGCGGACGTGTGGCTGGACCATAAGCTGTCAAAGCCTATCCCAAGAAACTTTTGACGGTCGCTATTTTTTATTTGGTTTTCTTGTTCCTCCTCCCCCCCCCCCCCCCCCCCACACCCCCCATATAACCGATGTGACAACCGGTTTGTTTTCTTTTAAAGACACACTGACGCACCACGACTAAGTCCCTTGGTTTTTTTCTAGGTAGCTGTGATCCACATACAAATGTCCCCAACTTCAAATTGAGGCTGCTCTTTAAAATGGTTTCGTTTTCAATTTGGGAACATTTGCATGGAAGTCAAACCTGGTAAGATTTCTTACCAGTAAGAGGGAACACACGTGAAACCCGTGATTTTGACACGTGACCTGGTGGGTCTTTGCGGTCAGTCTGACCTCATCCGTCCTGGTCCAGAACAACACGAACGAGTCAAGCTTTTACTTACTGTGTGTGATTTGGTGTGTCTTTCAAAAACAACAAAAAATAAACTGTGACAAAATGAAATTCACATTTATTTCATTTTTATCCCCCACAGTCTACCAGAAACCTGGCACAGACACTGGCCCCAAAGTAACGACTGGCACTGGATGATGAGCGACACTGGCACTCCTGCATGATGCCACAGCTAATCCACATGCTCTTGTAGAATGCAGGACACTCTGAACTAGTCCAGGACGTAAACACGTGGCGTCACTTTGGTACTCCCACAAGGATATATAATAATACTTCACGGGTAGTATTTCCCCACAAGGAAAAGGAACATACACACAGAGAAATGCTTCTCAGATTCGACAGGTAAAACCTTCAATACATCGCACAGATGTTGTGTTGGTTTATTTCAGATAAACTATTGTACGCGTTTTCTTTTTCTTTGATTAAAAATCTAGCTCTGTGAGCAGTAGCACCAAACTTCTGACCACACGCTACTTTCCAAAACACACCAATTCTTCAAGACAGGGGTGGGTCCTCCTTTCTTCTTCAAACTACAATTCCATCTGACACGGCTCCCTGCCTCTCTGACTCTCTCACTCCCCCATCCAACCAAACACTGCCAAAGTAATAGAAAGGAGGAAAAAAAAAGAAAATTCCAAAATTTGCCCAACAATTTTACCTTGTCAATTTTAGTGATTTCGCTTCTCTCCCCCTCCTCCTCTCTCCAATCACACAGCAGAGGTTAATTTCGTCTATTTTCCCCATTTTCTCCTGTCGCCCCTTGCCCAACCAGCGAACGACTTTAGCGCGTCACACACACTCTCTCTCTCTCTCTCTCTTTCTCTTTATCGCTCCTAGTATTTTGCCTAGATTATTTTTTGTGTGGCCTCTCTAATTTACTTGATAACTCTA
>CM065703.1:23990897-23995897 GCA_017654935.2 Phymorhynchus buccinoides
GTCTCTCCCTCAGATTCTCTCTTCTCAGAACGCTGAAGATGTTTTATTATACATTGGTCTCAAGCTACAATACAGAAAGAGAAATAAGTATTACATCAAGCGCGGATTCGTAATCGTTTGTGGCAGCGGTCTATTTTTACCACTCCAATCATTACATACACTGAGTCGCTTCCCCTGGCTTTTCAATAATTTTAATCTGTAAACCAGAATGTTATCTCTGCACCATTTCGTAACTTTTTATATCTTTTGGAAAACATTTAAAACTATTTATCCTACTTATGCTCATCGAAAGAAGCACCGCATACTCGTCGTGTCTGTTGCAGTGTCTGTATTACGTATGTTTATTATTTTGTACGCTTTAAAATGATGATTCATGTGCTCTGTTCAGTATACAATTATTTTCATACCTAAGGACTGTAGATATGACAACTGAAATGTTACTTTATGCCCAAGTATTTTTTTCTCTTTTACAATATGTGCGACAATTTTGGACCGACAGACAGACCGACAGACAGACCGACAGACCGACAAAGTGAGTTATAGGTTTGTGGCTTGTGCCACAAACAAAAACATAAAATGTCAAAAATCAAACAACCGAAATGGGGCAGTGGGTGGATGCCTCGTGCCTCCATACGGGGAGCTGGACGACCCCGCCCCTTCCACGAGCCTCTCCCCGTGGGGATACCGGGGGATCTGTTGTAAAAAAATAGTTCCAACACCTTCTGGAAGTTCTGTACTTGTAACCTCCTCTAATCTGCCACTCTCTTTGACTCTGCCTTTTCCCTTTGCTTTCTATCATCTTTCTGACATATTGGCTCATTCTCCTGCCATTTTTCAAAGAAATCTTCCAAATAATTTTTCTCCTTTGAGTTCCTCCGAAATCGGAATGTGTCGGCTGTACGCAGCGGGGAGACCAGTGAAAACTGAAAACCGGACACATACGTACCTTACCCATTAAGGCCATATGGCCTGGGAACGCAGAAGAAGAAGAAGAAACAACCGAAAGAGGAATGTCAAATTGTATGTCAGCGCAAACATATAAGCAAATTCAAACGAACAAACACTGAACTAGAGACCCCATAGACACAACTGGGGGACTACGTAACAACAAAGTGTAAAGTGACGTTATTGTAGTCAACCCAGACACAACAGCACCAAACAATTGTGACAATGGTGGCATGCGATCACGCTTTTTGATGAAAAAGATACTGATCAAATTTTGCTCAAAATGTTAGAGAAATCTGGGTCTCTCTGAAACGTTACTAGTGTGTCTACAATGTTGGCGACAATGGTCAACTTAGGACGATGATGTGACCGCCAGGGGGCAATCAAACCAGTAGGGGCTTAGCGCGTGATATTCTTTGTTGGGCGTAGTCCCTCCCCCCCCCCCTCTCTCTCTCTCTCTCTCTCTCTCTCTCACTACGCCCAACTAAGAATATAACGCGCTAAGCCCCTACTGGTTTGATTGCCCCCTGGCGGTCAAATCATCGTCCTAATTTGCTCTTTGAGGCTGACCCTTCAACACTAATCATAATTATTATTGATAACCCGGTTGAAAAGAAGAAGTGTACACTTCTGCAAATGAAAGATAAATGGTTAATGAAGCAAGACAATCAGGCTAGCACGGTGATAATAGATTAGCATGCTGAAAAATCTGGAAAACCCCAAAAACATACAAAATTTAAAACTGCTAATACAGAAAAAAGAAAAAAAAAGTGATGCTTGCTCTGTTATATATTTAGATAAAAACACAAATGCTTCATGACGATAGGTGCAATAAAGAATATAAGTCTGAATTATCAAATGTCTGTGCTATTATCTGTAAACAAAAAAATGCGTTAACTGCCGTGTATTGTATTCTTTATTGCACCTATCGTCATGAAGCATTTGTGTTTTTATCTAAATATATAACAGAGCAAGCATCACTTTTTTTTTCTTTTTTCTGTATTAGCAGTTTTAAATTTTGTATGTTTTTGGGGTTTTCCAGATTTTCCAGTAACACCTTGATTTGTGTTTCCAAAGTAAATTGCAGGCTTCGAAGGAAAACACTCTTGAACAAGGGCGTCGCCGAGCGGCAGACATGTCCGTCACCAGCAATGCCACGCACTTGCGACACCCCGTAGAGTGTCACATCCTGACACAAAATTGGAAGGGATTCTGTCTTCTAGTTCACGAGATACAGCTTGAAGAAGAAACATATAGCGCAAAGAAGGAAATTTCGGTTTTCAAGGTCACACTTCAAGGTCAAGGTCAGCATGGTGATAATTTATGCTCGGATGTTTTCTTCTCTAGGGTATACAGTACCACACACAATCTGAAGCGCTTCTGTCAAGTACCAATGTGGAAAATATGGCTTAAAACCCAATGTGTAGACCCCTATCATTTTCAAGGCCTACGGATCGCCCGGACCGTGACATTGACCTTGATCGGTATGCCACCATCAGAATGGGCATAAGCCAAAGTACCTTCATGCCAAATTTGAAGACTCTAACACTAACGGTGTGGGAGTTATGGCCCCTAAAAGATTTTCGGTTTTCAAGGTCGTACGCCAAGGTCAAGGTCACGACGGCAATATGGTTTGCGCGGATGCCTTCCACTCATGGTGACACACCAGCACACACAATTTGACGTGATTCTGTCAACCCGTTCGAAAGATATCCTTGGGACAGACAGAAGGAGAAAAAAATGACCCTCCGATTTTCAGGCTCCAGCGATCTTTTTGACCTTGACCTTGACCTTGATCGGTATGCCATCATCAGAACGGGCATAAGCCAAACCACCTTCATACCAAGTTTCAACATCCTATGTTGATCGGTGCCCGAGATATGGCTAAAAATAGATTTTCGGTTTTCAAGGTCGTACGTCAAGGTCAAGGTCACGACGGCAAAATGGTTTGCGCCGATCTCTTCCTATTAAGGAGGCACACCTTCCCACAAAATTTGACGTGATTCGGTCAAGCGGTTCGGGAGATATCCTTGGGACAGACAGAAGAAAAAAAAAAAAAAAAAAAAATACAAACCAGCCCATCACCATTGGTGACGGACTAAAAATACGTAGAAAAAGTCCAGGTGAAGTACTTCTGCTATGGGATATGTAAACATGGGTTGGTTCTATACTATCTTGGTTTAAGATGGCATGTGTATATTTATGTGGTATCCCTTTATGGAATGTATCTTGTTTTTCAAGGCAGTTTCTTACCATTACCCACCTCCTTGTTGGTAATCATGCACTTTGTAGTGGAATGGTAAGGATGATAGAATAGATTGAGGAATTTTTATTAATTCTACTATCTATTTTATCTATATACTTACCATTCCGCTGCAATTAATTGACCCACCCACCTCCCTCCTAATGGTTTTATTGTTAATCTTCCATTTTGAAATTGTTCGCTTTCAAGAAAGTGAATAGTCTGCTTAACCGGAAGTTACGTGGATTGGGAGTTGTGGTAGTAAGACACTCTTGTTTTATTTTCTGTCTTCCAAGCTAATCTTGTACAAATATGGGGACGTTTGGGAGTACTACATTACCGGTACTGTCCGGTGTTACGCTGCAACGTGAGTGACGCTATTTTTTTCGTTACTACATGTATCTTGTTCAACCTTTTCCGTTTGTAAAGTGGTATCACATCACGAGCGTCAACCTTTTACAAATATTGTTCCAATGGTTGGAAGACATGGAAGAAAAATCTGTTTAACGTCCTCCGGTCTGAAACACACATATGGGAGATTGGTAGATATAAAGATGGTGGGAACGATCCTGGAGGCAGTGCAACACCAGGAAAGTCCCGAATTTTTAGCAATACAGATATTATTGTGTTGGAAGACATGGGTTTGTTTTAAGCGTTTATAATCCCTGCATTAATGTTTTCTTGTCCTTTTAAAAATGCCTTTGCAAAGCAAGTGTTACCCCCCTTTATAAAAATCCATTGCTCTGTGAGTTGGAACAGTTTGGTTTCACACACCCAACCTCGGTTGTATGACAATCCAACTGTGACGTTTGTGAGGCATAAATCATATGAAACACAGCTGTCTAAATGAATCAATGAAATCTTACTGGTTTTGTTCACTATATATATTTGTAAATCTCCTTACACAAATCTAATGAACTATCTGTGTTTCTATCTGTATGTGTGTACCAGATATTTAATCAGATTCGTGTACTTGGGTCGACACGAATAAATAAATAAATAAATAAATAAACATAAATAAATACAAAAATACAAAAAAATATTTGGATAAACCTGTAATCTAATACGACAACATGTTCTAATGTCTTAATGTCCTACAAAAAAACCAGCAACACACATATGTCACAAAAATAGGAAACAGCGACATGGTCAAAATGTTCGAATGGAAAACACCTCCATTTCAATCTGTTTTAATTTATTAATACGCCAATAAAATAAAGGACCTGCTGTAAAACATGCCTTGGAGGCCAACTGTGGAGTGACAGCCTCTTTCCATAGACGAAGTTGCATCACTGGGATGTACATGGTTAGACTTCCTTGAGTGGCACTCTCTTCCACAGAAAATGGTGTAGCGCTAGGAAGCACATTAAATTTCCTTAATTAAAGACCCACTGACCCACCACGAGTAAGTCCCTTGGGGTGGTTTCTGGGTAGCTGTGACCCACATACAAATTCCCCCAACTTCAAATTGAGGCTGCTCTTTAAAACGATGTTTCGTTTTTAATTTGGGGGCATTTGTATGGGAATCAAACCTAGTCAAAACAAGATTTGTTACCAGCTATAAGAGGGGAAACACATGAAACCCGTCATTTTGACACGTGATCTGGTGGGTCTTTAAGTGGCTGTGGAGGCCAACTGTGGTGGCCCAGTGTCTTCCAAAACGATGGTGTAGCGTAAGGATGGACAATATTTTCCTAGAGTGGCTGTGGAAGTCAAATGAAGAGTGGAAGTGTCTTCCATAACCGATGGCGTAGAGCTAGGATGGACATTTCTTGGAGTGAATGTGGAAGTTAAATGCAGAATGGCAGTGTCT
>CM065703.1:24003397-24008397 GCA_017654935.2 Phymorhynchus buccinoides
CCTCGCTCTCACGCACTCCTCTCTCTCTCTCTCTCTTCTCTCCCCCGCTCTCTTCTCCCCCCCTCTCTCTCTCTCTCTCTCTCTCTCTCTCTCTCCCTTTCTCTCTCTCTCTCTCTCTCTCCCTCCTCTCTCTCTCACCCCTCTCTCTCTCTTTAAATTCCAGACGAGTCGAGTGCTGCTTGCCTTTTTATGGATTGTCCCCCTTGGGCCCACTCTTTGCCCTGTTGGGTTTGGAGGCAATGTTCGAGACGCTGCCTACAGAGGGCGACACATGTCGGGGCTCCAGCATGGCGGACGTGGAAAGCAAGACATGTGTCACAGAGTGGTGATGGTGAGAGAGAGAGAGAGAGAGAGAGAGAGAGAGAGAGAGAGAGAGAGAGAGAGAGAGAGAGAGAGAGAGAGAGAGAGAGAGAGAGAGAGAGAGAGAGAGAGAGAGAGAGAGAGAGAGAGAGAGAGAGAGAGAGATTGTGTGCGTGTTTTCTCTCTTGAAAAACAAAAGTCACAATGTTACAGTGCGCATGAGTGACAGGAACAGGAAGCAGCAACAAGGGGAGACCACGGTCGCGGCCCTGCGATGGCGCCAGGGAAACTCCCGCCTCCCTCACACAAGTCACGTGAGTCTTATCTGTCGGATGACGTTGCTGTGCGACGCATGCGCATTACCTGGCCTAAAGGTAACACACCTGTAATTCAGAATCCAAAATCGTGAGTGGCTCTTGAAACCAAAATAGCGCCTATGATATGACCAAGGAACCGGGAATATTCTCCGAATATTTTATAAAGCATATATTGTGCTTGTATTGGATTCCGTTCGTCATTGTAATGTAGGATTTAGCGTGGATTTATCAATTTGTTGCTTTGCTATTTTATCACCTACAGTCAGTTTTCTGGCTTTTTATTTAACCCTTTCACCGCCAGCCACATTTCAGCCAACAATGTCCATTACATTTACCTGGGTAGGCAACAAAATCCATCTGCATTATTGGGGATTCTTCTGTGACATATACAACATAAGGTCTATCCTTACTTCCCAAAAGTAAGACAATAGGGTCTTTGGATAATAGGCCCCAATTTGATGCCTTTTAGTGGCATCGGTGTTAAATCACTGTGGTGCTAAACTGCGAATTTGGCGGTGAAAGGGTTAAACAACAAAAACAACAAACAAGCCAAAACTGCCCACAAGACTTCTTGTTGTTGTTGTTGTTGTTTTTTTTGGTAAATACTTGAAAAGATTTGTTACATGACTTTTGCTTTGAAATTTGTCACGAGGAAGTGAATAAGTGAACATACGAACAAGATCAAGTGAACATACGAACTTTGCAATTACAGTAAGATCATTCAGAGATGCCATGCATTGACTTGCAAGAATGTTACACCACATTGCATTTCTGTTTTTAACAGATCATGTTTCCCAATACCACCCCCACGTTTCATTTCTTTTTACATAACACTTTATGCTGTGTGTGTTGTTGTTGTTTTTCTCTTTTTTTATTTCATTTTATATTCTACTGTTTTTGTGGGCCAGTATTTTCTGGGTTTTTTGTTTTTTTGCATTTTCATTGTTAACCTTTTTCTTCTTTAAATTAACTTGTCTATTTTCTTACCTTTCAAAGACCCACCAGATCACGTGTCAAAATAACGGGTTTACCGTGTGTTCCCTCTTATAGCTGGTAAGAAATCTTGTTTTGACCAGGTTTGACTCCCATACAAATGCCCCCAAATTCAAAACGAAGCATCATTTTAAAGAGCAGCCTTAATTTTAAGTTGGGGACATTTGTATGTGGGTCACAGCTACCCAGAAAAAAACCAAAGGAGTTAATCGTGGTGGGTCAGTGTGTCTTTAAAATTATTTCCTTTTATCTTTCTATCCTTCATTTTGTTGTTTATCACATTGCATTCCTATTGATTGATTGATTGATTCGCTAGGCTTAAGGCTGTGTCACACCAATTGACACACGCTAGAACACCAAGGCTACATCAAAATGTTGTCATGCTATGCATAGTTACGGGGGTGGACTATTATATTTAACCATGACAAGCTCCTAGCATAACATCGTCAGTCTCCTAAATCCCCCGAAGACGGAGTGTGGCTGTCCACGTGGCGGGGTAATCAAAAAACGGTCACACACATAATGTTCTCACCCGTAGCTGATGCACTTGAGCTGTGTTCAAGTGCATCCGCTGTTGTGAGCTTTTAGCCTGGAGTCTTTAAGCCAGGGCAAAGACTGTACAGGGGAAGGTAAACACCCGGTCTCTTTTCCCTATATGAGTAGTGAGGACAGAAACACTGGTTATGTCCCTTTGAAATGTAACACATTTTACACATCGATAGGCCAGTTGAATTCTCCTTTCAAGTTCCCGAGTCCGAGTTTTTGGATAGCCTGCACTGTGAATAGTGTACACGTCCCCACTAACGATAACTCTATCAGCCAGGTTCGCCGAGCTTTTAAGTAATCCATCTTACCCTTTTAGAATATCTTTGGCCAGGGTGCGTCGACCACAACAGCAACAACATTGGTTGATTGATTGATTGATTGATTGATTGATTGATTGATCTATTTATTGTGCATTTGGCGTGTGACCTCATTCGCTACCAAGGGGAAACAAGAGAAGGCTAACACCACCATCACCAACCACTACAACAGAAAAGAAGTACGGAGTGAGAGTCGTTGTGGGGTCCAACCTGCCAAGCCTGTTTGCATAGGAACGGAGAAGGTTAGAGAGAGAGAGAGAGGGGGGGTGGGAGAGAGAGAGAGAGAGAGAGAGAGAGAGAGAGAGAGAGAGGGAGAGAGAGAGAGAGAGAGAGAGAGAGAGAGAGAGAGAGGGAGGCAGGCAGGCAGACAGACAGACATAAACAAAGACAGACAGAGACAGAGATACACACAAACAATGAACAATGTTTTACTGAACTGGGCCATCTGCCCTTGTCAAAGGGGACATCGGGGTAGGGTCATCACCAAATAAGACAGAGACAGAGAGAGCGAGAGAGAGACAGAGAGAGAGAGAGAGAGAGAGAGAGAGAGAGAGAGAGAGAGAGAGAGAGAGAGAGAGAGAGAGAGAGAAACACACAGAGAGACACAGAGAGAGACAGAGACAGAGACAGAAAAAGACAAAAACAGAAACAGAAATACAACCATAAAGATAAAGACAGAGACTGAAGACAGAGAGGGAAGGAGAGAGTAATCTGGATGGAAAAAAGGAGAGGGAGGGAAGGCAGATCATACCTGTAGAGCTCTAGAGTTCGGTCGGGGGAGAGGGGTGGGTGGTTTGTTGAGGGTTAGGAAGGGTGGGGGGGGGGGGGGGGGGGGGGGTTAGGAGGACAAACGGTTCTTGGAATAAAGCGTGGTGTAATCGTGTGATCAAATACCAGGTGATTGATATGGCCAGGCCATTGCACGTGCAAGAGAGAGAGAGAGAGAGGAGAGAGAGAGAGAGAGAGAGAGAGAGAGAGAGAGAGAGAGAGAGAAGAGAGAGAGGAGAGAGAGAGAGAGGGGGAAGACTGACAGAGACAGAGACAGAGACAGAAAAACAGAGAGAGAGAGAGAGAGAGAGAAGAGAGAGAGAGAGAGAGAGAGAGAGAGAGAGAGAGAGAGAGAGAGAGAGAGAGAGAGAGAGAGAGAGAGAGAGAGAGAGAGAGAGAGAGAGAGAGAGAGAGAGAGAGAGAGATGGATGTTGCTGCAAACAGGCTAGGGTGTTTTACGGGGCTTGGCGGAAGTTAGGGAAAGGGCTCTTTTATGACGGAGGAAGGTATTGTTCTTACACTTCCGCTGTTTTAACTTCGCTTGCGATAATAATGATAATAAAATAAGCCGGTGTATTGTTGTTTATTTTGCGGAGAGAGAAAGAGAGGGGGGGAGAGAGAGAAGAGAGGGGAGGGAGAGGAGAGAGAGAGAGGGGGGGGGAGAGAGAGAGAGAGAGAGAGGAAGGGGGGAGGGAGAGGGAGAGAGAGAGAGAGTTAAAAAATTATCAATAATCACTGCATTTGCATATCGAGAGAGAGAGAGAGAGAGAGAGAGAGAGAGAGAGAGAGAGAGAGAGAGAGAGAGAGAGAGTTAACAAATTTATCAATAATCAATGCATTTGCATATCGAGAGAGAGAGAGAGAGAGAGAGAGAGAGAGAGAGAGAGAGAGAGAGAGAGAGAGAGAGTTAATAAATGTATCAATAATCAATGCATTTGCATATCGAGAGAGAGAGAGAGAGAGAGAGAGAGAGAGAGAGAGAGAGACGGGAGAGAGAGAGAGAGAGAACGGAGGGTGGGAGAGAGAGAGAGAGAGAGAGAGAGAGAGAGAGAGAGAGAGGGGAGAGAGAGAGAGAGTTAATTAAAAGATCAATATCCACTGCACTTGCATATTGAGAGAGAGACAGAGACAGAGACACACAGAGAGACAGATACAGCGAGGGTTGAATTGATGCAATTGACATACTCACGAACACGTTAAAAGTGCACACCAGAGACACTTTGAAAGAAGGAAAATCCTCCGACCTGGAACAGGCACATGTGGGACATTCTTAAATGTGTAGATAGTGGGACGATCCTGGAGGTACTACAATGCCAGGAAAGTCCCGAATTTTAATAGATGCTTGAGGAGACGTTATGAAGAAACGTCGTTGATACATTGATTACGTGTTGTCGACGAGCATCGGTTTCAAACCCATGATGATGTATAAGAAGTACATCGCCTGTATTGCTTGGTATTAGGTATTAGGTATTAGGTACTTTATAGTCACAGAGTCGTCTCTGTGAAACTCGGGTTGCTCCCACCTGGAGAACGCGTTGCAGCCAGAGGCGCGCCACCCAATTTATGTTATAGTACGTATGGATGTTTTTGTTGTGTGCGTGTGTGTGTTGGGGTTTTTGTTTTTTGGTAGTGCTCAGTTTGCTTTTTGTTTGTCTTTTGTTCTTGTGAGAAAGTTAAATAAAAACAACAACAATAGTATTTCCACCCATGCGGGGAATCCTAATTAGACCTCGTACACAGTTCATGCGGAAATCCCGTG
>CM065703.1:24030897-24033397 GCA_017654935.2 Phymorhynchus buccinoides
CGCACACGCTCGTAGCACGCACGCACGCACGTAATGCACGCACACACACACACACACACACACACACACACACCACACACACACACACACGCACGCACACACACGGCACACGCACACACACACACACACACACACACACACACACACTTTCTTTTGAGAAATTTATTTCATTAAGGATTTTATTAAGTCATCGACCCTCTCTCTCTCTCTCTCTCTCTCTCTCTCTCTCTCTCTCTTCCTCTCTCTCTCTCCTCTCTCTCTCGTTGGACCCTCCCTACCTCTCTCTCTGCTTCCCCCCTTTTCAAGCAACCTACTACCCTGTCGTTGGACGGTTTTTTTCAATCTTTCGATAACTGAAGTGGACAGGTTCTTTTACATCACTGACAACTCGGAAATTGCAACGTCTCAATCCCAGCTCACATTATCTACTGCGAGATTTGTTTCTTCCTTTACTTCTTTTTTGTGTGTTCATTCTTATTCTTATTCTTATTCTTTGGACTTATTCAATCTTCTTGCTCTTCTTCTTCTTCTTCTCCTTCTTCTGCTTCTTCTTCTCTTCTTCTTCTTCTTCTTCTTCTTCTTCTTCTTCTTCTTCTTCTTCTTCCTTCTTCTTCTTACGTTCTTCTTTCTTCCTTTCCTTCTTCTCTTCGCCTTACTCGTCCACCTTCGTCTATTGATTGATTCTCTTGAACAGAATTCCATGTAGTATGTAGTGACGTACATGTAGTGTCAAAATACCGCCTAGCTTGGGCACAAAACGGGAATGGTTGGTTTGTGCGGGTTTTTAAACGGTTGGGGCAGGGATTATTATTTTATTTTCATTTTTTAGATAGAAGAGATAGAAGACAAACAGGTGGAGTGTTGTGTCGGGCGAGATAGACTTCCTCACGGAGGAAAGAGAACACCTCGGGATCTGGTTTCCTTCTAGCGGCTTTTTCTCTATTCTCCGTCTTCTTCTTCTTCTTCTTCTTCTTTTTCTTCTTCTTCTTCTTCTTCTTCTTCTTCTTCTTCTGGCATTTACTGTTACTTTGTTGTTTTTTAAATCCTGTTTTCTTCCATGCCCTCTTGTGTTCGTTTTGTTGTTGTGGTGGTGGCTTGCTCGTAGGTCTATGCTGTATGTAATGCGTTCCATTGCCTGGACAAAATTCATTTGGTCATTTGTAGCTAGGGCAAGTTAGAAAATGTGGAGAGTTCGGGGTGTGGGTGTGAAGACGGGTGAGTGTCGGGTAAACACTGTCCCTTTGTAATGCTATGCTACGTTGGACACTTCCTATGTCATGTTACGTTGGACTCTTCCTATGTCATGTTACGTTGGACTCTTCCTATGTCATGTTACGTTGGACCCTTCCTATGTCATGTTACGTTGGACTCTTCCTATGTTATGTTACGTTGGACACTTCCTATGTTATGTTACGTTGGACTCTTCCTATGCTATGCTACGTTGGACTCTTCCTATGCTATGTTACGTTGGATTCTTCCTATGTGATGTTACGTTGGACAATTCATATGTTATGTTACGTTGGACTCTTCCTATGTTATGTTACGTTGGACTCTTCCAATGTTATGTTACCTTGGACTCTTCCTATGTTATGTTACGTTGGACTCTTCCAATGTTATGTTATGCTATGTTGGACTCTACCTATGCTATGCTACGTTGGACTCTTCCTATGCTTTGTTACGTTAGACTCTTCCTATGTTATGTTTTCTTGGACTCTTCCTATGTTATGTTACGTTGGACTCTTCCTATGTTATGTTACGTTGGACTCTTCCTATGTTATGTTACGTTGGACTCTTCCTATGTTATGTTACGTTGGACTCTTCCTATGTTATGTTACGTTGGACTCTTCCTATGTTATGTTACGTTGGACTCTTCCTATGTTATGTTACGTTGGACTCTTCCTATGTTATGTTACGTTGGATTCTTCCTATGCTGTGCTACGTTGGACTCTTCCTACATTATGTTACGTTGGACTCTTCCTATGTTATGTTACGTTGGACTCCCCTATGTTATGTTACGTTGGACTCTTTATGTTACGTTGGACTCTTCCTATGTTGTGTTACGTTGGACTCTTCCTATGTTATGTTACGTTGGACTCTTCCTATGTTATGTTACGTTGGACTCTTCCTATGTTATGCTACGTTGGATTCTTCCTATGCTGTGCTACGTTGGACTCTTCCTACATTATGTTACGTTGGACTCTTCCTATGTTGTGTTACGTTGGACTCTTCCTATGTTATGTTACGTTGGACTCTTCCTATGTTATGTTACGTTGGACTCTTCCTATGTTATGTTACGTTGGACTCTTCCTATGTTATGTTACGTTGGACTCTTCCTATGTTATGTTTGTTACTTGGACTATGTTACGTTGGACTCTTCCTATGTTATGTTACGTTGGACTCTTCCTATATGTTACGTTGGACTCTTCCTATGTTATGTTACGTTGGACTCTTCCTATGTTATGTTACGTTGGACTCTTCCTATGTTATGTTACGTTGGACT
>CM065703.1:24040897-24045897 GCA_017654935.2 Phymorhynchus buccinoides
CATGTATGTTTTGCTTATTCAATGTCCATCTTTAAATACACTTTTGACTTGACTTGACTTGACTCAATCATACCGAATAGCCATCATTATCAAATTATTTAATAATTATTTATTTAATAATTATCATTATTTAATAAACAAAAAATCAGCATATACATTACCAGCAATTGAAAATACATCTCCTTTAAAGAATCCACTAGTTTATAAAAAATTAAAAAAACCAGCTTCACAAGGGGTTTATCTATAATATAAGAACAAAGGAAAGAAAAACAAAACACAAAATAAGAACATAGGCCTAAAGGGAACATAAAAAGGGGCGTGTGTGGTTATGATTATGATTGTGTTTGTTTCTCTGTGTCTGTGTCTCTGTGTATCCGTCCGTATCTATGTATCAATGTGTCTGTGATGTGTCTACGTCTTCTAGTTCTATACTCTGTGTCTCTGACTATGTCTGTGTCGTGTCTGTGCCCATGTCTGTTGAAACCAGCGAACTGGCCCTATCGTTCAAACAACAGCTACCGCAAGCAACTTCCAACGAACATTAAAAAGGTGTCAACAAAAGTTAACATTTTTCACTCTTTTCTCATGACCACACAGGGACGTGCAAGTAATCTTGACTGGCATATCACTGTGTTGCCATGGAGAAAGAGTGAAAAATGTTAACGCGTATTGAGACCGTTACCGAAACACCACTGTCAAATAAATTGACTGTACAATACTCACGCATCAAATCATACGGCGTGACATCGTGGTGATCTTTCGTAGAAATGGTAGAACTGACCACGCCACGAGTCCTGTGGCTCTGCTGTTGAGGGTCAGTGTGGTGGTCAGCGTTCACGTGCAGCCCCGCACTGACCGGAGATGACCCCACTGGAGTCTGGGAAGAAACGTCTGTTAGACTTTGCTTATCTTCGTCCACGACCCTCGCTGTTTCTTGTCGTCTGGTTGAAACCATCGTTGTAGAGCTAGAGTATGAATATGCAGTGGTGTCGGATTTGTGTTGTTTCTCTGACGACCCAGAACGAAGTGTACCAGTTGTGGTAGGGGTAGGGGTAGGGGACGTTGATGCGCTTCTATGTCTACCGTTCGGTTGTGTCATTATTCCATGATGTTCAACATCAACGGTGTCTGTCTCATGTGTCCAATTCGTTCTTTCCCCAGGAGAGGTGTAACTGTTTTCTGTAAGTCTAGATCCTGAGACGTTTGAAGAATCTGTTGTGGACGCAGATTTTCCTGACTGAGATTTTGTCGTTGATAAAAGGTGTGGATGTTTTGTGTTTGATGTTTTATGAATATCATTTGTTCTAATCGATGAACTGGTTGCATATTCGGTGATGCCCTCTGGACTATCAGAGGTGCGACTGGTCGATTCTAGAATAGAAACAGTTTCCTGGGCACGTGAATTCCACGTTGATGCAGTTGACAAACGAGAATATAATTGAGTTATAATCGATGTTAGCGACACTGATCTTGATGGTCGTCGTGAGGTTGTAAATGGCGTGTGTACGCTGTGTTGTCTTCGCGATGTAGCAGCAATATACACGGAGGACGTAAGTAACGACTCCCTTGTCCTTGTTTGTGGTGTCAATGTACTCATCCTTGAAGAACTTGACGATATCTTTGAACCTGAAGTCTTGAACTTTGAGAAGGAATCAGAGGAAATGGCCGTAGACTGCACGCGTGGTGAAGTTAGTGTTTCATGCTGACCAGACACATTGGGTGGTCTCCACTTATTGGTTTTGCTCGTGAGTGGAGAACTACTCTTTCTTGCCTCAGAATCAGTTGATGCGTACTGAGACATCATTTCAGACGTTGTTGTTTGATAACCATGTTTGCTGAATGAACTGCTGGGTATGGCATCTGAAGCTTGGATGATAGCTACTTTTCCTGAATCAGTCGACGATTGTCCTTGATTCTCCGTTGTCGTAGAAAAGCCATTCTGAACCGAAGACTGCATGCTGGAAAACAGTCTATTCCCCGGTAACAAAGATGTGGCTTTAACAACATCAGGCGAAACCATGGATGTTTGTGGACGCTCTGTTGAGGACAGAGGAGTGTTTGTGTTTGACAAAAGCGTCGACGTTGTTCCCCCAGGTTTGGAGAATAATGATGACAGTCTTTCGTGGTCAGAGGTAGACCTTCTGCCGGTGCTGTGTTCAAGAGACGTTGAAGCACCAACAAAACCTGAGCCTGACTTTAGCGAGGAACTGGAGCTTACTGCTGTTGCTTTGGGCCACCGAGTGTTGGCGACTGGTGTTGAAGATTGTCGTGGGATCGCTGGTGTTTGCTTTGTCACACCGGGGGAGCTGTCGAAAGTGGACGCTGTCATCATGACTTTAGGCGGTCCTCCCGAACCCGGTAACCGCAGTTTGTTTTTCTTCTTTGTAATACCAACGGTAACATCACCACCGCTTACTGCTGTTGTAGAATGGATGACTGTGCTCTTTGAGCTAGTTTTAGCTCTTGGAAACGTAAACTTGTAACTCGATGCTGTGGATGTTGAAATAAAGGATGCTGATGTTCGGGACTTCACTATGTTAGAGAAGGATGTTCTGGATGTCTTCACAGACATTGGCGATTCGGACACCGACGATGACGTTTTAGAGGTTGTTGAATCAGCATGTTCTTCAGTCCTGTCAGTAATGCGCATTCTCATGGTGGTCTTCTGGTGGCTTGTAGGCCTAGATAGCAACAGTGTTGTGTTCACATTCACAACGCCACTGGTTGTCTTCTGTTTGGTTTGTGAAGGCAAAGAAGAGGACGTCTTGATGCTCCAGGAGGTGAAAGGCTTAGAGCTCAGTGCAGATTGGGAAGACCTCATCGAGGAACGGTTTTGTGTGGACAGGGTTGGTGACATCACAGCAAGGGGAGAAAACTGAGAGGATCTGCAGAACTCGCTGTAGTCTAACTCTGATGGAGTCACAGATCTTTTGCCGGAGCCTGGAGAGATCGAGAACAGAATGAAGACAACACTAAGTCAACCAACATGGATCAACTATTTCATAATCTGCACATTACCCACACTCTTATTCCATATCGTTGCTGCTTACATTTTGTCGTTGTAAACCATTTCCACACGTTTCATATTCACCACAGCTCTGACCCCCCCCCCCCCCACCCCACCCCCCACCCCTCCCACCCCCCACACACAAACCCATGTTAGTCTGATTTCGCAAACAATTGAAAAGCATACTTCAAGGCGACACAATTTCTAAATAATAAAAAAATAAGCTCCAGAAGTAAGCTAAAACAAATTGCTTTGCGTGAAAGTGTTTACATTCTTATTATTATAAATGAAATGCATTAGGCTCTAGCTATAGCAACATAACAATAATGATAGTTAAGCAATACCCCTTTGATGTTAAAAGCTTGCCCAAATGATGCAATGGACGAAATCAACATGGCGAGGTCCAGGCTCAAGAACACGTGTATGAATGAAACAAATAAATGGTCACCCTTCCTGTAGAAGTTTGAAAAGTACCCGGAACACAGAAGAACGGTAACTGGAGGGAACAGTCCACGGTTGTCAGCCTGACTTCTCGGTTGTTTCCCCTGCTGGCAGCCAGGCAGAAACCCCCTTCCTTCACGATGGAAGTGGACAGTGAGCTGTCAGCCACGGTTGACCCTGATTGCAATGACACAGGGTTTACTATTATTATTGTTTGGCTATTTGTTGTTTGTTTCAGTGTTTTAGTCCGTTTGTTTGTCTAAATGTTTGTCTGTCTCTTTCTGTCTCTGTGTGTGTCTGTCTCTCTGAACGTCTCTTTGTCTGTCTGTGTCTGTCTGTCTCTCCCTCCCTCTCTCTCTCTCTCTCTCTCTCTCTCTCTCTCTCTCTCTCTCTCTCTCTCTCTCTCTCTCTCTCTCTCTCTCTCTCTCTCTCTCTCTCTCTCTCTCTCTCTCTCTCTCTCAGCATATACACACGTTTACAGAAACACACTGCAAGGACTCACACACAAACACACGCGTTTTTAAATTCCCTTTCACACACATTAAGGATGCTTATCATAGCATTCGGATTTGTCCAAAGGCAAATGAACATGGTATGGGGTTTTTTTTCTCTAACAATTATATTTGATTTGACTCTGACTTGTACCAAACATAGCCAGTTTCACATTCCAACGTTGATCAAAAATCGATTTAATTTTTTTCTATATGAAATAGAGTTTTTAAGCTAAAACTTTCAGACTTTCATGCATAATTATGTTCTTCACCTTATCAGTTAGATACGGTTGAAGAAAAAAGAAATAAACATCCAAAATATTACGCTAGAACACATGACTTTCAGATATGCTGTTGTTGTACGCTGGCTAAAAGACTCACGGGATCATCCGAATAGCCGAAGCACTTGAACACTATGGCACAAATGCAACAGCTTGGGATGAGAACAATACGAGTGCGACCGTTTTTGATTACCCCGCCACGTGGCCAGCCACACTTCGACTTCGGGGGATTTCAGGCATCATTTGTCTTCAAAATGTCTGTAATCTTTATCTTACCATCAATCCACTTGAAGACAAACTCTCTCTTCAGCCCGATCCAATAGTCTTCCGAGATGTAGGGATGGAACAGCAAGGGAAGTGACTGGTTGGTCCTCACATTCAACAGTTCTCCCCCTTCGTTTTGACACGCGTACTCGGCATCCAACCACGTGACGTAGTTTTTGTGTCTGGTCACGTGACATTGATGAGTTATTTCTGAACCTGTTGTAGATCAGTATTATAATGTTTATAAATATGATCTCTTTCAGTTAAAATCTGTTCAAAATTATCATTTTGTGTTCATTGTCGGCGTTTTCTTTGTTTGTTTATAAATATATTATTTTTCCCCATTGTAGCTTATATCTGTATTGGTAAAAATTCGGGACTTTACTGGTGTTGCACTGCCTCCGGGCATTGCCTCCAGGATCGCTCCCACCATCTTTATATCTACTAATGTCCCATATGTGTCTGTTCCAGACCGGAGGACGTTAAACAGATTTTCATTCTTTGTTTTCTCTTTTC
>CM065703.1:24048397-24088397 GCA_017654935.2 Phymorhynchus buccinoides
ACAGCCGTCTACGCAGCACACACATAGACACAGTGTTACGTTTGACACATCGCCTAGATTCTTTGTACATAGTTTATGTCTCTCCGTCTGTCCGTCTGTCTGCCTGTCTGTCTGTCTCTCTCTATCTCTCTCTCCCCCCCCCCTCTCTCTCTCTCTCTCTCTCTCTCTCTCTCTCTCTCACCCTCATTCTCTCTTAATCCCATCTTTTTTCCCTTTAAAATGCTGTTATTCCGTAGAACATTCTGTAGACAAATTGCCATTTCTCATGATTGTTTTCGGTTTTTTTAATACTTCATTTCAAACCACCAATTCAAATGCACCATTGCTCATATTTGTATTCATATCTGATTTCAATCAATCCTACCTTTTTCCCCAATTAGTTTATGTACTCATTTTTGTCAATGTTTCCCTTTTCCATTCTTTGACTTGATTGTTATTTCATGATTTCATGTTGTTTCCTTGATGCATGGTGTGAATGTGTGACAGAGAGGGCCAGGTGTAAAGAAGCTATTGTAGCTTATCCATTTTACCCTCAATAAAACATTCGTATTCGTATTCGTATTTGTACTCTCTCTCTCTCTCTCTCTCTCTCTCTCTCTCTCTCTCTCTCTCTCTCTCTCTCTCTCTCTCTCTCTCTCTCTCTCTCTCTCTCTCTCTCTCTCTCTCTCTCTCTCACCTGACCATCTCCAAGGCGTGTGACCGTATCTTCCTCCCAGCCACACTCTGGCACCGTTTTTTGGTAACCATGACAACAGGTCAGGGAGGGTAGATGCGGAGCGGGAGAGGGGCAGGGTCTGGTGATGCCTGTGGCAGGTCAGGTAGGCCTGGTACCACTCTAGACGATTCCCCTCAGTGTTGGCCGCCACCTCTGATCCCGGGGTTCCTGAAAACGCAGAGATTGTGCGTATTTAACCTCTAGAGTCTCTTTTTTTTTTAAATGGTGAAAGAAAAAATACCTGAGACATTGGACATCGGACGTTTCGTGGCGTAGACACTTCAACAGGGTATGACAGCAAAAGGTTGACTGGAAGGCCTTTTTGTTAATTATTTGAAGTATTTTATTTTGAAGGCTTTTGTTATTTGTCACAGTAATGATCAGTAACGATTTTGGTGACTATAGGGAAGAAGTAGAAGAAGTAAGTGAGCACAGTTCAAGATAGTTTCAACGCATCGTCTCAAGGACAGACTACCGCAAATATTCTTATTTTCCCCGTACAATCTGCGATTGGAACGATCTGCCCGCAGAAACAATCCAGTCACCCACATTCGCCTCGAGGGCGCTGAAACAACATGCCTAAAATCATGCTTCGCCAAGCGTCGTGCATGACTTATTCCTTCTTCTATCTGGCATCTCACTCAAATGTGCCCACCTCCCCCACCCATTTCAAGCCTACAAAATACTCAGCCAAGTTCACCTTTTCATATCTTTTCTATCATCTTAAAACAACAAAGTAATGATTATCTAATATGTAATACCTATCTGAACAGTTCAGATATGAAAAGAGTAATTTTATAAGTTCAGAACTTATAAAATTACTCTTTTCATATCCTTTCAATATCACTGTAAACAACAAACGCTTTTCTATTACCTAATATATTTCTCAAATCCTATCTCATCCCGTGCTGCGCATCTTCGTCTTTGAACCCCTGTATATGTCAATAATTGCCGATAAACGGCGGGTGGACATTACTGGAAGAAGAAGAAGATTTGAAAGGGTAGAAGGGGAAGTGGTGGGAGTCGGGTGGTGGGCAGTACTGGGATGGAAAAGTGATTGCAGTTTACAAGGGGAAGTGTCTGTGTGGGTAGTGGGATGGAAAATAAATAGTGAATACAGTTCTCAAATTAGGGGGCAAAAGAAAGGGGAGCAGGGAACGGTTAGAGGAAGGGGAGGTAAAGTAACAAAAAGGCCTTCCAGTCCACAGTTTGTTGTCATTCTCTGTTGCAGTGTCTACGACACGAAACGTCCGATGTCCCACCTCTCAGGTACTGTTTCCTTCAAAAGATGAAATAAAGACTGCTGTACCTTTACAAATTCAGGGGGGGGGGGGGGGGGGGGGGGGGGGGGGGGGGGGGGGGGGGGGAGAAAAAGGTTCCTGCAGAACGGGAGACTGGCGTTTCGTGTCTTAGACACTTCTCTTCTTCTTCTTGCATGTAGCGTCCTCCATCAACAATTTGATGATTATGACGCTTACGACGTGGGGGGTTTCCAACTAAACAGTAGACTTGTGTAGAAGACTTGCTGCCCAGATGATCAGCTCAATGCGGGATTGAATGGGAGGGGGTGAGAGGGGGGTGGGCATGATTTGGGGGAGAGGCCTGGACAGGGGGGATGGAGTTGAGATAACGGAAAGGTGAGGACAGGGGGATGGGGGTGGGGAGGAGGGAACGAAGGGGGGGGGGGGGGGGGGGGAGGGGAGGAGGGGGAGGGGAGGTTCAGATCTGGGATTTGAATTCCTCCACCGAGGCTGATGATATTGCTTCAGGTGGAAGAGAGTTCCACTCATTCACAGCCCTGGGAAAGAATCAGTACTTTTCTGAGAGTGGCTGGAAAAGTTGAGTGGTGTAGCTTTTGTTGTTTGCAGCTTGTGAACACAGTTCAAAGTTTGCCTAAAAATATGGTAGTGGTTAGGGGAATAATAATAGCAATAGGGGATACTTATATGACTGCACAGAAACAACAATACAATAATAACATACGGTACACTTACACACCAACACCCACACCCACAGGCGCACGCGCACACACGTGCGCACGTGCACGCACACCCGCACCCACACATCCACCCACACTCACACACGCGTACACACACACGCGCGCGCACGCACGCACACACGCACGCGCGCACACACACACACACACACACCCCCATTACAACTCAATGGTGAGCGTACCCTTTAAGTGCGCGGGGAAATCAGGATCCCTGATCAGAACCTGATGCCTCCGCCCATAACAGTAGTCATGAACGATGATGACGATGACGACGTCGATGGTGGTGGTGATGATGATGATGATGATGATGATGATGATGATGATGATGATGATGATGATGAATGATGATGATGATGATGAATTGATGATGATGGTGGTGGTGATGATGATGATGATGATGATGATGATGATGATGATGATGAATTGATAATGATGATGGTGGTGGTGATGATGATGATGATGATGATGATGATGATGATGATGATAATGATGATGATGATTCTGAAGAGGAGGAGGAGGTGGAGAAATAGAAAGAGGAAGATTGTCTGTTCGACTGTCTCTGTGTCTGTCTTCTGTCTGAATATTTGTCTGTCTGTCTATCTGTCTGTCGGTTAGGCTGCTGATAAAACGAATTTGTTTTAGTGTCATTGTCATAATTATCTTCGTCATTCTCTTTGACATTCTAAGCAGATTTGAGAGACTTCAAACTTAAAACTTCAAATACTTTATTTTACAAGGATAAGAATTTAGGCTGGGCCTAGTCTTCCATTCTGTCCTTGGTTCTAAGCATGCCATACATAACGAATACTATAAATGAACATTGAGACACAGGAAAATCGCCAACAGAAACAACAACAGTAATATAGCAAAGACATGGTAGGCAGAGCATCAACATCAGCAATAAAAACAAGCAACACAGAAAACCAAACGACCACACAAACTAGCAAACAAATAAATGAATGAAAAACAGGGGGGAGAGAGAGAGAGAGAGAGAGAGAGAGAGAGAGAGAGAGAGAGAGAGAGAGAGAGAGAGAGAGAGAGAGAGAGAGAGAGAGAGAGAGAGAGAGAGAATACGAATACGAATACGAATGTTTTATTGAGGGGAGAGAGAGAGAGAGAGAGAGAGAGAGAGAGAGAGAGAGAGAGAGAGAGAGAGAGAGAGAGAGAGAGAGAGAGAGAGACAGACACAGGCAGAGAGAGAGAGAGAGAGAGTCATACACACAACCTCAAAGAGAAAGACTAGCCCCTAGAAACATAATCAAGGAACACACAAACAAAAACAAAAACAATATCACACATATATCATTATGAAGACATAATCTCTCAAAGAGAAAGACAGAGAGAGAGAGAGAGAGAGAGAGAGAGAGAGAGAGAGAGAGAGAGAGAGAGAGAGAGAGAGAGAGAGGAGGGAGAGAGAGAGAGAGAGAGAGAGAGGGAGGGAGAGAGAGAGAGAGGGAGGGAGAGAGAGAGAGAGAGAGAGAGAGAGAGAGAGAGAGAGGAGAGAGAGAGAGAGAGAGAGAGAGAGAGAGAGAGAGAGAGAGAGAGAGAGAGAGAGAGAGAGAGAGAGCGAGAGAGAGAGAGAGAGAGAGCGAGAGAGACAGACACAGAAACAGACATGCAAACATAGTGAGACCACAAGAACTGACCTGTGCTGATGAAAACGAAGACGAGGAAGTGAAGAATCATATCGGTTGTCATGGTAACACATGACGTCACAACACCCACTTCTTTCTCGCCGATTCTTCTTTTAAACCTTCATTCATTAAAAATAAAAATGGAGAGAGAAAAACACTTTTTAAAGGTTGCTGACATTAAAACAGTCAAAAATAAAATACAGACAAAGCGAAATTAAAGAAACAAAATGTCATCTCCACTCGTTATAAAATGAATGAATAATCGTAGAAATGCGTTAGAATTAATTTCCAACAGACACACGCACGCGCGCACGCGCGCGCACGCACACACACACACGCACGCACACACACACACACACACGCACGCACACACATATTAAAACTATAAAACGATTCACAATAACTCAGAATCACAAAAACTAGGCACGTCTTGTGTAGAATCTTCAGTAATATAGTTACGCTTTTGTTATTTACTTGTTACGCTTCAGAAAATAAGTCAACCAAACACTTTGCATTGCTAAGCTTATCTAGGCTAATATAATAATATCTGATAAAACCTGTATTCTGGTCCCTACTCGCACTACGCCTTGGCGACGTTTTGTGTTCTTATTTCACTCACTCTCTCTTCTTTCTCTGCCTATAGGCCTATTTCTCAATAGTAGATGTACAGAGTCCAAACTGAACTCAAACTTGATCATGTTGGATTTAAGAGTTTTCTTGAGATAGAGCAGCGAGATGGGAATTGGGGAGAGGATGGGAGAGAGAGGTGGTGGGTGGGTGGGGGGGGGGGGGTAGACTTACTGTTGGTGGGTATGGGGGTTGTTTGGGCAGATAGCTTTCGCTGTCTGGTTTAGGTCCTTTACTGATTGGTCACCATCACAAAATGTTCGTGTCGGGTAGAAGTCTGTGGTAACGCCGTCACGTTATCTTTCTGAACACACAGTCTGCCCCGGAATGTCTCCCATCACCTCGGCTGCATTCCCACCTTGGTCTTGCCAAATACCTGTCACATACCTTACAGGTAACTAAAGGTAATTATAGTTCTAGCCTACAAAACAACTCGGAATATTCCACCAAAACGACTGTGTAATGTAATTTCAACTGGAACAAATAGAACCGACTGACTCCATTTCTCAAATTACACCTTGTGTTAATTTTCTACCTGGGTTCCAGACCATAACCACAGACGATTTTAACTCTGACCCAACCACCCACCCCTCCCGCCAAGAGAGAGAGAGAGAGAGGGGGGGGGGGGGAGAGAGAGAGAGAGAGAGAGAGAGAGAGAGAGAGAGAGAGAGAGAGAGAGAGAGAGAGAGATGAGCTGTGTGAGTGTGACGTCATGTATGAATACACGTCATTACAGTCCGGTCCGGATGACGACAACGTTCACACAAAAAAGTCTAAAAGCTTTGTTTTCGCCACCATGTTTGTAGTCGGAACTACATTAGCTAAGCAAGTGTTGCGTTTGTCATATCGCTAATATTACAAATAGGGTAATACTACATGAAAAGTCTATTACAAACTTAGGTAAGTATAAACAATCTGAAGAATGTTTATGAGTAGTAGAATTTGAGGCAGTAACATCGGCCTCGGTGGAGAGCTTCAAGTCCCTTCACCCCACCCCCAATTTCCATTTTCCTTTGACCGTCACCCTGCCCCACTCATTCTCCATCACCCTTCCACTAGTTCCAGTATCCCCCAACCCTGCATCCATCTGTATTGGGCTAATGTAGGGTTTATATGTTTTGAGACCCTGATTTTTAAAAAAAACCCACCTGTTTTATTGGCTTATAGATATATGGCTGGTACCCACGTGTCGTCATATCCGGCCACAAGGAGCGCCATATTATGGGAGACCGCCATCTTAGTCCTTACCTTTTTTTGAAAAATGCCAGATCGATGCTGCGTATTTGGCTGTTCCAATTCGAAACTTATCTAAACTGTATTTATAACATCTGGATGTTTTCTTTACACATTTAGATAACATTTTCACTTTGTTTACACACAAATAAGGACTAAGATGGCGACACTTCCGTTGGAATGGTCGAGATGCGCTCGCAGGTGGGTTGGAGCGTCGCCATCGTGAATAGAGTATGGCTCCAACCCACCTGCGTGCGCATCTCGACCCTTCCAACGGAAGTGTCGCCATCTTAGTCCTTATTTGTGTGTAAACAAAGTGAAAATGTTATCTAAATGTGTAAAGAAAACATCCAGATGTTATAAATACAGTTTAGATAAGTTTCGAATTGGAACAGCCAAATACGCAGCATCGATCTGGCATTTTTCAAAAAAAGGTAAGGACTAAGATGGCGGTCTCCCATAATATGGCGCTCCTTGTGGCCGGATATGACGACACGTGGGTACCAGCCATAGTAACATTAGCGACGGTTGGAGCCATAGATCTGTTGGGTTTATTATTATAACTCTGTGTGTGTGTGTGTGTGTCACTGTGTGCCATTCAAACAGAAAGCTTAGATACAGTCTCTGATTCAAATCAAAGCGGATCATGCAGGCCGCCAAGGATCGTGTTTCTGTGTGTCAGTGTCAGAGTATGTGAACTTTATTATTTTTAGAATACTACTCGACCGAAGTCCCCCAATTAATGTACACAACAGAACCATCAATTGGATCATAGTGGTTGTCAGTTTGCAAGAAGAAGAAGAAGATTTGTTGAAAACCAACTTAGTAAAAAGTAAGATCTAGTCTACAACTTAGTTTCCATTCTTCTCGAGGGCTATGTGTACCTCGATGCAGGAATTAAAAGTTCGGAAATAAGCCTGCCCTCCTCCCCCTCCCCCTCCCCCCTTGTCCTGCTACCTCAACTCCCTCCGTCCTGTCCCTCCAACTCTACTTCTTGGGGCAGCAAGAATTTTCCACCTATTCACTACCTTACCGACTAAGACTCGACGCCAAAGGAGGCCCCCCCCCCCCCCCCCCCCCGCCCCCCCCCCCCCCCCCCCCCCCCCCCGCCCCCCCCCAAACCCCCCCCCCCCCCCCCCCCCCCCCCCCCGTCCCCGCAAAACAAGGGGGGTCCCAGGGACTCCTTCACTTACAGTATACAGGGTCCCAGTGACATTGCGAATGCTAAAAAAAATTTTTATAGTGCATCCCAAGGACCCCCTGCACATTCTTTTAGAGGGTCCTTGAGAATTTCAGTGCTTCATAGACCCCCAAATGGGGGTCCCTGGGAGCCCTGAGTACTTACTACGGTCTACTAGGAATCTACCTCTACCTATATGGATCTCATACCTTTCTAATCATAACTAACATAACTTACATGCATCATTTTGGTGAATTATGGGTGTAACATAACATACATTATTTTCGTGAATTATGTGTGTGTGCGTGCGCGCGCGCGCGCGCGCGCGCGCGTGTGTGTGTGTGTGTGCGTGCGTGGGTGCTTGCGCGCGCGTGTGTTTGTGTGTGTGGTTGTTCTTCAGTTTAACGTCCTGCCACTAAAAGTGATTCAGACAAGTGTGTGTGTGTGTGTGTGTGTGTGTGTGTGTGTGTGTGTGTATGCAATGCGTCCGTGTCCGTGTCCGTGTGTGCTGTATTGTGTGCGCCCACGTGCATGTATGTTTGTGCACGCTTGCATGTTTGCCTATGTTTTAATTAAACAGGCGAAAGGCCAAAAAAACCCACCAACCAACCAACAGAACACCTTGGAGCAATCATGGCAGGAGGGTACAACTTCGTCGAAGACGACTCCGATACCTGGAACGACACCAGCAGCAAAGACAAAGACGATAGCGTGAAGTTTCTGCTCCGGTTCCAGTTCGACCTACAGCAGAGAGAGAACTTCTTCACTCTGTACCTGGGCCCCATCATCACCGCGCTCTTTATGCTCATCGCCTTCATCTCCTTGGTCAAGAAAAGACAGCATGTAAGTGGAATGGATGTCCACCCCCCCCCCCCCCCCCCCCCCCCCCCCCCCCCCCCCCCCCCCCCCCCCCCATATGGGGATACTGGGGGCGTCTTGCGTACTTACTTACAAATAGTTCTCCCCCCGCCTTCTGGAAGTTCTGTGCTTGTCACTTCCTCTAATCTATCACTCTCTTTGACTCTGCCTTTTTCCTGTTGCTTTCTGTCATCTACTATCGTTCTGCCTTACTGGCCCATTCTCCTGCCCTTAAAAAAAAATGGCAACAAAGTAATATCTAGTCAAAGACGGACATGCTGGGTTTAACTAGGGGAAGACGGGGTAAAAAGCGCATGGGCGGGTAAGAAGCCCACCCCAATTATCTCATGAAATGAAGCAAATTTCAGTCTCATTTTGCCCATGAGACGAGTGTAAATGTCTAGCATTCGTCTCATGGGCAAATTTGACTGAAATTTTCTTTATTTCATGAGATAATTGGGGTGGGCTTCTTACCCGCCCATGCGCTTTTTACCCCGTCTTCCCCTATTTCTTAGGCGCATAACGGCATCATAACGCATCAGCGCTCATATGGCAGGAGACTGAGTGGTCGGAGACAAATATAAAGAAGACGTAGATAAAGAAAACATGTTCTTAGTAACGCACAGCGGCCGATCCAAAAAACAATGGGCCTTGCTAACTAGAAACATACTGCCTCCCATAACAAGGGAAAAGACAAGAAGGAGTGTAACAATACCTGTAGTTACATTTTGAGCAGCAACATTGCCCAAAATGTAACCATTTTGAGCTTTGAGTAAGTAAGTGCTTTCACAGAGGAAAGTAAAGGACAAAAGCGAAGACTGCTCCTGAGAGAGCACCCACCATTAACTTTTGTTCCCGTACATTCAATGTGTCTGCTGTTGTTATTTCCGTGGTCAAGTTCTAGAAAATCATGTATTGCTGATAACGAAAACAAAAATCAACATTCTGAAGTGTTGTTATCAATTGTGTCTGTGTGTCTGTCTGCATGTGTGTGTGTGTGTGTGTGTGTGTGTTTCTGCGTGCGCGTATGCGGGTCCACACATGTGTGTGTGCGTGCGTGTGCGTGCATGTTTGTTATATATATATATGTTTCAGTCGGTGGTCATTCAGTTGGCCAAACCGGACACAGACGCCCATGTCCATGAGTACATCGTGATGATGAACACGTCTTTCCTCTTCCGTGGGTTGCTGTTTGTTGCCTTACGTTTATTCCTTTGTACTCCTGTTATCATTGGTAGAGATCTCCACCGATTTGGGGCCTATATATAATATATATATATATATTATATATATATATATATATATTATATATATCAACACGAGAGTAAGCCGACTCACACAGTAAGCCGGCCTTTGTAGTCAAAAGAAAATTGATATGTGAACACCGCGGGGGTTAGTGGACTGGCCATTTAGTTGCTGAGCAGGTGGGATCAACCCGAATTTCACAGAGACGCAGTACCAAATACCAAAATACCAAATCATTATTTGATTTGATTTGATATAAATGGACGGGCTCGGGGCTGGCCCGAGGGACGAGAGTAGTCCTTCAAATGTTGGCCAGTTTCTGATGATTTGATTTGATGTAACTGGACAGGCTTCGAACTGACTTAAGGGATGAGAGTAACCATTCGGCTGTTGGCCAGTTTCTGATGATTTGATTTGATTTTATGTAACTGAACACACTCCGGACTGACTCGAAGGATTAGAGTAGCTATTCGGCTGCTGGCTAGTTTCTGATGATTTGATGTAACTGGACACGCTCCGGACTGACTCGAAGGATGAGAGTAGCTATTCGACTGCTGGCTAGTTTCTGATGATTTGATGTAACTGAACAGGGTTAGGGCTGACCCGGGGGGCCAGAGTGGCCATTCAGCTGCTGGGCAGTTTCTGATGATTTGATGTAACTGGACAGGGTCAGGGCTGACCCCGGGGGCCAGAGTGGCCATTCAGCTGCTGGGCAGTTTCTGATGATTTGATGTAACTGGACAGGGTCAGGGCTGACCCGGGGGGCCAGAGTGGCCATTCAGCTGCTGGGCAGTTTCTGATGATTTGATGTAACTGGACAGGGTCAGGGCTGACCCGGGGAGCCAGAGTGGCCATTCAGCTGCTGGGCAGTTTCGGGGACAGCAAGCGGTTCACGCTGACTCAGGAGGTGATGAAGCAGAACATCCTGCAGAGGGCTCACTGCGACATCTTTGTCCTCTACATGCCCAGTAAGTCCACTGGGTGTAGTTTGCGGGCAATCTTGTTCTTTAGTCACCCCCCCCCCCCCTCCCTCCCTCTAGGTGTAGAGTGGCACAGAGATAACGCGTTCGCGTTGTGTCAAGTAAACCCGAGTTCGAACCTGGGTACAGGGGATGTTTCCTCTTACTCTGCACTAGGCCTTACGGTCTGAACGTGGAGTCTTTCGGATGAGACGATAAACCGTGGCCCCGTGTGCCCATGCACTTAGCACACGTTAAGCCCAGTGGCAACGAAAACGTCATTTGGTCAAAATTTACCCGACCCCCCACCCACCCCTTTCCTTCCTCATCAGTCACACAAAAATTGCTGCAAAAAAAAATTGAGTGGCACACCTCTTGCTGCGACGCGTTATACATGTGGGAGCAACCCGAATTTTACAGAGATGCCTCTGTGGCCATCAAGTACCTAATACCTAATACCTCTCAATTTTCACGGAGGAGCAACATTCTGCCTACTTTTTTAGGGTAAGGATCATGGAACTTAAAAAAGCAGACTTTGATATCGAGGGTCGTGAACATGAAGGAGTGACTAATGTACATATTTGCCAGATAAGAGTTTTAACGTCTTTTCACATCAATTGTGGAATGCAGAAAAGACGACACGCAGAAATTAGATACATTATTGCAGAGAAAATGATGCGTATATTAGAAACAAAATGAAACATCCTCAGTAAGTTTTCGATAGGCATAGAGAGCATTTTGCCAGTAAGTCTACAGCGTTTGGTTTGCTATTCGTGAGTATGTGTATGTGTGTGTGTGTGTGTGTGCGCGTGTGCGCGCGCGTGCGTGCGTGCGTGCGTGCATGTGTGCGTGCTCTGTTTGTAGGATATGAAACAGAACTACATGATGATCATGATGATCATCGTTGTTTATACAAACTTTTTTGTTTACTTTTCTAAATGCTTTGCCTATGATACATCCGCACTCTACTCTTTCGGCCAAGATGGCCAAAGGACAGTTGTGTTGGGGGTGGTTCCTAGAGGCCAGCCAACCCCCAAGGCTGCAGCACTAAGGTCCAATGCAATGCCTCCTAGCTTGACACATTGAATGGCAACTGGTACGATATTGATAACCTTCCCCGTGTGTTGCTTTATTGGCTACTGCAAAGAACACCTTTTGCAAGAGTGAATGCCCTTGGTGGGTGGGGGGAGATGGTTGAGTACTGACCAAACAAGGGAATAACTCTCGCCAATAACCCTATTTGAGGCCACTTAATGGCTGCCTTTCTCAAGAGTGAATGTCCTTTTGGATACTGATAAACAAGGGCTTAACTCTTGCCGTCAAGGGCGTTAATAACCCTAGTTGCAGTGGCCAATAACATTGCATTACTTTGCTCTGTACTATAGTCTAATACCGTACACGCGTTATTTCGTGTATTGTATATATATATATATATATATATATATATATATATATATATATATATATATATATATTTATTTAGTAGGCCTGGGTATCAGCTGTCGTCATGGCCGCCATCTTGGGGTAAATCTAACTTAGTGAATAAGTGGGATGCTACGCCATCTTAAATCCCGAGAGATGGCGGCTGGGCCATTCGTGAACCAAGGAAAATGTCAACAGCTGATACCCAGCCATTCCAGGGCTCCCAGGGAACCCCCATGAAGCACTAGAATTCTCAAGGACCTTCTAAAAGAATGTGCAGGTGGTCCCAGGGATGCACTAAAAAAAAATCTTTTTTACCATTCGCAATGCCACTGGGACCCTCTATGCTGTAAGCGAAGCAGTCCCTGGGACCACTTGTTTTGCAGGACGATTGGGAGCCCTGCATTCTTTACAGAATCTTCGCGAAATGAGCATTCGTTGTCTGAAATGTTAAAATGCGTTACAATCTAGAAGCCTTTGTTTTTGTTGTTGTTTGAAGTGAGCATTGGCAACGTACGTACACTTCAACTCACCCTGTTCAACTTCAGTAGCCAGAAAATAGCGAGCTGGTAAATATTCTCAGTTTTTTTTGGGTTTTTTTGTGTGTGTTTTGTTTTATTTTAAATTTCAATATGACAGATACGTCCCTTTTTTGTCTGTGTCTTTTACCTTTCTTCTGAGCGATTATTTTTCTTTTAATTCTTTGAATTGCTGTTGTATGTGCATTTTGGCCTTGTTGTGTTACGTATGTTTTTGTCACTATTGTTGTCGGTTGATTTCTATTTTCTGTTCACCATTTTCTTCATTGATCGTTGATTATTTTGTTTGAGGGCAATGGCGTTATTAGAAAGCTACCCAGCTTATCTGTTCTACCCTCATTCAAGAATATTCGCATTCATATTCGTATTCTCTCTCTCTCTCTCTCTCTCATCTTCTATCTCTCTCTCTCTCTCTCTCTCTCTCTCTCTCTCTCTCTCTCTCTCTCTCTCTCTCTCTCTCTCTCTCTCTCTCTCTCTCCTCTCTCTCTCTCTCTCTCTCTCTCTCTCTCCTCCCTCCCTCCTCTCCTCTCTCTCTCTCTCTCTCTCTCTCTCTCTCTCTCTCTCTCTCTCTCTCTCTCTCTCTCTCTCTCTCTCTCTCTCTCTCTCTCTCTCTCTCTCTCTCTCTCTCTCTCTCTCTGTCTCTCTCTCTCTCTCTCTCTCTCTCTCTCTCTCTCTCTCTCTCTCTCTCTCTCTCTCTCTCTCTCTCTCTCTCTCTCTCTCTCTCTCTCTCTCTCTCTCTCTCTCTCTCTCTCTCTCTCTCTCTCTCTCTCTCTCTCTCTCTCTCTCTCTCTCTCTCTCTCTCTCTCTCTCTCTCTCTCTCTCTCTCTCTCTCTCTCTCTCTCTCTCTCTCTCTCTCTCTCTCTCTCTCTCTCTCTCTCTCTCTCTCTCTCTCTCTCTCTCTCTCTCTCTCTCTCTCTCTCTCTCTCTCTCTCTCTCTCTCTCTCTCTCTCTCTCTCTCTCTCTCTCTCTCTCTCTCTCTCTCTCTCTCTCTCTCTCTCTCTCTCTCTCTCTCTCTCTCTCTCTCTCTCTCTCTCTCTCTCTCTCTCTCTCTCTCTCTCTCTCTCTCTCTCTCTCTCTCTCTCTCTCTCTCTCTCTCTCTCTCTCTCTCTCTCTCTCTCTCTCTCTCTCTCTCTCTCTCTCTCTCTCTCTCTCTCTCTCTCTCTCTCTCTCTCTCTCTCTCTCTCTCTCTCTCTCTCTCTCTCTCTCTCTCTCTCTCTCTCTCTCTCTCTCTCTCTCTCTCTCTCTCTCTCTCTCTCTCTCTCTCTCTCTCTCTCTCTCTCTCTCTCTCTCTCTCTCTCTCTCTCTCTCTCTCTCTCTCTCTCTCTCTCTCTCTCTCTCTCTCTCTCTCTCTCTCTCTCTCTCTCTCTCTCAGGAAGCCATGTTTCATAGAGGTGATGAAGTCTAGCACCAGAGAAAGGTGGGGTGTGTGTGTGAAGAGGTCCCTTACCTGCCAGTACATCACAACCAAGTCCTTCCACCTCATCAAAGGCCTGAGGTAAATGAAAACCTTTATCATCATCATTATCATCATCATCACCATCATCATCACCATCATCATCATCATCATCATCATCATCATCATCATCATCATCATCATCATCACCATCATCATCATCATCATCATCATCATCATCATCATCATCATCACCATCGTCGTCATCATCACTATCACAACCAAGTCCTTCCACCTCATCAAAGGCCTGAGGTAAATGAGAGCCTTTATCACCATCATCATCACCATCATCATCACCATCATCATCATCATCATCATCATCATCACTATCACCATCATCATCACGATCATCACTTTCACCATCACCATAATCATCATCATCACTATCACCATCATCACTATCATCATCATCATCACCATTATCATCATCACCATCATCACCATCACCACCATCATCATCACCACCATTATCATCATCGTCATCATTATCATCATCATCACTATCACCATCATCATCACCATCATCACTATCACAACCAAGTCCTTCCACCTCATCAAAGGCCTGAGGTAAATGAGAGCCTTTATCACCATCATCATCATCACCAGCATCATCATCATCATCATCATCATCATCATCATCATCATCACCCATCATCATCATCATCATCATCATCATCATCATCATCACCATCATCATCATCATCATCACCATCATCATCATCATCACATCATCAGTATCATCATCATCATCATCATCATCATCATCTCTATCATCATCATCATCATCATCATCATCACCATCATCATCATCATCATCATCATCATCATCATCATCATCATCATCATCACCATCATCATCATCACCATCATCATCATCATCATCATCACCATCACATCATTATCATCATCAACATCATCATCATCATCATCATCACCATCATCATCATCATCATCATCATCATCATCATCATCATCACCATCATCATCATCATCATCATCATATCATCATCATCACTCACAGGTCACTTTATGATAGTTTGATTTGGTTAGGCAGATTCTTTAGGTTTCGTGTATCAAGCTTTTCACGCTACTGTGTTGATCCTTTCTTCCCCTCAGTTTCAAGTTTCCTATACCAATTTCTCTTCTTGTGTAGACAAGGTGTTTTGCCAGTGTTCTTTAATTGTGGAGTCTGTCCTAAAACATCACGCCATCTCAACGTGGTTTTCATTGGTCTAGAGTAGATCCAGTCAAAATAGCTCTGAGCTGCAGTTTAGGTGTATATAGGGTGCAGCTTGTCGCGAATTGTCGTCTGCTGTTAGTCTGGTGCACAAAGGGAAATTTCGATTATTTAGCCCTTTGTGCGCAACCATTTCATTTATTTTATAACCGGCGTCGAAATAAATAACTTCGTAAATTAACCAGGCGTCGGGAACAAAGCTTGCTGACCTGAGGCCATTTGCTGTGTGAGCGGGGTGTCCTGGCTGTCTGAGACAAGTTCGGGGAGCTGTGACGGGTTCACCGACCTGCAGACGGCTAGGTGTGTTGTTAATTAATTTCGGCACTCGGTTAGGTTTAATTGTCACGGGAAGAGCAGAGGCAAGTCGGTAGTAATTTTTCTTGGTGATAGGCTGTGATAAGAGTAGGTGTGTAGAGTAGGCATAGAAAAGGAAAAAAAAAAACGACGACAGGAGTCAATTCCTAGGGACAAGGTTGGTTAAAAAATGTACTAGATGTGTTTAGGGAAGTTATCAGTTTAGGGGAGAAAATGCTGTGTAAATGTAGTCGGTTTGCCGAACCGAATTTTCAGGTTTATACTGTGATATGTGCATAGTTAAGTTTAAGGTATGAATGTGTAAACATATTATTTTAATCTTTCTAAATTAAATGAATGAATGTGTAAACACATGGCACCACAACAATACCACAATAAGCAGGGCATAGATTTTACAGGGTGGAATAAGTCGACTCGAGTAAAGAAGACAGTAGTCGAGTCGTCATTGCAGATTTCCATATGTCCTAGTGTGGGGTGGGGGATGTGTCGTAGGCCAAGTAAAGATTTTATGTTGTGTTGTTCGTTACCAACTCATGAGCCAAATCCAACCATGAGTTGAGTATTCCCCACACATGCATTTACACGGCAAAGACTTGGGTGTAGTAATAATTAAGTTAGGCCAGAGGTTGGTACACACCGGGCTACACACCTAAAATAAATTAAATTGGCTTTGAATAAGCAGAGCTGCGAAATCAATGTCAGCACAGTTGTAAAACAATAGAATGAAGCATTGATGTGTAACCAGAGAGAGATAGGCCTAGCGTTGTTTTTAAATGGTAAATTTTAGTTGGTGTTGTTTTAATGCAATTGGTTTTTGCTCCGCTGTATATAAAATAGCCCAAGGGCATTCACAGAATTTGGATCACAAGCTGGTGGCTTGTGCTGCACGAGAATTGTGGGTTCATGTCATTGGGAGACACACTTTGTGTTTCAGTAATTGGGAAGGGACAAGCTGGAAGTTGTTAGGCTAGTGGTATTTAGGTCGCGTTTGTGCGTTAGGGCGTTTAGGTGTCAATTCAATAATAATTGGGATGTGTTGATTTCAATGGTGTGGTGATGTACGGCTAGGTGGAAATAAAAGGGGAGTTTTTGAAGATTAGTTTAATAGGGACATAGGGTTAAAATAGCTTTATTTTGTTTAAACAGGCTCTCTGCTCTGGGGCGCCAGCCAGCCATTTAGTTGTAAAGGGCCGCGAGGCTGAAGTAGAGCGACGCCGTTCGTGCTGTCCCTGAGCCTTGGGAGGGCTACACTTCGCGCGTCGGACTTCTGAATTTTATTAACCCTTTTTTTTAACTAATTTAAGGCGCAGTGCGGTTGTGCCAGTTAACCAGACTATTTCTTTTAGTTGTCGCCACAGCGATAACTGGTGACAGCAACAATGAGTGTGGGGTATTTCCTTACACTTCATTAGTAGGTTAATTGGGATGGGGGTATTTTGTTAGCAAGTTATTGCCCTTGTTCAGTGACAGGCAAAGTAGCCTTTCACTGCAAGGGGTATAACTAGTTGAGTTGACATTGTTTAAATAAGTTTTATTTTGTCGTGGTTTACTACCAGCGAGGTTGTTGTTTGGTGCTGAAATTGGGTTCAGCCATTGCAGCGTTGAATAGTAGCGCACACATTTGGGGTGTATTTTGGTTAAATATATATACTCGTGGGTGTTCGGTTCTTGTTCACTCTTGTAGGTGGATGAGTGATTACTAGTGTTGAGCACTCAGTTTTTGTGTTTTTTGGAGTTTGGAATATTGGGTTTATTCACTTTGAGTGAAGGGAAATAATTATCAGTTAGGAGTTAATTGTAAATTATAACAGTTGGTGGGAGTTTTAGTTGAAAAGACAGATCATTGTTGATAAACACCGGTGTGTGAGATCTGGTCTTTGACTATACTTCAACCATCTGTTTTGCCTTTCTAGTTACAGTTAATTGTAATTATAATAAGCTACTCACAAAAAGTTAAGGATCACTTGCAAACTAACAGGTAACTTTCCAAATAAGAAACTCCAATGCGTTGAATTTTGGCCAACATTTAATTCTCAGCTTTAGTGAAAACGATACATTCTTGCCAGCTGTTTCGGGCGATCGTTTGGTCTGTACATTTGATCAACAGTGGGTACGTGATCGAAATTTGATTTCCCAAAGTCATTGAAATCACAAGACAGGGCATTCTGATGCTCCCAAAAGTTCAGTAATGCGTGTATCCGCCATGGCTGTTCTGGCATGCACGCAGCGAGTCCTCATGGAGTTGTGTGAGGGTGGTGAAGATCCTCTTTGGAAGCGCCTGCCACTCAGCCTGCAGCATCTGGTAGAGGTCCTGGGCATCCCTGGGAGGGGGGTGGTTGCTCCTCACTTTGCTGTTCCAGCTTCCAAGAGTGTTCTCAATCGGGTTGAGATCGGCGACTTGCATGCTGTGTCCACTCCATGTCTGTTGACTTCAGACTGCTTGCAGGAAGTGTTGACCACCCTTGCCCTGTGGGGGCGAGCGTTGTCGACCTGGTAGACAGCCGGCGGTCCCATCGTCTGCAGTGTAGGCACAAGCCTGCGGTCGAAGGATCTCATCCAGCATCATTCGAAGGCCAGTCAGGTTACCCTGTAACATGATACATCAGGGTGTTCCATGGTGAAGGCTTCAGGCCCCCCAGACCATTACAGTCCTCCACCAACGGCCACCTTTTCTTGCCCAGTGGCGTCAATAAAGCGTTCCCCTGGGCGCCTCCAGACCCTGAGTGGACACGTCAGTTGTGGTCCCAGGTCCTGAAGCGTGATTCATCACTGAACAGGACCTGGAACCACAACTGACGTGTCCACCTCACGTGACGTCTGCAGAAGGCGCGGCGCATTGCCCTATGGGCTGGAGTTAAGCGTGGCCGTACAGCTGGGCGACGAGAACGGAGGTTAAACCCATTCAGGCGGTTCCACATGGTCTGCTGGCTCATGTTGATGTTACCCATCACCCTCAGATGCCTTCGATGAGATGCTGGAAGAGGCTGTTCTTTTCTGCAGGGCTTGTCGTTCAATGAGACGATCTTCACGTGGAGTTGTCTTCTTCGGATGACCAGCTCTGCGTCTTTCATGGACCCTCCCAGTGGCTGTGAAGCGTTGAATCAGTCTGACAATGACTGAGATGGACACCTGAAGTCGCCTGGCCACTTCTCGCTTGGGAACACCATCTTGGAACCATGCAACAACTCGTCCCCTATCCAACTCGCTCAATTTTCGTCGTGGAGGCATTGTCAAATCAGGCCTAATACTGGTGGTATGTCTTCTCTATAAAGCTTCAAGCAAGAGACAGCATCTCACACATAAACAGCAGTGCTTGCACGTGCATAATATATATACTCTGGCTTGTGCGGTGTGTTCATGCAGAACGGATCCAAAACAAGATTACTTTTTTGAGCATCAGTTTCCGCTTTTTCTTTTGAGTTGCCAAGCTTTGGGTAATAGAGAATCACGTGCAAGGTTGATCCACTACACACAACGATTAATTGTAAATTACAGCTGTTTGTGGGAGTTTCATAAAAATTTGGCTTGATTGAGAAAAAAATAACAGGAGCGAACTGGTCTTTGACTTATTGAAAGCACCTGTTAGTTTCATAGTGATCCTTAACTTTTTGTGATAGTGTAGTTGGGGGGAGTTTTAGTTGGAAAGACAGATCATTCTTGATTAACACCTTTGTGTGTGATCTGGTCTTTAGCTATACTCCAACCATCTATTCTTTCTGAACAGATTTAATTGTAAGTAATAGTTGACAGGAGTTTAGCTGGGTAGGTGGGTCACTGCATTATTTGGGTGATTGTTTTACACCAGTGTATGTGATTTGACCTTGAGCTATCCTTCAGTTATCTATTTTTTTTATATTTTTTATTATCATTGACATAGTGAGTTAAGGGGAGGGAAGTTTAGGTTGGTGTTTCTTTTAAGTAGAAACAATTTAGTAAGCCTTCAGCGGTTGTTTCCCTTATCAGTTTTTTTTGGGGGTTACTTCTTTTGAATTTTATTTAGCATTTAATTATTTTGGTTGTCGAATGGGTTGTTAAGTAGAGGTTATATTATACTATTATTGGGATATTGCTATTGTGTGTAATATTTGTAACGGGACATTGGTTATTTAGTACGCTAAATCGCTGGGGGTTGTATATTGGGCGGATTACTTGTGCAAAGGAAATATTATTGCTTCGTTTTTTAAAAATAAACTGCTTGATTGCTTTTATGCCTACTTGAATTCACTGTGTCTGTGTTGTTGGGGTGTTAGTTAGAGAGGGTTTATTTTATTTTTATTGTACACACCCTTCTGGTTCGTGTCAAACACTCCTTCTTTTTTTCCTTCTTCTTCTTCTTTCTTCTTCTTCTTCTTCTGTCTGGTGGAACACTCTTCTTCTTCTTCTTCTTCTTCTTTTCTACTAACATCTTCTTCAGCCTTCTGTTTCTTGTACCTGAACGTCTCAGACGGACAGTCCAGTATCCAAGATGAAGGTAGCGGTACATGGCACGCCTTCCCTGTTTCCCGTAGAGGTTTTCATTCTGATCATTCTCGGGTGGAAGGCTGAAGGTGGGCCCCTACTATCAGCCTCCTTCAACCCTTTTATGATATAGGTTTCATCCGCGAAGAAAGATAGTTCTTTCTGGCTTATAACTCTCGATATGTAATACTATATTGACGGAAGTAAAAAAGAAAAGAAGTATATGTTTGTTGTCCCTACTATCAGTACTGTTGACCAGGTGGATTTGCAACTTCATACGAGAGAGAGAGAAAGAGAGAGAGAGAGAGAGAGAGAGAGAGAGAGAGAGAGAGAGAGAGAGAGAGAGAGTGCATCAGTGCAGTGCTGACTGTCATCCTTTATGTATCTTTTGTGTTAGACTCCTGAAAGCGAGCTTTGGTGGCTTTGCCTCTTGTATATTTGTCTTCCCTTACAGCGTAGGTGTGGCTGTTCAGCACGATGTGGAACTTCATCCTGGTCAACCGGCTCCTGGGCATCATGAGCGGATCGCGGATTGCAACGTTCATCTGTATACATACCTATTTTGTGTCAGTGCAGCCTTTAATACGTATTGACATACACACTGAAGGGATTCAGGCATGTTTGTCTTCCCAGCAGTCGGTGTTGATGATGAGCACGATGTGCAAGTTCATCCTGGCCAACTGGTACCCGGGCGTCACGAGCAGCGCAGGTTGCAATGTTCATCTGTTGTAGCATGCATGTTTTGAGACATGGGATCAGAGGATAGTGGATAGTGACATTTCTTGAAAAGCTCCCGGGGGGCCCGATGTAGTCCCCTGGTTATCCTAAAAAAGATCCTGAATCCTGATCCAGGAAATTAACTTTGACGAAGTGACTATTGGAAGTGGGCTTCATCTGTTTGGGATGAACATGCTAGATTGGCTTGTGGATTTGAGTGGTAACTGGAGCATGACCGCTTCGTTCGTGCTTCCATCAGCCAGTTCTAGTCTCCCCCACCCCTCTTCATTTCTCAATTGATATAATGGATTATGTCAATCTCAATAACAGCCCTGTTTGTTTGAAAATTTCCTGAAATCAGAAAATGTCCTGAAAAATCTCCTGTCAGTTTGTAGTAAATCTGTTTAACGTCCTCCGGTCTGGCACAGACACATATGGGACATTAGTATATGTAAAGATGATGGGAACAATACTGGAGGCAATGCCCGCAGGCGGTGCAACACCAGTAAAGTCCCGAATGTTTTAGCAATACAGATAACTGGTCTGTTTGTGTCAATGCAGCTTTAAGAATTCACACACACATAGTTTTGAAGAGAGTTCTGTTCCCTAACAGTCGGTGCTGTTGATGAGCACGATGTGCTCGTTCATCCTGGCCAACCGGTTCCTGGGCATCATGAGCAACGCGGAGTTCATCTCCCACTTCCTGCAGGACGTGCTGGCCATCACCATCATCACCGCCCTGGCCACCTGCTGTGTGCTGCAGGTAACACTCCAAGTGCGCATGGGACACGTGGGATGTCGCCTGGGGCACCACGACTGTCAGAATCATGACTGTCAGATGAACGACTGTCAGAATTTAAAAAAGACAGGCAGACATGAAGACAAACACAAATTGCGGAAATGCGCACACACACACACAAGTTAATAATGGTTTTCTCTCTCTCTCTCTCTCTCTCTCTCTCTCTCTCTCTCTCTCTCTCTCTCTCTCTCTCTCTCTCCCCCCATCCTTATCCCCCTTTGTGCCTCTTCCCCCCATCCTCCCTCCCTTTTCTTCTCATTTCTGCATGTACATATATTATTTAGCTTTCTTGTTTGATTTACTTTATTTTTCCCCAGGGCTGGGTGGAAAAAAGCATGTAACTTGCTTATCTCATGTTCCCTGGTTAAATAAAATGTTTTCGTTTTTCTCTCTCTCTTCCTCTCTCTCTCTCTCTCTCTCTCTCTCTCTCTCTCTCTCTCTCTCTCTCTCTCTCTCTCTCTCTCTCTCTCTCTCTCTCTCTCATTCTCTCTCTCTCTCTCTCTCTCTCTCTCTCTCTCTCTCTCTCTCTCTCTCTCTCTCTCTCTCTGTTTTAAATGTGCACACTTCTAAGTTGATGGAATCAATTTTAATGATACTTATTTGGTTGGTATAATTTCGTTTGATTAATGCTCTTTCAGTTATGTTGTATTTATGTCATGTTGCTGCACCTAACCTGAATTACTCTTTTGGAGATAATAATGTATACTTGAACTTGAACATCTGAAATATTGTCTTCTCAAAGTAACTCTGTTTTTCACGTGCCTTCAGAATCTTGTTTATAGATCTTTTTATTTTCAACTTAAACGGTTTTTTTCTCGTCTCCTTCTATTTGTTTTCCTTCCGTCTCTCCAACTATCCTCCTTTCTCTTGTTCTATATCTCCCTCACTATCCCTCTCATACACGATGCATGCTGCACGTTATTTTGGTACTCAAATAACATTTCACCTCATTTTGACATGTATGAATATTGTATAGCAAACAGAATTTGTTTCAGCTAACAGACACACTATGACTGTGTATATGCCCCAAACTCTCTCTCTCTCCCTCCCCCCCTCTCTCTCTCTCTCTCTCTCTCTCTCTCTCTCCCTCTCTCTCTCTCTCTCTCTCTCTCTCTCTCTCTCTCTCTCTCTCTCTCTCTCCCTCTCGGACAGATTGGAAGAATAGGCGTTGCCTAAAATCTATATCCTTGGAAAATAAAGTTTAAGTTTTCAAGTTTCTCTCTCTCTCTCTCTCTCTCTCTCTCTCTCTCTCTCTCTCTCTCTCTCTCTCTCTCTCTCTCTCTCTCTCTCTCTCTCTCTCTCTCTCTCTCTCTCTCTCTCTCTCTCTCTCTCTCTCTCTCTCTCTCTCTCTCTGAATTTCTGAATGTTAAAGATGAGTGTGAAAAGTAGGATTGTGTTTTATTTTCCCGTGTGTATACGCTTACTTCCCAAATTTTGAATGTTTATAATGAGCATAGTCAATAATAATAGGTTTGCTTTTGTTATTGATGTGTTACAATATAGGCATGTATTTTGCATGCTTTATGTTACTTTATCTGTGCTTATTTTCATTTTCCATTTTCTACCAGAGGGTTGGATGTAAAAAAGCATGTTATTGCTTACTCTATTGCCCTCTATAAATAAATTTCATTCATTCATTCATTCATTCATTCATTTCTCTCTCTCTCTCTCTCTCTCTCTCTCTCTCTCTCTCTCTCTCTCTCTCTCTCTCTCTCTCTCTCTCTCTCTCTCTCTCACCGAACCTATCTCTGCCTGTTTGTTTGCTTGTCTGTCTCTCTGCCCGTTTCTCTCTCGCTCGCTCTCTCTCTCTCTCTCTCTGTCTCTCTCTCTATCTCTCTCTCTCTCTCTCTCTCTCTCTCTCTCTCTCTCTCTCTCTCTCTCTCTCTCTCTCTCTCTCTCTCTCAAACACTTGCATACACATACACTCACATTATGCTCACATACACATACCCACGTAAACGCATAGATGTAAACAAACACATACAGCCCCATACATACAAACATACACACACTGCAAAACGTTTCAGCGCATCCTGAAAGCCGTGAGGCTATCGCACTAACAGACGTGATAGTTTGGTCATTATGACGTCGCTGATACGGAGCCGCCTAAGATCAAAGATTCTGAGAGTCGTGATTCTGACAGTCGTAGCGTTCCCGTTGTCGCTTCGTCCTCCTCCATCAGCCAGAGCGTGGCTTACTGTAGCATGGTCGTGTCTGTCGCATGAAAAAAGGTAGCTCGTAAAAATAAGTAGCTCGCTACTATGAGAGTCTGTATTTGCGACAACCACAAATTTCACTTTTTCTGTACTTTAACCATTTACCTAACCCTAACCCTAACCCTAGAAAAAAGTGAAATTTGTGGTTCATGCTCAATGTCGCAAATACACAGTCATAGGTAGCGAGCTACTTATTTTTACGAGCTACCTTTTTTCATGCGACAGTGTCGTATCTTAGTGTAAATATATCAGGCATAACGAAATTGAACAAAGGGTGAATACTCTCTTTCTAATTAACTCCCCTCCACCAAAGTTGATTACGATGCCAACCACCTAGCAGCGCGTGGGTCAGAACCAAAGTGAGACAAACAGCATCATTCTCAAAAAAGAATGCCAAGCTCGCCTTTATGACCCTCTACCCACACAGTACACATCAACAATGGTGGAGAGGGCAACGTAGAAGGAGCGAGGTTGGGGCTTGGTAAGAGCGTGGAGAGCGTGCTAGGCCACGATCTGACTGTGCGCATTTTGAACATGTTCAAAACGCGCGTTCCGAGGACCCGGTGGAACACGAAGCGTGACGGGATCGTAACGAGAACAGCCACAGCGTAGAAGCAGCGTGGTGGGGTGCTGTTTGTTAGCCGAAATCGTGACCTAGTGCTGAGAACCGTAGCGGCAGCGTAGGAGTAGTAGGACCCGAACCGAGAGCATGTCTCGGTCTACAGTTTTCCAGCTGTGGGTATCATCCACCCCTCAGGTCGTAGTGAGGTCGTGGCTGCAGTCACACTTGAAGAGGATTTCCACGACCTCGGAACGCTCTCTAAAAATAAATAAAAATAATTTAAAAAAATTAAAACGTGCAGTGAGGATACAGTGGTGGTCTTCGTCATGAGTGATGGGGGCCTTACCTGTATGACCATCTCGAGAGTAAATTGGCTGAAGGTTCTTCTATCTTTCTTCTCCAGGTAAAAGCTAGAAGGTAGGCACTTCTACTAGCAGCCTTCTTCGGGTTTTTTGCGACAGTACCTTCTCCCTTTCACCCGAGAGGGGTGAATGTACATCCTGGCATGTAACCCTCGATAAGTGTATCACCTGGGCAGTACGTCGTACCGGTAGTTCCAACTGTAATCTAGATTTGTACACGAGTTACTTTGTTATTTCTGACGTCCTCATATCATCATCATCGTCGTCGTCCTCGTCGTCGTCATCACCATCATCATGATCTAGGGTACTAGATCCTAGGATACTTGTGCTGCATTGCAGGTAATGCATCCCGTAACTTGGCTTTTACAGAAGCAAGTTCATCTCTCACTTCTTGGTCATAAAAATATTCAAAATATGAAAATTTTAAAAAAAGAATAACAAAGCCAAAATACATTGGGGAAATTTTCGGCCAGCTTACTGCTGGCCTTGGTCAACCCCTACTGAGGTTGAAGTCTGAGGGTTGTTGTTTCTGCCTTGTGAACTGTGTTCACTGTTGGAGTTTATCAATAAACTGTTGTAGAAGGGATCCGGGAGGAAAGTCGTAACCAAGGTCTCTATTTATGCTGGGTTTTCTTTCCCTGATTTACATAGCTTCTTTTACTTTCATTTTTGGCTCACTCGTGTTAACGAAGTTAACACGAAATGAGTCTATAATATGATAGTTGTTCGGTTGTGTGTGTGTGTGTGTTGCGTCCATGGTCTAATCTCCAAACTTTAACGTTGGCATTTTCTCGGGAAATAGAAGGCATACATTGTTCAAACTTTGCACACATATAGATGTCTATGCAAGCTTTCAAACAATAATGATTTGAATAATTAAATACTTAAAACAAGGGCGTCGCCGAGCGGCAGACATGTCCGTCACCAGCAATGCCAGGCACTTGCGACACCCCGTAGAGTGTCACATCCTGACCAAAAATTGGAAGGGATTCTGTCTTCTAGTTCACGAGATACAGCTTGAAGAAGAAACATATAGCGCAAAGAAGGAAATTTCGGTTTTCAAGGTCACACTTCAAGGTCAAGGTCAGCATGGTGATAATTTATGCTCGGATGTTTTTTTCTCTAGGGTATACAGTACCACACACAATCTGAAGCGCTTCTGTCAAGTACCAATGTGGAAAATATGGCTTAAAACCCAATGTGTAGACCCCTATCACTTTCAAGGCCTACGGATCGCCCGGACCGTGACCTTGACCTTGATCGGTATGCCACCATCAGAACGGGCATAAGCCAAAGTACCTTCATGCCAAATTTGAAGACTCTAACAAAACGGTGTGGGAGTTATGGCCCCTGAAAGATTTTCGGTTTTCAAGGTCGTACGCCAAGGTCAAGGTCACGACGGCAATATGGTTTGCGCGGATGCCTTCCTCTCATGGTGACACACCAGCACACACAATTTGACGTGATTCTGTCAACCCGTTCGAAAGATATCCTTGGGACAGACAGAAGGAGAAAAAAATGACCCTCCGATTTTCAGGCTCCAGCGATCTTTTTGACCTTGACCTTGACCTTGATCGGTATGCCATCATCAGAACGGGCATAAGCCAAACCACCTTCATACCAAGTTTCAACATCCTATGTTGATCGGTGCCCGAGATATGGCTAAAAATAGATTTTCGGTTTTCAAGGTCGTACGTCAAGGTCAAGGTCACGACGGCAAAATGGTTTGCGCCGATCTCTTCCTATTAAGGAGGCACACCTTCACACAAAATTTGACGCGATTCGGTAAGCGGTTCGGGAGATATCCTTGGGACAGACAGAAAAAAAAAAAAAAAAAAAAAAAAAAAAAAAAATACAAACCAGCCCATCGCAATAGTCCGTCTTGGTGACGGACTAACAACACTTTAGATAACATTTTAGATTAGTGGGTTAGAGAGTATTCAACAGGCAACATGAGGTAAGAAACACATCAACACTGAAAGCCTCGATAGCTCATTGGTAGAGTGTTTGTCTGACATGCCAATGGTTCCGGGTCCGATTCTCAGCACGGGCACTTAAAAAAACTTTTTTAGTTGTATCCATTAACGATAGTTTCATTTGTACTTTAAAATTGTATTGGCAATCTTGTACTTTAGCCACCCCACTCAATCTTTGTTGTTGTCCCACATGTTCCTGTTCGAGTGAGCCTTGAAGGCTTTGCCTCTTGTTGTGAGTTGTTCTTACTTCTTGCAAGGCATCTTTCCTATCACCACACATTGTTGCGCCCCAGGCTGTATTTGCAACACTGCGGAGTATTGTATAGCGCTGAGGTAAACAGTACAGGTAACTTTGTTTACAGTCACCCGCGCTGAACATTGGGTAGGCCTACTTTAACCCTTTCACCGCCAAAGTCGCATTTTAGCACCACAGTGATTTAACACCTATGTCACTAAAAGGCATCAAATTGGGGTCTATTATCCAAAGAACCTATTGTCTTAGTTTTGGGACCTTATTTTATATATGCCACAGATGAATCCCCAATACTGCAGATGGATTTTGTTCTCTACCCAGGTAAATTTAATGGAAATGTTTGGCTGAAATATGGCTGGCGGTGAAAGGGTTAAATGTTCATGTGTTTTCTGTGCTTTACTCCAGGCGACAATTTCATCGTCTTTTCTACAGGTGATATGCTCCTTCTATCCCATTTGGAGTTTGCAGATAGGGTTAAAGATACACTGACCCACCACGATTAAGTCCCTTGTTTTTTTCTGGATATGCAAATGCCCACAACTTGAAATTGAGGCTGCTCTTTAAAATGATGTTTCGTTTTCAATTTGGGAGCATTTGTATGGGAGGATAACCTGGTCAAAACAAGATTTCCTACCAACTATGGCTCCCGCCCACCTGCGTGCGCATCTCGACCCTTCCAACGGAAGTGTCGCCATCTTAGTCAGATGTGTGTGTAAACAGCATCGATCGGGCATTTTTCAAACAAAGTTACTGACTAAGATGGCGGTCTCCCATACTATGGAGCGCTCCTTGTGGCCGGATATGACGACACGTGGGTACAAGCCATAGGAGGGAAAACACGTGAAACCCGTGATATTGACACGCGATCTGGTAGATCTTTAAGATTACCTGCCCCTTCTTGAAGGACGTTCTTCTCTGTTACTTGTATCTGCGCCCTGTCCAGTTGTTTTGTCACTTTTAGTTCATCTGTGCCCCACCCACACTACTGCAACTAAATGCGTGTCTCCTTCCCATTCCTGCTCCCTCCATAAACTGTGTGTGTGTGCGCGTGCGCGTGCGTGTATCTGTGTGTGTGTGTGTGTCTGTGTGTGTGTTCTTTGCCTTGTCCACTGTCCAGCAATGTGACATTTTCCTGATGAGCATCCGACCTTCCCCTAGCCGCTTCAGCCTGCGGGTGTGGCGTGGGCTGTGGAAGAACGACTACCCCGCGGACATCATGCACTGCGATGTGGACTACGACTGGGACCAGCACCCCGTACACTTCAGGTAAGCCTGCGCCTTACTTCAGAATGTTTCTCCTCCTCCTCCTCCTCCTCCTCCTCCTCCTCCTCCTCCGTTTTTTCTTCTTTTTCCTCCTCCTCCTCCTCCTCCTCCCCCTCTTCCTCCTCCTTCTCCCCCTTCTTCTTCTTCTTCTTCTTCTTCTTTTCCTTCTTCTTCTTCTTTTCCTTCTTCTTGGTTTAAACAAGAATTTATTCAAGAATAGAAAATCATAACAAAGCAGCAATACATTCTTCTTCATCTTCTTCTTCCTCCTCCTCCTCCTCCTGTTCCTCCTCATCTTCCTCCTCCTCCTTTTCCTTCTTCTTCTCTTCTTTTAAATAATCCCACCCTTATCAAGTTATGTAATACAACATTACTTCAAAGAACAAACAACTCTGGAGAAATTCTAGGGACACGCAACGAACAATAACTTGAATAAGTAACCCTGCAGATTGCCACCCTATCCCGCAGTATCCAACACTTTTTTTTTTTTAAACGTGGTTGATGGTTTATTTCCAGGCACTGGGCTGACAAGTTCTCCACCCAGGAGTCCCTGTCATCGCAGGACTCTACCTCGGAGTCGTCAGAATCGTCGCTGATGTTGTCCGACGAGTCATCATCAGAGGAGGAGGAAGGGTCAAAAGCAGCAGGAGTCCCAGTAGGGTCAGGAAAGGATCATGTCAAGGCTGCTCCCACCAAAGTGACTCGTCCTGCCGCACTCAAAATGCTGAGGTATAGGCACCAGGCTCTTGTTGTTGTTGTTGTTGTTGTTGTTGTTGTTGTTGTTGTTGTTGTTGTTGTTGTTGTTGTTGTTGTTGTTGTTGTTTTTAGGCTCATGCCTACTAGGCCTATTATTAGGGATGGAGAGTTTGTGTATTCTTTGTTTATCGATTTAGGTTCTGTTCTGTTGTTGTTCTTTAATTTAACGTCTTTTCACTTAAAAGTGATAGCCTACAGTAGAACCTCTCTTATAAGAACTTTAAAAATCATCCAAAATGAGGTCTTATAAGGGAGGGGTATTATAAAGGAGGTAATGTTGATACTTACAAAGAAGGGCAATGTCTCAGAGAAGTAGGTCTTATGTGGGAGGGAGTCTTATAATGGGAAGTCTTATAAGGGAGGTTCCACTGTATTAGAAACAGTGATATTAGTTCTGTTCTGTCTGGCTGCCTGTCTGTCTGTTTTCCCTGACTCCGTGTGTGTTTGTGTGTGTGTGACACGTGTGTTTGTAGAGATGTGTGTTTGCAAGCAAGCGCGCCTGCATTGTGTGTTCCCGCGTTGTTGTTGTTTTGGCGTTTGGTTTAAACAAGAATTTATTCAAGAATATAAAATCATAACAAAGCAGCAATACATTTATGAACTTCGAGTACAACGAGCTAAGAGCTTATAAAGCGTACTCTAATATTTAAGTTGCACAGTAAGGACTGCACACGCAAAACTAATCTAACATTGAAAAAATAATAACATAAAAGCAACAACAGTAGTAAACACTTATATACAAAAAGGAAAAAAAAAAAAAAAAAAAAAAAAAAAAAAAAAAAAAGAAAATACACAACAAAATTAAGTAAATCTAAAACTACATGAATTTTAGGGGCAATATAAAACATAATGTCAGCGTGCATTGAATCAGAGTCATCACAAAGCTATACCTACCAGGGCTAAATAAAACAACAACAACAACAAAAACAAATGGGATTGTAAAGTCATGTCAAGAGCAGAATAAATATTTGTTTATGCAAGCTAGCGCCCCTTATCAAAGGGAAACGACGAATCATGTTACAGTCAGAATTGATCATGTGATTGATAATTTGTTTGACAGGTGAATAAAATTATAATGGCGTTTGTCTCTCTGTGTGCATGCATTTTGTCTGTTACCGTGCGTGTAGGCCTACACACAAGCAAAACAACATTCAAGCAAACATACGATGCAGTTCATTTGGCGTAGGTGTGTTGGTTGTTGCTGGTTTGTCCACCCTGTAACTCATGAACCCGCACACAGAATCGCTTCACATTTTGTGTGGCGCTGTATTCTGGTGTACATAATGTGTTCCATAGAAAATGTGAACCTCCAGTACCAATCTCCGCCAAGGAAGACTCACTTTTCTATGTATATAAAATAGTTTGTTCACGAACCCGTGTACAAAATATATTCTAATTGTGTGTGTGTGTGTGTGTGTGTGTGTGTGTGTGTGTGTGTGTGTGTGCGTGCGTGCGTGCGTGCGCGCGTACGTGCGTGCGTGCGTGCGTGCGTGCGTGTTATGGTACCCAGATGGTCCCATACAAATTTTGAATTTCCAATGCAAATCTCCGCCAAGGAAGACTCACATTTCTGTAAAACTGCAGGGGCGGATCAGTTAGTCAAGAAGGGAGATTTCCAAGCAGGAGAGATGGGAGTGGGGGAGGGGGTTAGAAATAAAGCAGACAGACTGCAGGGCGGATCGGATAGTCAAGGAGGGGGGTTTCCAATGGGCTGATTGGGGATGTGGGGGCGTACAATCACAATGATTTGTAAAAGATGCAATAAAAGGCATATCATGGGGAAAAGCGGATTGGGGGGTGGGGAGTGGGGGCAACAGACTGCAGGGGCGGATCAGTTAGTGAAGTTGGGGGGGTTTCCAATGGTCTGGTTGGTAAAAGCCTCTCATGGGGGAAAGCGGATTCGTAGGGGGGTAGGGGGGCAACAGACTGCAGGGGCGGATCAGTTAGTGAAATTGGGGGAGTTTCCACATGCCAGGAAAAAGCTGCCGGCAAATCGAAGCGAGCGCTATGCGTAGCTGCTAGTAGTACTTATTATTTCTTGTCTCTGCCTGAGATTGCTGTGTTGACATTTGTACCAGAATAAAAGTGACCTTGAGGAGGCAGGACGCCACCAAGACAACTGTGGTTTTTCCTCAGCATGTACCTCCAATGATCGACCCACTATCTGTACATTTATAAATGTCCCACAATTATTTACCTGCGCCAGGTTAAAGGACGTTAAATGAAACACAATTTCTTCTCTGGAAGCCAGCGAAAATTTAGGACAGCATTTTCAGTTGTTATTGTTGTTGTGGTGTTGTTGTTGTTCTTGTTCTTGTTGTTGTGTTGTTGTCGTACTCTGGTTTAAAGACTCCAGGGATCATCCCAACAGCCGAAGCCTTTGAACACTATGGTACAAATTCCCCAGCTAGGGGTGAGAACATTACGTGTGTAACCGTTTTTGATTCCCCCCACCCCGTGGGAAAAGCCATAGTCCGACTTCGGAGGATTTCGGAGACCGACGATGTTATGCTAGGAGCTTGCCATGGCTAAAGACAATCCCCGCACAACTGTGCACAACATAGCAACATTTTGATGTAGCCTTGGTGTTCTAGCTTATGTCAATAGACGATTTTCGGGGGGGGTGAAGCTAGGGGAGAGCACTTCGTGAAAATTAGAGTTGTTTACCTCCATTACTTGGTCAAGCAACAATGCAGCAATGGCGTCGAAGCTTGAAACCGCAAGATGCGAGGTGATAAAACTTGCAAAATGTGACGTAAAAATAGAAATGACTTTTTTTTTTTGGAATGACGCGCGGTGTTCTAAGTGCTGTATGTCTGCTCAAACACGCCAGTCGATAGGCTACGAGAGCTGATGGTAGAGTGACTCCCCCTGTTTGACCGATTGAATTAGGCAAGATCACTCCCACACACCATGAAATTACTCCACTTAATTATTTCCGAACAATTCCTATTGGTCCGACACAGCCTTATGCCAAGGTGTAAACATTTTCAGTATGTTCTTCTTCTTCTGTTGGGTTTTTTGAACGATCGTGCTTATTACATATCGTCGGTGGAATTCAAAAACCTCGTGTCTTAATTTTGGTAGTTTTGAGAAAAATTAAAAAGACTTTAAAAAATGAACCGCGTTTACCACAATTGATTAACTATGATGAATATGTTGTTCAAGACATTGCGAGTTTAGTCCTGCATTTTGTTAAAATTACTTCTTTTTTTCTTGTTTTAATACTTGAAAAGAACGAACATACGAGGTTTTTGTCCTTAACTAGATCTGAATTTGGGACTTACGAGTTTTTCTTCCATTTTCACAACCTCATTTACCCCAGATAGAAAGTCGTCAGAGATACGAGCTTTTGGTGGAAGGTGGCGGGGAAAATGAGAGAGCTGACTAACTAAAAAAATAAATAAATCGAGATACAGGTTTTTGAACTTCACTGACAATATTCCAGACACTGCATGAAGCTAAGCAAGCAGTGTCACACGGACCATGAGCCTGACTTGGATCAGCATCAGGCCCCTACCCTCCACTTGTCTTTTGCCTCGGGGGACGTTCTGTACACGGGGGAGAACACTGTGATGGGCACCACTGTTACACGACTGGAGGCCCCACTGCCTGGGGTGTATTGCCAGTTCTGTCTGTGGGTCAAACATATGACCATCAGGTAGAAGAGAGAGAGAGGGGGAGATATTTGATTCAAATACATTCCATTGCCATTAGCATTTACAAGCATGTATGGCAAGGGTGCACAATCAAATAACAGACCAGTGAAGTTAGCATGAAAAAGAAAAAAACCTATAAGAGATAGCGAGAGGGAGAGGGGGTGGGGGTGATACTGAGAGAGGCAAGAGATATAAACAGAAGGTTACAGGCAAAGGGAATGGGGGAGATGAGAGACTGAGAGACATGCATCGCACAAGTATAAATTTATAGATCTACATCTTGTACATTAAAATGTATGGGCCTGCGTAAAGTAGTTAGGAATTTAATAGGACTTTAGAAGGACATCTAAGTCTCAATGTGAATATAGGCCCTGTATTTTATACTTATAATCTAAACACCGTTTGTCACTGTCATTTCAGCTAATATATCCTGATCTCATCGTCATTATCAGCAGCCACAGCAGTATCACCGTCATCATCACCATCATCATCAATCATCAAGAATATCTTGCTGTTGTTGTTGTTGTTCTTCTTCTTTTTATTATTATTATTATTATTATTATTATTCGTTTTTATCCCCCCACCCTCCCTTTTTTGTTTTCCTTCTCACTATCATAACCACCATAACTATCATCAACATCATATCACCATCACCATAACCTTCATTACATGATCAAAACTCACCACTATCATCAGGAATGGTCGTGGTCGTCAGCTTTATCGCCTAGTCGAAACAAACACGCGCACACAAAAAACTTTTAATTTTTTTTTTTATTATTTTTTTTGTTTTTTTGTTTCTTGAATGTCCTTTCCTTTGCACAGAGGCGAGGACCTGTACGGCTACACGATCGCACTGTCCCACCAGGTTCGGCGGGCCATTCAGGCCCTGAGGGTGACCCGGGACGGCCCCATGGCCATCCGCGTGATGACGCTGTGCCTCAACCAGTGGTCCTCCTCCCTCTGCACCAGGATGCTCAAGGAAGCCCTGCTCAGGGTGGACCGCGAGCAGCTGGACCCCGGGGGGTTGCAGCACGTGCATGCTAATCTGTTGGCCTGCAAAAGCAACCTGTGGTTCACCGAGGTGGGTCGTGGTGGGTGAGAGAGGTGTGTGTCTGTCTGTCTGTCTGTCTGTCTAGTCATGCATACTCTACGTGCACGCCGCTCTGTTGGCCTGCAACAGCAACCTGTGGTTCACTGAGGTGGGTCGTGGTGGGTGGGAGAGATGTCTGTCTAGTCCTGCATAATACTACACGTGCATACTGCTCTGTTGGCCTGCAACAGCAACCTGTGGTTCACCGAGGTGGGTCGTGGTGGGTGAGAGAGGTGTCTGTGTCTGTGTCTGTGTCTGTCTGTGTGTTTGTGTGTCTGTCTAGTCCTGCATACTACTACACGTGTATACTGCTCTGTTGGCCTGCAACAGCAACCTGTGGTTTTCTGAAGTGGGTCATGGTGAGAGAGATACATGTGTCTGTCTGTCTGTCTGTCTGTTCTGTCTGTCTGTCTGTCTGTCTGTCTGTCTAGTCCTGCATACTACACGCGCATGCTGCTCTGTTGGCCTGCAACAGCAACCTGTGGTTCACCGAGGTGGGTCGTGGTGGGTGAGAGAGGTGTGTGTCTGTCTGTCTGTCTGTCTGTCTGTCTGTCTGTCTAGTCCTGCATACTATACGTGCACGATGCACTGTTGACCTGCAACAGCAACCTGTAGTTCACCGAGGTGGGTCGTGGTGGGTGAGAGAGATGTGTGTGTCTGTGTCTGTCTGTCTGTCTGTCTGTCTGTCTAGTCATGCATACTATGACACGCGCATACTGCTCTGTTGACCTGCAACAGCAACCTGTGGTTTTCTGAAGTGGGCCATGGTGAGAGAGATGTGTGTGTGGGTGTGTGTGTGTGTGTGTCTGTCTGTCTGTCTGTCTAGTCCTGCATACTACACGTGCATGCTGCTCTGTTGGCCTGCAACAGCAACCTGTGGTTCACCGAAGCGGGCCGTGGTGAGTGCGAGAGGTGTGTCTGTCTGCCTGTCTGTCTGTCTAGTCCTGCATACTTCTACACGTGCATGCTGCTCTGTTGGCCTGCAACAGCAACCTGTGGTTTTCTGAAGTGGGTCATGGTGAAAGAGAGAGGTATGTGTGTGTGTGTCTGTCTGTCTGTCTGTTCTGTCTGTCTGTCTGTCTGTCTAGTCCTGCATACTATACGTGCATGATGCTCTGTTGGCCTGCAACAGCAACCTGTGGTTCACTGAGGTGGGTCATGGTGAGTGGGAGAGGTGTGTCTGTCTGTCTAGTCCTGCATACTATGCGTGCATGATGCTCTGTTGGCCTGCAACAGCAACCTGTGGTTCACTGAGGTGGGTCATGGTGGGTGGGAGAGGTGTGTCTGTCTGTCTGTCTGTTTAGTCCTGCATCTTACCTTACTAATAGAACACAGTTTGTTTTTAGTAATGGCACAAACTCGTGCACTGATATCATAAAGGCTGGTGTACCCCAAGGATCAGTCTTAGGGCCTCTTCTGTTCTGCCTATTCATTAATGATCTACCTTTATCAATATCGGCTGACTCTGTCTCGTGTGATCTCTTTGCTGATGACACCTCTCTCCATTCTAGTGCATCAAACCTGTCTTCGATTCAACCTTCTCTTCAGTCAGCTTTGCATGATGTTTCTGATTGGTGTTACCAAAGCCTTATGGTCCTCAATCCTAAAAAACCCAAAAGCATGTTAATTACCTCAAGACAAAAACATCAAATAGAACCTCTAATTTTAAATGTTCATATTAATGACAATGCCATAGACCAAGTACGCGAGCACCGAGTCCTTGGAGTGATAATAGATGACGAACTAAAATGGCAACTCCATATTCAAAAGATGACACATAAACTTGCTCGCAGCTTATTCCTACTAAAAAAAACTTACACCCTTCATAGATATAGACGCACGCACGATGTTTTTTCACGCCCACTGTCTCTCCCACATTAATTACGCATCTGTAGTCTGGGACTCTGCTGCTAATTGTCACCTATTAAAACTCAATTCTATGCACAAAAGGGGAGCTAAAATAATCCTTCCTGATCCTGAACTCAGTACAGCAGAAAAACAAGCCCAGTTAAACATACTTCCACTGCAATCACAGCTTAGCTATAATAAAGCCATTCTCATGTACAAAGTACACTATGACTTAGCTCCACAATACCTGAAAAATCTACTTACACAAGCCTCACATCGCTATGGTTCAAGTAACTATATTCTACCACACACAAGAATAGATAAATTTAAGTCAAGTTTTACTTTCTCGGATTCCTCCATATGGAATTCCCTTCAGTCCGACATTAGATTATGCTCCTCTATCTCAACCTTCAAAACGAGTCTCCGAGAGACGCTTACATTCGATCCTCCATGATTTTTTTTTTGATTTTTTTTCTCTCTCTTCTTTTCTTCATATATCCCGATACGCTATATTGCTAATTACGATGTCATGTATTCACATCACTCTGTTTGTTTACTATTCTCCAACAATGTGCTAAAGTCAATGTTTAAATTGTCCGCACTTTATTGCTAATTGCTACCGGTTTCATACCATAGGCTGCATTAGTTTGCCCTGTTCTAAAATGTATAGTTCTTTTATACGTGCTTCAACATATCTGTGTGTATGTGCATGTATTCTTGCGTGTGCCGCGCGCACGTGCAGGTGTGTGCGTGTATGGTTACACGCATGTATGCCCGCACAAGTATTATCAATTATACCTGTGCGTACGTAATTCTATGAATTCGTATTTCAACCTGTCTTTATCATAATACCTGCTTTGCTACCTTTATGTTCAATTATGTATGTGTAATTTTATGCCTTGCCATGTTTGTATTCTATGTTCGTATATGTACAAAGGTGCTACCTTTATGTTCAAATCTGTATGTGTAATATCATGCCTTGCCATGTTTGTATTCTATGTTCGTATATGTACCAAGGACAGATTGGAAGACTAGGCGTTGCCTAAAATCTTTATCCTTGAAAAATAAAGTTCAAGTTTTCAAGTTACTATGCGTGCATGCTGCTCTGTTGGCCTGCAACAAGCAACCTGTGGTTCATTGAGGTGGGTCATGGTGAGAGATGTGTGTCTGTCTGTCTGTCTAGTCCTGCATACACGTGCATGCTGCTCTGTTGGGCTGTGACAGCAACCTGTGGTTTTCTGAAGTGGGTCATGGTGAGAGAGATGCGTGTGTCTGTGTCTGTCTGTCTGTCTGTCTGTCTGTCTGTAGTCCTGCATACTATACGTGCATGCTGCTCTGTTAGGCTCTGACAGCAACCCGTGGTCCTCTGAGTTTGGATCATAGTGGGAGAGAGAGAGATGAGATGAGGGATTGTGTTGTTTAATTAAGTAAGCATATCGAAACCAATATTGCAACTTGAAATGAAGAACTGGTCAGTGGTACAGGGGCGGGTGCTGGTGGTAATGTGGGTGCATTGGCCACGTGTTGATCCTAGAGTTGACAATGCTTCTTACTATGAAACTCCACGTTCTTATCTTTTACTTGTATTGGTCCATGACTCGTTACGTTTTACCAACAGGTAATGAGTTATATTTGCTGCATGCGCAACACAACTTCCTTTGTTGTTTCCTTTGACTGTTCTGTTTTATTTTCTAGATGGGATATAAAGAAGGCACACTGGCGGGAGTGAAACAGGGAGATAACTCTCACATCGTCTCCAATCTGTATTTCTCCATCATGCGCCATCTGGTGACCAGCTTCAAGAACATCCAGAAGGGACGACACAGCATTCTCAAACGACCTGACCGGGACCTCTGTCCCCCACCCATCAAGAAGAAACAGACCACGTTCCACAGCAAGGTGCAGCAAAAGTCCATCGTCAGAGTAGCCGACCTCATTGCTATGATGAAAGAAGAAAAAGAAATCGACGAAAAGCAAAAGCAAAAGGAGACCGAAAGGGACGCTGCTAGAAAAGCTTCCAAAGACAAAACCAAATCACAAAACAAAACTGACACCATTCAGTCAGCGTCAGGAAGCACTGTAGACTTGACCACTCCTGGTCGAAAGAACACCAACCAGTCAGCATCCGGGGACACTGTAAAGGAAAGCTCTGATGGAAAGAGTGCCCATCAGTCAGCTTCTTCAAAGAGCAAAACAGCTACCAGCTGTCATGGAGAGAATAATGATCCGTCGACATCCAAAGCAACACCCAGTGGAGGGTCAAATACCCTTTGTCAGTCCGGTCATCAGTCGTCAATGTTCGCAAAAACAGTTGCACCTAAGGTGTACCACTCCTCGCTGCAACAGGAATGTGAGAAAGATCGTGCTGGTCCTTCGGAGAAAGAGGTCTGTGTCCTGGTTATCCACAACACGGGCCGTGTGTTGGTGACGGACCAAAGCTCCAGTGAGGGCGGGCATCTGATGGCGCACGGTGTTCAGCAGGCCCTGGCAGTGAGGGGGCAACGGCCATCCACCATGACTCCCATCAGAAAGAAAGGGAACTTCCGTGATGCAGATGTCACCAGCCGCGGGTCTTCCTTCTCTCCAAAAATGGACATCCTCACATTTCCAACAGACTTGACCACAGGTCACCTGCTGAATTCAAATACCTCAACCACTGACTCCTTTGCATCTTCTTCGCTGTCCAGTTCTGGTGATCCAATGGAGTCTTATCGCAACAGCCAGAACAGCAATGTAAAACTGAGAAAGAGAAACACGGACCACGCCAGAGATCACAATAAAGAAAACACCTGCAATTCCCACCCCTCACCGATCCACAACGAACGTGATCGATGCAACTCAGCAGGGGCAAACACGGAAGCCGACTTAGCTTCGGAGGGCGCCACGTTCGCCGAAAAGACCATCCGGCGAATGTCCACGCAGGTGATGCAAGTCTTCAAACGCAAGACCCACCACATCAAGGAGGCCAAGCCTGAGACGGTGTACAAACTGCTGGCGGCTTTCGAGTCATACGCCAACGTGGTGCAACTGGAGGTGGAGGCTCCCTTCGGAACGTCCAGCTGCTTCTGCTGCGCCAGAGCCATGTGCCAGCACTACGCCGTGGTGTACAGCCAGTTCAAGGAGTACAGCTACCGCGTGCTGCACCACCTGGCGGCCCACTACATCTCCAACAGGCACCACACGGACCAGGAGAATGCCACGGTGAGCCGGCAGTACAAGAAGATCACGGCCACCATCTCACAATACCTGCTCCACAGGGCCAAGATGATGCAGAAGATGGGCCGCCCACAGAACCAGGACGCCATGCAACGACTGGAAGAAGATATCAAGAGGCAGGAAAAACAAAAACAAGACAAACAACAAGACAAGGAAGCGTCGTCCTCCTACTCCTACGGCTCTCTGGATTCTATGGACCACTCCAGCAACAACCCCGCTCGGGTTGGCGCGGCGAAAGGAAGGAAGGGGAGAACCAGAACTGGGTTCACGCGACGCAGCCCCGGACACAGACGCGGCAGCAAATGGGGATTCGAGTTCGGGAGGAGAAAAGAGCACCACGGATTGATTTTGAATTGGGATCACGTTCCTTACCCGTTCACGGCCCCGTCCCGCCTCCCACCCCTGCGGATCAACTGGAGCGAGGCGGATCATGAAAAGGAGACGCACCAGCGTGACGAACAGCATGGGTCATCCGAAGTAGACTCTCCGTCGAGAACGGAGAACCGCAGCAAAGCCAGCACGGTGGAAAGCAGCCCGTTGTTCAGAGAAGACCCGGAGCATGGCAATAAAGGCGTGCACAAGCTGGTGAAGAGGATGCTGAGGCAGTGCATCAGGGAGGTGGCGCACGAGGCCAGCTGGGTGCTGGGCCTCAAGGAATCGTTGGCCTCCGTGGTCGCCTTCGCCAGGATCGACGTCATGAAGGAGGTCCACAACCCACTGAAGGTGAGGGGAGAACGAGAGGAGAGAATGACAGACAGAGAGAGAGAGAGAGAGAGAGACAGACAGACAGACAGACAGAGAGAGAGAGAGACAGACAGACACAGAGAGAGAGAGAGAGACAGACAGACAGACAGACAGAGAGACAGACAGACAGAGAGAGACACAGAGAGAGAGAGACAGACAGAGACGGGGGTGAAGTTGGGAAGCTCCAACCTCATGGTGTGTGTAATTATGGTGCGGACAGAAAATCACTGCTGCTGCTGTTGTGTGTGTGTATATGTGTGTGTGTGGGGGGGGGGGGGGTTAGTGGAGATCCGTGTGCTCACGCGCGCGTGTGTATTTTGGATCTGACTAGCAACATACCCTAAGATGACTGTAATTATGCTGGACAGCGGGGTTTTGTTAAAAGTGATTTAATGCGATCTGTTATGCAGATCACTATCCGTAACTTCTTTTTTTTAACGTTTACAAGTGCAACTGTGTGTGATGATCTGATATGCAAAAGGCTTTCTGTAACTTCTTTGCATATCACATTCGTACTGCCGTTTGTATGATGTTATCTATTACGTAGATCGCTATCTTTTGCAACTTCTTGTTCACCTTATTCGTGCTTCTGTTATGATGAAGGTTCTGTTACGTAGATCGCTCTCCGTTTGTTGTTGTTGTTGTTTTAGCACATCGTGTTCATGCTG
>CM065703.1:24095897-24140897 GCA_017654935.2 Phymorhynchus buccinoides
ATATCCTGAAGGAGGAGAGAGAGAGAGAGAGAGAGAGAGAGAGGTGTGGTACCAGATATCCTGAAGGAGGAGAGAGAGAGAGAGAGAGAGAGATGTGGTGCCAGATATCCTGAAGGAGGGAGAGAGAGAGAGAGAGAGAGGTGTGGTGCCAGATATCCTGAAGGAGGGAGGGAGAGAGAGAGAGAGAGAGAGAGAGAGATGTGGTGCCAGATATCCTGAAGGAGGGAGAGAGAGAGAGAGAGGTGTGGTGCCAGATATCCTGAAGGAGGGAGAGAGAGAGAGAGATGTGGTGCCAGAGACCCTGAAGGAGGAGAGAGAGAGAGAGAGAGAGAGAGGTGTGGTGCCAGATATCCTGAGGAGGGAGAGAGAGAGAGAGAGAGAGAGAGAGATGTGGTGCCAGATATCCTGAAGGAGGGAGAGAGAGAGATGAGAGATGTGGTGCCAGAGACCCTGAAGGAGGGGAGAGAGAGAGAGAGAGAGAGAGAGAGGTGTGGTGCCAGATATCCTGAAGGAGGGAGAGAGAGAGAGAGAGAGAGAGAGAGAGGTGTGGTGCCAGATATCCTGAAGGAGGGAGAGAGAGAGAGAGAGAGGTGTGGTGCCAGATATCCTGAAGGAGGGGAGAGAGAGAGAGAGAGAGAGAGGTGTGGTGCCAGATATCCTGAAGGAGGGAGAGAGAGCGAGAGAGAGAGGTGTGGTGCCAGAGACCCTGAAGGAGGGAGAGAGAGAGAGAGAGAGAGAGAGAGAGAGAGAGAGGTGTGGTGCCAGATATCCTGAAGGAGGGAGAGAGAGAGAGAGAGAGAGAGATGTGGTGCCAGAGACCCTGAGAGGAGGGAGAGAGAGAGAGAGAGAGAGAGGGGTGTGGTGCCAGAGACCCTGAAGGCCATGGACGATGTGGCTGGCTGGCTCAGGAACGAGGAGGAACGGGTCAGAGAGGGAGAGAGAGAGGGGGGAGAGAGGGAGGGGAGAGAGAGAGAGGGGGGAGAGATGTGGTGCCAGAGACCCTCAAGGCCATGGACGATGTGGCTGGCTGGCTCAGGAACGAGGAGGAACGGGTCAGAGAGAGAGGGAGAGAGAGCCCCGGGGATAGACAGAGAGAGAGAGAGAGGGAGAGAGCATTACTTGAGGAGACACTGCACCGCACTGCTTCTGAGTCACTTCAATGAAGTCTTCAGTTGTGCCTGTTCTAATGCAACATATACAGGACACCACCGACAAACGACAATAATACTAATGTTTTATCATCGGAGCCAGTTTGAGTGAGGTCTTTCTCAGAGTGCGCCACCACGTTCGTCTAACAAAACCTCCTCAGAACCGAGCATACTGATACCCACTACTTAGTGACCCGAACGCCACAAGGGCACAGGCTGGATAGGTGGCCAAAACTGAGGTCACCTTAATCAAGGGCAGGACATGCAGGGCTACATAATTTGGGACTTTGAGAGAGAGAGAGAGAGAGAGAGAGAGAGAGAGAGAGAGAGAGAGAGAGAGAGAGAGATGCTTTGTGTATTTGTATTTTATGTTAATGAATAATTGATTATAAATCGTTTTGGGCTCATTTGAGGTAAAGCACTAAATGTAAATGTACTATTATTTTTTTGTTATTTAATTTGATCCCAACTCGTTCACATTGATGGAGATGATGATAATAATTAAGATGATATGCATTATTGTGGAGTTTCATATTGGTCTGAGACTACATGACAGCTAGGGCTGTAAGCTTACTACTGTACGCTTCCGTTCATAACGATACACTGGCGAGTCTATAGAAGGCCAGAGAATTTCATAATTGTAACGTGTGTGTGTTTGTGTGTGTGTGTGTGTGTGTGTGTGTGTACGCGCGCGCGCGCCCGTGGCTCAGGTGTCCTATGTGTGTGAGAAGGTGTGTGTGCTGGAGAACCAGGTCCGCCACAAGCTGTCCCGGAGAGTCCTGCAGGTGGCGGCCCGGGACGTGCAGGATCAGCTCATCGTCTTCGCCCGACGGCAGGAGAAGATCAACAGGAGATCCGACAAAATGATGGTTAGTGATTTTAATAGACGATTTTCGGAGGGCAAAAAACTAGGGGAGAGCACTTCGTGAAAATTAGAATTGCTTACCTCCATTACTCGGTCAAATTCCATAGCAACAATGCTATGCTTATGCCCTTTTGTTTTTGGGGGATAGGGTGGGGATGATAGGGTGGGGGTAACCAGCGATATCACTTTGACTTTTTATTGAATGATGTGTGTTTTTGTAGCTAAAATAAAAATAAATAAAAAAGTTTATGATCGTCATCATCATCATCGTCGGCGTCGGCGTCGTCGTCCTTGTTGCTATGTTTTCTCCGTCTTTCTTCTTCTTCTTCTTCTTCTTCTTCTTCTTCGACCCGATTGTGACATTTGTGAGGCATGATTCACGTGAAATTCTACTGTCTAAATGAAATGCGCGCGCTGGCATGTGCTTATGCATGTGTGTGGGGATGTGTGTGTGTGTTTGTGTCTTTGTGTGTATGTATGTATGTACGAACGTACGTACGTATGTATGTATGCATGTACTGTATGTATGTGTGCATGCGCATGTAAATGATATGCTATGTTCGTCAGTGTGTGTGCTTGTGTGCGTGCGAGCATGGGTATTGATGTGATTTGGTTAAATGTATTTTTTGTAAAGCGCCATGAGCAGCTAGCCTGGAATGTGCGCTATATAAGTTTTCTTTATTATTATTATTATTATTATTATTATTATTATGAATCTGATGAAATCGCACGAGTATTCATGTTGTAGTCCCCAGTACACGAAATCTAATGAAAGACCTGCACACAGACAAGACGAATGGATGGATAGGTTAAATACATGACTTAGTAAATCCTACAAAAATACTTTATTATTGTTATTTTTAAACATAATCATAATCAATGATATAAAAAAATCTATGAATGAAATAAAACATGATGTGAATTGAAAGGAGACAACAAAAAAGCATAAAAATACAACCATGTTTGGGGCGGATCAGCCAGTCATGGAAGAGGGGAGGGGGTAGCTCCAAGTGGTCAGTTGGGGTGGGGTGATGGGTCTGGGGGGATTGCCTCCCAGAAGCTGATGATAATTTGAATGTAAAAGATGCAATCAAGGCTTCTCGTGAGAGAATAACTGTAGCATGGAACTACAATTTGTCTTCCTCTTTTTCTTTCCATTTTTTGTCTGAGGGGGTGGAACCCCTGTAACCCCCCTCAAATCCATCTTTGATGCAGTACCAAGTCCATGACAGCAATGTGTAGTGAATGGGCTGAGACTATTAACTCTTTCGTTTCCTTGTGTCCTTTCTGGTTGTTGGGGTGGGGTTTTGTGGGGGGTTTTGCCGTTCTAAATTTTTGGGGGGGGGGGGGGGGGGGGGGGGGGCAGAGAGATACGTCTGCCCCCCTTCCTCGAAGCCAGGGGGGCATGCCCCTGCCCCTGCCATACCAGGCAGCGGGATTTCTCCTTGCTCTTACCGACTTTCAACTGCCGTGGGATTTTTACGTGCGTAAAGCGCACGGGTCAGACTAGCTTTAAGTCCCCATCCGAAAGACTCGACGTTCAGTTCGATTTTCCTGTCAAACTAGAAAGAAAGGGCGAGACCGGGATTCGAACCCAGGTCACTCACGCTGCAGTCACGCATTACATTTGGCAGGCGAACGTCTTAACCACTCTGCCACCTATACATACATAATTTTGTATTAATTATTAAGCCAAAAGTGACCCTAACGTCTGCGATGTTACAGGGCAAGCTGAGAGAGCTGGTGAAAGAGGACTACTACTACACCTGCCTGAATAAAAATGAACTGACGCCCATCAAAAAGGGTAACAGTACTTTACAACTACATAGCATAGGGGAAGACGGGGTAAAAAGCGCATGGGCGGGTAAGAAGCCCACCCCAATTATTTCATGAAATAAAGAAAATTTCAGTCAAATTTGCCCATGAGACGAATGCTAAACATTAACGCTCGTCTCATGGGCAAAATGAGACTGAAATTTGCTTCATTTCATGAGATAATTGGGGTGGGCTTCTTACCCGCCCATGCGCTTTTTACCCCGTCTTCCCCTAGCTATGCAGCTGGCGGGGAAAACATTAAAAAAAATAACAACAATGGTGGCGATGAAGCCATGATTGATTATAAAAGTTCAATGTCCTTTTTAGAGCTACTAGGAATTTTTGTCACAAATCTGTGAGCAATATTTTGAGCACTGATTCGTGCTCAAAATACAAGCTTAACAGTTTCAAAACTAAAAAGGTTGATTGTAAATAAAAGTACACAAAACGTTCCTGTAACCTAATATAATCTAATCTAGTTTAAAATCTCAACTAGGAGTGCTACACGATCTTTCTGCAAACTGTCCGTCCAATCTGTTCGCAACGTTTATTAACGTTAAGAGACAAAGTCATCTACATACACCAAGGGGCGTAGCACGCACTGTAAAAGTGGTCAGGCTCTGTCCCAATAAACCTGCCCCCAACCCCCCCCCCCCTAAAGGTATTACCACTACGCACACCCGCATGTCATCTTCAAACGTTAAACAAGATGATCATGAACATTACCGAACACAGGCGGGGTGATAAACTACTGAGGGAGGAAAATGGGGTCGTTTAGCGACTTAGTGGAGGATGGAGGGTCTGGGTGGCCTTTTATAGATCTCCCAGCACGCACGCATGTATGCACACACGCACACACACATACACACACACACACACACACACACACACACACACACACATACACGCGCGTGTGCAGAGGGACAAATACTCCCTAACACGTACGCACGCACGCACACACACGCACACACACGCGCGCGTGCAGAGGGACAAATACTCCCTAACACGGACGCACGCACGCACACACACACGCACGCAGCTCGTCAGGGCTTAAGAGCATAGGTTACACTAACGTAGTCTTGGTAACGTAGTGATACTGGAATGAATGAAGTGTGGTGTGTTTCCACATTTCAACAGATCTGAAGGAGCTTCGAGACCAAGTGGACACCATTCACCGAGTGCACACTTTCCAGCAGGCCCGGAAAGTGAGGAAGTACACCCAGAACACCAGTAAACTGGAGGCAGTCAGGGTACGTGTGTGTAGGGGGGGGGGGGGGGGGTGCATGGGAGAGAGAGAGACCAAGTGGACACCATTCACCGAGTGCACACTTTCCAGCAGGCCCGGAAAGTGAGGAAGTACACCCAGAACACCAGTAAACTGGAGGCAGTCAGGGTACGTGTGTGTAGGGGGGGGGGGGGGGGTGGTGTGCATGGGAGAGAGAGAGACCAAGTGGACACCATTCACCGAGTGCACACTTTCCAGCAGGCCCGGAAAGTGAGGAAGTACACCCAGAACACCAGTAAACTGGAGGCAGTCAGGGTACGTGTGTGTGTGTAGGGGGGGGGGGTGTGCATGGGAGAGAGAGAGACCAAGTGGACACCATTCACCGAGTGCACACTTTCCAGCAGGCCCGGAAAGTGAGGAAGTACACCCAGAACACCAGTAAACTGGAGGCAGTCAGGGTACGTGTGTGTAGGTGGGGGGGGGGGGGGGGGGGGGGGGGGGGGGGGTGCATGGGAGAGAGAGAGACCAAGTGGACACCATTCACCGAGTGCACACTTTCCAGCAGGCCCGGAAAGTGAGGAAGTACACCCAGAACACCAGTAAACTGCAGGCAGGCAGTGTACGTGTGTGTGTGTGTGTGTGTGTGTGTGTGTAATTATTTTGTACCAGTAGTTTATCTCTTCATATTCACATTGAGGTTTTGTGTGAATTCATGTATTTGTATTGATATATTTCGTTTGCATTTTCCTTTATTTCATTACACCCCCCATGTCATGATGGCTATGTAGCTATTGGCACAATTTGTCTCTCTCTCTCTCTCTCTCTCTCTCTCTCTCTCTCTCTCTCTCTCTCTCTCTCTCTCTCTCTCTCTCTCAACCAACAACAAGACAAATGTGTCCCCTTGAACGGGGTACCCGGGGTGCAATAGGAATTGTTCGGAAATAATTAAGGGGAGTAATTTCATGGTGTGTGGGTGTGAACTTGTCTAATTCAATCGGTCAAACAGGGGGAAGTTACTCTATCACCAGGTAAATCCCCAGCTCTCGCCTCGTGTGTTTGAGCAGGCTTACAGCACTTAGAACACCGTGCGCAATTCTAAAATTGATGTCACTTCTATTTTTACGTCACATGTTGCAAGTTTTATCAGTTTGTGGCCACTGGACTCCCCTAATTCTTCTAAAGAAAAATGTTTGCAAGTCGCAAAGACTCACATCCTGCGGTTTCAAGCTTCGACGCCATTGTTGTATTGTTACTATGGTATTTCACCGAGTAATGGAGGTAACCAACTCTAATTTTCACCAAGTGCTCTCTGATCTCCCCTATGCTCGGCGGCGGTTTGAGAGCATTCGCAGTTTTCAGCAAACGTAGGCCTAAGCATTTCTCACTTTACTTTTCTCTTTTTGGGGGGGACCGATTTTCCTAAAGCTCTCGAAAGCGCCCCCGCTGATTGGAAATGCCCCCCCCCCCCCCCCCCCCCCCCCCCCCCCCCCGAAAGTATGATTGAGATCATCTCTCTGTTTCTGCCCTATACCTCTCTCTCTCTCTCTCTCTCTCTCTCTCTCTCTCTCTCTCTCTCTCTCTCTCTCTCTCTCTCTCTCTGGGAATGTTGATTTATATTTCATGTTGTCCTTGTTCTTTGGATTTGTTACATTTGATTGTTACATTGTTTACTTTTGAACCATTTGAGTTTGTTTTGTAATTTATTTATTTATTTATTCACTTCTTATTTCATTATTTTAGAGGACCTGATGAAAAGAAGCAGTTATTTATGCTTACTCAGTTTATCCTCATTAAAAAATTCGATTCTTCTCTCTCTCTCTCTCTCTCTCTCTCTCTCTCTCTCTCTCTCTCTCTCTCTCTCTCTCTCTCTCTCTTCTCTCTCTCTCTCTGGTTTAAATGTTTTATTTTCCAAATCAACATGAACAACAACTATGACATAACTGAAGCAACAACAAGCAGAGCTTATGGCGTGCTCTCTCTCTCTCTCTCTCTCTCTCTCTCTCTCTCTCTCTCTCTCTCTCTCTCTCTCTCTCTCTCTCTCTCTCTCTCTCTCTTCTCTCTCTCTCTCTCTGGTTTAAATGTTTTATTTTCCAAATCAACATGAACAACAACTATGACATAACTGAAGCAACAACAAGCAGAGCTTATGGCGTGCTCAGTTCAAAACGAATTACACAGTATAAACATTGGCGGAATTTTACCAGGAAATACAAGCAGTACATTTTTGAAAAGAAAGTCACAACAAACCAAACGAACAATGGACATAGCAATAGACAAAAGAAGTAGAATCGACCAAAAAAATGATGAGAGAGAGAGAGAGAGAGAGAGAGAGAGAGAGAGAGAGGGGTGGTGGGGCGGAGAGAGAGCGAGATTGAGAGAGAGAGAGAGTTCCACCTCACACCACTCTGCAGACCAGAACTCCAACCCCACGTCGCAATAAAACGAAATAGGACACGATGATAACATTAGGATTATATGAAATGACGCCAAGATGAAAACAGAGATACACCAAAACTCTCTCTCTCTCTCTCTCTCTCTCTCTCTCTCTCTCTCTCTCTCTCTCTCTCTCTCTCTCTCTCTCTCTCTGATGATTGTTATTATGAATTAACACCATTGGTGCCTATGTTACTTTATTTTGTTTTTGCCTTACATATTGGTTGGTTTACATTGTATTTAATGTTCTTGTTTGGTCACAGGGCATAGACTAGTGTATGCAAAAACAAGAGCATCGCCGAGCGGCAGCAACGCATTGTGACAATGCAAACCCAGCCAGAGTTATGTCCTCTCCCCCCCCCCACCCCCCCCAATAAACACACCACTTTCCACCCTTACAGAACGCATAAAATACATAGCCCAAAATTTGAAGCGATTCTGTTCAGTAGTTCACGAGATACAGCTGAACTTTTATACAAACTTCCTTGCACCATGTCCTCCCCCCCCCCCCCCCCCCTCACCTCCCAATAAACACACCACTTTCCACCCTTACAGAACGCATAAAATACATAGCCCAAAATTTGAAGCGATTCTGTTCAGTAGTTCACGAGATACAGCTGAACTTTTATACAAACTTCCTTGCACCATGTCCTCTCCCCCCCCCCCTCACCTCCCAATAAACACACCACTTTCCACCCTTACAGAACGCATAAAATACATAGCCCAAAATTTGAAGCGATTCTGTTCAGTAGTTCACGAGATACAGCTAAACTTTTATACAAACTTCCTTGCACCATGGTACACCACCACACAAAATTTGAAGCGATTATGTTCACTAGTTCACGAAATAAAGCTGGGGGGGAAATTACATAGCCCAAAGAAGGAAATTTCGGTTTTCAAGGTCAAACTTCAAGGTCAAGGTCAGCACGGTGTTGATTAACGAAAGGAAGCTTCCTTTTTAAGCTGTCTACCCCTCTGCCAATTGTAATCAAAATCCAAACAGTAGTTTTTAAGATAATCGATACACAGACACACACACACAAACCAATCGCAATACCTCGGCCTCTGGTCGGGCAACAAAACAACAAGCAACAACACTGACGCTTATGGATCTCATTACCCTGTATAAATAAAAATTCGTTCGTTCTCTTTTTCTTCTGCATTCCCTGGCCCTAAGGCCACAATGGGTACGTATGTGTATTGTACGTACGTTTTCCAGTTTCCACTACTCCCCTCGCTGCATTCAACCGACACATTCCGATTTCGGGGGAGCTGTGACAGCGCAAAATGTTACAACGCGTCAAAATGTTACAGTTGTAACATTTTGACGCCTTGTAACATCTTGCGTGGAAAGTCCTGCGGCAAAATGTTACAATTGTAACATTTTGCCGCGTTATAGCATTTTGCGCGGAAAGCCTGCGGCGAAATGTTTCAATTTTGTTACGAATGTAACATTTTGCGCGAGCGCAGTTTGTTACAATTGTAACATTTTGCGCGAGGCGCCCACCTTTGATTGAAAGTTTTCAATTGTAACATTTTGACGCGTTGTAACATTTTGCCCGGGGCGCCTCGCGCAAAAGGTTACAATTCTAACAAAATTGTAACATTTTGCCGCAGGCTTTCCGTGCAAATTGTTACAACGCGTCAAAATGTTACAATTGTAACATTTTGCGCGAGGAGCCCCGGGCAAAATGTTACAACGCGTCAAAATGCGCGAGGAGCCCCGGGCACCTCACGCAATTTGCTACAATTGTAACATTTTGCCGCATTGTAACATTTTGCGCTGCCACAAGAGCTCAGGAGAAAACTATACGGAAGATTTATTTTGGGGAAGAAAAAAAGGCAGGAGAATCAGTGGGCCCAAAATGTCAGAAAGATAGTAGATGACACAAAGCAGGGGGGGGGGGGGGAGGAGGCAAGAGTCAAAGAGAGAGAGAGAGAGAGAGAGAGAGAGACAGATTGGAGGAAGATACAAGCACAGAGCTTCCAGAAGGTGGGGGAACTATTTGTACGGAAGACCACCACACCACACCCCGGTATCCCCACGGGGAAGGCGTTCTTAATGAACGAATCTTTAAAGACCCCCCACGTCACGTGTCACATTCCCTCTTATGCTATGAAGATTTCTTAAGATTTCTTACCACCTATAAGAGGAAAAACACGTGAAAACCGTTATTTTGACACGTGACGTGGTGGGTCTTTAATGTAATGTCTTTTCACAAGAACAGTGATTTTAGACAACATGCAAAAATGGAACCAATTAAAAACAAATACATCCAAGCTTAAAAAACAATGACAAAAACACACAAAGCAAAACGTCTACAGTAAGCTTCCAATAGGCGTGGACAGCATTCATTTCGCCATTAAAGCAATGTCCATTTCTGCGTCACTTAAGATATCCTTAGTTATGATTATGCTTATGAAAAAAAGTCCATATTGAACATTCGGTATTTAGAGAGTGTGTGTGACTGTGTCCCGCCTGTTATGGGCCTTCTAATAGTAAACTAAGTTGAAACCAAAGAGCAAGGTATGCATTTGTGAACACAAATCAGGGGGAAAAGGGAGAAAAAAATAGTATATAGGGGTCGGTTCGCCGCCTAGCGCATCAAAGATTCATACCATACATTGGTTACTTGCGGCGGTACCACAGCCGATGAGGTTTAACCGAGGCGTGGTTACTGCTACACATATCTGTATTGTTAAAAAAATCGGGACTTTACTGGTGTTGCACTGCCTCCGGGCATTGCCTCCAGTATTGTTCCCACCATCTTTGTATTTAAAAATGCCCTACATGGTCGAAAGACCGCAGAGGGCGTAAAATCCTATTTCGTTCGTGCTAGCGCATCAAACCCTGGTCTGACCCCAAAGTGGGTTGCCCCACCTTGGCACCGAGGAGTGAGGGGGAAAACAGAAGTTCTCCGATAATAAAAAAAATGTTATTTGACTGTAGACGTTCTGTTGGTTGTTCAGGTTCGCGAGGCGCTGTGTTCTCTGACGGACTCCAGGGACCAGGACGCGGGCTACACCATGCGCCAGATGGACGAGGTGGAGTGGCTGATGACCGGACAGACGGACAAGCCGTTCCCTGCCATCTTCATGGACGTCGCCATCGTCTTCATGTTGTGTGGTCAGTACTCATTGACCTCGCAATTGTGCCTGCCTGGGGGTGGGGGTGGGGGTTATGTATGGCAAGCGTGCCCGGTTTCCGCATAAATGATGAATCTGAAAGTGATGTTATTGGTTTCATTTCTATCTCTATAGTTTGTGTTTATAGCTTAGATGGATCTTATGAAAATAATTATGCTCGATGTGTATGTGTGAGTGGGGTGGAGGGAGGGGAGTATGATGTCATCTTGCATGTGGAGTGAATTTTAGTTTTGTTAAGCGACATGAGTATCTTGTCTAGAATGTGCGCTCTATAAATGTCTTTATTATTATTATTATAGTTATGCGGGCATTGTCTTTAGCCATGGCAAGCTCCTAGCATAACATCATCAGTCCAAAATCCTCCGAAGTCGGAGTGTGGCTGCCCACATGGCGGGGTAAGCAAAAAACGGTCACACACGTATAATGTTCTCATCCCTAGCTGGTGTGCATTCGTACCATAGTGTTCACGCGCTTCGGCTGTTGGAATGATCCCTGGAGTCTTTAAGCCAGGGTAAGACAGCAACAAACTATAATCCTATTTGGTTGCAGTGACGCTGATCAACCTGATCCTAGTCACCATCCTGGGAGCGGGGTTCCCTCCTGTGGAGATCGGGGATTGGTTCGGGGAGTTCGTCCTGGTGGTCGGCCTCATGATCTTCGTTTCTGAGCCACTCAAGTGCATCTGGCTCATCCAGTTTGGCTGGAGACAGCCTGAATTGTGACATGAGAGAGAGACAGACACAGAGAGAGAGGTGGGTAGGGTGGTGGCGGGGGAGCAGAGAGACAAAGAGATGGAGAGAGACAGACCTGTTCACTCTACCTACTCTTTTCGAGTAGTATTCTACTCAATTTGGACGTCTACTACTCTTCAACATTGAAACTAATGCTCTTTAATTCTTGATTACTACTCATTTTCAGTGAACATTGTTTGATGGCTTAATAAATAAAACTACACATTTTGCACCAAAACTACTCATTTCAGCTCTCCAAAGAGTGATGTGAGTGAAGCCGTGCTTTATGCCTGTTGGTATGTGGCTGCCATCTTAAACTTAAAGTGCATCTGGATCATCGGTTTTGGCTACACACAGCATGAGTAGAGGGTGTTTGTTGTGCGTGAGAGAGAGAGAGAGAGAGAGGGAGAGAGGGAGAGAGAGCGCAACGCATTGGTTTTGTTCTCGGTTTTGTTCTGAATGGAATATGTTTTGTGCCAGGCAACAATTTAAAAACAATTCATGAGGGGGGGGGGGGGGGGGGGGGGGGGGGTCAGAGATAAAGGACAATCGGAATGTTGTGTATGGTTTTCTTTTTATTTCATACATTTATTCCATAATACCAACAGAGCTTGAAAAGATTTCTAACAGAATGAAAATAGGTCAAAATGACAGTTTATAAGATAGGGTGTATGACATTTTGATCGGTTTTGCTGTTGTTGGGTTTTTGTTGTATTTTTAATGTTCTTTTTCTTTACTTAGTACAGCTGCCTATTGATTTTCATTTACAGGCCTTACCTACTAGATCTATCGCCACCCTTCATCACACGATATTTCTGAAGTAATATATCTCGAAATAGGCCCCTATAAACTCAACAGAGAAATATATTTAAATGATCGTTAACGAGAAAAAAAGAACTACAGTATGTATGCAACAAATGTTAACATTTCAGGCTTAATTAATGTGCACGCTGCTTCACGCTCATACTATAAGGATGTACGTAGCTCCTTTGAGACTTGTGAATTAGGCCGTGTACACACATAAGCAGATAGTCCATGCGGAAACCCGTGCGCAATCCATAAATAAGTGAAACAAAGAAGGGGAAAAATTTGCGCACGTGTCCGAATTTCCCCTATATGCTTTTATCCTTTTTTCTTCCACTTATTTAGGGTTTTCCGTACGGAACTTACGCCTCTAATGTGAACCCGGCCTTACTGTTAATTAATAATAATTTTTTTTTTAAACACTTGAGAAGACAGCACAGGACTCAATATAGGTAACAAAACCACAAAGGAACAATGATAATCGATGAATGTAATGGTTTCATTATAATGGATTAAAGTCTAAAAATTAATGTATAATTCGCTTGAAACACACCACCGTTCGACCAGAATATTGAGAAGCAGTTGCCTGTGGCACACGGTGGAGCCGTTACTGAGTGTTGGTTTCATTGTCTTTTTCTGCTGGAATGATTTATGTGACTGACATTGTTCATGGGAAAAGTGTCAGCACGTTTTACTTTGCATATTTTGCAGTCTTGTTTGTGTTTCGTGGGAAAATTAACAAAATAAAAATGTTACACTTTTTTCAAACAACACTCTTTCCTTGCAAAGAAGCGAGTCCTGAACGATGGTTGTGCAACAATCTTGAATTATGCACTGCCGGTTCTGTGATGGGTGTGCGTGGAAGACAAAACATGATACATTAATCTGAGAGAGAAAAGATAGAAGTGTGTGTGTGTGTGTGTGTATCATACAGTGTGTGTGTGTGTGTGTGTGTGTGTGTGTGTGTGTGTGTGTGTGTGTGTGTGTGTGTGTGTGTGTGTGTGTGTGTGTGTGTGTGTGTGTGTGTGTGTGTGTGTGTGTGTATCATACAGTGTGTGTGTGTGTGTGTGTGTGTGTCATACAGTGTGTGTGTGTGTGACACAGTGTGTGTGTGTGTGTGTGTGTGTGTGTGTGTGTGTGCATCATACAGTGTGTGTGTTTGTGTGTGTGTGTGTGTGACACAGTGTGTGTGTGTGTGTATCACACAGTATGTGTGTGTGTGTGTGTGTGTGTGTGTGTGTGTGTGTGTGTGTGTAGCATACAGTGTGTGTGTGTGTGTGTGTATCATACAGTTTGTGTGTGTATCATACAGTGTGTGTGTGTGTCACACAGTATGTGTGTATGTCATACAATATGTGTGTGTGTGTGATACAGTATGTGTGTGTATGTGTGTATCATACAGTATGTGTGTGTGTGTGTACACTCGGACGAAAGGTATGAATTGCTCATCCACATACAAACTTTAACGCTCATTTGAAATCACAGAAAATGTTTGGAATGGATGAAAATGTTAGGAATTGATGATAAACTGGACGTATACTATCGATGTTCCTTGATTATTGGCACGTGCATAATTATTGTCACACTACAAAACAGTCGATCCTTCTCAGACACAAAGTTCTTGTCATGATAACATAGTGATATAGATATACAATTCGGCTATAACGTGAACCAAAATAAATGAGAGAAAAGAAAGTTACACACATGTAGTTGAAATCAGTAGACAGATGTACATTTCTGATCAATGATATAAGGTATTAGGTACTTTATAGTCACAGAGGCATCTCTGTGAAATTCGGGTTGCTCCCACCTGGAGAAAAATAATTTTGCCTGCGATTTTGTGTGACTGATGAGGAAGGAAAGGGTGTGTGTGTGTAAATTTTGACCAAATGACAACTTTTTCGTTGCCATTGGGTTTAACGTGTGCTAAGTGCATGGGCACACGGGACCTCGGTTTATCGTCTCATCCGAAAGACTGAAGTGAAGACTGTAAAATGGACAGTGCCAGGATTGATAGTAACGGACACATGGACAGTCGAGGTGTATTGGTTGGTGCCAAGAACACATAAACAAAAAAGGTATTTTGTATATATACTAGTCACAGATTCGCCGCAAGTGCAGTGCCTACCCAATTTTGTTTTATAATTTTGTTTTGGGGGCACATGGTGAGGAGGGGTGTGTGGGCACACATTGAAAACCTAGGTATCAATTTGGCCATACCAGGCAGCGGGATTTATCCCTGCTCTTACTGACTTTCAACTGCCGTGGGTTCTGTACGTGCGTAAAGCGCACGGGTCAGACTAGCTTTAAGTCCCCATCCGAAGGACTCGACGTTCAGTTCGATTTCCCTGTCGAATTAGAAAGAAAGGGCGAGGCCAGGATTCGAACCCGTGTCACTCACGTTGCAGTCACGCGTTACATTTGGCACGAGGACGTCTTAACCACTCTGCCACCTTTCTCCCTAATGATACTTTGGTTGTGGCCGTGACATGAACGTACAAAGTGACATGGATGGAATCAGGTCGGTGGATAGATGCACGTTTCTGGACACAACAGAAAGTGAACGGGAAGTCGTGTTGCATTGGTTAGTTCCAAGAACACATGGATAGTTTGGTTATGGTTGTTGACTTGAAAGAGAGTGGCTGGAATGCATCATTATTAGCAGACACCGGGAAGTCGTGTTGCATTGGTTAGTTCCAGGAGCACATGGATAGTTTGGTTATGGTTGTTGACTTGAAAGAGAGTGGCTGGAATGCATCATTAGATGCACAATTCTGGCCATGATCAAGGGAGAGGTACCGAAGAAAACAGGACACAAGTAGGCCTATAACCGTGCTGTATTGGCCTATAACTGTGCTGTATTGGCCTACAATCGAGCTGTATTGGCCTACAATCGTGCTGTATTGGCCTATAACCGTGCTGTATTGGCCTACAATCGAGCTGTATTGGCCTATAATCGTGCTGTATTGGCCTATAACCGTGCTGTATTGGCCTACAATCGAGCTGCATTGGCCTATAACCGTGGTGTATTGGCCTATAATAGTGGTGTATTGGCCTACAATCGTGGTGTATTGGCCTATAACCGTGGTGTATTGGCCTATAATAGTGGTGTATTGGCCTACAATCGTGGTGCATTGGCCTATAACCGTGGTGTATTGACCTATAATAGTGGTGTATTGGCCTACAATCGTGGTGTATTGGCCTATAACCGTGGTGTATTGGCTTATAATAGTGGTGTATTGGCCTACAATCGTGGTGTATTGGCCTATAACCGTGGTGTATTGACCTATAATAGTGGTGTATTGGCCTACAATCGTGGTGTATTGGCCTATAACCGTGGTGTATTGGCCTATAATAGTGGCTGTATTGGCCTACAATCGTGCTGTATTGGCCTATAATCGTGCTGTATTGGCCTATAATCGTGCTGTATTGGCCTACAATCGTGCTGTATTGGCCTACAATCGTGCTGTATTGGCCTATAATCGTGCTGTATTGGCCTATAATCGTGCTGCATTGGCCTATAATCGTGCTGTATGGCCTATAATCGTGCTGCATTGGCCTATAATCGTGCTGTATTGGCCTATAATCGTGCTGTATTGGCCTACAATCGTGCTGTATTGGCCTATAATCGTGCTGTATTGGCCTACAATCGTGCTGCATTGGCCTACAATCGTGCTGTATTGGCCTATAATCGTGCTGTATTGGCCTACAATCGTGCTGTATTGGCCTACAATCGTGCTGTATTGGCCTACAATCGTGCTGCATTGGCCTACAATCGTGCTGCATTGGCCTACAATCGTGCTGCATTGGCCTACAATCGTGCTGTATTGGCCTACAATCGTGCTGCATTGGCCTACAATCGTGCTGTATTGGCCTACAATCGTGCTGCATTGGCCTACAATCGTGCTGCATTGGCCTACAATCGTGCTGCATTGGCCTACAATCGTGCTGTATTGGCCTACAATCGTGCTGTATTGGCCTACAATCGTGCTGTATTGGCCTACAATCGTGCTGCATTGGCCTACAATCGTGCTGTATTGGCCTACAATCGTGCTGCATTGGCCTACAATCGTGCTGTATTGGCCTACAATCGTGCTGTATTGGCCTACAATCGTGCTGTATTGGCCTACAATCGTGCTGCATTGGCCTACAATCGTGCTGTATTGGCCTACAATCGTGCTGCATTGGCCTACAATCGTGGTGTATTGGCTGGCCCCCAAATGAACACAACACAACCATGGATAGTTTGTCTATGACGTGAATAAAACAAACGTTACATGGCTGGAATAAGTAGTTGGATGCATAATTCTGGTCTTGATAAAAGGTGAAATAATAAGAAAGAAAATATGACAGCACAAGTACAACCGTGGCGCATTGGGTAGTCTCCCAAAGAACACAATATGAATCATGGATTATAAAACAATATGTTGGTTATGGCTGTGAGATGAAAGAGAGCTGCATGGCTGGAATACGTGAGTTAGCTCTGCAGCTGCACCGTTGTGGTCACGATAGAAGGCGCAGAGTGGAGGACAGAAGCAGGGCTGACATCAGCAGACAGATGGACAGTCGTGGTGTGGCGGCCGGTGCCATGAACACGTCAATGGTCTGGGTCAGTCGGTAGTCGATGGACACGCTGCCCTCTGTCATCACAGACACATGTGCACACAAACACACACATATATACAAATGCATGTGTAAATTACACACATACCACACACGTGCGCACACACACATGCACATATACCAATATCAAATACATGCATGAACACACACACACACACACACACACACACACACACACCAAACTCTACACACACAAAAATGAATTATAAAATTAAATAACAAAATTACTTTTTAGGAACAGTCATCAATATGTCTTAGAGAACTGGAGATTGTTTGGTTTAAACGGACTTCGAAAGTACTCCAAATAAAGTATGAAAAGGATTTGCTGCACTGACCGAAAGTGAAATACTGTGTGGGAGATTTCACTCCGTAGCCCCCATCGTTCTGCCCTGCTACCCTGAGGGCGTACAGGGTGGACTCGTCCAGTCCGGTGATCACAGCCTGGAAGGTCCACCTGTCCACAGACATCTCCTTGGCCGTTCTGGCCAGTTCGTTGGCCTTCCAGTAGTAAATCTGCAACGGTCAGCACAAACCTTTACACACCATTGGCCTTCGAGTAGTAAATCCTTTTACACATCATTGGCCTTCCAGTAGTAAATCTGCAAAAGTCATTCAAACTTTTACACATCATTGGCCTTCCAGTAGTAAATCTGCAACGGTCATTCAAATTGTTACATACCATTGGCCTTCCAGTAGTAAAGCTGCAACGGTCATTCAAATTGTTACATACCATTGGCCTTCCAGTAGTAAATCTGCAACGGTCAGCACAAACTTTGACACAACATTGGCCTTCCAGTAGTAAATCTGCAACGGTCAGCACAAACTTTGACACATCATTGGCCTTCCAGTAGTAAAGCTGCAACGGTCAGCACAAACTTTGACACAACATTGGCCTTCCAGTAGTAAAGCTGCAACGGTCAGCACAAACTTTGACACATCATTGGCCTTCCAGTAGTAAAGCTGCAACGGTCAGCACAAACTTTGACACAACATTGGCCTTCCAGTAGTAAAACTGCAACAGATGCATGCATAAAGATCTTCGCCAGGTACGTGCTCGGTCTCATTTGCCTCGCTGCTCGCGATAGCAACGTTTCAACCCTTTTTCACTGTTGTGGGAGGCAGCACGTTTCTGACAAGCGAGACCCGGAATTTTGGATCTGTTGTTATACCTTTAAGTCAACCGTTGATCAATGAAGAGCCACCCGAGTTAAAGCCCAGCAGCTGGGTAGCTCTTTCTCCCTTGGTACAACGTCAAAGCCTCTTCTCTCCCTTTCACTTCTAGTGGACAGTGGGCTTGGAACCTGTTTTTAGTAAGAGCCAGAGAACTCACCACATAGGCCACCATGCCCTCCTCGTCAGTGACGTAGGAGATTCCTCTCCACCACACCCTCACGCTCCGGGGGCCTGCGGAGTACACCCTCACCTCCTGGGGGTACGTCAGTGGAGCTGAAACACGCAGGGAGATATTTCACGGAACGTGCACAGAACCACATTTCAAATCCCATACACTCGTGTCTATATCTTGCAATTCACTACCACCGAAACCCAAAGTGCTAGGCCTTCTAGTTAGGGAGTCGCCGTTCACGAAAGACGGTGCTGTCAAAATGTTTTTTTCCGTTCCTTTACAAAATTGATTTTTCTTCTTCCTATTGGGGATGTTTATCCTGCCCCACGCCCAAAGTCTTTATTTAGACTGCAACTGGCGCACAGGATGCATGCTATGTGAGTTCGTGTCATCCATCCCACCGGCACAACATGGCCTTCTCCTACCGATTAGTGGAATGGGCTTTAACGTGTGCGCAAGATCTTTGTGCATGCGTTCGCACACGGGACCTCGGTTTTAAGTCTCACCCGAAGGACTTTTTTCCCCAACTGACGTCAGGTACCCATTTTACACCTGGGTGGAGTGAGGAAAATAGGAGTAAAGTGCCTTTCCCAAGGACACACCACTGCGACCCCAGCTGGAATCGAACCCACACACTCGCAAACCTGACGGATTACGAGCCAGCGGCTCTTACCAACTGCGCTACAGCACACAACTCTTAATCTCACTACACAACACAGTATACCCAAACTTAAGTCGACCTGTGAAAGTTAAAAACAATTGAGCAGATCCCCCCCCCCCCCCCCCCCCCCCAAAAAAAAAAAAAGAGAAAAAAAAAAGAGCAGGGGCTGGGATTCACGCAATTTATTATGTATTAATATTATGAAACTTCCAGGACCTGCCGAGAACATTCTCTCTCTCTCTCTCTCTCTCTCTCTCTCTCTCTCTCTCTCTCTCTCTCTCTGTGTAAAACCACCCGCTTACGCTTAATTAACCAATGAACCCTCAATAAACATCCTTATTCGTCTTCACCGTCGCCGGTGGTCTCCATGATGTAGGCCTCGCTGCGCGGGCCCAGGCCGGCCGAGTTGAAGACCTGGACATCCACCCAGGTGTTGATGCCCACCTCCAGGCCGATGACCAGCCCTGAGGACAGCTGCCCGTAGTGCCGGATGAAGCGCACGTAGTCACTGGCCAGCAGGCCCTCCGGCCAGTAGTTGATCTGAAGGAAAGACAAGAGGCAAAGCCTTCAAGGCTCACTCGAACAGGAACATGTGGGACAGCAACAAACAAAGATTGAGGGGTGGGTGGGTCTAAAGTACAAGATTGCCAATACAATTTTAAAGTACAAAATGAAACTATCGTTAATGGATACAACTAAAAAATAAAAATAAATAAAGTGCCCATGCCGAGAATCGGACCCGGTGTGAAGAGAATAATCTACCTCACGAAATAAGTACCCATTCCTCATTCGAAGTGTTTGCTTGTCCGCCATTGTGAATTTTACGAAACTAAGTGGTATGGCTTTGTACATCGATTTCTCGGCAAAGATGAAGATTTACACCCTCCTGCTCTTTTTCTTGGTTCTTTCCGTGGTTAGGATGGTCATAGTTCGCATGCGAAGGGTACTTATTTCATGGGAGCTACTTATTTCTCATGACACCGGAACCATCGGCATGACAGACAGACACTCTACCATTGAGCTATCGAGGCTTTCAGTGTTGAGTTTCTTAACTCATGTTGCCTGTTGAATACTCTCTAACCCTCTAATCTAAAATATTATCTGTTTACAGTGTTGTTTTAAGTATTTGATTATTCAAATCATTATTGTTTGAAAGCTTGCATAGACATCTATATGTTTGCAAAGTTTGAACAACGTATGCTGTCTATTTCCCGAGAAAATGCCAACGTTAAAGTTTGGAGATTAGACCATGGACGCAACACACACACACACACACACACACACACACACACACACACAGACGTGTTTACCACTCTCAATCTCAAAGTCTGCTTCTTTCCGTTTTATGGAAATATAATACTAGTACTAGTACTAGGCTGACACTAAACCTATCCCATTCCCAAAACTAAATGACAAAATTGCTGCTTGTCAGTGAAAGTTTTAAATGCGAAATGCTAGGGGGGGGGGGGGGGGTCGAATCTACATGTTTCAAAAAAACAGATGGCGGTTAAGTTGGAGCTTTGACACACACACACACCATCAAATTTACGCATTGAACATTTTCACTGAGATTGAGAAGCAACATTGACGTTCTCGGCGTAAGGGATAGGGTTAGGATCAGCCTCGGACTACTGTCATGAAACTGACATAAACAGACTTTGAGCTTGAGAGTCGTGAACAAACGCTCTCGGGGTAAGGGATAGGGTTAGGATCAGCCTTGGGTTACTGTCATGAAAATGACAGAAACAGACTTTGAGCTTAAGAGTCGTAAACATGAGGGAGTGTCTGACGCACAGTTCTGCTCAGATGGCAAGCCATAGGGATAGCACGTCATTTACAGGGTTATTGGACGTTGCGTTTCCCTCGAGTCTCTCTCTCTCTCTCTCTCTCTCTCTCTCTCTCTCTCTTACACACACACACTTTCTCTCTGCCCCTCCCCCACCCACCCCCCTCTCTCTCTCTCTCTCTCTCTCTCTCTCTCTCTCTCTCTCTCTCTCTCTCTCTCTCTCTCTCTCACACACACACACACACACACACACACACACATTGTATCCCCTGATCTTGCCCTTAACGGCCTCTCTGGTGTCAGGCACAGGGTTCCAGCTGACTTCCAGAGACGTGCTGTTGAACGTGTTGGACTGCACGTTGGTCGGTGTGATGGTGGGCACTGCACGTAGACGTGAACACAGGTCCGCGCGCACGCACACACACAGACGTGCGCGCACATGCGCACACGCACACACACACACACACACATCTCAACATATTTTTGTTTCAGGAAAAGCAAGATGAACAACATTTTCACACGATTCATCTCCTGAAGACAAGAGCATTAGAAACAACAGGCATCTGCACAGGGCAGGAAATCATGCACACAAGCACAAACACACACACACGCACACACGCACACACGCGCGCGCACACGCACGCACACGCGCGCACACACGCACACGCACACACACACACACACACACACACACACACACACACACGCATTCTATGCACATAAAGGCACTCGAACCCATTAGGTCTATAAATCTTTGATATTCACTGAAATGTGTAGCACAACATTGTATCACGACAAACAATGATCAACTTTGTTGTACAAAGGGATAATCCCCTGTCTCTATGTGTCACCCTCATTGTGCCCCCGTCTCTATGTGTCACCCTCATTGTGCCCCCGTCTCTATGTGTCACCCTCATTGTGCCCTCGTCTCTATGTGTCACCCTCATTGTGCCCTCGTCTCTATGTGTCACCCTCATTGTGCCCCCGTCTCTATGTGTCACCCTCATTGTGCCCTCGTCTCTATGTGTCCCCGTCTCTATGTGTCACCCTCATTGTGCCCTAGTCTCTATGTGTCACCCTCATTGTACCCTAGTCTCTATGTGTCACCCTCATTGTGCCGAAATTGGGGACACAATGTGTCATAGAAACGGGGACACATAGAGACGAGGGCACCATGAGGGTAACACGTAGAGACGGGGACACATAGAGACAGGGGCACAATGAGGGTGACACACAGAGACGGGGACACATAGAGACGAGGGCACACAGAGACGAGGGCACAATGATGGGGACACACAGAGACGGGGACACATAGAGACGGGGACACACAGAGACGAGGGCACAATGATGGGGACACACAGAGACGGGGACACATAGAGACGGGGACACATAGAGACGGGGGCACATAGAGACGGGGACACATAGAGACGGGGACACATAGAGACGAGGGCACAATGAGGGTGACACATAGAGACGAGGGCACAATGAGGGTGACACATAGAGACGGGGGCACAATGAGGGTGACACATAGAGACGGGGGCACAATGAGGGCGACACATAGAGACGAGGGCACAATGAGGGTGACACATAGAGACGAGGGCACAATGAGGGTGACACATAGAGACGAGGGCACAATGAGGGCGACACATAGAGACGAGGGCACAATGAGGGTGACACATAGAGACGGGGACACAATGAGGGCGACACATAGAGACGAGGGCACAATGAGGGTGACACATAGAGACGAGGGCACAATGAGGGTGACACATAGAGACGAGGGCACAATGAGGGCGACACATAGAGACGAGGGCACAATGAGGGCGACACATAGAGACGGGGGCACAATGAGGGCGACACATAGAGACGAGGGCACAATGAGGGGGACACATAGAGACGTGGACACATAGAGACGGGGGCACAATGATGGGGACACATAGAGACGGGGACACAATGAGGGTGACACATAGAGACGAGGGCACAATGAGGGTGACACATAGAGACGGGGACACAATGAGGGGACACATAGAGACGAGGGCACAATGAGGGTGACACATAGAGACGGGGGCACAATGAGGGTGACACATAGAGACGAGGGCACAATGAGGGTGACACATAGAGACGAGGGGCACAATGAGGGTGACACATAGAGACGAGGGCACAATGAGGGCGACACATAGAGACGGGGGCACAATGAGGGCGACACATAGAGACGGGGGCACAATGAGGGCGACACATAGAGACGGGGGCACAATGAGGGGGACACATAGAGACGGGGGCACAATGATGGGGACACATAGAGACGGGGACACACAGAGACGGGGACACATAGAGACGAGGGCACAATGAGGGGGACACATAGAGACGGGGACACATAGAGACGAGGGCACAATGATGGGGACACATAGAGACGGGGACACACAGAGACGGGGACACATAGAGACGAGGGCATAATGATGGGGACACATAGAGACGGGGGAGGGGGGGGACACATAGACGGGGGCACATGGCTGTGATGCCGATCAGACTGACTTCCTTCAGCAGAGTACACCTCCACCACAGAAGAGTTGGGTCCCTGGCCAAGGGAGCTAACCACCTGGGCTTTGACCTCATACAGCAGGTAGTAGTTGTCCGCCCCTACCAGCACCACGTGCTTCGCCTCGCTGCTGCTCTTCTCTTTCTGCACACACACACACACACACGCACACGCACACACACACACATCAGCGCACGTGCGTGCGATCACACACACACACTCACACTGACACACATATGTGCACACATAGTAGACGCGCACACGCAAACAAACGCACGTGCGCTCTCACACACACACATACACACACACACACGTAAATGCACACATACAAACACAAACACACGCACGTGAACACACACATATACACACACATGCACACACACACACACACACACATACATGCGCACATACAAACACAAACGCACGCACGTGAACACACACATATACACACACATGCACACACACACACAGTTCTATATATATATATATATATATAAGTACGCACGCAAGCGCACACACACACACACACACACACATTGGATTTTTAAACATGGAAACATAAAATTCACCTTAAAACCTTTAATTAGGCCAATGGGTGTTTTATTGTGAAGCCCGTTTTCGTGGAAAATGTATGTTTTTTTCCTCATTCAAATCATTATTTAGGCCTACTTGTCTTAGGGCCTGGGTGTGTTTTCTTAAAGACTGTCTATTTGCTCGTGTCACGACTGACCATTTCCCACAGAGACTCGGTGGTCACCTTCCTCCTCCAGTACACCTTGTACTTGACATCCTCACTGCCCCACTCTGACCTGTCCAGCAGCTGGAATGCATAATAATTATTTAAAAAAATAAAAAATAAAAAATAAGCCAACACAAATTGATGATGGAGATACAGGAAAGGCAAATGATTAAACGCAACAGGGACATTCTCACGACCTTCTGAACGATGTTGGAAAAAAATTACAAAAACAAGTTCTAGGTTCAGGATTTCGCGAACGGTTACACAAACAAGTCATGATACTAAGTACAGCAACACCACACACAAATCATCATCATATAGTAAAAAGCCAACTGTCCGTGTGTGTGTGTGTGTGTGTGTGTGTGTGTGTGTGTGTGTGTCTGTCTGTCTGAAACACGAAACGGGCCTTATAACTCCGCCGTTTTTCGACCGAATCGCTTCCAATTTGCTATGAGCCCTAACGGGGCGATGGCAACGGCAACCGAGGCGGCTGTGTCATTTGCGCGGTTGCAAATACGCGAAACGCGCATCCGCCGGCCTCTCGGCGCCCGTATCTCCGGCGTTTCTGGGCCGATTGCCTTCGAATTTGGCAGGAAGATGACCGGAGCCGGGGACTATCTATGTGCCAAACCGGGCCTTATAACTCCGCCGTTTCTTAACCGAATCCGTCAATCGCTTCAAATTTGCTGTAGCGCCAACAGCCTTATAACTCCGCCGTTAACCGAAGTCAAACTGTACTGGCGTAGTACCGTTACCGTTACTAGGCGTTACCAGTACGGTGCATTGCCAGTGCTAGGCGTTGCGCTAGTCATCTATAGTTTGCGCTAGGTCCACAACAACAAAAAAGCGTTAATATAATAACGCAAAATAATACAAAGCAGTTCATTCTTGCATTGTGTTCGTGATTGTTCTTCATTCTCCATCTGTTTTTGTTTGTTTGTTTGTTTGTTTGTTTGTTTGTTTGTTTGTTTGTTTTCACTGCCTTAAGGTGAGGATCTAAGGTCCGTTCCCTTTGATTAGGCCTAGGCTTTTTCTTTTCTTCAAAATTGTTAGTGGTCTAGCTTCTAGCCCTAGTTTGTTCAGTTAGTTACGTGCTGTGTTTGGAGGGAAGGAGAGAGATGATTGAGATGGAGCAGTCAGCCAATCATAGAAAAGCGTACGATGCTCTCACACGCGCGCAAACATATGCCAACTCACACACACACACATATGCACGTGCAGAGAGAGAGAGAGAGAGAGAGAGAGAGAGAGAGAGAGAGAGAGAGAGAGAGAGAGAGAGAGAGAGAGAGAGAGAGAGAGAGAGAGAGAGAGAGAGAGAGAGAGAGAGAGAAACTTTAGTACACAAGGATTGCGATTTTAGAGAGAGAGAGAGAGTGAGAGAGAGAGAGAGAGAGAGAGAGAGAGAGAGAGAGAGAGAGAGAGAGAGAGAGAGAGAGAGAGAGAGAGAGAGAGAAACTTTAGTGCACAAGGATTGCGATTTTAGAGAGAGAGAGAGAGAGAGAGAGAGAGAGAGAGAGAGAGAGAGAGAGAGAGAGAGAGAGAGAGAGAGAGAGAGACTTTATTAAACAAGGATTGAGATTTTTGAGAGAGAGAGAGAGAGAGAGAGAGAGAGAGACTTTAGAAAGAGAGGATTGAGAGAGAGAGAGAGAGAGAGAGAGAGAGAGAGAGAGAGAGAGAGAGGGGGGGAGGATGGGAGGGAGGGAGGGAGAGAAGAAACTTTATTACACAAGGATTGAGATTTGAGAGAGAGAGAGAGAGGAGAGGAGAGAGAGAGAGAGAGAGAGAGAGAGAGAGAGAGAGAGAGAGAGAGAGAGAGAGAGAGAGAGAGAGAGAGAGAGAGAGAGAGAGAGAGAGAGAGAGAGAGAGAGAGAGAGAGAGAGAGAGAGAGAGAGAGAGAGGAGAGAGGGTGGGGGATGAGCACAGAGAGACAAATAGACAGAGGGACTCACGTCCCATTCCAGGGTCAGTTCCCCCACTTTGCCACCCCCTCCCCGCACGTTCCTGGGCGCCACGACAGGAGGGGCGTCCCGCGTCTTCACGTAGACTGGACACACAGATAGCCAGTCACGTGACTAACACTGACCACAGCGCGGCGGCGTTAAACCTCAATCCATAATCCAACAAAAGACTTTGAGCACGGGTTTAAAATCATAGATCATAAAGCAGGCAGAGGGCCACATCTAGGAAGGAGGGGAAGGGCAGGGGGGGGGGGGGGGGGGTGGGGGGGTGGGGGTGGGGTGGGGGTGGGGAGGGGGGTCACAGGGGTTCCGGACCTCCAGGGGTCCAGTATACCTACAGGGCCAGCCACACTGCATACGATTTGACCTCAATACGATGCGATTGTGACGATGTCTGCGAGTCACGATTCGCGTGAAATACTTCCGTCTAAAAACAATTCTGCAATTTTCGCTCACTGCACTATCAGGTAGACCGCAATGCACGAATCAAATGAAAATGTCTGTTACAAAAATACAGTTTGCTTTATCAGATTCGTGTACAGAGGGGCTACAAAATATAGCCTAGTGAACATATAACTTATAGGATTTCATCAGATATATTATTTAGACAGTAGAATTTCACGTGAATCATGCCTCACACATGCTAACATCGGATCGTAATGAATCGAATCGTATGCAGTGCAGCAGACCCTTAAAGACCCACCAGATCATGTGTCAAGATCACGGGTTTCACGTGTTTCCCCTCTTATAGCTGGTAGGAAATCTTGTTTTGAGCAGGTTTGACTCCCACACAAATGCCCCCAAATTGAAAACGAAACATCATTTTTTTTAAAGAGCATGCCCCAATTTGAAGTTGGGGGCATTTGTATGTGGGTCACAGCTACCCAGAAAAAACAGCCCAAGGGACTTAATCGTGGGGGGTCAGTGTGTCTTTAAGGCTACTACACCAACAGCTTTGATTTCATGTTAACGTGTTGGCCTGCCTATATCATTCCATGCCAGAGCAATCGAAGTCAAGAGTATTGTTAAAAACTCGGGACTTTCCTGGTGTTGCACTGCCTCCGGGCATTGCCTCCAGGATCGTTCCCACCATCTTTATATCTACTAATGTCCCATATGTGTCTGTTCCGGACTGGAGGACGTTAAGCGGAATTTCATCAATCGAAGTCATACGTTTGTACGTTACTCTACGCATCTGTATTGTTACAAATTCGGGACTTTCCTGGTGTTGCACTGCCTCCGGGCATTGCCTCCAGGATCGTTCCCACCATCTTTATATCTACTAATGTCCCAGACTGGAGGACATAAAGCACAATTTAATTCATTCAGTCAAATTGATTTTTTTTTTTTAAAGCCTGACATTGTAACCTTTGATGAATTGAAGAATCTTCTTCGTAAACGTAAAAAGACAAATAAAAATGATAGCCTTAATTTTAAAAAACATTTCAGTTTTTTTATATTTTGAGTCTTCCCCGTGGGGGGTCTTTGTAAAAATAGTTCCCCCACCGTCTGGATGTTCTGTGCTTGTAACTTCCTCTAATCTGCCACTCTCTTTGACTCTGCCTTTTCCCTTTGTTTTCTATCATCTACTATCTTTCTGACTTATTGGTCCATTCTCCTGCCTTTTTAAAAAAAAAATCTTCCAAATAATTGTTCTCCTTTGAGCTCCTCCAAAATCGGAATGTGTCGGCTGTACGCAGCGGGGAGACCAGTGAAAACTGAAAACCAGACACATACGTACCTTACCCATTATGGCCATATGACCTGGGAACGCAGAAGAAGAAGAAGAAGAAGAAGAAGAAGAAGAATTTTGAGTCTGTAACCTGTGCGGGCTTACTCACAGGAATGCTCGCTGGGAGGCCCCAAGCCGTACTCGTTCTGAGCCAGCACCCGGAACCTGTATCCAGTGCCGGGATTGAGGCCCGTCAGGTCAGCCCTCCTCAGGCCCACCTGCCGCTCCGTGGCTGCGTTGATGCTGTCCTTGGCCAGGAGTGCTGCACAGTACGGGACAAAGACACTCTATGGAGAGCCGGGCGACAGAGGGTCCTTAGAGAAGAAGCCCCCCCCCCCCCCCCCTCCACCCCTCCCCTATCTTCTTCTCTGTATATGTAATTGACATATACAAGCAGGCGCATGCATGCACACACAAATACACAGAGACGTACCTAGCGCATGCATGCACGCGCACACACACAAAGTACTCGCGCGCACGTGCGCGCACCCACACCCACATATGCAAGCGCGATGGGTACACAAACATAAATTCATATGTACACATATGTAGGCTTACACATACTATTATACATACTAACACACAAACACATGCATAAACGCGTGTCGTGACAAACAAGAACACACGCTAGCATGCACAAACGAACGCATGCACACGCGCGCACAAACACGCACACACACACCTAGGAATACTGCCCCTCTCTCTCTCTCTCTCTCTCTCTCTCTCTCTCTCTCTCTCTCTCTCTCTCTCTCTCTCTCTCTCTCTCTCTCTCTCTCTCTCTCTCTCTCTCTCTCTCTCTCTCTCTCTCTCTCTCTCTCTCTCTCTCTCTCTCTCTCTCTCTCTCTCTCTCTCTCTCTCTCTCTCTCTGTCTCTCTCTCTCTCTCTCTCTCTCTCTCTCTTCTCCTCTCTCTCTCTCTCTCTCTCTCTCTCTCTCTCTCTCTCTCTCTCTCTCTCTCTCTCTCTCTCTCTCTCTCTCTCTCTCTCTCTCTCTCTCTCTCTCTGTACGTACTAGCCACTTGTGTCCAGACGTCAGGGTTGAACTCATTCTGGGCCTGTATGACAAAGGCGGTGAAGGGGGACCCGTTGTCCATGCCCTCTGTCCACAGCACGGACAGCTCGTAGCGCGTCACGGACTGCACCTCCACGTACACTCCCGCCATCTCGCCCGGAGGACCTACGCACACACGCACGCGCACACACGCGCGCGCACGCACACACAAACATTATGCATGTGAATCAGGTTGATCTTGCATTAGAGACCTAGACTGTAACACACACACACGTGCGGGTACATGCTGGTAGGGAAGAGAATTCAAGAGAAACTGAAAGACGCCTCAATTGCCCTTTTTCTGTATAATAAGTAGGCCTATTATCTCCTTTGAAGATCTTACAAAAGAGTAGGGCCTAATTATTGGTACATGGGCTTGTTTAACACAACCTCATGTTTAAAACCCTTTCGCCGCCAGCCACTTTTTAGCCCCAAAAATGTCATTAAGCTGAACAGGGTAGAAATAAAAATGTATCTGCAGTTATTCGGAATTTCTCTGTGAAATGCATAACATTAGGCCAATCCTTACCACCAAAAAGTAAGAAAATAGGGTATTTGGATAACAGACCCTGATTTGAGGCCTTTTAGTGACATGGGTGTTAAACCATTGTGGTGCATACATGCGACATTGGCGGTGAAAGGGTTAACACAGGGTTCACAGAACAGCCTCGATAAATAAAGGGGAAGACCAAGTACAACGCTTGACGGAATGGAGGAATGCGCAGTCGAACGAGGGGGCTTGAAATGTACGTATGCCGTAGTGTAGGCTCCAACCTTTGACGGCAAGGAAGGCCTCTCTGTGCTGGGCGATGAAGGGAGTACGCACGGTGCAGCGGTACACGCCTTCGTGCTTGAACTGCACGTTCTGCACGTAAAGCCCCGTGTTGCCAATAGGGTGGGTGTCCACCTGCAAGCAGAAATATCCACGAGAAATTGTGCAATCTGTTCAATAGGGCTCTGCAACTAGGGTTATTAACGCCCTTGACAGTGAGAGTGATGCCCTTGCTGGTCAGTACTGACAAGGGCATTCACTCTCGCGAAAGGCAGCCATTTAGTGGCATCAAATAGGGTTATTGGCGAGAGTTATCCCCCTGTTTGGTCAGTACTGAACCATCTTCCCCCACCCACCAAGGGCATTCACTCTTGCAAAAGGTGTTCGTTACTGACCCCAATAGAGGAAGCGATCCAAACGTCGGACGGCTCCTCAGACCGGACGGTTGGAGGTTGTTGTTTTTTTGTGGGTTTTTTTTAAACTGGCGAAGTACTGTGGTCCAATGATGCCTTCTAATAATGCAGCGATATAATGTGAGTTCATGAGTAACAAATCATGGCTTGGAAAGGCTTCTAGCGAAAACTAATAATAATTAACGCTAAAATTAATGACGAAAATGAAATGTACGCAATTTTGGTTCTAATTCTGAGTCTTTTGTTTGCAAAGAATAAGAATGCTTTTCTGATTAAAAAAAAATAACAGTGTAGTGATTTAATGTCTTTTTCATTTCTTAGTGCTATTGGTTGATATCAACTAGTCGCTTGATTTGCTTTAATGTTAAGCTTTTCAAAGTTAGGTGTCACTGTCTGGACTTTGGACCCCAGGAAGCCTAACGTTGGACAGTTTAGGATTTTTAAAAGTCGCGTAACTTTTGCTTCTTTGGAGACTATGAGACCAACATTAGCAGGAATATAGAAAATTGTATTCCATATTCAATGTAGTCTTTGAAATTTGTGTCGCGTTGATGTTTTGGGCAGATTTACTTTGCTTCCGGACATATGGTGCCCTTACTCTACAGAAATGTGGATAAGAACAATGCGTGTGTGATTTTGCATGAGAAAACCAAACGATTTGGTGTACAAAAAAACAAAAAACTTCAAGTCAACCAATAAAGTTTACAGACCCACCAGGTCACGTGTCAAAATCACGGGTTTCACATGTTTTCACTCTTATAGCTGGTAAAAAATGTTGTTTTGACCAGGTTTGACTCCCATACATATGTCCCAAAATTGAAAACAAAACATCATTTTAAAGAGCAGCCTCAATTTGAAATTAGGGACATTTGTATGTGAGTCACAGCTACCCATTAAAAAAAACCAAGGGACTTAATCGTGGTGCGTCAGTGTGTCTTTAAACGGTCAAAAGGGCCAACGTCCACCGACTGACCTTGTTGTAGTCAGGCAGGTCAGTGTCCAGCAGGTGGCCGTTGAAGTACCAGAGGAAGGCCATGTCCACCTTGGGGTCACGTGAGGCCTGGCAGGACAGGAAGGCGGACGAGTTGACCACCACTGTGGTGGCCGAGGGGCCAAGAGTGATGGTGGACCCCGCTGTGGTCAAGCACATCAATACTATTTAATAATAATAATTATAATCGTTGACGTAGTATTGTTGAAATCTAGTAGCCTGTAACACAGTGCTCGCAAGAAGTTCAGGATCACTTACTCTTTTGCCTGTATTTCAATTTGTACCCAGGCTAATTCAGGCAATCACTGCTGGACTTTCTGCATGCATCCTTCATCAAACAACGATTGATAACTGTACATATATAGTTTTGTTCTTCAACATACATCTTGTATGTTTCTTCCAAAGGCTCTCAATTATATAAAATGGAAAGGGTTTGAAATTGTGTGCCAATTTGATACAAAAATCGTGGTGTTGTTTTTTTACAGCATTCATAAACACTTTCAATGGAAAGCAAGAGTCCCTAAGCCATATGAAAAGTGTTAAATGATGTGTTAAGGAATTTGCTTTGGATTTATTCTGTGTATGTTTATCCTTTATTTTACACTTCATCAGTTTGCAAAGTAGGATAACGCAAAGTTCAACGTAACTCCCCCAAAAAGGTATCTGATAGTGATGCTGGATCCCTCTACAGTAGAATACAATTAACTATATAATATTATAAGCATATTATCATAACCAAATAAAAACGTGGTCTAGAGTGTTGAAAGAGGCATATCACTGTGTGCAATAAATAATGTCATTGATATGTCGTATGACTAGTCTAGACTCATCTTGCAAAACTAGGCTTCTCTCTATATAATACCAACAAAATTCAAAGCAAGTAGCTTTTTCTCTTGATAGATTTATATTTCATATATTTAACCCTTTCACCGCCAGCCATATTTCAACTAAGCATTTCCATTACATTTACATCGGTAGAGAACAAAATCCATCTGCAGTATTGGGGATTCTTCTGTGACAGATATAAAATAAGGTCTAACCTTACATCGTGAAACTAAGACAATAGGGTCTTTGGATAATAGACCCCAATTTGATGCCTTTTAGTGACATAGGTGTTAAATCACTGTGGTGATAAAATGCGACTTTGGCGGTGAAAGGGTTAAATTTAGATGTTGATAGCAAAAGGTGAACTCTCCAACTGACCTGCCAGATCTAGCTGGGTGCTGCTGCTGTCCTGACCAAACTGATTTTCGGCCAGGCACGTGTAGTCCCCCTTGTCCGACTCCGTCAGTCCCTGAATGATCAGATTCCCATTGGCCAGCTGGATCACGTGACTTCCATCCGGGCTCAGAGGGCCGCCATGTCTTTGCCACGTGATGACGGGGAAAGGGGCCCCCTCGGGGTTGCAGACGATGGTGATGTTGCCGTTCAGGGACCCCGTCACCTGGGAGGGTAGAGGGTTCTTGGCGAAGGTGGGAGCAAAAGCTGTACAGAGAAACAAATGTCATCATTTTTCTATTTAATATTATAACATTAGGTATTAGTTATTAGGTACGTTGTAGTCACAGAGACGTCTCTGTGAAATTCGGGTTGCTCCCACCTGGAGAGCGCGTCGCAGCCATAGGCGCGCCACCCATTTTTATTTTATTTTATTTTTTTGCATGCGATTTTTGTGTAACTGATGAAGAAGGAAAAGGAAGGGGTAAATTTTGACTAAATGACAACTTTTTCGTTGCCACTGGGTTTAACGTATGCTAAGTGCATGGGCACACAGGACCTCGGTTTATCGTCCCATACGAAAGACTCCACGTTCAGACCGCAAGGCATAATAATAATAATAATAATAATAATAATAATAATAATAATGAATAATATTTATATGGCGCAATATCCTGATACATACAGCTCAAAGCGCCTTACAACAACACATTGCAATCAACAGATAAACATTGCGATATATATACATGGCATGCAATCAACAATAAAGAATACATCAGAAATCAAAAATACTTGTACCGCAGGGAAACAAAAGTTAACTGGACACACACATACTCTCCCCCACCCTCCCTCCCTCCCCTCTACCTCTCCGCCACCCCACCCTCTATACTGCCTAGTGCAGAGTGAGAGGAAAAATCCCCTGTACCCAGGTGAAAATGATGTTTTACGTCCTCTCGGTCATAGACACATATGGGACATTTGTAAATACAAAGATGTTGGGAACAATACTGGCTGCAATGCCCGGAGGCAGTGCAACACCAGTAAAGTCCCGAGTTTTTAACAATATAGATAGGTGATGATTGATCCCCTGTACCCAGGTTCCAACTCGGGTTTACTTGTAGACACAAGGCGAACGCGTTACCTCTGTGACACTCTACACCCATTTTGGTGATGAGAAGGAGGAGGAGGGGAGGGGGAGGATTTTACAGACTTCTTAAATGTCTATCCCTTCTGTAGCCTCAAGCGGCCATAGTCAACTTTGTCTCAGTACAGTATTCAGTTCAACCCAACATCATTAATATTAGGCCTACGTCGTTTGATCACTCTGTTTTGTCAGTGTTTGTGCTCATTTTTAGAGAAGCGTCTGAGAGCGGGAGAGCGCGCTATAACAAAAACATGTCACGTGACCACAGAATAGGACGCTCTGTGGGTCAGTCGCTAAATTTAATATGTCGGATAAAATCAAATTAAGGAAGCTTCAGCTACAAGTTTCATGTACGTGTGCGCGCGCGCACGTGTGAAGTATCAGATTTGTATTTAATATAAGCTATCCACAAAAAGTTAAGGATCACTTGCAAACTAATTCATAACTTTCCAAATAAGAAAGCCAATGCGTTGAATTTTGGCCAACATTTAATTCAATGCTTTAGTGATAACGATACACAATTGCCTTCAATTTCGAGCAATCGTTTGGTCTGTACATTTGATCAAAGTGGGTACGTATCGAAATTTGATTTCCCAAAGTCATTGAAATCACAAGACAGGGCATTCTGATGCTCCCAAAAGTTCAGTAATGCGTGTATCCGCCATGGCTGTTCTGGCACTCGACGCAGCGAGTCCTCATGGAGTTGACCAGGGTGGTGAAGATCCTCTGTGGAAGCGCCTGCCACTCAGCCTGCAGCATCTGGTAGAGGTGCTGGGCATCCCTGGGAGGGGGGTGGTTGCTCCTCACTTTGCGATCCAGCTCATCCCAGAGGTTCTCAATCGGGTTGAGATCGGGACTGCATGCTGGCCACTCCATTCTGTTGACTCCAGACTGCTGCAGGAAGTCGTTGACCACCCTTGCCCTGTGGGGGCGAGCGTTGTCATCCTGGTAGACAGCCGGCGGTCCCATCTGCTGCAGTGTAGGCACAGCCAGCGGTCGAAGGATCTCATCCCGGAGGCCAGTCAGGTTACCCTGTACATGATACAAGGGTGTTCTGTGGTGAAGGCTGAAGGCCCCCCAGACCATTACAGAACCTCCACCAAAGGCCACCTTTTCTTGGACAGTGGCGTCAATAAAGCGTTCCCCTGGGCGCCTCCAGACCCTGTCGGCCGTCGTTGTGGTTCAGGGTGAAGCGTGATTCATCACTGAACAGGACCTGGGACCATTGCTGACGTGTCCACCTCATGTGACGTCTGCAGAAGGCGCGGCGTGCTGCCCTATGGGCTGGAGTTAAGCGTGGCCGTACAGCTGGGCGACGAGAACGGAGGTTAAACCCATGAAGGCGGTTCCGTATGGTCTGCTGGCTGATGTTGATGTTAGTAGCCACCCTCAGCTGCCTTCGAATGATGCTGGAAGAGGCTGTTCTTGTCTGCAGGGCTTGTCGTTCAATGAGACGATCTTCACGTGGAGTTGTCTTCTTCGGTCGACCAGATCTGCGTCTTTCATGGACCCTCCCAGTGGCTGTGAAGCGTTGAATCAGTCTGACAATGACCAAGATGGACACCTGAAGTCGCCTGGCCACTTCTCGCTTGGGAACACCATCTTGGAACCATGCAACAGCTCGTCCCCTATCCAACTCGCTCAATTTTCGTCGTGGAGGCATTGTCAAATCAGGCCTAATACTGGTGGTATGTCTTCTTATAAAGCCAAGCAAGAGACAGCATCTCACACATAAACAGTAGTGCTTGCACGTGCATAATGGTTTTTCCATCTGGCTTGTGCAATGTGTTCATGCAGAACGATCCAAAACAAGGTCCTTTTTCGCAAGTTTCCGCTTTTTCTTTTGCTGCCAAGCTCAGTAATAGAGAATCACGTGCAATGTTTCCACTAACACAACATCGCCCACTTACAGCTGAACAAGAATTCATAACAATTTGGCTTGACTGAGAAAAAAATAACAGGAGCGAACGGAGTTTATTGCGCACCTGTTTTCTCATAGTGATCCTTAACTTTTTGTGAGTAGTGTATATATTGAATGTTTTGTGTTTATTACTATTGTTATTGTTGTTGTCTAAAGTTAACTTTGTAAGCGCTCTGAGCTCTTTGGAGAAAGAGCGCAACAAATATCCATTATTATTATTTTTTTAAATAAAAAATTAATTATTATTATTATTATTATTATTATTATTATTTTTATTATTAATATTATTATTATTATTATTATTATTATTTATTGTTATTATCATTATTATCATTATATTATTATTATTATTATTATTATTATTATCTCCAGCGTGTACGCATATGTCCTGTTTGTTGACTACACAGTATTGTGGGTCGTTTGAACTGTAAACCAGCATTGCCATGGAACGATCTTTCCAACAATCTTATCAGCACACGCACACATGACAGGTATTGATAAAGTCTTAAAGACACACCACGCCGATGTGCATGTTCCCTCTCTTGCTTGGAAGATTTAAGAACTCTTAAAGATTAAGAACTCTTCCAAGCAAGAGAGGGAAAACGCGTGAAAACGCTGATTTTCACACATCGGCGTGGTGGCTCTTTAAAGCCAACACCATATAGCAATGAAAATCCGTTTAACGTCCTCCGGTCTGAAACAATATATAACAAGGTGGGTCTTCTGAGTACGCTTATATAAGCCCATCCAACACAATACAACGCGATTCAATACAATACAGGTTGAGCGTTGCTGATCTCCGTACCGTGGACGTTGGAGGCGCACACTGGTACATGCGTACCTCACCCATTATGGCCATATGGCCTAGGAACGCTGAAGAAAAGAAAGAGGAGGAGGAGGAGAATATTCCATGTCCACTCCCTACTCACCTAGCACTCTGAGCTGAGCGTTGCTGATCTCCGTACCGTGGATGTTTGTGGCGGCACACTGATACATATTACGTACCTCACCCATTATGGCCATACGACCTAGGAACGCTGAAAAGATGGAGAAGGAGAAGACTATTCCATGTCCTTCCCCTACTCACCCAGCACTCTGAGCTGAGCGTTGCTGATCTCTGTACCGTGGATGTTGTTGGCGGCACACTGGTACATGCCATCATGGCGCTCAGCCTGCAGGTCACTGATCATCAGGATGTTACCAGACACCTGCACCAGAACACCACGGGTTCATTACACAGACAAAAACCATCAACAAGAACGTCATTTCTTCTTCTTCTTCTTCTTTTTCTTTTTCTTTTTCTTCTTCTTCTTCTTCCGACTGGGGATGTTTATCCTGCCCCACGCCCAAAATCTTCGTTTAGACTGCTATTGGTGCACAGGATGCATGCTTTGTGAGTTTGTGTCATCCATTCCACACGGCCTACTCGTACCGAATAGTGGCATGGGCTTTAACGTGCGCGCAAGATCTTGTGCGTGCGTTCGCACACGGGACCTCGGTGTTAGGTTTTATCCTTCGAAGGACCAGGAAATAGGAGTAAAGTATCTTTCCCAAGGATACAACACCGTGACCAGCTGGGTTCGAACCAGCGCACTCGCAAACCCGTTGGGTTACGAGCGGCGACTCTAACCAACCGGCCACGGCGCCTTCTGAGGATTTCCGTGAGCATACGTGATAAGTTTTCTCTTTAATTTATTTGTTAGGAGCATGACATTACAGAACATCAAATGCTTGAAAGAGATACAGCTAAACAAAAAGCCACAAAAAGCTTGATTGATGTTGGCTACTATAATAATATTGACCATAAATTATATAAAAAGTATACACACATAGTGTAGTTTAAGACACAGACACATAAGCTTATTATAGCAATGCACACTAAGACCGTGTACACACATAAGCGGATATTGCATGCGGAAACCCGTCCTATATGCGTAAACTTGTATCCTTCTTTCTTCCACGTATTTAGGATTTTCCGTACGGAGCTTCGAATGTGAACCCGGCCTAAGACAACAAGAAAAACAAAGAACTAGCATTAGGCCTACAGAGGAAGACATTGCGCTTTAAACAAAATGGAGGACGAAGATGTATAAACATAACATTGTGAATAATGTAGTTTTTATCTGATCAGTAATCAGCCGTTTCCATAGTTCAAGCGCTGCTCAATCTGCAAAATGACAGTTGAAATGTCATTTACAATATGCATTGTATATGAACTGCGGCAAGTGGGGGTTGCGTAACTCATGTACCGCGCAGCTGTTTTTGCATTTTAAAAAATCATGAATTGGGCAATGACGCTGCCAAGTTCACGTAGACCCTACAGTTTGTCATCGACCCAGCACCAGAACAACTTGTCCCTAAGGGCTTTCCGCCATGAGGACGTCAAACCTCCACTCAACAACAACAGGCCTACACTAATTCATTTTATGAGTAAGCATACGAGAATACTACATATACTGTAGAACAGTATGCAGCCATTATTTTTTTTAAACCACACCACTCCCCCCAAAAATGTTTTTTTTAAAATATGTATAATTTTTTGTTCTCCAAACAAATGACATTGTAAACTACTGACCCGCACTCCGTTGTCTTGGCCAGTGTCCAGCAGCTGTCCGTTCTTGTACCAGCTGTAGGAGGGCGAGGGGTTGCCTCTGGCGTCGCAGTGCCACGTCAGCTGGCTGCCCACGTCAGCGTGCTGGTCCTTGAGCGGAGCCACGAAGTAGGGCCGGGCTGTTGGGACAATCACACCAACGCACTGAAGGCTGGAGGGGTACAGGGGGGGGAGCTTCCCTTTCAAGACCTTCCCTATGTTTTTTTTATCTTCGTCGTCGATCGCTCGGTTTTCCATCATACTTATGAGCGCAGATGCGTCATGCTGCCATTATGCGCCTAACTAACGAAATAGGTCCAGCGTGTCCTGTCTTCGGCTGGATAAAATCTGTGTAAGTGTTTCTTAAAAATAAAACAAAAAGGCAGGGGAATGGACAAAAAAGCAGGACAGTAGATGACAGTAAAGTTAAGTAAAGGGGGGTGGGGGAACAGTCAAAGAGAGTGACAGATTAGAGGAAATTACAAGCATGAAACTTCCTAAAAGTGGGGGAACTATTTGTACGAAACACTCCCCGGTAGACCTATCACCACGGGAAGGGGGGGGGGGGGGTGTCAAGGCACCGAAGGTTGTCGATATATTATGCAATCTGACGACATTATGTCGCCACACGCCTATTGTTAGGTCTTTAGGTACTTTATAGTCACAGAGGCGTCTCTGTGAAATTCGGGTTGCTCCCACCTGGAGAGCGCATCGCAGGCCAGAGGCGCGCCACCCACTTTTTCTTGCATGCGATTTTTTGTGTGACTGATGGGGAAGGAAGGAGGGGGGATTTTTACCAAATGACAACATTTTCGTTGCCACTGGGATTAACGTAAAAACAATCTTAAAGAACAATAACTCTGGACAAACGCTGGGAAAACGCAAAGAACAGTAATTCCGGAGATCAAACCCGATTCCATACATAAACAGTTCTCGGGTAAAAGCAAACAGGTAAAAGCAAAAACATAACATAACATAACAAAACATAACATAACATAACATAACATAACAAAATAAAGAAGGCAGATGGTACGAACATTCTTGTGACCGATGACGTCACTTTGAAATTGCGCACGGTGGAAGCGGCGAGAATGAATTTTATTATGATGTCACTTTTATTCTAGTAATAGGCAAATGTAAAACTAAACGGTTTAGCAACACGTAAGGACATTATTTATTGATGGGCCCCTGTAAATAAACGGGGTCTTTGAATCTGTTGCATTGGTGGCCTTTCTCACGCTTCTTTGGGGGAACATCGGAACGGGGGAACTTCGGGACGGGGCCGGGGAACTACGGGATGAGCGGGGGGAACATCGGAACGGGGGGGGGGGGGGGGAATGAAATCGGGGGAACTGCGGGACGGGGGAACTACGGCACGGGGGAACTATGGAACGGGGGAACAACGGAACGGGAGAACAACGGAACGGGGAAACAACGGAACGGGGGAACTACGGAACTGGGGAACACCGGCATGACCCCGTTCCCAGCTGAGTACCCCATCACACTAGTGTACAGACAGACAGCCGGATAGACAGACAGACATACAGACAGGTAGACAAACAGACAGACAGGTAGACAAACAGACAGACAGGTAGACATGCAGACAGACTAACAAACTGCCATGCGCTAAATGAATAGCCTTGGAGTATATGGCATTGGTAGACCTTCTCACGAGGAAGACATAGGTTCCACAATCTTCCATACATCACAGGCAAAGATGTATTTTAGAAACACACCCCCTCTCGTGCTTGCGACCCTCAATGGAGGGAGGTACCTAAAGGACAAGTTAGCCTCTTAAGCTACAGGCAGACAGACGGACAGACAGACAAACACGCCGATCGTCAGACTAACCGCCCAGAGCCACATAAATTCTCTTGGAGTCTCTGGCGTTGGAGGACCTCCTGGTGTGGCAGACGTAGGTCCCGGAGTCCTCCATCTGGGCGCTGGGCAGTACGAGCACTCTGCCGTGGTCCTCGGTGAAGGCCCGGGCAGGCACGGGCTTCCCCTCCCTCTGCCACGAGTAGTAGAACGGCGTGGTGGACCTGGGCGCAGATGAGCGGACAAACACTTAAAGGGAGAAAGGTGGCAGAGTGGTTAAGACGTTCGCCTGCCAGATGTAATGCGTGACTGCATGCAGCGTGAGTGACCCCTGGGTTCGAATCCCAGCCTCCTCGCCCTTTCTTCCTAGTGCGACAGGAAAATCGAACTGAGCGTCGAGTCCTTCGGATGGGGACTTAAAGCTAGTCTGACCCGCGCGCTTTACGCGCGTAAAAATCTCTCGGCGGTTGAAAGTCGGTAAGAGCAGGGATAAATCCCGCTGCCTAGTATGGCCAAAATTGATAGCTAGGTTTTCCAAGTGTGTCCACACACCCTCCTCACCCTGTGCCCCCACTCCACCCCCCAAAACAAATTGGGTAGGCCACAAAGTCCAAGACCATTAACACTTAAGTAATGTCTTCTGTTTCAAAAAAATATTTCACTATTTTAATCCCCTGAAAACCAGTCAAGTCATAAATGTATGTCTCAAACAAAGCCCCTGGGAACAGATGCATGCACAGAGACTAAGCCAGAAAGTCCAAGACCACTAAAGCTAAAACTATCCTCCGTTTTATAAGTCTCTACTTTAATCTCAGACTCCCTTTTAGGTCCTATTTCATGTTAATTAGGCCTCAGTCCCTGGACACAGGTGCCGGGACAGAGACTATGCCACAAAGTCAAAGACCACGAAAGCTGAAGTAATATCTTCCGTTTCGTAGATTCCTTTACTGTGCTTTGGTCCCCTGACAACCATGTAGACCGTCATTTATGTTTTAACCCTTTCACCGCCAGCCATATATCAGCCAAAAATTGCCATTAAATTTACCTGGGTAGAGAACAAAATCCATCTGCAGTATCGGGGATTCTTCTGTGACATATATAAAATAAGGTCTTTCCTTACTTCCCCAAACTAAGACAATAAGGTCTTTGGATAATAGGCCCCAATTTGACCCCAATGATTTTAGTGATTATAGGTGTTAAATCACTGTGGTGCTAAAATGCGACTTTGGCGGTGAAAGGGTTAAATACACCTCCTCCCCCCCCCCCCCCTTTCTGGGACAGGGGCAAATCCAAAATCCAAGTCCAAACTTCTTAACCCTTTCACCGCCAACGTCGCATTTTAGCACCACAGTGATTTAACACCTATGTCACTAGGGTTCTATTATCCAAAGACCCTATTGTTTCAGTTTTGGGAAGTAAGGATAGACCTTATTTTATATATGTCACAGGAGAATCCCCAATACTGCAGATGGATTTTGTTCTCTATCCAGGTATATTTAATGGACATATTTTGGTTGAAATATGGCTGGTGGTGAAAGGGTTAATCCCGTTTCGTAGGTCTCAGTACTGCTGTAGTCTGGGACTTCCCTTGAGCTAGATCCTAAATTCACTGACATCCCTTCCCCTCCTCCCACCTCACTATGGAGATTATGCTTTGGTATTTGCATATATAATATGTGTGTGTGTTTGTGTGTGTCCGTCTCTTTAAAAACAAAACATACTACAAATCACCAACAGATTGAAATCAAAGTTGCTCAAAGATAAGGGTATTATCGCTTTAAGAATTTTCTTTTAAATGGTCGGGATTCATCAGGATCGCCAATCATAATAATAAAGTCACGAACACACACACAAAAACGCAAACACACTTACACTATAGTCAACAAGATAGAAGTATGGGACATGACGACATGCCGTCACACGCTGTTATAACACCCCTTTGCGTCTCCCAAATATCTAATAACACTAGAGATACACAAAGAACAACAACTCTGGAGAAACTCTAGAGAAACGCAAAGAACAACAACTCTGGAGAAACTCTAGAGAAACGCAAAGAACAACAACTCTGGAGAAACTCTAGAGAAACGCAAAGAACAACAACTCTGGAGAAACTCTAGAGAAACGCAAAGAACAACAACTCTGGAGAAACTCTAGAGAAACGCAAAGAACAACAACTCTGGAGAAACTCTAGAGAAACGCAAAGAACAACAAATCTGGAGAAACTAGAGGGAAACGCAAAGAACAGTAACTCTGGAGAAACCGATGATCTAGGGAAACGCAAAGAAAAGTAGGAACTCTGGAGATCGCGTTCTATCCCTTGAAGGATGCCACCAAGCAGAGGGGACTCACGAGCCATAGGCGAAGCACTCGATGCGCACGTCCTGTCCTCGGAGCGGAGGCTGGGGGAAGACGGCAGGAAAGTCGTTGTGTATCTCTGGGCCCCAGTCCGCTTTAGGAGCTACACACACAGAAAACGTCAGCAACAATGAGTGTGAAATTATTAACCCTTTCATCGCCAATGTCATATATTTGCATCACAATGATTTAACAACCATGCCATAAAAACTCTTGAAATCAAGGTCTGTTATTCAATGATATTGTGTTCCTAAATTTGGGCAGTAAGGGCATTCTAAATGTGTTGCAGAGAAATCCAACAATATTGCAGACAAAATCTGTTCTGCAGCCAAGTAGTTTTAACGGACATTTTTAGCTCAAAGACGGCTGGCGGTGAAAGGGTTAACAAATTCAAAGAAGAAGAAAAACTGTAAGAGAAGAAACCAAAACTTGAGCATCATCAGAGCAGCAAGAACTATGACTGTGAAATAACTGAAACATCCAAACAGAAAGAAAACCTTAACAAGGTACCATAACTTGATCAATAAAACTAGAAAACGTAGAGCATCCAACTAGGGCAATATGAGCTCCCAAAGCTCTGAATGGGGGGGGGGGGGGGGGGGGGGGGGACAGAGACAGAGCATAAGCGATGCATCTTAAAAAGAAAGAAAATTCTGGGGGAGATTTTTGAAGATCGTAGATTTTTAACAAGGTTGTGAATTAAGTTTCTCTATGTTGCTAGGCCTACTATTCTTCCAAAAACAAAATCTACACGATAATACTACAGAGGAGGGGCAAATTAAACTAAAACAAATTAGCACAGAGACAGAGGCAGACAGACAGACAGACAGGCAGGTAGGTACAATGGAAATGGTAGACTACCTAACAAAAAGGGAATGCAAACAAGACAGTGACAAAAACTCGACAATATCGACAATCTTTCAATTATTTCTTGTGTCACCTCGAAAAGAAGAGTAGTGCGTAATTACAAAAATGTTAATTTCTTAGGAGAAAAAAGACAGGAGTGTCACTTTTTTTTAAGAGATAAACACTTCCTCTTCCAGAAAAATAACACGGGCTCTGGAAAAAAATAGCACAGAAGAGAAAAAAAATCCTCATCATGTGTGAGTTTGCATGCGTGCATGTGTGTGTGTGTGTGTGTGTGTGTGTGTGTGTGTGTGTGTGTGTGTGTGTGTGTGTGTGTGTGTGTGTGTGTGTGTGTGTGTCTGTGTGTGTCTATGTGCATATGTATGCATATGTGTATGTGTGTAAGTGAGCACTTGTGTGTAAGTGTGCATGTTTGTGTGCGTGCTTGCGATCGAAAACGTGCCTCAATGACCACAGCCTAAACGACTGAAGGGATCTTACTCACACTGGTCAGTCACCAGTAAAGGGATGGGGAGGGAGATGCGGGTGGGCGGCTGGCTGGTGCCAATGGTGTGCTGGTTGACCCCGGTCAGAATGGCGATACACTTGTAGTCCCCTTCGTCCGTCCTCGTCACCTGCAAATAGGTCCACCACCTTCTGCAAGTTCTGCGCTAGCAACTTCCTCTAATATATCCCTCTCTTGGACTCTGCTTTGTTGTCCCTTGTGTTGCTGCAATCTACTATTTTGTCTGCCTTATTGGCTCATTCTTTAAACATTTCTTTAGTTGGGTAGAACGATAATTAATTGTTTAAAAAAAAATATAAAAAAATAAAAAATAAAAATAATAATAATAATAATCATAATAATAATAATAATCATAATAATAATAATAATAGTAAAAGGCTATGTCACTTTTGAACACAACTAAAGCTCTCTGTTCTTTGATAGATAGCCTACAATGATATCAGTCAACAAGCAGATGCGCGACAGCATTTTGAGCTCCAGCGACCTTGACGTGACCTTTGACCAATGACCTTCATCTTCGGACTTGGCCTAGATACTGTAACTCACCTATCCGCATGCTAAATTTTGGTGTTTTCTATTCCATGTATTTGCATTCAGCAGTCGTGGAACACTAGTTTCAACTGCATAGAGTGAGCACAGTATAAGCTTCTGGCTTGTTGTTGCCGATGAATGTATATGTTGTCTATGCCCGTTCACGTATTGTTGACCTACTAAAACAAAATAGAAAAACTATTTCAACCAACATAGTCAGTCAGATAATCAGTCAGTCAGTCAGGAACAGACACGGGTGGAAACATTAAGCAGTTTTTTCTTCTCAGCTGCTTAATAAGTGGGATACTACAGCCTACCTTCAAACGTAAATCTATCGTGAGATAACATCATAAAAATAAAGTTTCCCTTCATTGGATAAAATGGCATTGATCAACATATTTTTGTTGTGTGTTAAAAAGAAGCCGAACTTATGGTCAAAAATAGACACGTTGTTGCTTTGTACTCTTTCCCCGTGACAACACAGTCATACGCTAGAAATGATATTACCAGCGTGTGGCTGTACTGCCATGGGGGAGAGTGAAAAACAGCAGCGTGTTTTTTTTTAGCATTGGGACCTACCTCTGAGAAGTAGAGCTTTCCATTGTTGGATATGAAAATGTAGGCCTGCATTTCAGGCCGGATGAACTGCGTTTCGTCCTTGAGCCAGTTGTAGCGTACAGCTGTGGGGAAGATAGGGCGAGAACAGTCATGAACATTGTAGACCTGTGTAAAAGCAACAACAACAACAACTACACACACACGCGCGCGCGCACGTACACGCACGCGCGCGCGCACGTACACGCACGCGCGCACGCACGCACACGCACGCACACACGCGCACACGCACACACGCACACACGCACACACACGCACGCACACGCACGCACGCACACACGCACACACACACACACACACACACGCGCACACACACACACACACACACACACACACACACACACAGTCTGACTGAGGGGCGTAGCATCCAGGTCAGGCACTCAGGCTAGAGCCTGATCACGTTTTCGCTTTAAACAAACACACACGCACGCAAGCAGCCACCCGAGCCCCACCCCCCCCCCCCCCCCCCCCACCACACACACACACACACACTTTGCTTTTTTTTTAACTGCATTTTTCTAGCAAGGCATCACCAATATAAACAAATTCTAGCCCAACCCGCCAGAATAGCATCTGCCTGACTGCTACTGGCAGGTATGGTCGGAAACGACTGAACTAGCATGCAACCATACATGTGGTTGTGTGGGGGTAATGAACAGGGTTGCAG
>CM065703.1:24153397-24155897 GCA_017654935.2 Phymorhynchus buccinoides
AATCAATCTATTTTCCTAAAATCTAACAGTTCACTCGCTAACAACAAAATTGCCCATGCAAAATACAAAAATCACTAACCTTTCTCGTTTCTCAGGAACTTCAGAATTGGTCTTATTAGACCCTAACCACAAATGATGAATACTCCACCACGTACTCACTGAGCGCTCCATGTTTAGAAAACGCGAAGAGGTCGCATGAATCCTCAAACGTGACTGCAACCACGACCTCACTACGATCTGACGAGTCCCTCAGAGCGGAGACCCTCAGCTGAAAACTTCGTGTAGGCCTACATCGATTCACGCTCTTGGCGCGGATCTACCACTGTTTCTGCTGTCCACGCACTCACCACGCTGCCATGTACGTTCTCCCCGTTCTCACTACGATCCCGCCACGCGTCCTTTTCCACCACGTCCTTGCTATGTTTTGTTGTTGTTGAGTATGTTCAAAATGTGTGTAGCGATGACCGTGACATGGCCTACCACGCTCTCCACGATGTTACCAAGACCCAACCACGCTCTCCACGATGTTACCAAGACCCAACCAACGCTCTCCACGATGTTACCAAGACCCAACCAACGCTCTCCACGATGTTACCAAGACCCAACCAACGCTCTCCACGATGTTACGAAGACCCAACCAACGCTCTCCACGATGTTACCAAGACCCAACCAACGCTCTCCACGATGTTACCAAGACCCAACCAACGCTCTCCACGATGTTACCAAGACCCAACCAACGCTCTCCACGATGTTACCAAGACCCAACCAACGCTCTCCACGATGTTACCAAGACCCAACCAACGCTCTCCACGATGTTACCAAGACCCAACCAACGCTCTCCACGATGTTACGAAGACCCAACCAACGCTCTCCACGATGTTACCAAGACCCAACCAACGCTCTCCACGATGTTACCAAGACCCAACCAACGCTCTCCACGATGTTACCAAGACCCAACCAACGCTCTCCACGATGTTGCGAAGACCCAACCAACGCTCTCCACGATGTTACCAAGACCCAACCAACGATTTCCACGATGCTACCAGGACCCAACCAACGCTCTCCACGATGTTACCAAGACCCAACCAACGATTTCCACGATGTTACCAGGACCCAACCAACGCTCTCCACGATGTTGCGAAGACCCAACCAACGCTCTCCACGATGTTACCAAGACCCAACCAACGCTCATACTACCGACAACGGTAGGCCACGCCACGTCCACGCTACGATCAGTCACGTTCTAGCTGACGGTGGAGGACGTGTCAAGAACGCAGCCTCGGTGTGTTGGGGAGTGTTCGGGACTTTTTATTTCCTTTTTTGTTGTAAGTATCATAAATCACACTTTTTACTCAATGAACAAAACACAATAATGTTTCAATAAGAATCATAAATCACTCTCTTTACTCAATGAACAAAGCTATAACGCTGACCAGTCTCATCAATCACTCTCTTTACTCAATGAACAAAGCTATAACGCTGACCAGTCTCATCAATCACTCTCTTTACTCAATGCACAAAGCTATAACGCTGACCAGTCTCATCAATCACTCTCTTTACTCAATGCAACAAAGCTATAACGCTGACCAGTCTCATCAATCACTCTCTTTACTCAATGAACAAAGCTATAACGCTGACCAGTCTCATCAATCACTCTCTTTACTCAATGCACAAAGCTATAACGCTGACCAGTCTCATCAATCACTCTCTTTACTCAATGAACAAAACTATAACGCTGACCAGTCTCATCAATCACTCTCTTTACTCAATGCACAAAGCTATAACGCTGACCAGTCTCATCAATCACTCTCTTTACTCAATGAACAAAGCTATAACGCTGACCAGTCTCATCAATCACTCTCTTTACTCAATGAACAAAACTATAACGCTGACCAGTCTCATCAATCACTCTCTTTACTCAATGAACAAACGCTATAACGCTGACCAGTCTCATCAATCACTCTCTTTACTCAATGAACAAAGCTATAACGCTGACCAGTCTCATCAATCACTCTCTTTACTCAATGAACAAAGCTATAACGCTGACCAGTCTCATCAATCACTCTCTTTACTCAATGAACAAAGCTATAACGCTGACCAGTCTCATCAATCACTCTCTTTACTCAATGAACAAAGCTATAACGCTGACCAGTCTCATCAATCACTCTCTTTACTCAATGAACAAACACTATAACGCTGACCAGTCTCATCAATCACTCTCTTTACTCAATGAACAAAGCTATAACGCTGACCAGACTCATCAATCACACTTTTTACTCAATGAACACAATTAACTCGATCAGTCTCATCTTTCACGGAGTGTTCGGGACTTAAAAGACCCCCCACATCCATGAGTGAAAATCACGGTGGTAAGAACTCTTATTTTGGCCATGTGTGACTCCCATACAAATGCCCCCAAAATTCAAAACGAGACAGAGTCTTTGAAGAGCAGCCTCAATTTGAATGTGGGAGCATTTGTATGTGGGTCACACCTGCTCAG
>CM065703.1:24163397-24213397 GCA_017654935.2 Phymorhynchus buccinoides
TTGGCAATAGCATTTCCAACTTTCATGTAATTGACAATAGCATTTCCAACTTTCATGTAATTGGCAATAGCATTTCCAACTTTCATGTAATTGGCAATAGCATTTCCAACTTTCATGTAATTGACAATAGCATTTCCAACTTTCATGTAATTGACAATAGCATTTCCAACTTTCATGTAATTGACAATAGCATTTCCAACTTTCATGTAATTGACAATAGCATTTCCAACTTTCATGTAATTGACAATAGCATTTCCAACTTTCATGTAATTGACAATAGCATTTCCAACTTTCATGTTATTGACAATAGCATTTCCAACTTTCATGTTATTGACAATAGCATTTCCAACTTTCATGTTATTGACAATAGCATTTCCAACTTTCATGTAATTGGCAATAGCATTTCCAACTTTCATGTAATTGACAATAGCATTTCCAACTTTCATGTAATTGGCAATAGCATTTCCAACTTTCATGTAATTGGCAATAGCATTTCCAACTTTCATGTAATTGACAATAGCATTTCCCAATTTCATGTTATTGACAATAGCATTTCCAACTTTCATGTAATTGGCAATAGCATTTCCAACTTTCATGTAATTGACAATAGCATTTCCAACTTTCATGTAATTGGCAATAGCATTTCCAACTTTCATGTAATTGGCAATAGCATTTCCAACTTTCATGTAATTGACAATAGCATTTCCCAATTTCATGTTATTGACAATAGCATTTCCAACTTTCATGTAATTGACAATAGCATTTCCAACTTTCATGTTATTGACAATGATTCTTTGACATGTTTATGCTTATTTAAACTTCTAGGATACTTCGAGAAAAGTGAGTTGTTGGTATTTCCTCCTCTGTTAGAAATTTACTGAAGACCTTTTTTTTGTTTTAAACAGCCAGATTTTGTATCATCGTGGTGCTTCTAGAGTAAGAGAAACAGAAATCATGGTGCTTCTAGAGTAAGAGAAAAATGAAACTTCAATAAAATCAGTTCTTTCCTGAATCAATCTTCAAGAACTAAAATCCAAATTTGCTCCTGATTTTTGTGAGTTACGCTAACAAGCCAGCCAGTGGGGGAAACGAAAGAAAAGATGCAGATTAGCACCCCCTCCTCTATTTCTCTTTTCTTTCTTACTGCAGATTCAGCACTTAAACCAATTCTATATTTAACGTTGATTTTCATCCGTTTAATTAAACAACTACAAATATGCATTCGCTAATAGTAGCGAATGAAAATCCGTTTAACGTCCTCCGGTCTGCAACAGACACATATGGGACATTAGTAGATATAAAGATGGTGGGAACGATCATGGAGGCAATGCCCGGAGGCAGTGCAACTCCAGGAAAGTCCCGAATTTTTAACGACACAGATGTAATAATAATGTGATATGTAAATGGCTAATAGTAGTATATAAAGGCGAGACGGAAAAGGCGCAACGAACCAAGACTGTGACAGGGGGTGTTGACCTGCATCTTAGCCGAAAAAGAACTTCTTTTTTTTAATCCGCATCACAATCTTGACTAACTGAAGAAGTGATCCTTCGTGGCCGGCTAGTCTTGTGGACATTTTGATCTACATTAATTCATTTTGTTTTCAGTCAATGAATTAAATATCGATTACTTTTTCAGAAGAGATACGGGATATCTTCTGCAATTTTTTTCATTGTAGTTTTGGAGTAAATTAGTTAACATTTTGTTTTAGTTATGCTACTTATAATACGATGAAGAAGAAGAACACAAAACAACCAACCTTTTTTCTGAAAAAGTAGACATTTTCGGCTTTATTGTCTGTAAAGGAAAGCCTTCATCGGCCATTGACCAAGTCAAGAAAGAGAATGGTAACTAGGTGTGCAGTGAAAAGACGCAAGTCAGGAAAGAGAATGATAACTAGGTGTGCAGTGAAAAGACGCAAGTCAGGAAAGAGAATGATAACTAGGTGTGCAGTGAAAAGACGCAAGTCAAGAAAGAGAATGGTAACTAGGTGTGCAGTGAAAAGACGCAAGTCAAGAAAGAGAATGGTAACTAGGTGTGCAGTGAAAAGACGCAAGTCAAGAAAGAGAATGGTAACTAGGTGTGCAGTGAAAAGACGCAAGTCAAGAAAGAGAATGGTAACTAGGTGTGCAGTGAAAAGACGCAAGTCAGGAAAGAGAATGATAACTAGGTGTGCAGTGAAAAGACGCAAGTCAGGAAAGAGAATGGTAACTAGGTGTGCAGTGAAAAGACGCAAGTCAGGAAAGAGAATGATAACTAGGTGTGCAGTGAAAAGACGCAAGTCAAGAAAGAGAATGGTAACTAGGTGTGCAGTGAAAAGACGCAAGTCAAGAAAGAGAATGGTAACTAGGTGTGCAGTGAAAAGACGCAAGTCAAGAAAGAGAATGGTAACTAGGTGTGCAGTGAAAAGACGCAAGTCAAGAAAGAGAATGGTAACTAGGTGTGCAGTGAAAAGACGCAAGTCAAGAAAGAGAATGGTAACTAGGTGTGCAGTGAAAAGACGCAAGTCAAGAAAGAGAATGGTAACTAGGTGTGCAGTGAAAAGACGCAAGTCAAGAAAGAGAATGGTAACTAGGTGTGCAGTGAAAAGACGCAAGTCAAGAAAGAGAATGGTAACTAGGTGTGCAGTGAAAAGACGCAAGTCAAGAAAGAGAATGGTAACTAGGTGTGCAGTGAAAAGACGCAAGTCAAGAAAGAGAATGGTAACTAGGTGTGCAGTGAAAAGACGCAAGTCAAGAAAGAGAATGGTAACTAGGTGTGCAGTGAAAAGACGCAAGTCAAGAAAGAGAATGGTAACTAGGTGTGCAGTGAAAAGACGCAAGTCAAGAAAGAGAATGGTAACTAGGTGTGCAGTGAAAAGACGCAAGTCAAGAAAGAGAATGGTAACTAGGTGTGCAGTGAAAAGACGCAAGCGATGATGTTAAAGAACAACAAATAACAACTGATCATAATATATTGCACCACGAATGTAGCTGGTGGCTTTTAGCGAACGGTGACAAGGCCTCCACATTGCATATACCAAGTACCAAGTACCAAGTATCACCAAGAAAGATGTAGCGGAAGACGGGGTAAAAAGCCCATGGGCGGGTAAGAAGCCTATGCCAATTATCTCATTAAATAAAGTAAATTTCAGTCAAATTTGCCCATGAGACGAATACTAAACATTAACACTCGTCTCATGGGCAAAATGTGCCTGAAATTTGCTTTATTTCATGAGATAATTGGCATGGGCTTCTTTCCCGCCCATGGGCTTTTTACCCCGTCTTACCCTATATGGGACAGACAGGCGGACAAACAGACATTCTTGGCGGAGGTACAAAAGTTTAAGGAACTAAAAGCACTTGTTGTTTTTACGTTACTTACATGTCGCGCATGGAAAGAAAACTAACAAAAACACATCGTTCAATCACTATGGAAACCACTTTTACATTTACAGCGGATTTCAACCGTCCCCCATGCAGCCTTAGCCCACCACAGCTGTAAATATATTATGTCCTACATCTAACGACCCAGCCCACGGCCTGTGCGATGTCACTCCGATCTGGTTTCCAACTCTTGAAAGTCAAAGCCGGGTACAAGATACCATCGCCCTTCCACCCATCTTTCTGAGTCCTACTCCCCCTTCCCCCCACACATGTACCCCCCCCCCCCCCCCCCACACACACACACTTCTTTCGCCTCCTCTCCCCCCCCCCCACCCCACCCCAGTCAACTCAAGCTCCAAACCAATCTCTTAAAGACCCACTGACCCGGATCGAATAAGTTCCTTGGTTTTTTTCCCTGGGTCGGTGTGGTCCTCATACAGACTTTCCTCTATCGAGGCTGCTCTTTAAAGTGATGTCTCGTTTTCGTGCATGAGGAAATTTGTATGTGAGCCACACTTGGTCAAAATAAGATAGATTTCTTACCAGCGAGAGAGGGAAACACGTGAAACCCGTGATTTTCACTCACGGACCTGGTGGGTCTTTAATACATTGCATTCTCTTTTTGTGCTCCCGGTTCTATGCGACGGTAGTACCTTGTTGTTGAAACGAGGGCCTGTGCGTTTCTCTGTCTGTGTGTGTGAACACCTGTGTATGAATGAAAAAACAACAACAATGTATTCCACTTCACAGCACCTAAACCATAAGACCGATCTTCCTGTAACCTGGACGATTGGCCCCCAAAGTCCTCAAGTTGATGTCTGTTATTCAAATTCACCAATTGGCAAAACACACCAATTAATATACTCCCACTGAGTCTGATTTTAGAGACACACTGACGCACCACGATTAAGTCCGTTGGGGTTTTTTCTAGGTAGCTGTGACCCACAATCAAATGTCCCCAACTTCAAATTGAGGCTGCTCTTTAAAATCATGTTTCGTTTTCAATTTGGGGACATTTGTATGGGAGTCAAACCTGGTCAAAACAAGATTTCTTACCAGCTATAATTAAGAGGGAAAACACGTGAAACCCGTGATTTTGACACATGATCTGGTGGGTCTTTAACATAAATAACAGTGGATGTTCTGCAAGTACTGATTGTGCAGATAATAATTTGTTTATTATACTTAATAAACAAATTAGGGGGGAAATGATTCATGTTTATAACATTTCCCTGCAGAATCATGACAACACTGATTACATTTATTTTGGTATTTGGTATTTGGAACTTCGTAGTCACAGAGGCGTCTCTGTGAAATTCGGGTTGCTCCCACCTAGTACTTGGACAGCGCGTCGCACCCAGAGGAGCGCCACTCTTTTTATTTTTTGGCAGGCGATTTTTTTGTGACTGATGAGGAAGGAAAAAGAAGTGTGTGTGTGTGTGTGTGTGTGTGTGTGTGTGTGTGTGTGTGTGTGTGTGTGTGTGGGGGGGGGGGGGGGGGGGGGGGGGGGGGGTGACCAAATGACAACTTTTTTTTGCCACTGGGTTTAACGTGTACTAAGAGAGAGAGAGAGAGAGAGAGAGAGAGAGAGAGAGAGAGAGAGAGAGAGAGAGAGAGAGAGAGAGAGAGAGAGAGAGAGAGAGAGAGTACCTTCATTATTTACAAAATTACATATGGGACATCGTTAACTATACATGTGGAGTACATCCCCACTCTCTTGGCAAACGGGATTTGAGGTCAGATCGGCTGGGGAAGGTCCCCAAAGGCCGGAACAATCCCTTTGGCTGCAGCAGAAAAGCCAGTGTGAATGTCCCATAGTTAGAGAGTCCGCAATTGAAAGACTAAGCATGCACCATGATATTCCAATACAGTTGAACATCATGTATTGCACAGCTCTCATTTACTGTTGGCCCCTGCTACAGGCCAATGTCAACCAGCGATACATACCGTTTTTATCTCATTAGACCTTTTTTTTTTTAAATTCACGATCCACAAAAGTGAAACGAGGAATATGGTTTTGGTTTTGTCTGTGAGTCTGTCTGTACTCCCAATTCTTACTAGAAAACTACAGGGTGGAGTGTTTATCAAACATGGTAAAGGAGTTGACACCACATTATTACTTTAATGTTCCATTTAATTTGTATAAACTTGCTGACCTTGACCTTGAAGTTTTTCTTCTTCTTCTTCGGCGTTCAACTGGCTACGCACAAAGACAACCTCAGACCGAGTGATGTCGCAAACATGGATGTCCGGCGAAGGTCATCTGCCGTCCCCCAGAGTTTGGTTCCGAGGTCTGTCCCTCCAGGCCAGGTCTGTTGCCGCATCCTGTCGTACAGAGGGCAGTCCTGAAGGATGTGGGAAGGGGTCTGGTCAGCTTGTCCGCACTGGCACAGGGATGAGTCTGCGACCCCAATCCTTCGTAGGTGTGCACGGAGGCCGCAGTGCCCTGTGTGCAGGCGAAAGGTAGTGGTTTGATGTCTCCTCTCCAGTGTCTGGATTGGATCCTTGTGTGTCTGATAGCCGTCATTTCGGTGGAGCCAGTTGGGTTTTTTAACCTGTTGCGGATGAGTTACTTTGGCTTCCTCATACGTAGCAGAGACATCAGGCTGGATGAGCTGGCTACCTTCCTTTGCAAGGCGATCTGCACGCTCATTTCCTGAAAGGCCGCCATGAGCAAGCACCCACTGGAGAGTAGTTGGAGCCTTTTGGGTCAGGGTGGCAAGGGAGGCCTTGGATTTGTGGGTTTGGATCAGCAGAGTCAAGGGCCTGAAGAGTGGACATTGAGTCCGTGAAGATAGAGACGTTGCCGAGGGGCTTTTCGCAGATGGAGAGGAAGTCTGCTGCTGTTTTGATGGCCAGTACTGACCTTGAAGTTTGACCTTGAAGTTCTATGTTTCTTGTTGCAGCCATATCTGTCACGGTGTGCAAAATCGCATGGGGATGCGATGCGATTGTGTCACGTGAGTCAGGATTCACGTGAAACACTTCCGTCTAAAATATTTCTGCCATTTTCGCTAGATCCCAATGCATGAATTTCCCGTGAATCATGACTCACATCGTCAAAATCGCATCGCATTCAGATACGATTCGTATGTCGTGTGCCTGGCCCTTTAGGGCCGTAGACATGAGGGGGGTGACTAAAGTACAAGATGTCCAGTTTGTAAGGTGGTATATATTACCTGAACCCACGCACCCGTGTCTTGCTGACATTGACCTTTGGCGTCGCCTGTGTCAGATTCGACATGCGATACCGATACCTACTAGTGGAAGGGGGACTGAGAAGAGGGAGTAGGGTAGGGGGGGGGGGGGGGGGGGTGAAGGATGGTAAAAAGAGTTCAGATTTTCAAACAAATAACTGCAGGATGTGAACCGTGTGCGGGAGGTCATGTCTGCCTTTGGAGACTGACAGACTGACACCTTCTAGATTTGGCACGTTACTGTTAACCTTGGACAAGTCTGAGACTCTAGTAGCTAGTGTAGCGTTCTCTGTTCAGGAGCAAGCCACATTAGTTTCGAATAGCTCCCCCACCTCTCTATCTAAATTAAATTCCCAAATTTCCCCATCCTTATCCCTCCTCCATGCCTCTTCCCCCCCTTCTCATTTCTGCATGTACATAATATTTAGCTTTCTTGTTTGATTTACTTTCTTTTTGCCCCAGGGCTGGGTGTAAAAAAGCATGTAACTTGCTTATCTCATGTTCCCTGGTTAAATAAAATGTTGTTTTCGTTTTTGTTTTCTCTCTTTGGTCATGCAAATATCTGTTTTTCTTTGTTTCTATGTCTGTTCTCTGTCAATGTCCATCTGTCTCTCTAATTGTGTACATGCGCAAATGTTTCCATTCTCTCCGTCTATAAGCTTGTTTGTCTGTCTGTGTCTTGGTCTGTTTGTCTGTCTGTGTCTTGGTCTGTTTGTCTGTCTGTGTCTTGGTCTGTTTGTCTGTTTGTGTCTTGGTCTGTTTGTCTGTCTGTGTCTTGGTCTGTTTGTGTCTTGGTCTGTCTGTGTCTTGGTCTGTTTGTCTGTGTCTTGGTCTGTTTGTCTGTGTCTGTGTCTGTCTGTCTGTCTTGGTCTGTCTGTGTCTTGGTCTGTTTGTCTGTCTGTGTCTTGGTCTGTTTGTCTGTCTGTGTCTTGGTCTGTTTGTCTGTCTGTGTCTTGGTCTGTTTGTCTGTCTGTGTCTTGGTCTGTTTGTCTGTCTGTGTCTTGGTCTGTTTGTCTGTCTGTGTCTTGGTCTGTCTGTGTCTTGGTCTGTTTGTCTGTCTGTGTCTTGGTCTGTTTGTCTGTCTGTGTCTTGGTCTGTTTGTCTGTCTGTGTCTTGGTCTGTTTGTCTGTCTGTGTCTTGGTCTGTTTGTCTGTCTGTGTCTGTCTGTGTCTGTGTCTTGGTCTGTCTGTCTGTGTCTTGGTCTGTTTGTCTGTCTGTGTCTTGGTCTGTTTGTCTGTCTGTGTCTTGGTCTGTTTGTCTTGGTCTGTGTCTTGGTCTGTTTGTCTGTCTGTGTCTTGGTCTGTTTGTCTGTGTCTTGGTCTGTTTGTCTGTCTGTGTCTTGGTCTGTTTGTCTGTCTGTGTCTTGGTTGGTCTGTCTGTGTCTTGGTCTGTTTGTCTGTCTGTGTGGTCTGTCTGTCTGTGTCTTGGTCTGTTGTCTGTCTGTGTCTTGGTCTGTTTGTCTGTCTGTGTCTTGGTCTGTTTGTCTGTCTGTGTCTTGGTCTGTCTGTCTGTGTCTTGGTCTGTTTGTCTGTCTGTGTCTTGGTCTGTTTGTCTGTCTGTGTCTTGGTCTGTTTGTCTGTCTGTGTGTTGGTCTGTCTTGTCTTGTCTGTGTCTCTGTCTGTCTGTGTCTTGGTCTGTTTGTCTGTGTCTTGGTCTGTCTGTGTCTTGGTCTGTTTGTCTGTTTGTGTCTTGGTCTGTTTGTCTGTCTGTGTCTTGGTCTGTTTGTCTGTCTGTGTCTTGTCTGTTTGTCTGTTTGTCTGTTGGTCTGTCTGTGTCTTGGTCTGTTTGTCTGTCTGTGTCTTGGTCTGTTTGTCTGTCTGTGTCTTGGTCTGTTTGTCTGTCTGTGTCTTGGTCTGTCTGTGTCTGTCTGTGTTGTCTGTTTGTCTGTCTGTGTCTTGGTCTGTTTGTCTGTCTGTGTCTTGGTCTGTTGGTCTGTCTGTGTCTTGGTCTGTGTCTTGGTCTGTCTGTGTCTTGGTCTGTTGGTCTGTCTGTGTCTTGGTCTGTTTGTGTCTTGTCTGTCTGTGTCTTGGTCTGTTGTCTGTCTGTGTCTTGGTCTGTTGGTCTGTCTGTGTCTTGGTCTGTCTGTGTCTTGTCTGTCTGTCTGTGTCTTGGTCTGTTTGTCTGTCTGTGTCTTGGTCTGTTTGTCTGTCTGTGTCTTGGTCTGTTGTGTCTTGGTCTGTGTCTTGGTCTGTTTGTCTGTCTGTGTCTTGGTCTGTTTGTCTGTCTGTGTCTTGGTCTGTTGGTCTGTCTGTGTCTTGGTCTGTTTGTCTGTCTGTGTCTTGGTCTGTTTGTCTGTCTGTGTCTTGGTCTGTTTGTCTGTCTGTGTCTTGGTCTGTCTGTCTCTTGTCTTGGTCTGTTTGTCTGTCTGTGGTCTTTGTCTGTCTGTGTCTTGGTCTGTCTGTGTCTTGGTCTGTTGGTCTGTCTGTGTCTTGGTCTGTTTGTCTGTCTGTCTGGGTCTGTTGGTCTGTCTGTGTGTCTTGGTCTGTTGGTTTGTCTGTGTCTGTCGCAGTCAGAATTGTTTGTTTGTCTGTGTCTGGGTCTGTTGGTTTGTCTGTGTCTGGGTCTGTTGGTCCATCTATACGCCAGCTGTCTTTGGTCTGTCTGTGTCTTGGTCTGTTTGTCTGTCTGTTGTCTTGCGTCTGTTTGTCTGTCTGTGTCTTGGTCCTTGTCTGTCTGTGTCTTGGTCTGTAACCTCAAAACCCACCTGTTGTCTGTGTCTTGGTCTCTCTTTATCTGTCTGTGTCTTGGGTCTGTTTCTGTCTGTCTGTGTATCTGTTGGTCTGTTTGTAAAACTTGTATTGCGTTGTGTTTGTGCGCTTTGGTCTGTGTGTCTTTGATTTGATGTCTATCAAGTTCAGCACCGTATGTCTGTGTGTTGTTGTCTTCTGTCTGTGTCTTGGTCTGTTTGTCTGTCTGTGTCTTGGTCTGTTTGTCTGTCTGTGTCTTGGTCTGTTTGTGTCTGTGTCTGGTCTGTCTGTCTGTGTCTTGGTCTGTTTGTCTGTCTGTGTCTTGGTCTGTTTGTCTGTCTGTGTCTTGGTCTGTTTGTCTGTCTGTGTCTTGGTCTGTTTGTCTGTCTGTGTCTTGATCTGTTTGTCTGTCTGTGGTCTGTCTGTCTGTCTGTGTCTTGGTCTGTTGGTCTGTCTGTGTCTTGGTCTGTCTTGTCTGTCTGTTGGTCTGTCTGTGTCTTGGTCTGTTTGTCTGTCTGTCTCTTGGTCTGTCTGTCTGTCTGTCTGTCTTGGTCTGTCTGTCTGTTGTGTCTTGGTCTGTCTGTGTCTTGGTCTGTTGGTCTGTCTGTGTCTTGGTCTGTTGGTCTGTCTGTGTCTTGGTCTGTTTTGTCTGTGTCTTGGGTTTGTCTGTCTGTGTCTTGGTCTGTTTGTCTGTCTGTGTCTTGGTTGTCTGTCTGTGTCTTGGTCTGTCTTGTCTTGTCTGTGTCTTGGTCTGTCTGTGTCTTGGTCTGTTTGTCTGTCTGTGTCTTGGTCTGTTTGTCTGTCTGTGTCTTGGTCTGTTTGTCTGTCTGTGTCTTGGTCTGTTTGTCTGTCTGTGTCTGGTCTGTCTGTTTGTCTGTGTGTCTTGGTCTGTTTGTCTGTCTGTGTCTTGGTCTGTTTGTCTGTCTGTGTCTTGGTCTGTTTGTCTGTGTCTTGGTCTGTTTGTCTGTCTGTGTCTTGGTCTGTTTGTCTGTCTGTGTCTTGGTCTGTTTGTCTGTCTCTCTCCCTCTCTGTGTGACCTTTTGTGTTATTGTGAGCAACAAAATACAAGTATGATTGTGAGTTGTGTGTATAATGTTCTGAAAGAAAAAGAACAAGTACAATGTGTGTGTGTGTGTAAGTGTGTGTGTGTGTGTGTGTGTGTGTGTATATATGTGTGTGTGTGCATGTGTGTGTGTGTGTGTGTGTGTGTGTGTGAAGTGCATAATTATGTCTGTGTTCTATAAACACTTACAAAAGGCAAAAAGAGTCACAATAGTTAAAAGCATTTTATTTTCTACAACATCTCAATGCATTTAATATAATTGCAACAAACAATTAAAAAAAAAAGGTACGTTTTGATAACCAACCTGTCATGAAGTTTTTTTTATAATCAATCTTGAAGTAACTTACCCATGCTAAAGTAACCCCGACAGATTCAGCTGCTTTAAAATCAATGAATCAACACAGTGAGAATATAGGATCTCCACTCAAGAATTCTTGGGTCAAATACTTTTTCAATTCAAACACAAGGCCATTGTTTTGTAGAAGACATATGATTTAGTTTTAAAAAATCACATTAAACCAATATTTCATGTGCCATTTTTATTAGGGGGGGACAAATGTTAGACCAAAAAAAATCTTATAAAACTGTCATTTTTTTTTTATTGCCAGAAATTTAAAGTGGATGGATGGAACAATGTGGAATAAGAATTTAAAAACTTTTTCAGAGCTGTGAAAATTATTTATAATTTGGAATAGAATAGACAGATGTTTTTGGAAGCTATTCCAAGGTTTCAAAAAAGAGATTAAATAAGCTAATTGTAGAAACTCTGACAGATTTAAAAAATAAAATAAGTTGGGTTATGATCAAGATTATAACTCTGGAATGTTAACCTAAGATGCAAATTAGCCCACAGACCTGAAGAAAAATGTATAATAATGATATGTTTGGAAGGCTGGCCACAAGCTCAAAGTTTATACATATCACAGCTAGGCATCAGCTGCCGTCTATCTTAAAACAGCTTTCAATGGTTGCAGCAACAACAATACTAACAGCATCCTGTACTTTGTATTGAAACAATTCTAAATGCATCGCTATACAGCAACAATGCAAACATTTATTCACAGAGACAATCCTATACAGAGGGAATAGAATGAGAATGTACATGTACAGCATTCCCAATTACGCAGATCTGTACGTAAATTAGGTACAAAGTTTCAAGTTTGACGTATAAATTTTTCAGTCAATACGTCATTGTGACGAACAGTTTTTCTCTCAGCCGAATGCTTCCTCAAACGTGTTCGCCGCGATCAGAATGTCGAAGCCATTTTGCGGGAAACGATCAACAAAATATACTGGGCCTATTCTTTCACTACTATACGGTGCTTGAAGCTTGACGACAAAAACTATCATGAACCACAGAGTAATTTCCCTTTGTTTCTCGCCACCCATGCTGCTCGCACGTGCACTGCTGCCAATCCTAGCCCGCGCGTTTCTTGGAAGCAAAAAAATGGCGCTGCTTCGCTGGATTGGGAAAACTTCGACGCGAAGTTCTTCCATTTATTATGGCTTTTATTTTTACCCTCAAAAATTTTCAAATGACCCTTAAAATGTGGGGGCAAAGGGTCACGATGACCCTTAAAAATTTGGAAGCATGGGGAACACTGATGTACAATGAACCAGAAAGAATCAGACCATAATAAATATGGAAAAAAACAAAACAAAAACCAGTCGTGTTGCTGTAGAAAACAAGATTTATTCCATGTTAAACAAACTTGAAACTTATTATGCCCTTCCCTGTCTGACCCAGTGTCTACTACCAGGGTGTGTGATGTCATTGATGATGTCATAACTTTTGATGTCATAGCCTTGGAATGATGGTTTTTGGTTTAGACAAGTCAGGAAAGACCTTATATCTCTAGACCATTTTCTCAAATTGAGTCTAACTGGACTCTCTTCGATTTTACAATTAAATAAAATATAATTTCTCAATATTTCGCTGGCAGTGAAGGAGTTAAAGGGAGCCAGATTTCTTTATACTAAAAGTGTAAGGTCAGAAACTGTGTGATTTTTACATTTGTTCTGATAGATTGACATATATTCTTACTTCGCTCTTCCTTTGAGCTCATACACTGACAAACCTCTTTCACTGTAGATTTATCCAAATCCAAAAGAATGATTATTCAATTCACATCAAACCACACACACGCACACGCACGCACACACGCACGCACAAACACACGCACACACACACACATTAAACAAATATATATATATATACTACACAGAACTACAATGTAAAAGCATTGACAATCATAAACATTAAAATGCTGATAAAATTGATGCTGAAGAATACAAATTCTACTTTGTAAGCTTGCCTTCATATTATCTTGCTTGAAAATTTCGAAGTTAACAGAACCATATTCAAGATTCCCGAAACAGAGAAAAATGCTGATGGACTCATTAATAATGCTACCACTCAGTCGATGTCCAAACTGAGGACATAATTATGACAACGATCACAAACAACTGGAATGTCCGTGAGTTTCAGGAAGAGATTCCGCACCACTTGTCAAAATCTACGGGTTAAGCAAAGGCTGTAGGAATACTTTGAACAAAGATGAATGGTGGATATATATATATAATTAAAAAAAAGATGAACGGTGGAGTGTGCGAATAAATTAATCAGATGCAGGAAGACAATAGCAAAGATTTCTTTGATGCCACAATATCGAGGACAATGTAAGTTCAATGATGATGATTTAGATAAAGAATTTGTACAGAATATTGATGCAATCAGTAGAAAATAATTTTATAAATCTGAATCAATAAAAGTAGATGAAGAAGTAGCCTACAATGGAATACTAGAAGGTAACATTTAAAGACAATGTACATAATACAACCTCAAGGATTCTCCTTAATTAAAAAAAACACCACACAAATCTGAAAATATATTCTCGAGAATTCATATGCTTATGATAGATGGCAAACCTCCACATTTGTAAGACATAATGTTTCTTCTCACAAGACGTTTTGCTGCCAAGCTCTTTCTTTAGTTATTTCTCAGTTTATTTTTGAAAATCAACTTCTAGTTGAAGTGAAAACAATAAATAAAAACGTCATCGTTATTCACGCTGCAAGCATTTAGCATTGAAAAAAAAAAAAATGACTGAAAGACAGTTCAATTCAAAAGGCAGCATTCTATATTTCACATTGTCAAAAACTCAAAATGCTATAGGGACATAACAGGATTGAATAACAGTTCAACTCTAAATGCACTGCTTTGTAAAGATGAGCTTAGTTTTTGCGGAACAAAGTAATAACTAAGAACGGCAGGTTCTATACATAAAACACATTACTTATCCCCCTCTATCAATCTGCATCTACATGTTAAATGCATTGCCTTGAAAGGTGAAAACTGAAACACAGAAACATCAATGAAAAAAAATCATAAGAGTTTACTTTTCTAGCTCAGATTATATGAACTATGAACTAAATGGAATTCTAACAAACCTACAAAAAATCACTTGTAACAAAGAGAACATTTTAAAAATTACTTATAAAACTAAGATTTTTTAAAATCCAAGAGGACAAATACAGATTTGGCACAGCATTATCGAAAAGACTTTAAAACACGAAATTTTGAGAGGGGATACTATGAAAGAGAGGGCCTGTACAATACACTGCTCACAAAAAGTTGGGGATATTGAGCTTTGTAAGATCACCATGGGTTCAATAACGAAATTGTACGTTCTATTCAGTTTGAAAACAAAAATATGCTATTCCTTGAATATGAAATCGAAGACTAAAATTAATTTTGAAACGTCACGTGATTGCCAGAGAAGACGGACATCAATGGGTGCAATGTCCAAAAGTCACAAAAATAGTCATAAAACAGTTCAAAAAGTGTTGGACCACAGTTTCCTTCAAGGCATAGCGGGGCATTTGATTGAAAATGGTCAGGGGACCTTGTAGACCGTGGGAAGGTCTGGGTTTCGTGGATGTGAAGGCGACCTTGCACAAAATGTGCTCAGTGGAGATGCGAATTGTTATTTTGGAGGTTAAAATCTGCCCAACGCTGGCGCTTTTCTATTTCAGCTTGCACTATTGTAATGGTCGTAAGAGGATCTAAGAGGATCTAGGGACGCCTGGGCAAACAGTGGCCCAACAATCTGTCAACTGTCAAAAGGTGTTTTGTGATTTCGAATAACACACCCACTGAAAACGGCAGTCACCCATTAATCATGAAAGGCTTAACCCTTTAATTCCTCCAGATCCTATCTTCAGGAGACTGTTCCAGAGCATGACCCTAAGGCATTGCCTTGAATGCCTGTCTGTCTGAGTTGCAAACAAGATGTTATGGGGATGTGGCCCAACAATCTGTCAACTGTGCAGACTGTTGAAGCCTAAGACGACTGAAATGGAAATGTAGATTTTGTTACCCTTTTTCACGAATTCCTAACACACCCACTCAGTGGATGATGTTTATCGCCTAACACGACTTCAAAAATTCGCATGGCAGTCAATAGGTGAATACACTCCTTTAAACTTTGATTTTTGTCTTGGATTTTACAGCCACTGTTCGAAAGGCTGCCGAAGTCGGTCAACTCATCATTTTGTCATGCAAACAATAAAACTTAGCGAAAGCGAGGCTGGTCTGGTTATTGAACCCATGGTGATATTGCAAAGTCAATACGATCCCCTTTTTTTGTGTTCAGCAGGGTACCCATGGTGATATTGCAAAGTACTTTTTGTGAACAGTATAGATAGGAGAGAGGGGGGGGGGGAGAAGACATAAACTCAACATGCTGAAGGGCTTGTTGCTATTTGTAGGGCTTAAATCTGATAAGAATTATGGGTGAATAAAGACAGAAATCCTAAAAGGCTGCTGGGATAATTGCATGCTGTTTTAATTGCTTTTTATCTGGTAAAATCATAAAAGAAGATAGATTAACTAACTCTGAATGCTCAAAGGGATACATTGCCTGTAGTTAATGTGGTTTAAATCTGATGTAATCATGAGAGACAAAAATGCAGAATTCATGATAGAAGAAATAGGTGATGAATTCAGAAGGGGTGAGTGCTGTGAGGCTTTTAGCCCCCCCCCCCCCCCCCCCCCCACCCCCTCCCTTCTCCTCTCTCCATCTGTGGAACTGGGAGCTAGAGCGATTGTTCGTGTCAGGCAATACTTCTTTTTTTCTCTCCCCCGTCTATCTTGGGCAAATGCTGAAAGGTTGATTGCTGTTTATGAGGTGTTTTAACCCACTAAAAAAATGTGAACAACATAGAAAGATCTTTATCTTGCCAGCAAGATTTAACTTTGGGTAGCACACAACACAGTGGGTGGGAGCGGGAGACAAGAAGAATGTAGCAAGGGGACAAACTGGGGAGAGCGCTTTATAAAAGAAAAAGTTTTGAAGAGGTAGTTTTCTTCTTCTTCTTCTGCATTCCCAGACCATATATAATGTGTCTGGTCTTCAGTTTGCACTGGTCTCCCCGCTGCGCACAGCCGACACATTCCGATCTCGGAGGAGCTCAAGAGAAAAATTATTCGGAAGATTTCTTTGAAAAAAGGCAGGAGAATGGACCAATAAGTCAGAAAGATAGTAGATGACAGAAAGCAAAGGAAAAAGGCAGAGTCAAAGAGAGTGGCAGATTAGAGGAAGTTACAAGCACAGAACTTCCAGAAGGTGGGGGAACTATTTTTACAAAAGACCCCCCCGGTATTCCCACGGGGAAGGAGCGCGTAATAAAAAGACAACGTTTTGAAGATGAGGTTTAAATGCTGAAAGGTTGATTGCTGTTTATGAGGTTTTTCCACCGACTGAAAAACCGTGAACGAGATAGAGAGATCTTTTATCTTGCCAACAAGATTTAACTTTGGGTAGCACACAATACAGTGGGTGGGAGCGGGAGGCAAGAAGAACGTAGGGACTCGGAACGAGCAGCGTGGGAGCAACGCCACTGTACAGCCCAGATGGGACAGCAAAACAAAAAAAAAAAAAAAGAAAAAAAAGAAGAATGTAGGGAGGGGACAGACAACGTTTTGAAGATGAGGTTTAAATGGTGAAGGGCTGGCTGCTGGTGGAGCCGTGCACCTGCTTGTTCTGCGTGGTCTTGTCCTTCAGCTTGGCCTGCAGCAGCACGTGCTCCACCACCCCGGAGCGGATGTCCATCTGCGTGATCTCCTTCCTCAGCTGCTGGATCGACTGCTTGATCTTCACCAGAGGGGCTGCGCACACAAACCGGGCAAGTAAGAGCACCGGGGACAATATTGGGTATTTGGTATATTCTAGTCACAGAAATTCGGGCTGCTCTCCTCTGGAGAGCGCGTCACGGCAAGAGCAGCGCCTACACATTTTAAAAAAAATTTTGTTTAGGGGGGGGGGCACAGGGTGAGGAGGGTGGGGAGGGGGGGGGGGGGGGGGGGGGGGGGGGTGCACACTTGGAAAACCTAGCTATCAATTTGGTCATACCAGGCAGCGGGGTTTCTCCCTGCTCTTACCGACTTTCAACTGCCGTGGGATTTTTACATGCGTAAAGCGCACGGGTCAGACTAGGTTTAAGCCCCCATCCGAAGGACTCGACGTTCAGTTTGATTTTCCTGTCACGCAGTCACGCATTACATTTGGCAGGTGAATGTCTTAACCACTCTGCCACCTTTCTCCCTAGGAAAGTGAGGGTCAAAGCTGTACAACAACTACAGCACACGGGTTTGGTGAAGTCATGAAAACTCGCTGTCGGTGCTTAGTCTTTTGCGACTGACAATGACTCTCGCACTAGGAGGCAATTTGCACTGGCTTTTTAATACAGCAGTTATTGGGATAAGTTGGCCTTTGGGGACCTTCCCATTCCCAAAAGAGGCTGTCCTAAAGTCCTTTTGTTGGGCATTTTGCGCGCTGATTGCTACCCCCTGATTTTGAAGATAGAATTAACACTGCGTAGGACTATTAAGAGATAATAATAATAATAATGACCATTTTTATAGCGCTTATTCTCCTTACATGGCTCTAAGCGCTTCACAAAGAAGTAAAAAACAACAACAACAACAAAACAACGCACTTATCATAAGGAACAACACGAAACCGAAATCACGATAACTACAGTTAAGTCACCCCCCCCCCCCCCCCCCCCCCATTCACACTCAGACAGCATCCAGGCTGCTACTGGACACACCACTATGCCATGTGAATGGAAAAGAAACACCCAGATGGGACCCAGAGATGCACCAGCTACACCTGCCCTATCAACTCCAGAGCAGCCCTGGAGTTCAGATCACACAGAATAGAAGTACCAATCATAGATGGTCTAGTTCATGAAACAGATGGGGGGGGGGGGGGAAAACAAAAACGTAAAAAATCCACCTACCTCCATCGGTCATACTGCTTCCTCTGTCCTCCATCTCCTGCTTGACTTTCTCCAGTTCTTCCGTCACCTGGGACACACAACAGCAGACATGGACACCTGTATCACGACATAGCAGTAAAGCCACCATCTCAGCTCTGAATGGCTTCACAGTGTACTGTTGTTGGTTTTACTAGAAGGCACATATAAAGTGCAACCCTTAAATTTGACACAAAATTCAATTTTGTTATTCTATTTTCTTACTATATTATAAGTCACATAATAGGGTGCAGGGGAAAAAAAACAAGTATCGCCTTATAGTCCGTAAAATATGGTACTACTGTAACATTTCAACAACAGACTATAAGGCGATACATTATTAACCCATGTGCCTTATAATACGATGAACAAAATAGTAAGAAAGCGAAATAACCAAATCTGAATGTTGTGTCAAATTTGCGGGGTGCGCCTTATAATGAGGTGCACCTTATGTTCTGAAAATATGGTACACTTTATATAGGCTGCATTCATTAGACAAGACCCATTAGTCTCAGGGCGGGACCAAGTGATTCGTAAGCAGGGGTTTCTGCTGGAGGTCCAGGGAGCTGTAGAGGATCTGGGTTAAAGAAAAATGCCATTTGGGGGTCCAGGGGGGCAAATCCCCCGGAAACGTTTGCAATTTAGTGATTATTAAGGCAAACATCGAGCCATTTTCTTACTTTTCACCCTTGTATAAGGTACATGCTTGGGGCAGAGGGGGGTTTCCGGAAACCAGGACCCCCCAAGATCCGGCCCTGAGTCTATAAACCGCATGGACCAAACAAAGAGGGGGAAAGTATTAGCTTATAGTCCACACTTTCAGAAGTAACAAAGTAGGCTGCACTTTTCAAGTAAATCAGGTTGCGGATTTTGTGTCTCCCAAACCATCTATTCATCAATTATTTTAAAGATTCTCAACACACTGACATGAAGATAACTCTCTCAAACAACACACTAAACTTCACATAACACTTCCAAACAATACACTAGAGAAACACTGCCCTACAAAACTAGTCACTGAAATAAATAGGACCCAAAACTACACTCTAAAATAAACACCCCCCAAACTGCTCGTTGAAATAATCAATGAACGTGCACACACACTTCTTCCCACACATTGACCAACACCTTCACTTAGTAAAACATATCTCCCACTATACGACCTTCAACCCTTCACCTCTGCCAGATGTCGCGACCTCTCAGTAACCCCTCCACTCACCTGGCGGTACCTCTCTTAAATCTCTGCAAGCTGGTCCCAGGCCACGCAATACAATACAGTAGAACACAAATTTCTCACATTGAACAGTTAAATAACTCCCACATCTAAATCTCCCAAATGGCCTTCACCTCTCTGCCAGATGTTGCGACCTCTGAGTGGCCCCTCCACTCACGTGGCGCTACTTCTCTTAAATCTCTGCAAGCTGGTCCCAGGCCACGCAATACAATACAATACAATACAATACAACAGACATGAGATCAGAGGAAAGTGACATTTCCTGAAAACTTACCATGGTCCTGGGGCCAGCATAGGCCCCCGGTGGGATCCAGGGGCAACGTCATGGTGGGAGTCAGAAAGGCCCTCTGATGATGCTGAAGCTTTTAACGCAATTTGAGGTTTAAAAAAACACCTAAAATGAGTATGTTGGAATGGGCTTCATCCGAATGGGATGAACATGCTGGGTTGCGTTGTGGATTTGAGTGGCAACTGGGATGCTTCACGCTTCCATCAGCCACTCCCAGTCTGCACCCCACCCCCTCCCCATTTCTCAATGGATTTACACTCATCTCAAGAACAGCCCTGCTGGCTTTAAAATTTCCTGAAATCAGGAACTGTCCCGAAAAATCTCATGTCTTGTACAATACACTAGAATGCAAATTTCTCACACAACACACTTAAGTAACTCCCACAAGTCTCTCTCACGACCCTCACGTCTGCCAGATGTCGCGACCTCTCGGTGACCCCTCCGCTGGCCTGGCGGTACTTCTCCTTGGTCTCGGACAGCTGGTCCTGGGCGGCGCGGAAGTCTGAGAGGAGGTGCTCTAGCTGGTTGTTGAGGTACTTCTCGCGGGAGGCGATCTTCTCCAGGGTGTGGGAGATCTCATCGTGGAGCCTGTCCAGGTGCACTTTGGTCTCCGTCAGGGAGGTGTCGATGCCGTCCCGGTGCTGGTGCATCTGCTCCAGGTGAACTCTCCAGTCCTGGGAATAAACACTGAGGGTATGTACATATTGTGTGTAAAGTGGAGACCAGCTGTCAGTCACCAGGTGAACTCGCCAGTCCTGGGAATAAACACTGAGGGTATGTACATATTGTGTGTAAAGTGGAGACCAGCTGTCAGTCACCAGGTGAACTCGCCAGTCCTGGCAATAAACACTGAGGGTATGTATGTAGTGTATGTAAAGTGGAGACCAGCTGTCAGTCACCAGGTGAACTCGCCAGTCCTGGGAATAAACACTGAGGGTATGTATGTAGTGTATGTAAAGTGGAGACCAGCTGTCAGTCACCAGGTGAACTCGCCAGTCCTGGGAATAAACACTGAGGGTATGTATGTAGTGTATGTAAAGTGGAGACCAGCTGTCAGTCACCAGGTGAACTCGCCAGTCCTGGGAATAAACACTGAGGGTATGTACATATTGTGTGTAAAGTGGAGACCAGCTGTCAGTCACCAGGTGAACTCGCCAGTCCTGGGAATAAACACTGAGGGTATGTACATATTGTATGTAAAGTGGAGACCAGCTGTCAGTCACCAGGTGAACTCGCCAGTCCTGGGAATAAACACTGAGGGTATGTATGTAGTGTATGTAAAGTGGAGACCAGCTGTCAGTCACCAGGTGAACTCGCCAGTCCTGGGAATAAACACTGAGGGTATGTACATATTGTGTGTAAAGTGGAGACCAGCTGTCAGTCACCAGGTGAACTCGCCAGTCCTGGGAATAAACACTGAGGGTATGTATGTAGTGTATGTAAAGTGGAGACCAGCTGTCAGTCACCAGGTGAACTCGCCAGTCCTGGCAATAAACACTGAGGGTATGTATGTAGTGTATGTAAAGTGGAGACCAGCTGTCAGTCACCAGGTGAACTCGCCAGTCCTGGGAATAAACACTGAGGGTATGTATGTAGTGTATGTAAAGTGGAGACCAGCTGTCAGTCACCAGGTGAACTCGCCAGTCCTGGGAATACTGAGGGTATGTACTATTGTATGTAAAGTGGAGACCAGCTGTCAGTCACCAGGTGAACTCGCCAGAATAAACACTGAGGGTATGTATGTAGTGTATGTAAAGTGGAGACCAGCTGTCAGTCACCAGGTGAACTCGCCAGTCCTGGGAATAAACACTGAGGGTATGTACATATTGTGTGTAAAGTGGAGACCAGCTGTCAGTCACCAGGTGAACTCGCCAGTCCTGGGAATAAACACTGAGGGTATGTACATATTGTATGTAAAGTGGAGACCAGCCATCAATCTTAACCCCTTCCATGCCCAGTCCTGTGTCTACTAAGGGATCTGTGATGTCATTCATGATTTCGTCACATTTGATGTCATAGCCCTGGAATGACGTTTTTCCTGGTTTAAACAAGTCAGGGAAGGCATCTCTAGACTATTTTCTCAGATTGAGTCTATCTTATTTATATGCCTTGCACAGTGCGTCTGTTTACGACCTTGATTTAAGGTTGTTGGTTTTTCTTGTATTTTGCAATGTTTTTTTTTTTCTATTTGTATGTTTTAAATTTTATAATAAGGTTAATTTATCTGTTTTCCTCTGGCTATGGGGGGGGGGGGGGGGGGGTCTTAAATGAGAGGAAGTCTAATAATATGAGTTTGTACTAGTTTTAATTAAAAAAATATTTGACCAAAACTGTCTATGAAATGATAGCAGATGCTTCGAAATCACAGTCACTACGATGCAAACAGATTCAGAGTAAGCTTCCTTGACATATTACCATAATTGTCTTTAGATTGGTAGGGAAAAAACATGGAGGTCTGTACCTGACAATCTGTCCAGTGTAAGGCGGGTTAACCCTTTCACCGCCAAAGTCGCATTTCAGCACCACAGTGATTTAACACCTATCATCAAATTGGGGTCTATTACCCAAAGACCCTATTGTCTTAGTTTTGGGAAGTAAGGACAGACCTTATTTTATATACGTCACAGAAGAATCCCCAATACTGCAGACGGATTTTGTTCTCTACCCAGGTAAATTTAATGGAAATGTTTGGCTGAAATATGGCTGGTGGTGAAAGGGTTAAGCAGTCTCCCTTGACAACAGTGCGCACTGTTTCAGTGGCTTTTCGTTCTTGATTTTGCTTCCGTTTGTTTATTTGCTTTGTTTCACTATACGTAATACAGAACTATATTACAACTGAAGCAACAGAAGAACAAAATATCCCTTTGAATTAAGAACGAACGAACGAACGAACGAAGGAATTAATGTTTTTTTATTGAGGGAAAGCGGAATAAGCACAATAACCGGCTTTTTTTCATCCGGCCCTCAGAACAAAAATAAAATATAATTTAAAACATACAAATAGAAAAAAAAAGACATTGCAAAATACAAGAAAAACCAACAACCTTAAATCAAGGTCGTAAACAGACGCACCGTGCAAGGCATATAAATAAGATAAATTACATCAATTAAAGAGAGAGACTGAGACAAGGACACACAGACAGACAGAGACCGACAGAGAGAGGGAAGTCAAAATAAAATAAAAGATGGAAGAAATGAATACATGAAGAAAAATAATGCATAGTAAATACAATGTACATATAAGAAGACTTAACACACAGGCATGTATTATAACAAATGAGAGATTTGGAAAAGGATACAAAGTAGACATTCTTGGATATTATGAGCGAGAGAGAACAGTGAGTACCATACTTTACTGACTTTAGGGTGATACTTTTTCCCAAGACTGAGACCCTGGGCCTTATGATATTACTTACACAATACTGGCAGTAAAATAAGAACATATTGTAACAATTCTGTGTAGCATTTGAGGGGAGAGGAGATGGAGGACGGTGTCTTATAATAAGGTGCGCCGTATAGTCTGACAAATATGGTTACCTTGTATGACCTTCACTTTGATTGGTTACCTTGTTGTCAGTGCGGATGGTGACCTTGAGTTGAGGGGTCACCCGTTCGACCTCTAACCTCCAGTCTGCAGCGTCTCTGGTGGACTCCATGATTTCCTCGGGTTTGGAACTGTCCTGGTATCACACAAATATGATGATGTGTGGAACTGTCCTGGTATCACACAAATATGGTGATGTGTGCAACTGTCCTGGTATCACACAAATATGGTGATGTGTGCAAGCATGCACACACACACACACACACACACACATATCACAAATGCATAAATACATACAAATATTGCACACACGCACACACACACACACATACATATGCATGTGCATACACATATATAATGCACACACATACACATGCATGCACACACATGCATTCCATAAACAGTATAATACATACATGTACAAGCACACACGCATGCACAAGCTAATGGAATTGATGATTTTCGGAAACAAAATAGGGGAGAGCACTTCGTGAAATTTCCGCGACTTACTCGGTCAAAACCATAGCAACAATGGCGGCATGGCGGCGAAGCTTGAAACTGCAGGGTGCGAGTCAGCGACTTGCAAAAACATTTTTTCATAGAAAAATGAGGGGCGGCCAGTATCCGCAAACCAATAGAACTTCCAAAATGTGATGTAAAAATATAAATTACATCAAATTTAGAATGACGCACGGTGTTCTATGTGATGTAAGTCTACCTGATGGAAGAGTAGCCCTGATGGTAGAGTAGCTTCCCCTGTTTGACTGATTGAATTAGGCAAGATCACTCCCACACACCATGAAATTACTCCCCTTAATTATTTCAGAACAGTTCCTATTGCTTGAAAACACCACCAAAGAAAACTGAAAAGACAAGGGGCAAAACGGAATGTAAAATAAAGAACAGGCATATACAGACTGAGATGTAATGGTAAATGCATGGGTGGGAGCAGAACATTTCAGCTGTACTGAAAAAGAAGGCATGGATATTACCAAATGTGATGCAGCACAGGAAAACCAGGCTAATGTCGTAAATGATCACTTTTGACTTATTCATATTTTCAGAAAGGCCAGAGACAACAGATTAACAGCGAAAAAACAGAATTCATCTATCTCTAATAGTTTTTTTTATTTTTTAATTTCAATGAATCAAATTCTCTCTCTCTTTCTCTCTTTCTTTCTCTCTCTCTTTCTCTCTCTTGTGGCTGGCCGACTTTAGCTGGGTATTCGCGTACTGCATCACAAATGTTCCTGTCAACATAATGGACATGGTCTCTTCTATAGGATCTGGGACAAGAAAGGTTTACAAGAAAGGAACAAATTACAGAGAGAGGGGCAGTGGTGAGCATCACACACACACACACACACACACACACACACACCACAAACACACAAAACCACATACATATCACAAATGCATAAATACATACAAATATTGCACACACACACACACACACATAACACCACATACACACCAACATATTATTTATGTGACCCAGCACCACGAAAGGGACATTAAGTGTCAAACTGACCATTCTGAGAAAATGGCACAGTTGAAAACTTCAGGCAATTCTCTTTCTAATGACATAAAAACATTCTTGTATCCTTTTTTCGTTGCAGAGTTATGAGCATTTAAACTTGGTAAAGTGACTGTCGGCCATTTTGACCAATCACAGTCTAAAGTCTGTTTAGCCTATCCTATGAAAATGCATCAACCTACTAACTTTAAAGCACTTTTTGGAATATTTAGAGACCATATTAAAGATGATCCTTTATGGATGTGAAAGATAAAATGTTAGAGAGCATGAAAATACCCGTAACTCAAAATTGATAAAAATGAGATTTTTGACTTTGCAAGCCCGTTGTGAGAAACTAGCCCAGCGACTTAATGTCCCTTTTGTGGTGCTGAGTCACATATATATGAGAGAAAGAAAAAGAGAGACAGAAACACACACACACACACTCACTGACTGACAGACACACTCTTTGGTAGACAGACAGGCAGATACACACTGACTGACAGACTGAGGCACAGACAGGCAGGCAGGCAGATACACACTGACTGACAGACTGAGGCAGACATCAGACAGACAGACAGATGAATGTCAACCCACCTTGTTTAAGTTGAGTCTCTTCATGCCCTCCAAATCCATCATAGGCTCATCCTCTTCCTCCACTTCATCATCATTGCCCTGTCACATCATCATCATCATCAGACTGAGGCACAGATCAGGCATCATCAGGCATCATACACATCATCACATGACATTATCATGATCATCATCGTTACAGTCAGACAGGCATCATACATCATCTGACTGTCAGACTGAGGCATCATCATCAGGCATTATCAGGCAGATCATCACTGTCAACATTATCAGCCTCCTGTCAAATCATTCAGTCAAATCATCCTGTCAAATCATCATCATCACAGTCATCATCCATATCAGCATCACCCTCTCCATTAACAACATTATCATCATCTCTCTCTCTTCATCCCTCTCACATCATGCTCACACATCATCACATGCACAAACACACATACAAGCACACACACACAGTCATACTCACCCCCATCATCATGGTCTTTTCAATCTCGTTCAGCTGTAGCTCAGAGTCATCCTCCACAAAGTTTTCCTCTTCCGTCTCCTCCTCTGGATACTCAGGCCTGCATAGAGCAACAACACAAGTTGACCTCTTGAACCCTTTGCTGCTTGAAAGCATTAACTAAGAAATGCCCACCCATCCATCCCTCTCACAATCCCTCACTCTTCCTCATCCCTCTCTCAACATTCTCTCATCTCTCTCTCTCTCTCTTAGCTGTGACTTAGCTATCTGAGAGAGTTGGTCAATGAAGAAGAAACACCCAAAGCTGCTGATGGGACCCAGAGATGCAGCAGCCATGTCTGCCCTATCAACAAGAGAGCATTTTCACCTAACCTCCATAGAGATTAGACAGTGAAATGTGGAGCACCTCCCTACCTTCTCCACCTGAAGCCGCTGGCTATCAAGGCCTCGTCCAGCACATAGACACAGAGACAGTGAAATGCAGAGCACCTTCTGTCAACCTTCTCCACCTGAAGCCGCTGGCTGTCAAGGCCTCGTCCAGCACATAGACACAGAGACAGTGAAATGCGGAGCACCTTCCAACCTTCTCCACCTGAAGCCGCTGGCTATCAAGGCCTCGTCCAGCACATAGACACAGAGACAGTGAAATGCGGAGCACCTTCCAACACACTCCACCTGAAGCCGCTGGCTGTCAAGGCCTCGTCCAGCACATAGACACAGAGACAGTGAAATGTGGAGCACCTTCCAACCTTCTCCACCTGACTCAGCCGCATGGCTATCAAGGCCTCGTCCTTTGCACATAGACACAGAGACAGTGAAATGTGGAGCACCTCCCTACCTTCTCCACCTGAAGCCGCTGGCTGTCAAGGCCTCGTCTTAGCACATAGACATCAGAGACAGTTGAAATGTGGAGCACCACCCTACCTGATGGCACCTGAAGCCGCAGCCATATCAAGGCCTATCAACCAGCAGCATTTAGACACATAGAGAGACAGTGAAATGTGGAGCACCTCCCTACCTTCTCCACCTGAAGCCGCTGGCTATCAAGGCCTCGTCCAGCACATAGACACAGAGACAGTGAAATGTGGAGCACCTCCCTACCTTCTCCACCTGAAGCCGCTGGCTATCAAGGCCTCGTCCAGCACAGAGACAGTGAAATGTGGAGCACCTTCCTACCTTCTCCACCTGAAGCCGCTGGCTATCAAGGCCTCGTCGGCCAGCCGGTCCAGCACATAGATGCAGTGCTCACCGCACCCCTGCTTCAGCTTGGAGGGCGGGAAGTCAATGGCGTGACCCTGGACAAATAAACAAGCACAAAATAAAATAAGATCTTCTTCTTCTTCTTCCATCAAGTATCCACAATCAACAGTTTAATTTTTTTATACTATTATGGTCGAGGTCCAAAGGTCGCACACACACAACAACAAAATTCAAAACAAACTCTAATCTACAGTGACCCAGCCAGCCAAGACCCGTTCAGTGGGAGCTCAGCTGTGATGCTGAATCGGCAGGAACAGGAACCCTTAAGCTAATTTTTTTTTTTTACTTTAAAGGTATTACAATTTACAGTGGTTTGACATTAGACTGGAACAAGCCGGGGGTAGCAGCAGACACTGCCTCCTGGACAAATCAATAAAATCATTTTATGTAATTGTGAGAGAAAAGACTATGTGAACAAGCTGCACAGTGGTCGACAAAGTTTCCTAGATGAAATTGTGTCTGATATGTCTTACCTTTGCTTGTATATAATAACTCATTCGAATCACAGCGATTTTGAATTGTTAAAAAAACTCACAAATCACTCCAGCCATACACACAAACAAAACAGGCATAAACAAAAGGAGAAATGAAAGAAGATTACGGGTTTTTACTTCAGGTTTAGACATAGGGAAGTGGTAGATCAGACTTTTTTTTTATATAGACTTTATATAGAAAAACTCTCCACACCAATTGGTTTCCCCACAACAAACCACTACAAAAGCAAAGTCAGAGGCAAAATTTTGGTCTAAGGGAGTGAAGCGAGTTTAGAAGTGACCAAGGTATGGTGTGCACACAGATTTACTTCCCTTGAAGCAAATGCATCAAATTGACAGCTATCTATTAATTCCAGACATATATGGCCGGAACGACTTGAATGAATTATGCCAGTTACTGAATTACCTACTCAACTCGTGATATTGTGAACAAAATCTTAAGATTGAACTGTTCAGCTATCAATAATACAGGTCTCATTTTCAAAGCGCTCACAATGAAAGTATCAGCCCTGTGCATTCATCGAAACAGTATTTGATCATTCACCTTGCTTCTCATTATCTTTGTATCATTATCAGGAACAATAGACCATTATAATCAAAATGTCTAAGAGACAATAAACATTAACAGTGTTTCCCATAACGCACATCTGTGCGTCCCTGAAGCACAAAAATCACAGAGGGACTCTTTGATTTCAGCTCTGGGCGTCCCATGGGACGCACACTTTTTTCAACAGACCGAGACAGCAGGGTTCATTCTTCGATTTTGACAGATAGTTTTAGCAGGCAGGCGGTCATCTGAACCGATTGATTTTTCGTCAAAGCAGTCAACTACTTCACGGATTCTGTCGTCTGCTAAACTTAGTTATTCCGCAGCCTCGGACCATAATCAGAACTAAAAAGTTATATCTGGCGAAACGAACGCCGAAACGAAGAAATGGCGGCATTGCACATTCTGTAAAGCTTTTCCGATCCATATTTTTGAAGACCAAATAAAGTTCCAGCGTGACCTAGTCTTCTAGTGCTAAACAAGATCGTTCTCGGCCTTTTGACAACAATTCGTGTTTAAAACCAGCCATGCCTCCCCAAAAGAAGCCACGAGTAGGAAAGGGGCAGAAGAATATGTTTGCTAGTTTCGGACTCGCTCAGACATCGTCTGCAACTTGTAGGATCGTTGGAATTAGGTCAAGCCACCCCAACTTTTCCATATCAAAACTCCGAACCCGATTTTTTTTGCTTCGTGCCACAGCGGTCAGTCTGTTTGCTTTGGTTTTCCTGGTTGTCAGTCTTGTTTCTGACCATCCGGGTTTTTCCTTTCTAAAGCAGACACATGTCCGGTCATTCCAAAATGATCTTTGTTTACATCTGAATGCTTGTTCGCGAGAGTGAAGCGCTTCAAGTTTTAGGTCTGATTTCTTCGTTGACCAAATCTGAACGGTTTTTGCAAGTTCGACAGAGGAAAAAGCAGCAGCATCAAGCCGTTCTTTTAGAGATGTGAATGGCATCATCTCAAAAACATAAGCTACTGCATATGCAAGTGTGTGTGTACGCTTGTGTGTCTGTCTGCCTGTCTCTCTGTCCATATCTCGATCTGTTTGCCTCTCTCTCTCCCCCCCCCCCCACAAAATCTCTCTCTCTCTGTAGTCAGCCTATTCCATTTCCAGGGGTTATGCACATGTGTTTGCCTGTGTGTTCACTGTGCATGTAGCATGTGTGTTTAGCATGTATTTGCTTTTGTTAAAGCATTTTTTATTATATACTTAGGGGACTCTTACAAATATGAAAAGGACTCTTACAATTTTGCACAGGGAGTCCCTGGGACTCTCACATTTCACCCCTATGGGAAACACTGATTAATGAATCTGATACATTTAAAGACAAAAGTAAACAGTCATCATGTGCAAATTATGCATCATGTCGACATGTGTAAATAGATGCACCTTTAATTTATTATTTAATAAAAACTGAATCAGACTGCAACGTCACTGGAACATACAACAAACAAACAACTACACGACAAGTGTAAAGTGACGTTATTTTATTCACAAGAGACAAAACAAAACTACTGGACATTTCGGCGAATGCGCCTTTATCAACATAGACAAACAAGAAAACAGCAAACAGCAAATACAGCCTCCTGTGGCTGGTTAAATATATTAACCAGAGAAGGACAACAATCAGAAGTATCCTTTGAAAATACAATCTATACAACTTACAAATTTCCTGACTTCCTCCAAAATGCTGGAGATGGTGGCATTGGGATCATCATACTGGAAAACAAAAAAGACGCAAAATAAGATTAAAGAATGATTTAAGCAGTTTACTAAAAATAAAATTATTTTTTTTAGAGCTTCAAAATATTTTAATCAACATCTTTTATCCCTAAAACCACACACACACACTCACTCACCCCCACCTCCAACACACACACACACACACACACACACACTCACTCACACTCACCTCCAACACACACAAACACACACACTCACTCATCCCCACCTCCAACACACACACACACACACACTCTTACACCCAACAACACACACACACACACACACACACAAAAACAAACACACACACAGTGGTTCCAAACTCACCTCCTGTGGCTGTTCGAAATCTTTCCCCGCGGTGCGTAATAACCATGCGGCAAGGGAGGTAAACAAGTAGAACTGTTCTCCAGGGTTTGTGGCAATAGCGAAATAATGCCTGAACAAAAACACAATAGGAATAACATTAACCTGGGTGGGTAGGGGGAAGAAGGATCCTAAGAGGTAAATTGCTGGGTGACAAGTTTCGAGCATAGCTCTTCGTCAGAATGAATTTGCAGTGGTGTGTTGGGATATATGGATACATGTATGCATAGATTTAACGCTTGCAATAAATGTGCCAATGATCTACACTATCTGTTTTCCATTCAAAACAGAAAGTATATATGGATAGACAATTTAAAGCAGCATTGTTTGGTTTGTTTTGTAACCCCGATTAAAATGATGACTCTACTCCCTGTAACCACCAAATTAATGTTGGTAAACTGGGCCCGAAATGGGGTACTTTGCTTAAAAATATATTAAAAAATAACTACTTGATGGATTGACTGCAAATGTTCAGGGTTTGTGTATAAATGAAGAATGTTTAACTTGCAATGGTTTTTTTGTTATGTGATATTTTTGATTTTTTGATATTGCAATTTTAACTCCAAAATACATAACGAAGTGGGTGTACGGGGGCGGTTTTAGACGGCTTGGTAGGAGAAAGTAATGGATGTCATGGGCGGAATCAGGCTATAAGGGGCTTAAAACGTTAAGTCAGAAGTCAGAAGTTTCTTAAGTGTCCATTGTTCACTGCGCATGGGAAACTGTCCTCTTCTTTTTCTTTTCCCTATAGCTGTATTTGGGAGGATCTATGGGAATGCGCAAGACAACAAACTATCAAGAAGAAGGAAGTGGACAGGAGAAAAAGAAGAAATATAGAAAGCTTGGCCCAGCCAGCCAGGTCCCGCTAATCGGTCCCCAACATGATGCCGCGCCCAGCGAGAGAATGACCCAGCCAGCCAGGTCCCGCTAATCGGGCCCCAACGTGATGCCGCGTCATTGGGAAGAATAAAATAAAGGAAAATGAACTAAAAATAAATTAAAATGAACTAAAGAAAATAAAGAAAAAGAGAGAAGGGAGTGTAGTTACTGTGATTTGGAGACCCAGGACACAAAAGTGCCCAAGGTCCCCGCCTCAACAGCCTGTTCTGGGAGGTTGTTCCATGCCTTGATGGTACGTGGCAGGAAACTTGCTTGCCTGTATTTCTACCGTGTCAGATCAAATAAAAAGCATAGAAATAAAATTTAAATGAATTAAAACATGAATTGATGATGAAATAGAAATCTACATATTTAAACAAATGTGTACCATGTGACCCAGCACCACAAAAGGGACATTAAGTGTCAAACTGACCTTTCTGAGAAAATTATACATTTAAAAGATTCAGACAATGCCCTTTCTAATGATACAAGAACCATTCTCGTATCCTTTTCCGTTCCAAAGTTATGAGCATTTAAAGTTAGTAGGGTGAGCGTCAGCCATTCTGAGAAAACAGTCTAAAGTCTAGCCTAGCTGCAGAAAATACATTGACCTACTCGTTTTAAAGTGCTTTTAAGAGCATTTAGGGACCACAATAAAGATTATCCTTTATAGATATGAAAGATAAGAAGTTGGAGAACATGAAAATACCCATAACTCAAAATTGATTAAAAATAAAATATTTGACTTTGCAAGCCTGTTGTGAGAAACTAGCCCAGCCACTTAATGTCCCTTGGTGCCGGATCACACATGTGAGCACACACCAGTGAGAAACTAGCCCAGCCACTTAATGTCCCTTGGTGCCGGATCACACATGTGAGCACACACCAGTGAGAAACTAGCCCAGCCACTTAATGTCCCTTGGTGCCGGATGACACATGTGAGCACACACCAGTGAGAAACTAGCCCAGCCACTTAATGTCCCTTGGTGCCGGATCACACATGTGAGCACACACCAGTGAGAAACTAGCCCAGCCACTTAATGTCCCTTGGTGCCGGATGACACATGTGAGCACACACCAGTGAGAAACTAGCCCAGCCACTTAATGTCCCTTGGTGCCGGATGACACATGTGAGCACACACCAGTGAGAAACTAGCCCAGCCACTTAATGTCCCTTGGTGCCGGATGACACATGTGAGCACACACCAGTGAGAAACTAGCCCAGCCACTTAATGTCCCTTGGTGCCGGATCACACATGTGAGCACACACCACACACAATCATTCATCCGCCCACTCGCTCACTGGTCACTGATCCATCCACAATTACTACAACATCAACAACGATGATCATGATGATGAAGATGATGATAAATAAATGAATAAACAACAAAAACTATCAATAATCCAGAATCTTTATAATTTCAAGTGCCCCAAATGGCCCTTTAGCCCAGAAGGCGTTAAATCTCTATTTTTTCTCTCTCACTATCAATAACAATAACACTTATGACAACTGACACTAATGACATTTATACTAACAGCAACAGTAATTGCAATAATGATAGTAATGACATGGAGTTGCATTGTTGCACAAGACTGCACGCACACGCACACACGCACACACGCACACACACACACACACACACACACACACAGTGACAAACATTCACCTTGAGATAATGTTCAAGTAGGCAGCATAAAAGTAACTCATATCATAAACGCAATACTGCTTGTTAAAAATGATTGAATGAATGAATTATAATTGATTGGGGAGGGGGGATTGAATGAATGAATGCATGAATGGCATCACTTTCAAGTGAAGGATCACAGAGAAATATGAACTGCCCATCTTTCCTACCTGACCCCTCATGTGTCATTAGTTTTTAAAAAGTTTGAAGAAAGGAAAGAAAGAAAAACAAACATTTAAAGTACTATCAAGAACTGTGAAGAAGAGTAGTGTCAAGACCTTTAAAATAACCGACTACTTTATTTATGAAAGTGAAAGCGCTTAGAACTGCAATTTTGAACTCTGTTCAAAATAATCATTTCAATGAAACGTTTACAAAATCCCGACACACTCACTTGGAAATGGGCTTGATGTTCATTTTGCGGAGGAAATTCTTGTCGTAGTCTAGCAGTCGGAGTTTGTCCGTGAGCTCCTCCATGACCACAAAGGGCATGTACACCAGCCCTGGACCCCCCTCCTCCCCTTCATCCCCACCCCCGCGGCGACGCTCTTCTGACATAATGCTGTTCACATAGACAATAATTAAAAAAATAATGCATCCCATAGGTTAACATGAAAGCGAATCTAATAGCTGTTTTTCGAATTTAGTATCTACTGAAAGGCAAAAGTGGCAAAGGGCAATTAAAAACTGCCCCTCCAATTTGTTTACTTACATTTTTCAATGAGCTCTGACAGTCAGGTTTTGCCTTGTTTCCTTAAGAAATAGGAATTGTTCGGAAATAATTAAGGGGAGTAATTTCATGGTGTGTGGGAGTGATCTTGCCTAATCTAATCGGTCAAACAGGGGAAGTTACTCTACCATCAGGTAGATCCCCAGCTCTTACCTCGCGTGTTTGAGTAGACATACAGCACTTAGAACACTGTGCGTCATTCTAAAATTGATGTCATTTGTATTTTTACGTCACATTTTGCAAGTTCTATCAGTTTGTGGCCACTGGCCACCCATCTGTCCCTCATGATAATCTAGCGACGATGGTATTTGTGCCAGTCTGACACAGAGTTACGTCCCTTTGTTTAAATTTAAGCTAATCAAAAAATAATAAACTTTTCGAGTTTGCAAGCGGGCCAATATGGAAAAAAGAATAATTTCTTCTTGTTGCTGCATTATTTCTACCTTAAAAGAAGTCGTGACGGGTGTACAGAGGATTCAGTTTCCTTGCTTTCAAGCTGAAAATGTCATCTTTCAGACAGATCATTGATCGGCGGTGCGGAGTTTAGAGTTGAAAAGCGTTGACAGAATCAGTTGTCCGCTCGCTATTTATGTCCACCCCGCGCTAATGAACAGTGGCGGACACAAGATGAAGCATTCTAATGATGTTCTCAAAGGTTTTAAAAAACATCTACCGTGCCATTTTTGTTCTACATCCACCCCGGTAAGCCTACCGACGGTACCGATTTGGCAACATTTTGCCTCGTTTTCTTACAAAAGGAGTGGCTTCCCTTGAGAAGTGGAAACGATCATCAAACGCTGAATCTAACAATGCTTTGCTCCACACTACTAACTTTATCAGGAAATCACTAATGTTTGCTTCAACGCCATAAATTTAAGCTTTCGATGTTGCACACAATATTTTTGTGTGGTTTTAAACTTTTTGAAAATCGTTGGGGAACAAAAATGTCTGCTACTGCGCGAGTCTGTCTCGCGAGATGACGTCATGGAAAGACGCCATTACTAAAGCGAAAATAGTTTCTGTCGGATTCAAATACCAGTATCATGAAAACCCAAATATTTAAGAGTGTTTTTTCTTATAAAAACATATGCATAGTTTCTACAGGCAGTACTCGACTTTTGAATGCTTATTTTTCTGTAAATTAATCGAGTTTTGTGGAACTTTCAATCATCTTGATTCTTGGAAGGAATTTGCAACAAAAATGTCTCTTCAGCCTTGTATCGGCATTGTATGAAGAAATAGACCAATGTTTCGATAAATTACGCCAGTTATTGACAGAAAACGCATTTTTACAGTAAGTTAACTATTTTTATCTCATTTCATAGCAATTACTCTGAGAATTGCTTACATTTTTTTTTTTATTCACGTCGCTAGATAATCATAAAGACAAGACTTACTTCTTAGACTAACGACTTGTCAGTTGCCTGCTGATTAAAGAGTGTGTTTGTGTCTAAAAAGAAATTATTTCCCTTTCGATAGTCAGCATATATTCTATTCTAAAGGTACCAACAAAAAGTATAAGACAAATATTTCACCAATATTTCTGCTACTGACCTAGCACCCGACGTTACCTCGCAACTGAACGCCAAAATGCATGAGAAAGGGGAATGTGTTTAATGCGCATGCCCAGTCGTCTACAACTTCCTTTTCCTTTTATGGCGTACAACCACAGTTACGGACACCTTCAAAATTAACTAAAGTATCTTTGCTTCCTTTCTACATCTCTGCTTTGCTCAAGTTCCAAATTGTGTGGGAGTTACGCGCCTGGGAGTTACGCGCGCGTGTGCGTGTGCGTGCGTTGTGTGTGTGTGTGTGTGTGTGTGTGTGTGTGTGTGTGTGTGTGTGTGCGTGTGCGTGCGCGCGTGTGCGCGTGCGTGCGCGTGCGTGCGTGCGTGCGTGTGTGTGTGTGTGTGTGTGTGTGCGTGCGTGTGCGTGTGCGTCAAGTCAAGTCAAGTCAAAATCATCTTTATTGATGATTAAAGAATAAGCTGACAAAGCTTTTTTTTTCATCCTCTGTGTGTGTGTGCGCGCGCGCGAGCGCGCGCGCGCGCGCGCGCGTGTGTGTGTGTGTGTGTGTGTGTGTGTTTGTGTGTGTGTGTGTGAGTCAAAGTTGACATTTTATTTATAGATGGGACATTCAATAAGCAAACAAAAGACTTTTTTAATGGGTGTGTATGTGTGCACACGCGTGCGCGTGTGTGTTTGCGTGTGTTTGCATTGTGTGTGTGTGTGTGTGTGTGTGTTTGTGTGTGTGTGTGTGTGTGTGTGTGTGTGTGTGTGTGTGTGAAAGCCTTCGTACGGCCTTGCTTGAATATGCGCGCCGTCTGGGACCCGTTCACAGATTGAGGTAAAGGAAGCTGTCCAGCGTAGGGCAGCCCGCTTTGTGCTGAATCAGTATATTAGGCCGATGTGAGCAGCATGCTGGACAAGCTAGGCTGGGAAACGCTGGAGAGCAGACGGCAGAGGACCAGGCTCTCCATGCTGTACAAAATCAGAGCACCGGCGCTGTCCACTGTCCCGGCTACATGCAAAGCTGGTACCACTTCCGCATCGGCATCGGTGTGGACGCCATCTCCAGTTCCAACGCATCCAGTGCCGCACCAAATATCGGTCAAATTCTTTTATCCCAGGACCATCAGGGAGTGGAACGACCTGCGGCAGGACACCTATTGGCTTATCAATAATAATGAAATGCAGAGACAAATATTGATGGTGTTAAATTGTTGCTAATGATGACCTGATGCCATTTGCTTTTCCGATCGGAGATTCTATAATAGTAATGGATCTAAAGAACTGAAGTATATTATGTTCTTATCGTTGGAGTTTTTAATAATATTAACTGGTTAAGCAGGGCCGGATCTAGGGGGGAGGGTGCTTTGGGTGCTGCAGCACCCCCCCCCCCCCTCGGCTGTCAACGCTCTTAAGAAGTTCTGTTCTGAGCTCACAGGAGATGCCACAAAACAGTTTTCAATTGTTGAAAACTCGTTTTTGGACCCCCCACCAGGGCTTTGCCCCTGGACCCCAAAGGGGCCTAGGCGGCCCCTGGACTGTGACCCCGGCCTAAAAAACGTTTCAAGCACCCCCCCTTCAAAAGTCTGTGATCCGGTCTGTTAAGTAAGATGTTGACGATGTTCGTGATGAAGACGAAAACAACTAAATGATAATGACATGCACCAGTATAATGGTTTTGTCAATGTTTTAGCAATTTGTGTCCCACAAAACCTCAGGTTTTCTTATGACAATAAAAACGTTGTTCTTGTTCTTGTTCTGTTCTTGTTCCCTCGACACCTTCACTGCTGACGCCCCCTGTGCGTCAGCTGTGCAAGCAGGACCAACCGAATAATCCATCCCTCCTACAACCTCCCCCCCCCCCCCCCCCCTCAGCTTCCTCTCCACCCTAGCTCCTTGTCCCTTCAATGTCAGTCAAGCAGGCATGCATGTCCTCCGTAAAGAACAAACCGGTCCCACATGTTTCAGTCTTTTTCCCCCCAAAAGAGCCACAAGAAATTCAGTTGATAAATATCAACTAAAGGAGGCCAAACAGTGTTAACATTATGTAGAAGAGTGTATTGCACTTCAAAAGTGTATGAACATATATGTCTTTTCAAAATATCTTCAACGTGATGCAGTTGGCTACTTTAGAGAAGAAGAAAAAAAGTTACATAAAACATGAACGTGTCATAAAATACGTTCGTCATCGACCGCTCAGACAAGAACAAAAAAGAAGTTCAACACAGTAAAGTGAGATCATATTGCTGCAAATGAAAGTTTAGTTGTTGTGAAACAGAAAAGAATCAGACTTTGAGATCGGGAGTCATAAACATGACAAGGATAGGATCAGCCTAGGGTTGTCATGAAATTGAAAGAAACCAGACTTTGAGATCGAGAGTCATAAACATGAAGAGGATATGGTTAGGATCAGCCTAGGGTTGTTGTGAAACTGAAAAGAACCAGACTTTGAGTGATCGAGAGCTATAAAATTGAATAGGATAGGGCTAGGGTCAGCCTAGGGTTGTTGTCGTGAAACTAAAAAGAACCAGACTTTGAGATCGAGAGTCGTAAACACGTAGGTGATATGGTTAGGATCAGCCTAAGTTTGTTGTCATGAAACTGAAAAGAACGAGACTTTGAGATCGACAGTCTTAAACATGAAGAGGATAGGGCTAGGATCAGCCTAAGGATGTTGTAATGAAACTGGAAAGAACCAGACTTTGAGATCGATAATCATAAACATGAGGAGGATAGGGTTAGGATCAGTGAGGGTTTATTGCCATGAAGCTGAAGGAAGCCAGACTTTGAGATTGAGGGTCATAAACATGAAGAGAATAAGGGTAGTATCAGCCTTAAGTTGTTGACAGGGAGGGTTGTTGTAACGAAACTGAAGAGAACCAGACTTTGAGATCAAGTCATAAACACAAAGAAGATTGGGTTAGGATCAGCCTGGGGTTATTGCCATGAAACTAAAAGAAACCAGACTTTGACATCAATAACCGTAAACACGAAGTGGATAGAGCTAGGATCATTCTGGGTTTTTGTCATTAAACTGAAAAGAACCAGATTTTGAGATCAAGAATCATAAACATGATGGGGATAGAGTTAGGATCAGCTTAGAGTTGTCATGAAACTGAAAAGAACCAGACTTTGAGATTGAGAGTCGCAATCATGAATATGATAAGGTCAGGATCAGCCTATGCATGTTGTTATGAAACTGAAATAAGCCAGAGTTTGAAATCGAGTCATGAATATGAAGAGGATATGGTTAGGATCAGCCTAGGGTTGTTGTGAAATTGTAAAGAACCGGACTTTGACACTGAGAGCCATAAAATGAATATGATAGGGCCAGGATCAGCCTAGGGTTATTGTTATAAAACTGAAAACCCCCACAGACTTCGAGATCGAGAGTCGTAAACACTAAGAGGATAAGAATAGGATCAGCCTACAATTGTTGTCATTAAACTGAAAAGAACCAGACTTTGAGATCGAGAATCATAAAGATGAAGAGGATAGGGTTAGGATCAGCATATGGGTTGTCATGAAACTGAAAATAATCAGACTTTGATATCGAGAGTCTGAAGAGAATAGGGTTAAGATCAGCCTATGGTTGTTGTCATGAAACTGAAAGAAACCAGACTTTGACTTTTGAGATAGAGAGTCATAAACACAAAGAGAGTAGGGTTAGGCTCAGCCTACGGTTGTGTGAATGAAACTGAAAAGAACCAACTTGGCTCATGGTCATCTTTCACTGTCAACTGATTGTGTCCGTCTGCTAACCTTTGTACTAGGCCTATAGAGACTGACCCTGCTTCCATAGCTCAACACCACAGCACAGAGAGAGTCGCAGCACTAGGCCTACCTAACGGTTTCGATCAGTTGCTAGGCTAACGCATATTCATGAGTCTCTCAACGGTCGTGTGTGCATCAATGAAAAAGAAAGGGGGGGGGGGGGGGTCAAGGAATAGTCAACTGATAAATGAACGTGAGGACAGAAGAATATAAAATCCATCCGTAAGTCTTTCTTCAAAATAAAGGGTTTGATGAATTTACAATGCCAATGCAATATAGAAAGAAAATGTTTTGTTTCTAATATCCGAGTAATAGCAAAATGAACAGCCTTCCTTCACAGTACCCCCCCCCCCCCCCCCCCCCCCACACACCACACAACACAACACACAGTTTCTCAACCGATCGACAGCAAATTTGGTATCAAGCATCCTTGGCACCCTCAGAAGGTCCATGCCTTCCTTACTTTTCGGAAACTTCCGCCAAGGGGTCGTGGGGAGGGGGGGGGGGTACCACATGCACAGCTCCACATGCACTTGCGGTGGGGGGGGGACCACACGCAGCTCGGATTTACTAATGTCAAGTGCGTGTGAGCGTTGGGGGGGGGGGGGGGGGCTGGGAGGGGGAGGGGGGGGGAGGGGGTTGAGTGGATGAGGGTTGCTGGGGGGAGAGGGGCTGGAGTGGGGAGGGGGGGATGGTGGGGGTGTGTGTGTGGGGGGGTGTGTTCAGGGGGGTGGGCTGGAGGGAGCCACAGTTCTCAACCGATCGACACCAAATTTGGTATCAAGCATCCTTGGCACCCTTCGAAGGTCATGCCGTCCTTACTTTTCGGAAACCTCCGCCAAGGGGTCGTGGGGAGGGGGGGGTACCACACGCAGCTCCACACGCACTTGCGGTTAGTAAATCCGAGCTGTTCGGGTTTGTTTCCTTTTTTTTGTTTGTTTGTTTGTTCTTTTCTGTCTGTCCCAAAGGATCTCCCGAACCGCTTGACCGAATCGCTTCAAATTTTGTGTGGTGGTGTGTCCCCATGAGAGGAAGGCATCTGTGCTGACCTTGATGTTGGTGTATGACCTTGAAAACCGAAAATCGTTAAGGGGCCATAACTTCCACACCGCAGGTCCTAGAGTCTTGAAACTTGGCATGGATGTACTTTCGCTTATGGCCGTTCTGATGATGGTGTACCAATGAAGGTCAAGGTCAAGGTCAGGGAGATCGGTATGCCTTGAAAGTGGTAGGGGTCTAATGATTGGGTTTTACTGTCCCACGCTTATCTCCCGAACTGCTTTACCGAATCGTTTCCAGTTTTGTGTGGTGGCGTGTCACCATGAGAGAAGGCATCCACGCATAAATTATCACCGTCATGACCTTCACCAACGCGAAACGGGGCCTTACAACTCCGCCTTTTCTTATCCAAATCGTTTCAAATGTGCTGTACTCAGCTAGCGTTACCAGTACTTGGCATTACCGTTACTAGGCGTTACCGTTACTAGGCGTTACTGGTACACGACGTTGCGCTAGTAATCACTAAGTTGCACCCCAAAAAATGTTTAACGTCCTCCGGTGTGGAACAGACACATATCATGGGACATTAGTAGATATAAATTAAGATGGTGGGAACGATCTTCATATCATATCAGTTTAGGCTCTGTAGGCGATGAGGCCTTTTGCCCTCTAGATATTTTTTTCAAATATAAATATTTATTTTCCTTTTTTTTTTGTTTGCCCGTGACTTTACTACGGCTATTGTGTATTTGTTCCGGGGTTGGGTTGGTATTGTTTTTTTTTGTTATTTTTTTTTAAAAATTTTTTATTTCTCCAAATTTGTGGAGTACATAATAGTATTAAATTTTTTGTCAATAAGATTTTTGAACATATTTAGTGATGATGCATTTACAGTTTCATTAGAAAGATTGTTCCATGCAGTTATTACTCTGTTAGTAAAAAAAAAGTTTTGAGCTGAACGACTGTTATTTTTAGTTTTTTTGTTAATTTAGAGGCAATGCCCGGAGGCAGTGCAACTCCAGTAAAGTCCCGAATTTTTAACAACACAGATTTTTAAGCATCTTACCCCAGACTAGGGTACCCACGCACGCACACACACGAACGCAGATAGGCTTATTAGGGGACGTAACTCTCACGGCTAAAGAATCTGGGGATTCCCCTAAGTGTCAAAATGACCTACTTTACCAAAGGAGGGTTTCGGAACAACATGGCAGGTTGAGAAATCCTCGTTCATTGTCTTTTCATTCCTTTGAGTGGCTGCTCATGTGAGTATTTGAAACAGTAACTACAAATTTAAAGCCTAGAACATACTTAGAAAAATACGACTATCAGCCATCCTCTTCTCTATGACTTAATAGAGAATTAGTCGTGTAGGCTAGTAGTCTGTGTACGCTGTAGCGGCTGTACGGCATATCTCACTAACGAACGGTTAGTGACTAGGTCTATACTCACAGTATCTGCTTCCTGTTTGACGTTTCAGGGTAGGCCTAGAAACCCAGCCGTTATTGCAAGTCACGCAGCTCTGACATATTATATGTGTCTTTCATTCTCTGCCACTGAGTTTTTTTGAGGTTACCATGAGGTTACCTCTGGCTGCGACGCGCTCTCCGGGTGGGAGCAACCCGAATTTCACAGAGACGCCTCTCTCACACACACACACACACACACACACACACACACACACACACACACACACACACACACACACACTCACACTCTGTCAAACATGCACACACATGACAGTTACACATTGACAGACATATGCCTACATTTAAACATCAGATGTGAAGAAATTTCAGCATTTGGCACAAACTGACTGAGGCTGTGAGGGTCAAACTCCAAGTAGCACACTGTCACTAGAGTCAGCCTCTCACATAGGCCCTACTGCACTCTGTTAACTTGTGACATTCAGGAATCGTTCATATAGTATTTTGTTCCACTTTGTTAACTTGTGAAATTCAGGAATCGTTCATATAGTATTTGGTTCCACTTCACAAAGCAGTGGTTGCTTTACATTGCAGACAAAGGGAAAGAAACCAAGGGTGTTGTTTAGTAGTGTTAGTAAGTCACTGTTAGTAGTAGTACAGTAACCTACTTACCTTAATAATCTCCTAAGGGGGTTGACAAAAGTTATTTGGGTAAAGGTCAAGAGGTCACCCACCCACCCCTACATTTCTCAGTTAATTCTATTTTTCCGTTTTTGCCTTTCTTACCAAACATTTTATTAACATTTTGAGCTAATTAACTTTGTTCAATAATTAATTGCAGTCATGATAAAGGCCATTATCTAATAGGAAACCCACACCCCCCCCCCACCCCCCCCCCCCCCACCCACCTCTATGTAGTGCAGTACACCGCGCATTTGTCACAGTCGTGGTTCATTGCGTTTTTTCCATCTTATAGAGAGAGAGGGTTAGGGTTAGGGTTATTATTCCAAAAAGATAATTAGCTGAAAAGGTTCATAGAATACAGCTTTATGTTTGGTAAGAAAGGCAACAACGGAATTTAAAATGAAATTAACCGAGAAATGCAGAGGGGGTGGCACATCTTTACCTTTACCGTTATTTGCTCTGTTTTACTCTTTATTAGGGTTGTATAATATCATCATTTTAAATTTGAGGCTAAGATTGTGACCTATTTATATAATTATAATTTAGTGATATTGGTCATGGAGTAGGCCTAATCTAATATAGTATTAGTAATACTATTGTGAGTGTTGTAGCCAAAACCTTTTACAAATTTGTTTTCTAATTCTAGTGAGACATTGACTATTTCACAACATGAACCTATGTATACATGAACCCATTAGTGGGAGTGCCAGGCAAGGACACATATAGGCCTTATTATATTCTGCTGGGAAAAACATTTCAATACTTTCCAGATATGTTATGTAATGGATATATATATATATATCTGCTGAGTAAAAAATAAAAGATGAATTTCATCAGTGTTTATAAATAGATTTTCCTTACAATATTTGGGCTTAAATTACTTTTACTTTCATTACTGTGGCAGATAAATTAAGAACATACAGTGCGTTGTAGTTCTGCAGAAAGTTATATGAAATTTATCTGTTACATTGGGTTTTTCGTTTGTTTTGGATAATTTATTATTGATAACAAGTAAAAAGCAAAGGGTTGTCTTGTGCAGAAGGTTTTTTTAAACCTGTTTGGAGTTAATAAAAAATATTTTGTGTTCTTTATTTTGAGCTTAACATCACCCAGACATGTGTAAGTTTATGCTGTAGCAATTATTAAACAATTTTGAACATTTTTTTTTTAAAGAAAAGAAGTAAAAACAAACCCAAAAGGAATATAATTATACCAAACAATGAAACCCAAGTGACCAGCCTGGTATTAGTGGTAATAATAGTTATCACGGTATGACGCAAGTCAGGACAATGTTTCACAGAAATTGAATAACACTATTAACAGTAACATTGTACTTAACTTCACAGAGCACAATGTACTTACAAAGTAAGACCTATAAATAAGATTGACATTTCCATTGCCATTGTTCGGTCAGCCATTGTGAATGAACCTGACAGCTCAATATTAGAGGAAGTGAAAAGTGAAAGCTCCAGGAAGATTGTACATTATGATATACTGCAGTGACATTCTAAAAGTTCAAGTAAAAGTTGCTGTAAATGAAAATCAAAATGTGTCAGTAAAAGGTGTTCTAACATTGTTCAAGGAGAACTGTCCTTTTTTTAAATTTTAACCAGTACAACTAAATGTTTAGACAGTGTCCTTTTGGAGTATTTTTTCCATTACTCATTTACATTACATTTTTGGTGCTTGGTTGTTCTTGTTTTGTAGTAATGTAAGAATGACATTATCAAAGGTTGGTGAAAGTCTATGCCAGTGTGGCGGGGTGAGGCCTATTTCCGTAATTCTGTCATTGAATGAAGGCGTGTGTCACTGTGTGTGGGTGTGTGTGTGTGTGTGTGTTCGTGTTCTGAGTTCAAGTGTTATGCCCTCCATCTCCCTTCCCTCGTCCACTTTTGTCATCAGTCACACAATGATCGCATGCAAAAAAACAAAACAAAACAAAAACCAGGTGGGAGCAACCCGAATTTCACAGAGACGCCTCTGTGACTATAAAGTACCTAATAGTGACTTTACTAATACCTAATAATAATAATAAAATACCTAAACTTCTGATGAGAGATCCATTCTAAATGCTGCTATATTAAAAAACGCTTTGCTGGAATTGGTTTGCTTTATCATTCTTTTTTATTTTTGATCAGAGATGCTCTCATCAAGGTATCTTATGTATTCACACAAATTCCAGTCCATCCCTCTGGAGTATAAGCTATGTGACCTCTTCTACTGCACTGCTGTTGACTGTTGGAAATAATAGTGTTTTAATTGTATGCCTTTCCCCCCCTGGATTGGTTTTTGTGCTTAATATTTCATTGGCTCGTTGTGTTTTTGTTTGTCGGTGTGTATTGCACCTGCAACCAAATTTCTCCTACATGAGATAATAAAGTATTCTTGACTTGACTTGAAATCATAGTTGGACTCGACAAACTGTGATTCATACACAGGGGCATATATACAGTGTTAATTTTGATGCAAACAGGCACAGATGTTGCATCTCCGACACTGAAAACTGCTATCCTACGCACTGGGTGTCGGCGACACTGAAAACTGCTATCCTACGCACTGGGTGTCGGCGACACTGAAAACTGCTATCCTACGCACTGGGTGTCAGCGACACTGAAAACTGCTATCCTACGCACTGGGAGTCGGACCAGTGCATTCATAAACCTAGCAGATTTTCACCAGACGCACAGACCACAGTTTAATAAATGTTTTTTAATACATGTGACCTAGTACCACGAAAGGGACATTAAGTGTCAAACTGACCATTCTGAGAAAATTATACATTTGCAAACTTTAGACCCATCTCTTTCTAATGATGCAAGAACCATTCTTTTTTCTTTTTCCGTTCCAGGGTTATGAGCATTTAAAGTTAGTAGGGTGAGTGTCGGCCATTTTGAGAAAACACAGTCTAAAGTCTAGCCTAGCTGAAGAAAATGCATTGACTTACTCATTTTTAGGCACTTATAAGACCATTTAGAGACCATAGTAGAGATTGTCCTTTATATAATTATAAATATGAAAGATAAGATGTTAGAGAACATGAAAATACCCATAACTCAAAATTGACAAAAACATGAGATTTTTGACTTTGCAAGCCTGTTGTGAGAAACTAGCCCAGCGACTTAATGTCCCTTTCGTGGTGCTGGGTCACACGTATAATAAAGAAAGACGCCCCAAAATATCCAGGTGACCCCCTAAATGTTCAGAGACATTTTGTTGTGCTGATTCTGATCGCCTGACAGTGGTAATTCTATCTTCCAAATCTCTGTGTGTGTGTGTGTGTGTGTGTGTGGTGTGTGTGTGTGTGTGTGTGGTGTGTGTGTGTGTGTGTGTGGTGTGTGTGTGTTGTGTGTGTGTGTGTGTGTCAGAACCAACGCACGAAATATGCCTCTAGATTTTAAGAGAGTCACCTTGGATATCTTAAGGCATCTCTCTTTAAAATCTATTAACAGTTGTTTTTGAAACGGTGTGTCGTATGAAAAATTCTTACGTTTTGTGACACAACCCTGAAATCCAATGCGTCTGATGGGAGATTTGAGCGTCGTAGACGCACATCTTGTACGTAAGAGTTAACATGTGCCTGATTACAAAGATAGAATCAACACTGATTAGAGTACACATTTCAAATGTGTACAGGTTCATCACACGCAGGGAACCATGGAGGAGACAGCGGGCGGCAGCAGTGAGCCAGAGGCGTGCCTACAGCTAGCGGCAGAAGAAGGTTTCGCTACCAGCCTGCAGCGTCAGCTGGTAACGGCCCGCACCCAACTGCAGGCTGTGGAGGTCAAGTATCAGGTCTGTGACCAAGAAAATAAATATATAAATAAGAAACTTGGAAACCAAGTGACATATTTAAGTCAAGAAGAACATACCTTATTTTACGGACTATAAGGCGCACATGATTATAAGATGCACTCCCCAAATTTAGCACAAGATTCAGATTTACTATTTTATCAGTCACCTTATAAGGCACAGGGGTCTTAGTCTTCAATTACTTGTAGCGGTGCCATAGCCGATGAGGTTTACCCGAGGCGTGGTTACCGCTACACCTATCTGTATTAATAAACAAAATCGTGACTTTACTGGTTTCGTACTGCCTCCGGGCATTGCCTCCAGTATTGTTCCCACCATATTTGTATTTACAAATGTCCCATATGTGTCTGATTCAGACCAAGAGGACGTAAAACACCATTTTCGTCGTCGTCTGGGAGAAAAAAAAAGTATCGCCTTATAGTCCGAAAAATATGGTAGTTTGTTTGGAGTTTTCATTTTAATAAAGTATTTTGTTGTCATTGCTACTTGTTTTGTCATGTACATTTTCTTAATACCAAAAAAAGCATACCACACTATTTGTAGGGACGAACAGTCACCTTTATCTTTTCTTTCTTATTTCAAAGAATACCTCAACATCATACAGTCACTTAACCTCTAAAAGAAAACAATGAAAACTAAGATCTTTTTTAAAGATTTATGATACATGACACTGTCAGATTGCCCAAGCTGCAAGCAATATGTTAGCAAATAACAAACAATTTGTCAATGTCAATGGTGTTGTGTGTGTCTGTTTGCCTTGAGTATGTTGTTCTTCAGTTTAACGCTCTTCCACTAAAAGTGATGTGTGTATGCTTGCCTCGGTGTGTGTGCGTATGTGTATCATGTGTTGTTTTGTTGGGTGGGTTGGATTGGTGGTGTGTGTGTGTGTGTGTGTGTGTGTGTGTGTGTGTGTGTGTGTGTGTGCATGTGTGTGTGTGTGTGTGTGTGTGTGTGTGTGTGTGTGCAATTTGCACATGTGTTATTGTGAGCGATCATATGTCTTTTGTTGAACTTTCAGTTTTTGAATTTTTGTTAAGCGCATAGAGATCCACCCACATTGGGTGGAGGAATGTGCTATATAAATACTTCACTGTTATTATTATTGTTGTTACAGTGGGACCTCCCTTATACGACCTTCAAAAATCATCCAAAATGAGGTCTTATAAGGGAGGGGTCTTGAGAGGGAGGTAATTTTAATAGTTACAAAGAAGGGCAATGTCTCAGAGAAGTAGGTCTTATGTGGGAGGGTGTCTTATAATGGGGGGTCTTATAAGGGAGGTTCCACTGTATTATTATCTGTGCTGTCTCTCACAGGAAAAGATGCAGGAAAACGAGCGCACCCTCTCTGCCCTCAGCAGCCAGCTTCACGAGGCGCAGGCCCAGGGGCGAGCGCTGAAACAGGAGGTGGCCATTCTGCAGCAGAGGTTCCAGGACGAGCGAGAAGAGAAGGAGGGGGCCCTGAAGATGGTGCAGGAGTTGAGGGAACAGTGCGACTCCCTGCAGCGAGAGAGAGAAAGGGTGATCAAAGAGGAGGCTATACTGCACATTTCTTTGCGAAAAGTAGGTGGAGTTGAACTTTGAATGCATATATGCGTGTGCTTGCGGAGTTTGCTGTCTGCATAGTGTTTGTATGCGAGTGATCGACATCGACAGTATGACAGAATGTTAAGTATGAGCACACTAAGTTCAAGTTGATTTTTTATCATGGTTAAGCGCCTTATGAGTTCGCTATGTTATTGTTGTTGTGATGGGGATGGGGTGGGGTGGGGGCAGAAGAGAGAGAGGGGGAAGGGTTGTATGAGGATGGAGGGGCTTTGTGTGTATGTGTTGTTACTGTTTGTGTGTGCATGTGCATAGGTGGAGGATGTGTGTGTGTGTGTGTGTGTGTGTGTGTGTGTGTGTGCGTGCGCGTGTGTGTGTGTGTGTGTGTGTGTGTGTGCGTGTGCGCGCATGTGTGTGTGTGTGCATGTGTGTATGTGTGTGTGTGTGCATGTGTGTGTGTGCGTGTGCTTGTGTGTGTGTGTGTGTAACTGCATACCTTTTCTGATTCATACATTGAACTGCATAGCAGAATATTTCTTTGCTTGCTTGTTTTCTTTCTTTTTCTCTCCCTTCCTTGTTTCTTTCTTTCGATCGTTTTAATGTTAAGAGAGAGGGCAAAGATGCTTTTACCGAACACCTTGCCCATTATTTATTTTTCTTCCTTTCGTTCGTTTCAATTTCTGTATTTTTCTTTCTTTGTTTCTGTATTTCTTTTTCTTCTTGTTTATTATCAGCATGGAGAGGAAAGACACAAATATTTTATAATATTTTGGAAAATAAATGAACAGAAACGTCTCCCGATTAAATCACTTAATAATAATAATATTTCTGTATTGTTTTGGACTGTTAGGCACAACTTATTATAAAGCTTAACCACCCCACCCACGCCCCCAAATTGCACACAAAATTGAGATTTTGTTGTTATGTTTTTCTTCTTACTATATTGTTAGTCAAATTACAAGGCGCAGAATTTTCAGGCTGGGATAAAAATTACCGCCTTATAGTCTGTGAAATATGGTACCGTATTGTAGGGACTACAAGGTGCACCTGATTATAAGGCGCACCCCCCACATTTTACACAGAATTCAGATTTTGTCATTATATTTTCTTACTATGTTATCAGTCACATTATAAGGCGCAGGGGTCTCAGTCTAGGGAAAAAAAGTATCGCCTTATAGTCCGTAAAATACGGAACATACATACATACATACATACATACATACATACATACATACATACATACATACATACACACGTACGTACGTACGTACATACATACATACATACATACATACATACATACATACATACATACATACATACATACATACATACATACATACATACATACATACATACATACATACATACATACACATGTACGTACGTACGTACATACATACATACATACATACATACATACACACGTACGTACGTACGTACATACATACATACATACATACATACATACATACATACATACATACATACATACATACATACATACATACATACATACATACATACATACATACATACATACATACATACATACATACGTACGTACGTACGTACATACATACATACATACATACATACATACATACATACGTACGTACGTACATACATACATACATACATACATACATACATACATACATACATACATACATACATACATACATACATACATACATACATACATACATACATACATACATACATACATACATACATACACATGTACGTACGTACGTACATACATACATACATACATACATACATACATACATACATACATACATACATACATACATACATACATACATACATACATACATACATACATACATACATACATACATACATACATACATACATACATACATACATACATACACATGTACGTACATACGTACATACATACATACATACATACATACATACATACATGCATAGACTATAATATAAAAACAACCCACTGCATCTCTTCTCAGACCTTTTTATTTTTAGGAACGCTTCGCCGTAAGGCTTTTTCACTGAATACATACATACATACATACATTTATGTTGTATAATCTACACTTCTGGTATGAATTATTTCTGTATAACACAAGGATGATAATATATTATAAGCACTTTGAGATTTCAGCGTTATATCAATTGTCTAAATAAATAAATAACAAAATGTTGTTGTTTCTCTTCTGTTTTTGTTTTAGGCACATCGGGAGTTATCGTCGTTGAAAAAACAAGCAGGCGAAGCGATCCCCGTGGAAAATTCGTACGAATTGGCCGAAGAGGTAGCCTACATGAGAAGCGTGATCAAAAACCTTAAAAACATGGTGCTGGACCAGCGAGAAAAACTGGGTTAGTATCTTTGCCTCTCTCTCTGTCTGACTCTCTGTCTGTCTCTCTGCCTCGGTGTATCTGCTCGAGTTTCTCCCTTTCTCATTCTCTGTGTCTCGTTCTGTATCTCTCTCTCTCTCTCTCTCTGTCTCTCTCTCTCTCTCTCTCTCTCTCTCTCTCTCTCTCTCTCTCTCTCTCTCTCTCTCTCTCTCTCTCTCTCTCTCTCTCTCTCTCCCTCCCTCCCTCCCTCCCTCCCTCCCTCCCTCCCTCCCTCCCTCCCTCTCTCTCTCTCTCTCTCTCTCTCTCTCTCTCTCTCTCTCTCTCTCTCTCTCTCTCTAAACCTCATTACCCTGTATAAATAAAATTTTGTTCGTTCGTTCGTTCGTTCGTTCGTTCTGTATCCTAAGGCCAGGTTCACATTAGACGCCGTAAGTTCAGTACGGAAAACCCTAAATAAGTGGAAGAAAAAAGGATAAAAAGTGTACGCATATAGGGGAAATTTGGACATGTGCGGAAATCTTTTCCCTTCTTTGTTTCACTTATTTATGGATTGCACACGGGTTTCCGCATGGAATATCTGCTTATGTGTGGACACAGCCTATCTCTGTATATGTGTGTCACTGAGTTTCTTTTGTCTGTATATGTGTGTCACTGAGTTTCTTTTGTCTGTATATGTGTGTCACTGAGTTTCTTTTGTCTGTATATGTGTGTCACTGAGTTTCTTTTGTCTGTATATGTGTGTCACTGAGTTTCTTTTGTCGTTTCAATTGATTTCATACACCCCACCCCCACCGCACCTCCCTCCCTTCTCTCTTTTTGTGTGTGAGTAGTTGTGGTGAAATCGAAGTTCAAGACAGCAAATTTCCCCTTTCTGAATAACGGTACTGATGAACTCGAAAATTGAGGACAATTTAGTTTAAACGTCCTCCGACCTGGTGCACACACAGATGGGACATTCTAA
>CM065703.1:24218397-24225978 GCA_017654935.2 Phymorhynchus buccinoides
ATCAACAGGCCTAACGATCTTAGTAGCTATCTTACCAACAGGTCTAACATGCCTCAAGAACACGACGATCAAGCAAACTGGAACAATGCCTCGCACATTTTAGAACTGAGCCCTCTTAGGGACGAAACTCCGGCCCCTAACACAAACCATGTTGCGGCAAACCGAGGGGGTTCTGCGTCGGATCGCAAGTGTCCCGTTTGCGGACAGGACTTTTCTCACATTTCCATGGAGGAGTTTCAGGGCCACGTGTTTGAGTGTTTCGACAACGAAAACGCGGAAGAGAGTTCCATGTCGCCGGAAACGTTGCAGCCGCAGGCCGCCTCCACTGCTGAGCCCGAAGTCAGTGAGCGTGATTGTCCGGTGTGTGGAAAGAGGTTCCCCGGGGACTACTGCCAGCAGAAGTTTGAGGGGCATGTGCAGAGCCATTTTGTGGAGGCTCCGGAGCAACAGTTTGAACTTCTAGAAGTGAAAGACCCTTAAGCAGTTGCTGGAACTATGTGAGCCAGAGCCTTTGAAGTTGTTGCTGGAATCATGTGAGCCAGAGCCTTTGAAGTTGTTGCTGGAATCATGTGAACCAGAGCCTTTAACCCTCTTGCGTTTATTCCAACCAATACCGGCCAGTGGAATTTGTCTCCGAAATTTCAAGTTGCCCCACACCGGCCGTTGCTCTGACACTCTGATGTCGTATCTGTCAGGCACAAAGTTCTGGCTTGTTATACACACTATTTGAAGTAGCTTCTCGCCCGCAATGATGCAATGCAATGGTTTGCTCTAAAAGACAGATTTTCTCGAAAGTGTTTGAAAGAACCTGAACACTAGAACTAGATAGATTTTCTGTAACAAATGACAATGCAAGAGGATTAAAGCCATGTTTGGAACCATGCCAGCCAGAACCTTGAACTCAATGAAGTCATGTCGGAGACGTCATTCCGACACTATTCCAATCCTTTGGAGTCACGTCGGAGGGAGTTTTCCTATTAATGTTGGCAGTTTGGAATGCCGGCTAAACCAATAAAAGGGAAACAACTCGCTGTTCCTATTAAACCTGAGACCTTATTCTTGTAGTTGCTTCCTTTAGACCGTTTCTAGTGTCTTCTATTTTCGTTTTTTACTTCTTTAAATTGAACTACTTATCATCTTCAAATTTGATTAATTCAATATGGCGGCGACCACATAGTTCACTTTATGCTAACATAAATAAATGTTTATAGTTTATATTATGCATTTTACAATCCTTTTTTATTTGTATACTAAACCAAGTCTATCAAAACTTGAGTGGCTTTGTGGTACTAGATCACTAATTCATATTAAATACTTGTAGCGGTGCCATAGCCGATGAGGTTGAACCGAGGCGTGGTTACCGCTACACCTATCTGTATTAATAATTAAAAAAATCGGGACTTTACTGGTTTCGTACTGCCTCCGGGCATTGCCTCCGGTATTGTTCCCAACATATTTGTATTTACAAATGTCCCATATGTGTCTGATTCAGACCAAGAGGACGTAAAACACAATTTTCGTTCGTGGTACTAGATCATATCAAAAAATACTAAAATACTTGTAGTGGTGCCATAGCCGATGAGGTTTAACCGAGGCGTGGTTACCGCTACACCTATCTGTATTAATAAAAAATCGGGACTTTACTGGTTTCGTATTGCCTCCAGTATTGTTCCCACCATATTTGTATTTACAAATGTCCCATATGTGTCTGATTCAGACCGAGAGGACGTGAAACACCATTTTCGTCGTGGTACTAGATCAAGATCATAACAAAGTGGTCAGCCCGTCAAGTAGGAAGTTTTTGTTTTCCTGACAAAGTACATTTCATCAGATTATTTACTTTGTGAAATATTATGCGGCTCACTCGTTCAAAGTAAGAAGTCTTAAAAAATATACTGATTTATCTGTTACTCAGTACATGTTGCATGTTTGAATGATGTGCATTTGATTTTGGGGCGATTTTTAGAAAATGACCTGAAATAATGCGATCTGAGGGAGAAACTACGCCATTTTGTATGTGACTCAATTGAGTTAAAGTGTTTGAAAGAACTGAACACTGGAAGAGGATTTTCTATAACAAATGACAATGCAGGAGGGTTAAAGCCGTGTCTGGAACTATGCCAGCCAGAACCTTTAAAGCTATTGCCAGAACTATCTGTTGTCAGCAAGCAACAGTGACAGCACAGCATTGTAAAGACAGTGTAAAGAGTCAAAGGACTCTTATGAACAGGTTTTATTAACCGTTTCGCCGCCAAAGGCGCATTTCTGCACCACAATCATTTAACACCCATGTTAAAAAGCCTTCAAATCTGAGCCTATTATCCAATGGTCTAGTGTTTTTCATTTTGAGAGGTAAAGTATACCTATATAAAGTATTTCATACGTCACAGAGGAATCCCCAATATTTCAGACAAAATCTTTTCACTACTCAGATAGGTTTAACCCCTTCAAGACTTCACTGCCTTAGACAAACATCAGGACTGGCCTGGGGTTGCCTTAAAAATTTTATATCAAATAAGAAGCGTAACAAAACTGAACACTGTCAATGATTCAGTTTTGACAACATTTCTGGTTGATCCAAGTTTATTTTTCGCTTCGAAATCGTGGTTACTTGCACTATAATCGGAATCATTAGTCTCTTTTGCCTTGGCATGAGGTTGTGTCAGACCAGTTGACATAAGCTAGAACGCCAAGGCTACATCAAAATGTTGTTATGCTCTGAATGGTTGTGCGGGATTGCCTTAAGCCATGACAAGCTCCCAGCATAACATCATCAGTCTAAAATCCCCCGAAGACGGAGTGTGGCTGCCCACATGGCGGGGTAATCAAAAACGGTCACACACGTAATGTTCTCATCCCTAGCTGGTGCGTTTGTACTGAATTGTTCAAGTGCTCTGGCTGTTGGGATGATCCCTGGAGTCGTTAAGCCAGGGAACAACAACAACAACATTAGTCTCTTTATTAGGGGAAGACGGGGTAAAAAGCGCATGGGCGGGTAAGAAGCCCAACCCAATTATCTCATGAAATGAAGCAAATTTCAGTCTCATTTTGCCCATGAGACGAGCGTTAATGTCTAGCATTCGTCTCATGGGCAAATTTGACTGAAATTGTCTTTATTTCATGAGATAATTGGGGTGGGCTTCTTACCCGCCCATGCGCTTTTTACCCCGTCTTCCCCTACTATCACTATTATTGAAAGCATATTGGAGCATTTTCTGAGGCTCGTGTAGGGCCGAGTGTTTGGACATTTTCTACATTAACAATTGAAATAGAAGGGCCAAACATAAGTGAAACGAAAGGTGGAAGAGTGATGAAGAGAAGCAACTCGAAACACATGGCTCAGGTTGAAAATAAACATGGATTTAGACGAGTTTTAGACTCAGAAAGCGCTGTTCCGAGAATACTCGGAAGTAGGCCCTGACTGGATGGAAGTTCAGTTTAACGTCGCGTATCGGCTTTCGCCATGTACGACGGGCTGAACAAACCAACCCTTACTGGCGTTCTCCTGTTCCTGGTTTACGCAGAATTTGTCCGGAATGAGTTAATGGAACATTTTGGCTAAAAATTGGCTGGCGACGAAAGGGTTAAATCATACATTTTAATGGATATGCGGTACATATATTTGTGTAACAGAGCCAAATAATGTAATGTACATAATGTGTGTATAATGTATGTATACAGGTGTATCTTAAGCAGATGCATCTATAATTAAACCACGTAACTAAACTACTTGATGCATTGACATATCCAAATCTTTTGAACGTATACCCTGGTGTTTCTGTAAATTTTAACTTATGGATTATATATGTGCGATGCATTAAAAACTTGACCATTCTGGGTGTGCACTGTCTAGACTTACGGACTATAGTGTTCAATGACACGACGTCATGTTATTTATTTTACTATATTTTTGTTCCATGTTTTCAGGTTTTTGAACGTTGTTAAGATACATTGATGTGTGTTTTGTAATACGTGGTCGAACTTTACGCGGTGACAGTCCTGAGATGACCACAGCTGTTGACAGGACTATGCTAACTAAATTCTGCATGTGAGTTAACACTCAGAATTAAAAGCGTGGAAGCAAACGAAGGAGGGATAACAAAAAGAAAACTTGATAATTTCTGGTGGTTCATAGAAATCATAGTTAGAGACAACTGACTGGCATAATACATGATTGTGTTTGAGAGAGGGGGGTGGGGGGTGGAACTTCAAGGTAACTCACAGACTTGTTGATCACTTGCTCAAACTAATGTGCCTTAAATTTCAAAACGTGAAGTTAAGAGTTTGGGCTCTCTGATTTAGAGTTTCAATTTTCTTTGGGGTTTCAATTTTCAAGTTTTAATTTCCTTTGATTGAGGTTAAAAACAGAAGACAAGAATGAAAAAAATATGGAACACAACATTTTATAATCTGTTGCATTATGTTTATTGTTATTTATCATTTCATGGAATTAGTGTAACAAGGTGGTGGTCAATATGATTTTAGACCATTTTTGGGCTCACATCTCGAGGCTTTTACTATCACAATAGACAGTGATCTATATTTCATGTGTGTGCATGCGTGTGTGTGTGTGTGTGTGAGAGAGAGAGAGAGAGTGTGTGTGGTTTTTTTTTTATATGTTTGACACCCACAGTAGGTCAAAAAATCGTTTACAGTTTTATTTTTGATGTTACAAAATGTTGGTGACTGTTTTTTATATGTTTGGTTGTTTGCTGTGCTGTTGTTGTTTACCCTACAAGCTTACATGGATTATTTTTTTAGGAGGACCGAATTTGGCCCGAATAATGTTTGCTCCGAATGACTCCTTGATTGCTTTCTGTAGTGCAGAGCTTTTCACGGTTTCATTTCTTTCTTTCTTTGGTTCTATTTAGAATTCTATATTCTTGTCAACATGTGTCCTGACAACTTACTGTGGGCAACGCATGCCCAGCCCAGGAGAGGCAAAATAGCAAAACATTTTTAATCTTATAACATCACCTGAGGGACTCCTTCTTCTGCGTTCCCAGGCCATATGGCCATAATGGGTAAGGTACGTATGTGTACGTTTTTCAGTTTTTATTGGTCTCCCCGCTGCGTACAGCCGACACATTCCGATTTCGGAGGAGCTGAAAGAAAATTATTTGGAAGATACTTTGTTTAAGAAGGGAGGAGAATGAGCCACTAAGTCAGAAAGTTAGTAGATGACAGAAAGGAAAAGGCAGAGTCAAAGAGAGTGACAGATTAGAGGAAGATACAAGCACAAAACTTCCAGAAGGTGGCAGAACTATTTGTACGAAATTCCCCGGTACCCCCACGGGGTGAGACTCGTGAAGGGGGCGAGGTCGTCCAGCTCCCCGTATGGAGGCACGAGGCATCCACTCACTGCCCCAACATGAGGGACAATCTGTATACTACTTGGCAACACGGAAGGGCGATAAATTTAGGACTGAGTTGACCATGCCACCTTCTGACGAGTCAGGGGCAGAGACCTTTCTGTGGCTCTATATACTACTACTTCGTGACAGGCAAGGGCCATAATCTTATTGAGGTGGCGCACGCGTCTCCGTGCACGAGACAGGGGTAGATAATGTCAGCATAAAGCCTCATTATTTTACACACTTTACTCTCAGTGATAGTCAAATCCTCTGCAAAAATCCGAAATTTGCTGAGCAGTAGTTATTTTTTAACGAAGTTGGTCAAGATAAGAGGCAAACTGACATTTTTAAACCAAACAACATTTTTAACATTCAGAGTGGATACTTAAGTGACCACAATTTGTCACAGTCTGAGAGCTATGCAATAAGTAGGTAAATGAATTTATAAATTTAAAAAAGTCGAAAAGGGCACACATATAATCAAGTTTGTCGTTTGCAAGCAATTCGGAAGTTTACAGTGTGTGTGTAAGAATTTTGTAAATAATTTCCAAGTAATTCTGTGTGAGTGTGTGTGCGTGCGGAGAATAGGGGGGATGTCATTGTCAAGAGTCAATGTGTGAGCGTACGTGTGTGTGTGTGTGTGTGTGTGTGTGTGCATGCGCGCGTGTGTGTATGTGCAGAGAATAGGGAGGATGTCATTGTCAAGTCAAAGTGTGTGTGTCTGTATATGTGTGTGTGTTTGAGAGAGAGAGAGAGAGAGAGTGGAATTGAGAGGGTTTGTGGAATTGGGGGGGGGGGGGGGGGGGGGGGGGGGTGGTGGGCTGGCGTGAGAAGGAACTCCTAATTGTTATCTAAAGAAAATAAATTCAACTATCCCAAAAAACCCCACCCTTCCTGTTCAATTGGTTTGAATTCCCATTAGGGCTTTTTGTGCGTTCTTTTCCTTCCTTCCTTCCTTCATTTTTGTTTCTTCCATCGTTTCTTCTTTTCGTGCTTTCTGTCTTCCTAGTTTTCTTTTGGTTTGTCATCTATCCTTTTTTCTTCTAATTGGTGCGTGTGGAGGATGGGGTCTGTTTGTGTGTGGTTTTTATTCGTTCATCTGTTCATTTATTTGTCTATGATTGTTATTAATCTAGTTTGGTGGTCTCATACTTTGTGCTTAGCCTGTGTTTCTTTTTTTTATTTTTATATGGAAGTTCAGTTTAGCGTCGCGTATCGGCTTTCGCCATGTACGACGGGCTGAACAAACCAACCATGGTCTAAACAAAAATTTATGTTCCTGCCAAAAGGCCGAGAAGCGATCAGGATTTATAAAAAAACATTTTTTTTTTTTTACGAGTCACATACTCGTAAGGGCACGTACACATATACGCGGAAGTTCCGTGCGGAAACCCATGCACAATCCGCAAACAAAAATATCTGGAAGTACGAAATATCAAAGATATTCTAAAAGGGTAAGATGGATTACTTAAAAGCTCGGCGAACCGGGCTGATAGAGTTATCGTTAGTGCTGACGTGTACACTATTCACAGTGGAGGCTATCCAAAAACTCGGACTGGAACTTGAACGGAGAATTCAACTGGCCTATCGATGTGTAAAATGTGTCACGTTTCAAAGGGACATAACCAGTGTTTCTGTCCTCACTACTCATATAGGGAAAAGAGACCGGATGTTTATCTTCCCCTGTACAGTCTTTGGAAATATGAAGGAGTGTGCACATTGCACGCGCAATCCCATCCGCTTATTTCGCATATACGTGTATGGGGTTTACGTGCAGAACTTGCGGATGTAATGAATACAGGCCCTAAGTCTCGTGTTTTTCATTTAAATCAACGATGACCTCCCGATAGCACTGAAAACTGCTATTCTGAAAACCTAGACTGTTTAAAAAAAATAATAGTGCAGATGCCATTGGCGCAGGTGGGGGTAATATGTCTGAAGCCTCAATTCAGGTAATTTTGATGAATTTCTTCATTCCGTAATATAGGTGAAGACGGGGTAAAAAGCTCATGCCAATAATCTCATGAAATAAAGCAAATTGCAGTCAAATTTGCCCATGAGACGAATGCTAAACATTAACACTCGTCTCATCGGCAAAATGTGTGCTTTTCACCCCGCCTTCACCTAAGTCTATTACGTTCAATCTGATCGGTCTATAGGTCAGTCCTCAAACCTCTTTGGCCGAGAGAGTGGGGATGTACACTGGGCAGGGCATCTCCGCTATCAA
>CM065703.1:24233978-24257772 GCA_017654935.2 Phymorhynchus buccinoides
CATTTCCAACTTTCATGTTATTGACAATAGCATTTCCAACTTTCATGTAATTGACAATAGCATTTCCAACTTTCATGTTATTGACAATAGCATTTCCAACTTTCATGTTATTGACAATAGCATTTCCAACTTTCATGTTATTGACAATAGCATTTCCAACTTTCATGTTATTGACAATAGCATTTCCAACTTTCATGTTATTGACAATAGCATTTCCAACTTTCATGTTATTGACAATGATTCTTTGACATGTTTATGCTTATTTAGACTTCTAGAATACTTCAAGAAAAGTGAGTTGTTGGTATTTACTCCTCTGTTAGAAATTTACTGAAGACCTTTTCTTTGCTTTAAACAGCCAGATTTTGTATCATCGTGGTGCTTCTAGAGTAAGAGAAAAATAAATCATGGTGCTTCTAGAGTAAGAGAAAAATAAAACTTCAATAAAATCAGTTCTTTCCTGAATCAATCTTCAAGAACTAAAATCCAAATTTGCTCCTGATTTTTGTGAGTTACGCTAACAAGCCAGCCAGTGTGGGGGGGGGGGGGGGGGGGGGGGAGGGGGGGGACGAAAGAAAAGATGCAGATTAGCACCCCCTCCTCTATTTCTCTTTTCTTTCTTACTGCAGATTCAGCACTTAAACCAATTCTATTTTTAACGTTGATTTTCATCCGTTTAATTAAACAACTACAAATATGCATTCGCTAATAGTAGCGAATGAAAATCCGTTTAACGTCCTCCGGTCTGCAACAGACACATATGGGACATTAGTAGATATAAAGATGGTGGGAACGATCATGGAGGCAATGCCCGGAGGCAGTGCAACTCCAGGAAAGTCCCGAATTTTTAACGACACAGATGTAATAATAATGTGATATGTAAATGGCTAATAGTAGTATATAAAGGCGAGACGGAAAAGGCGCAACGAACCAAGACTGTGACAGGGGGTGTTGACCTGCATCTTAGCCGAAAAAGAACTTCTTTTTTTTAATCCGCATCACAATCTTGACTAACTGAAGAAGTGATCCTTCGTGGCCGGCTAGTCTTGTGGACATTTTGAGCTACATTAATTCATTTTGTTTTCAGTCAATGAATTAAATATCGATTACTTTTTCAGAAGAGATACGGGATATCTTCTGCAATTTTTTTCATTGTAGTTTTGGAGTAAATTAGTTAACATTTTGTTTTAGTTATGCTACTTATAATACGATGAAGAAGAAGAACACAAAACAACCAACCTTTTTTGTGAAAAAGTAGACATTTTCGGCTTTATTGTCTGTAAAGGAAAGCCTTCATCGGCCATTGACCAAGTCAAGAAAGAGAATGGTAACTAGGTGTGCAGTGAAAAGACGCAAGTCAAGAAAGAGAATGGTAACTAGGTGTGCAGTGAAAAGACGCAAGTCAAGAAAGAGAATGGTAACTAGGTGTGCAGTGAAAAGACGCAAGTCAAGAAAGAGAATGGTAACTAGGTGTGCAGTGAAAAGACACAAGTCAAGAAAGAGAATGGTAACTAGGTGTGCAGTGAAAAGACGCAAGCGATGATGTTAAAGAACAACAAATAACAACTGATCATAATATATTGCACCACGAATGTAGCTGGTGGCTTTTAGCGAACGGTGACAAGGCCTCCACAGTGAATATACCAAGTACCAAGTATCATCAAGAAAGATGTAGGGGAAGACGGGGTAAAAAGCCCATGGGCGGTTAAGAAGCCTATGCCAATTATCTCATTAAATAAAGCAAATTTCAGTCAAATTTGCCCATGAGACGAATACTAAGCATTAACACTCGTCTCATGGGCAAAATGTGACTGAAATTTGCTTTATTTCATGAGATAATTGGCATGGACTTCTTACCCGCCCATGGGCTTTTTACCCCGTCTTACCCTATATGGGACAGACAGGCGGACAAACAGACATTCTTGGCGGAGGTACAAAAGTTTAAGGAAATAAAAGCACTTGTTGTTTTTACGTTACTTACATGTCGCGCATGGAAAGAAAACTAACAAAAACACATCGTTCAATCACTATGGAAACCACTTTTACATTTACAGCGGATTTCAACCGTCCCCCATGCAGCCTTAGCCCACCACAGCTGTAAATATATTATGTCCTACATCTAACGACCCAGCCCACGGCCTGTGCGATGTCACTCCGATCTGGTTTCCAACTCTTGAAAGTCAAAGCCGGGTACAAGATACCATCGCCCTTTTCCAACCCATCTTTCTGAGTCCTACTCCCCCTTTTCCCCCCACACATGTACCCCCACCCCCCCCCCCCCACACACACACACACACTTCTTTCGCCTCCTCTACGCAACTCACCCCCCCCCCCCCACCCCACCCCAGTCAACTCAAGCTCCAAACCAATCTATTAAAGACCCACTGACCCGGATCGGAATAAGTTCCTTGGTTTTTTTTTCCTGGGGTCGGTGTGGTCCTCATACAGACTTTCCTCTATCGAGGCTGCTCTTTAAAGTGATGTCTCGTTTTCGTGCATGAGGAAATTTGTATGTGAGCCACACTTGGTCAAAATAAGATAGATTTCTTACCAGCGAGAGAGGGAAACACGTGAAACCCGTGATTTTCACTCACGGACCTGGTGGGTCTTTAATACATTGCATTCTCTTTTTGTGCTCCCGGTTCTATGCGACGGTAGTACCTTGTTGTTGAAACGAGGGCCTGTGCGTTTCTCTGTCTGTGTGTGTGAACACCTGTGTATGAATGAAAAAACAACAACAATGTATTCCACTTCACAGCACCTAAACCATAAGACCGATCTTCCTGTAACCTGGACGATTGGCCCCCAAAGTCCTCAAGTTGATGTCTGTTATTCAAATTCACCAATTGGCAAAACACACCAATTAATATACTCCCACTGAGTCTGATTTTAGAGACACACTGACGCACCACGATTAAGTCCGTTTGGTTTTTTTCTGGGTAGCTGTGACCCACAATCAAATGTCCCCAACTTCAAATTGAGGCTGCTCTTTAAAATCATGTTTCGTTTTCAATTTTGGGGACATTTGTATGGGAGTCAAACCTGGTCAAAAACAAGATTTCTTACCAGCTATAAGTTTAAGAGGGAAAACACGTGAAACCCGTGATTTTGACACATGATCTGGTGGGTCTTTAACATAAATAATGTTCAGTGGATGTTCTGCAAGTACTGATTGTGCAGATAATAATTTGTTTATTATACTTAATAAACAAATTAGGGGGGAAATGATTCATGTTTATAACATTTCCCTGCAGAATCATGACAACACTGATTACATTTATTTTGGTATTTGGTATTTGGAACTTCGTAGTCACAGAGGCGTCTCTGTGAAATTCGGGTTGCTCCCCCACCTAGTACTTGGAGAACGCGTCGCACCCAGAGGCGCGCCACTCTTTTTATTTTTTGGCAGGCGATTTTTGTGTGACTGATGAGGAAGGAAAAAGAAGTGTGTTTGTGTGTAGTGTGTGTGTGTGTGTGTGGTGTTGTGGGGGTGACCAAATGACAACTTTTTTGTACTAAGTGGCAGAGAGAGAGAGAGAGAGAGAGAGAGAGAGAGAGAGAGAGAGAGAGAGAGAGAAGAGAGAGAGAGAGAGAGAGAGAGAGAGAGAGAGAGACCTCATTATTTACAAAATTACATATGGGACATCGTTAACTATACATGTGGGGTACATCCCCACTCTCTTGGCAAAAGGGATTTGAGGTCAGATAGGCTGGGGAAGGTCCCCAAAGGCCGGAACATTCCCTTTGGCTGCAGCAGAAAAGCCAGTGTGAATGTCCCATAGTTAGAGAGTCCGCAATTGAAAGACTAAGCATTGCACCATGATATTCCAATACAGTGAAACATCATGTACTGCACAGCTCTCATTTACTGTTGGCCCCTGCTACAGGCCAATGGCAACCAGCGATAAAAACCCTTTTTATCTCATTATACCTTCTTTTGTCTTAAATTCACGATCCACAAAAGTGAAACGAGGAATATGGTTTTGGTTTTCTCTATGAGTCTGTCTGTACACCCAATTCTTACTAGAACACTACAGGGTGGAGCATTTATCAAACATGGTAAAGGAGTTGACACCACATTATTACTTTAATGTTCCATTTAATTTGTATAAACTTGCTGACCTTGACCTTGAAGGTTTTCTTCTTCTTCTTCGGCGTTCAACTGGCTACGCATCAAAACCTCAGACCGAGTGATGTTGCAAACATGGATGTCCTGTGAAGGTCATCTTCCGTCCCCCAGAGTTTGGTTCCGAGGTCTGTCCCTCCAGGCCAGGTCTGTTGCCGCATCCTATCGTACAGAGGGCAGTCCTGCAGGATGTGGGAAGGGGTCTGGTCAGCTTGTCCTCCACTGGCACAGGGATGAGTCTGCGACCCCAATCCTTCGTAGGTAAGCCCGGAGGCCGCAGTGCCCTGTGTGCAGACGAAAGGTAGTGGGTTGATGTCTCCTCTCCAGTGTCTGGATCGAATCCTTGTGTGTGTGTGTTGTAGCCGTCATTTCGGTGGAGCCAGTTGGGTTTTTTAACCTGTTGCGGATGAGTTGTCTTTGGCTTCCTCAGATACGTCAGAGGCAGAGACATCAGGCTGGATGAGTTGGCTACCTTCCTTTGCGAGGGCGTTCTGCACGCTCATTTCCTGAAAGGCCGACATGAGCAGGCACCCACTGGAGAGTAGTTGGAGCCTTTTGGGTCAGGGTGGCAGGGGAGGCCTTGAGGGATTGGACAAGAGGGTCTGGAGCAGCAGAGTCAAGGGCCTGGAGAGTGGACATTGAGTCCGTGAAGATAGAGACGTTGCCGAGGGGCTTTTCGCAGATGGAGAGGAAGTCTGCTGCTGTTGTGATGGCCAGTACTGACCTTGAAGTTTGACCTTGAAGTTCTATGTTTCTTGTTGCAGCCATAATCTGTCCACGGGGTGCAAAATCGTACGGGGATTGCGATGCGATTGTGTCACGTGTGAGTCAGGATTCACGTGAAACAATTCCGTCTAAAATAATTCTTCCATTTTCGCTAGTATCCCAATGCATGAATTTCACGTGAATCACTTGACTCGCATCGTCAAAATCGCATCGCATCGCATTCAGATACGATTCGTATGTCGTGTGCCTGGCCCTTTAGGGCCGTAGACATGAGGGGGGTGACTAAAGTACAAGATGTCCAGTTTGTAAGGTGGTATATATTACCTGAAACCCACGCACCCGTGTCTTGCTTGACATGGACCTTTGGCGTCGCCGGTTGCAGATTCGACATGCGATACCGATACCTACAAGTGGAAGGGGGACTGAGAAGAGGGAGAGTAGGGGGTGGGGGTGGGCGGGCGGGGGGGCGGGGGTTGAAGGATGATAACAAAAGAGTTCTGATTTTCAAACAAAATAAAACTGCAGGGATGTGAACCGTGTGCGGGAGGGTCATGTCTGCCTTTGGAGACTGACAGACTGACACCTTCTAGATTTGGCACGTTACTGTTAACCTTGGACAAGTCTGAGGACTCTAGTAGCTAGTGTAGCGTTCTCTGTTCAGGAGCAAGCCACATTAGTTTCGGATAGCTCCCCCAACCTCTCTATCTAAACAAATTAAATCCCCAAATTTCCCCATCCTTTATCCCCTCCTATGTGCCTCTTCCCCCCTCCTCCCTCCATTTTTTCTTCTCATTCATGCATGTACATATATTATTTAGCTTTTTTGTTTTGATTTACTTTCACATTTTTTGCTACCACATGAATACTAGTGTGGAAAAAAGCATTGCATTGTATTGCTTATCTCATGTTTTCCTGGTTAAATAAAATGTTGTTTTCGTTTTTGTTTTCTCTCTTTGGTCATGCAAATATCTGTTTTTCTTTGTTTCTATGTCTGTTCTCTGTCAATGTCCATCTGTCTCTCTAATTGTGTACATGCGCAAATGTTTCCATTCTCTCTCCGTTTATAAGTCTGTGTCTTTGTCTGTCTGTGTCTTGGTCTGTTTGTCTGTCTGTGTCTTGGTCTGTTTGTCTGTCTGTGTCTTGGTCTGTTTGTCTGTCTCTGTGTCTTTTTGTCTGTCCTGTCTGTTTGTGTCTTGGTCTGTTTGTCTGTCTGTCTGTCTTGGTCTGTCTGTTTGTGTCTTGGTCTGTTTGTCTTCTGTCTGTTTGTCTGTCTGTCCTTGTGTCTGTTTTGTCTGTGTTGTGTCTTGGTCTGTTTGTCTGTCTGTGTCTTGGTCTGTCTGTCTGTGTCTTGGTCTGTTTGTCTGTCTGTTTGTCTGTTTGTCTTTGTCTGTTTGTTCTTTCTGTTTTCTGTCTGTCTGTCTTCTGCCTGTTTTGTCTGTCTGTGTCTTTTGTCTGTGTCTGTCTGTCTTCTGTCTTCTGTCTGTTTGTCTGTTTGTCTGTCTGTCTTGTCTCTCTGTCTGTTTGTCTGTTTGTCTTCTGTCTTGGTCTGTCTGTTTGTCTTTTGTCTGTTTGTCTGTTTGTGTCTTTGTCTGTTTTGTCTTCCCTGTCTGTTTTGTCTGTTTGTCTGTCTGTTTGTCCTGGTCTGTTTGTCTGTTTGTTGTCTTGGTCTGTTTGTCTGTCTGTGTCTTGGTCTGTCTGTGTTTGTCTGTCTTTGTCTGTGTCTTGGTCTGTTTGTCTGTCCTGTGTCTTGGTCTGTTTGTCTGTTTGTGTCTTGGTCTGTTTGTCTGTTTGTGTCTTGGTCTGTTTGTCTGTTTGTGTCTTGGTCTGTTTGTCTGTTTGTGTCTTGGTCTGTCTGTGTCTTGGTCTGTTTGTCTGTCTGTGTCTTGGTCTGTTTGTCTGTCTTGGTCTGTTGGTCTGTCTGTGTCTTGGTCTGTTTGTCTGTCTGTGTCTTGGTCTGTTTGTCTGGCTGTGTCTTGGTCTGTCTGTGTCTGTGTCTTGGTTTGTCTGTGTCTTGGTCTGTTTGTCTGTGTCTTGGTCTGTTTGTCTGTGTCTTGGTCTGTTTGTCTGTGTCTTGGTTTGTTTGTCTGTCTGTGTCTTGGTCTGTTTGTCTGTTGTGTGTCCTGTGTCTTGCTGTCTGTGTCTTGGTCTGTTTGTGTCTTGGTCTGTTTGTCTGTCTGTCTGTGTTTGTTGTATCTCTCTCTCTCTCTGTCTGTGTCTTTGTCTGTTTGTCTGTCTGTGTCTTGGTCTGTTTGTCTGTCTGTGTCTTGTCTTGGTCTGTTTGTCTGTCTGTGTGTCCTTGTGTCTGTTTGTCTGTCTGTGTCTTGGTCTGTTGGTCTGTCTGTGTCTTGGTCTGTTGGTTTGTCTGTGTCTTGTCTGTCTGTGTCTTGGTCTGTTTGTGTCTTGGTCTGTCTGTGTCTTGGTCTGTTTGTCTGTCTGTCTTGGTCTGTTTGTCTGTCTGTCTCTTGGTCTGTTTGTGTCTTGGTCTGTTTGTCTGTTTGTGTCTTGGTCTGTTGGTCTGTCTGTGTCTTGGTCTGTTTGTGTCTGTCTGTGTCTTGGTCTTGGTTTGTCTGTCTGTGTCTTGGTCTGTTGGCCTGTCTGTGTCTTGGTCTGTTTGTCTTTCTGTGTCTTGGTCTGTTGGCCTGTCTGTGTCTTGGTCTGTTGTCTTTCTGTTGTCTTGGTCTGTCTGTGTCTTGGTCTGTCTGTGTCTTGGTCTGTTGGTCTGTCTGTCTTGGTCTGTTGGTCTGTTTGTGTCTTGGTCTGTTTGTCTGTTTGTGTCTTGGTCTGTTGGTCTGTTTGTGTCTTGGTCTGTTTGCCTGTCTGTGTCTTGGTCTGTTTGTCTGTCTGTGTCTTGGTCTGTTTGTCTGTCTGTGTCTTGGTCTGTTTGCCTGTCTGTGTCTTGGTCTGTTTGTCTGTCTGTGTCTTGGTCTGTTTGCCTGTCTGTGTCTTGGTCTGTTTGTCTGTCTTGGTCTGTTGGTCTGTCTGTGTCTTGGTCTGTCTGTGTCTTGTCTTGGTCTGTTGGTTTGTCTTTGCTTCCTGTCGCAGACAGAATTGAGTATAAATTAAACACGCTTTGCTATAAATCTATCCATAAAGCTGCTCCATCTTACCTCTGCGACAATATTTCCATCTATACGCCAGCTCGCACTTTACGTTCAGTTTCTGACCCTCTTTCTCTCCAGATCCCTAGGTATAAGCTTTCAACTAGTTGGTCGGCGCTCTTTTGCTGTCTCAGGACCGACCTCCTGGAACAAACTTCCGCTCTCCCTCCGTCAGCGACCGACCCTCTCTGCTTTCAAAGCTAACCTCAAACCAACCTGTTCCCCCATCATTAAAGCTCCTCTCTCTTTATCTTCTCATCTCTTGCCATTAGGTCTGGTTTCTGCTATATTCCATTTATGTTATCTGTGTGTTGTTCGCGTTGTAAAACTTGTATTGCGTTTGTGTTTGAATGCGCGTTTGAATGCTAACGTGTGTGTGTGCGCTTTTTTGATTTGATTTCTATCAAGATTCAGCACCGTATAAATACTGTATGTTGTTGTTGTTTTGTCTGGTCTTGTCTGTGTATCTTGGTCTGTTGGTCTGTCTGTGTCTTGGTCTGCTTGTCTGTCTGTGTCTTGGTCTGTTTGTGTCTTGGTCTGTTGGTCTGTCTGTGTCTTGGTCTGTTTGTCTTTCTGTGTCTTGGTCTGTTTGCCTGTCTGTGTCTTGGTCTGTTGGTCTGTCTGTGTCTTGGTCTGTTTGATTGCCTGTCTGTGTCTTGGTCTGTTTGTCTGTCTGTGTCTTGGTCTGTCTGTGTCTGTGTCTGTGTCTTGGTCTGTTGCGTCTGTCTGTGTCTTGGTATGTCGGTGTCTTGGTCTGATTGGTTGTCTGTCTTGTCTGTTCGTCTGTGTTTGTCTGTTAGGTCTGTTTGTCTTGGTCTGTTTGTGTCTTGGTCTGTTTGTCTGTCTGTGTCTTGGTCTAGTTTGTCTGTCTTGGTCTGTTTGTCTGTCTGTGTCTTGGTCTGTTTGTCTGTGTCTTGGTCTGTTTGCCTGTGTGTGTCTTGGTCTGTTTGTCTGTCTGTGTCTTGGTCTGTCGGTCTGTTTGTGTCTTGGTCTGTTGGTCTGTCTGTGTCTTGGTCTGTTTGTCTTTCTGTGTCTTGGTCTGTCTGTCTGTGTCTTGGTCTGTCTGTCTTGGTCTGTTGGTCTTGGTCTGTTGGTCTGTCTGTGTCTTGGTCTGTTTGTCTTTCTGTGTCTTGGTCTGTTTGCCTTTCTGTGTCTTGGTCTGTTGGCCTGTCTGTGTCTTGGTCTGTTTGTCTGTCTTGGTCTGTTGGTCTGTCTGTGTCTTGCGTCTGTTTGTCTGTCTGTGGCTTGGTCTGTGGTCTGTCTGTCTTGGTCAGTTTTGTCTGTCCTGTGTCTTGGGTCTGGTTGTCGTTTGTTTGTTTGTCTGTTTGTCTGTCTCTCTCCCTCTCGTTGTGACCTTTCGTGTTATTGTGAGCAACAAAATACAAGTATTGATTGTGAGTTGTGTTGTATAATGGTTCTGAAAGGAAAAAGAACTATAAGTAAACAATGACTGTGTGTGTGTGTGTGTGTGTTGCGTGTGTGTGTGTGTGTGTGTGCATGTGCGGGTGTGTGTGTGTGTGTGTGAAGTGCATAATTATGTCTGTGTTCTATAAACACTTACAAAAGGCAAAAAAAGAGTCACAATAGTTAAAAGCATTTTATTTTCTACAACATCTCAATGCATTTAATATAATTGCAACAAACAATAAAAAAAATGGTACGTTTTGATAACCAACCTGTCATGAAGTTTTTTTTATAATCAATCTTGAAGTAACTTACCCATGCTAAAGTAACCCCGACAGATTCAGCTGCTTTAAAATCAATGAATCAACACTGAGAATATAGGATCTCCACTCAAGAATTCTTGGGTCAAATACTTTTTCAATTCAAACACAAGGCCATTGTTTTGTAGAAGACATATCATTTAGTTTTAAAAAATCACATTAAACCAATATTTCATGTGACATTTTTATTAGGGGGGGACAAAAGTTAGAGAACAAAAATCTTATAAAACTTTGTCATTTTTTTTTTTTATTGCCAGAAATTTCAAGTGGATGGATGGAAGAATGTGGAATAAGAATTTAAAAACGTTTTCAGAGCTGTGAAAATTATTTATAATTTGGAATAGAATAGACAGATGTTTTTGGAAGCTATTCCAAGGTTTCAAAAAAGAGATTAAATAAGCTAATTGTAGAAACTCTGACAGATTTAAAAAATAAAATAAGTTGGGTTATGATCAAGATTATAACTCTGGAATGTTAACCTAAGATGCAATCACCACAGACCTAAATCAAATGCTAATAATGATATGTTTGGAAGGCTGCCACAAGCTCAAAGGTATACATTCACAGCTAGGTATGAGCTTTACGTCTACTTTAACAGCTTTCATGGTTTGCAACAACACAATACTAAGCAATCCGGTACTTGTATGAACAATTCTAAGTGCATCGCTATACAGCAACAATGCAAACAATTTATTCACAGAGACATTCCTATACAGAGGGGAATAGAATGAGAATGTACATGTACAGCCGTTCCCGATTACGCGAGTCTGTACGTAAATTAGGTACAAAGTTTCAGTTTGCCGATAAATTTTTCAGTCAATACGTCATTGTGACGAACAGTTTTCTCTCGCCGCATGCTTTCCTCAAACGTGTTCGCGCCGTGATCAGAAGTCGAGCATTTTGTCGGGAAACGATCAACAAAAATATACTAGGCCTATTCTTCACTACTATACGGTGCTTGAAGCTTGACGACAAACCATCATGAACCCAGAGTAATTCCCCTTTTGTTTCTTGCCACCCTGCTGCTCGCACGTGCACTGCTTGCCAATCTAGCCCGCGCGTTCTTGGAAGCAAAAAAATGGCGCTGCTTCGCTGATGGGAAATTTCGACGCGAATTTCTTCCATTTATTATGGCTTTTATTTTTACCCTCAAAAAATTTACAAATGGACCCTTAAAATGTGGGGGCAAAGGGTCCACGATTGACCTTAAAAATCTGGAGCATGGGGAACACTGATGTACATGAACCAAAAGAATCAGAACCATAATAATAGGAAAAAAACAAAACAAAAACAGTCGTGTTTTGCCTGTAGAAACAAATTTATTCCATGTTAAACAACTTGAAAACTTATTACGCCCTTCCCTGTCGACCGCATTGTCTACTACCAGGGTGTGTGATGTCATGGTGATGATGTCATAACTTTGATGTCATAGCCTTGGAATGATGGTTTTTTGGTTTAGACAAGTCAGGAAAGACCTTATATCTCTAGACCATTTTCTCAAAATACGGGGGGATCTAACTGGACTCTCTTCGGGGGGGGGGGGGGGTGTTTACAATTAATAAAAGTAATTCCCATATTTCCTGGCAGTGAAGGAGTTAAAGGGAGGCCAGATTTCTTTATACTAAAAGTGTAAGGTCAGAACTGGTGTGATTTTTACATTTGTCTCATGATTTACATATTTCTTCTTCGCTCTTCCTTTGAGCTCATACACTGACAAACTCTTTCACTGTAGATTTAATCCAAATCCAAAAGAATGAATTATTCAATTCACATCAAACCACACACAACGCACACACGCACGCACACAGAACGCCGCACAACACACGCCCAACACACACACTTAAACAAATATATAATATATATACTACACAGAACTTACAATGTAAAAGCATTTGACAATCTAAACATTAAAATGCTGATAAAATTGATGCTGAAGAAATCCAAATTCTAACTTTTGTAAGCTTGCCTCAATTTTCTTGCTTGAAAATTTCGAAGTTAACAAACCATATTCAAGATTCCCGAAACAGAGAAAAATTGCTGATGGACTCATTAAATGCTACCACTCAGTCGATGGCCACACTGAGGACATAATTATGACAACGATCACGACAACTGGAATGTCCGTGAGTTTCAGGAGAGATTCCGCACAACTTGTCAAAATACTACGGGTTAAGCAAGCTGTAGGAATCTTTGAAACAAGAGAATGGTGGATATATATATATATTTAAAAAAAAAGATGAACGGTGGAGTGTGCGAAATTAAATTAATCGGAATTGCAAAAAGGGAAACAATGCAAAGATTTCTTGATGCCTACAATATCGGGACAATGTAAGTTCAATGATATGATTTAGATAAAGAATTTTGTAACAGAATATTGATGCAATCGTAGAAAATAAATTTTATAAATCTGAATCATAAAAAGTATGATGAAGAAGTAGCCTACATGGAATCTAGAGGTAACATTTAAAGACAATGTACGATAATACAACCTCAAGGATTTCTCCTTAATGAAAAAAACCCCACACAATCTGAAAATATATTTCTCGAGAATTCAGATGCTTATGATAATGCCAACTCCAGATTTTGTAAGACATTATGTTTCATCTCACAAGACCGTTTTGCTGGCCAGCTCTTTCTTTAGTTATTTCTCAGATTTATTTGAAAATACAACTTTCTAGTTGAAGTGAAAATAATAAATAAAACTTCTCGTTATTCACGCGCAAGCATTTAGCTTGAAAAAAAAAATGACGGAAAGACAGTATCGATTCAAAAGGCAGCATTCTATATTTCACATTGTCAAAACTCAAAATGCTTATAGGGACATAACAGGATTGAATACATTTTCACTTTAAATGCCTGCTTTGTAAAGATGACTTAGTTATCGTGGAACAAAGTAATAACTAAGAACGGCAGGTTCTATACAAAAAAGCACATTACTTATCCCCTCTATCAATCTTCATCACATGTTAAATGCATAGCCTGAAAGGTAAAACTGAAACACAGAAAACATATGAGAAAAAATCATGAGTTACTTTTCTAGCTCAGATTATATGAACAAATGGAATTCTAACAAACCTACAAAAAGTCACTTGTTAACAAAGAGAACATTTTAAAAATTACTTATAAAACTAAGATTTTTTTAATACAGAGGACAAATACAGATTTGGCACAGGCATTATGAAAAGACTTTAAAACATGAAATTTTGAGAGGGGATACCTATGAAGAGAGGCCTGTACATACACTGCTCACAAAAAGTGGGGATATTGAGCTTTGTAAGATAACCATGGTTTCAATACGCAATTGTACGTTCTATTACAGTGTGAAAACGAAAAATATGCTATTCCTTGAATATGAAATCGAAGACCTAACATTAATTTTTGAACGTCACGTAGTGCCAGAGAAGACGACTCAATGGTTGCAATGTCCAAAAGCCACAAAAATAGTCATAAAACAGTTCCAAAAGTGTTAGACACAGTTTCGCTTCAGGCATAGCGTGGCATTTGATTGGAAGGGTCAGGGACCGTGTAGACCGTGGGAAGGTCTGGGTTTTCGTGGATGTGAAGGCCGACCTTGCACAAAATGTGCTCTGGAGATGCGAATTGTTTATTTTGGAGGTTAAATCTGCAACGCTGGCGCTTTTCTATTCAGCTTGCACTATTGTAATTGTCATAAGAGGATCTATGGCGCCGGCAAAACCCCCCATTAATCTTCCAGAATATCTTCAGTATACTGTTTTCCAGAGCATATAAGGCATTGCCCTTCATGCCTGTCAGCAACAGTGGCCAACAATCTGTCAACTGTCAAAAGGTGTTTTGTGATTTCGAATAACACACCCACTGATGTTTATCGCCTATGGCAGTCACGTGGCACTTTAAAATTGATTTTTGTCTTGGATTTTACGCCACTGAAAGTTTACCGCTTGAACATCAGTTTACACTACAACACAGCTGTCTTAATTTCACACAATTAACACCCCAATACCTTGGAAAATATCATCACTCCTTCGCACATTTAGTTAACGCTCTGATAATTATGTTTCATCCATGCACCCTAATTGAACCTTGTGAAAACAATTTTTTTTCCTTTTCAGGGCCAGACATTTGGAATCTCATTGTCTTCAGATATAAAAGGCAAGTTCTTCAGTATCCAATTTCAAATTCTACCTTGCGTAGGCCATCTCCTTAATCAATTCCATAGAAACATCATGATCATGTAATGCACCACAACTAAGGCAATCTGTGTCTGTTTAGGCTATTGTGTAATTATGCTTTTCTTGATTAAAGCAGAATCTTGTTTTGTCTATTTCGATTGGCTTTAGGCTACTGTGCAATTATGCTTTTGGTTATTTTTCGCTGTTTATTTGATCGACTTAGGCTCCTTGTGTTATTATGATGTTATGATTATTATTACTGTATGCTGTCTGTCGTTTCCGACAATGACTGCCAGATAGCAGAGGGGACAGATACTATTCTGGCGGGCTGGCGAGAATTTGTCTATAGTGGAGATGATTTCCCAAGGTACTACCCCACTCTCCTTGGCCAAAGGATTTGAGGGCACAGATGGACGTTTGGAAAGGTCCCCACTGCCAACCCACCCTTGCCTGCCAGCACCAGAGCCGTTGCAATCCCCTCGTTCGAGTATTTATTATTAGTATTATTATTATTATTATTATGATATTATTATTATTATTAGTATTAAAGTAGTAGCAGTAGCAGCAGCAGCAGTAGTAGTAGTAAGAGTAGGGTAGTGAGTGAGTAGTTGTAGTAGTATCAGCAGTGTAGTAGTCGTAGCAGTAGTAGCAGTAGTAGTAGTAGTAGTAGCAGTAGTATAGTATTAATTTTATAAAAGTAGTAGTATGGGTTAGTGGTAGTGTGGTGGCGAGGTGGCGATTGTGGTAGTGTCAGTAATAGTGTTAGGAGTGTAATGGTAGTAACGACGTAACTGTGGTGGAAGTAGTGTTTTTCATTGATTTATTTGCTTGCTTGTTTATTTGGTCGGTTGGTTTTCTGTTTTTTGCTTGTCTTCATTGCTGACGTTGATGCTTTTTTTCTACTTTTGTCGTTGCTATATTTCTCTACTGTTTGTTGTTTCTGTCCTAGAAGGCTGCGTTCCTTCTGGTTGTGTAGGAGGGTCATGGTAGGGGTGGCCATGGAAACCGGGCTAAGGGATGGGATGAAGTATGCTGCCCTAGAAGAAGGGATGGGGGCTGTGGCACGGAGCGGAGGAAACAGCCTCGGAATGATCCGCCTGGTTGTTGATAACAGCCGGGTCAGAGAACAGGCTGGACAAGGGAAATGGGTCTAAATGTTCTGACTCGTCCTGGAGGGCTGCCGTTTCCTCCTTCTGGTTGTGGTGAGGGTCCATGGTAGGGGTGGTCAGGGAAACAGGGCTAAGGGGATGGATGAAAGTCAGAGGGCTTGAAGAAGGGATGCTGTGAAGGTGTCAACGTCCTTGTCCCTTGAGACCGTGGGACACAAGGTGTCTATTTCCTCACATTCCTTCATATTGTTGTGGTGTGTGTGTGTGTGTGGTGTGTGTGTGTGTGTGTGTGTGTGTGTGTGTGTGGTGTGTGTGTGTGTGGTGTGTGTGTGTGTGTGTGTGTGTATGTGTTGTGTGTGTGTGTGTGTGTTGTGTGCATTGTGTGTTGTGTGTGTGTGTGTGGTGTGTGTGTGTTTGTGTGTGTGTGGTGTGTGGTGTGTGTCTGTCTGTCTGTCTGCTTCATATATTTCAGTTTTGTGCCATCCTATTTCATTTGCTTTTCAATACCTTGGTATGTTTTTCATTATTTCTATGCCTTTTCCACATTTTTATAAACACATTTATTTCAGTATCTGGTGTCATGTGTATGTTGTGCGTGTGCATTATGATGCTCTTTATTATTAATGTTTACTTTATTTATTTTGTGTGTGTGTGTGTGTGTGGTGTGTGTGGTGTGTTGTGTGTGTGTGTGTGTGTGTGTGTGCGTGCGTGTGCGTGCGTGTGTGTGTGTGTGTGTGTGTGTGTGGTGTGTAGTCGGGGTTGGTGTGATGTGAGTGTGTGTGTGACGAAACTTAACTGGTCTATGTGAGTAGCATGTTGCTTTATGGGTGTATTTTATGTGTCAGCTTATAACACAATTCCTCGTCAGTTTTAGATTTCGTGCAACGCTGAAAAAAAGATTTTCTTCGTTTGAAGAAAAAATAAAGCAAAAAAGAATTTTTTGGGAATTATGATTTGAATTGTAATGTCCTGGTATCTCTATTGTTTATTAAGAATAGTGAATTCGTATTACGTGGCCTGTATTATCATGTTCATGTGATTTGTATCATGCGTTGGATCTTGTAAGGCATTTCGAGCTGTTGTCCGGCTACTGCGCCATATAAATGCTATTAATTTATTATTATGATGCACCACGGCAAGACATATTTTGCTATAAACACAAATTTTACTCAGCCCTGACATAAGAGCAAGCTGCCTCCTCTGCTATCTGGACGTCGTTGTCGGAAACGACAGACAGTCATAGACTCATACACAATGTGGACCGCCCCTTTGGGCTGATAAATGTTGTATCGCCCTGAGAGATTTGAACAGAATTCATCAGAAAAACAAGGCCCCCCAGGCGGAGCTTTCTTCAATTCATCCATCTAGCTCTTCTCTCGACCCCAACCCCGACCTCTACCCCCAGGTCCACATTCACTCGCGGGTGTTTTCCCTGCTCCTTTCCATCTGTAACATAGTTTGCGAGAGAAACAATAGAATGTTCTTGAATAAGCTATGCAAATATCACACTCCCGCAACAACACAACAAAACCACTTTCGGTATTGTTTTCTTACCTACCTACGTTAAAAGTGTTTTTGTTTTTGACAAAGTGTAGGGTGCGATTTTTATTTTTATCTTTCTCTGTTCCTCTGTTTGTCCCTCTCTCAGAATGACAATGGAAGATCGTTGTGAAAATACCAGAACAGGTCCTCGGCCCATTACTTTTCTGTATTTTCATAATAACGATCTTCCACTGTCTATATCCAATCCAATGTTTCGAAGTGATCATTTTTGGCAGACGACTCCCTCTCTCATTCCAGTTCGGAAGATGTTTCTACTGTCTCCACCAAACTATATTCAGTCAGCTCACATGATGTTCTAAATGGTGCACGGATAACTCTATTTTCAGTCATCCTAAGAAACAAAGTGTATGGTAGTACCTTACGCCAAAGCACACCTAACTAACAAAAAAACCATTCCTTTAATCCTATCTTGGGCAGCACAATCGACAAGTCCATGAAACATCGAGTCTAGCGTCATAGTTGATGGTAAACTCATTGGCAATCACAATAAATCATATTGCAAAACAACTAGCACGCAACCTATTCCTCCTCAAACGACCTTCAATTCCATCTGGACCTATATGCACGTAACGTTTCTATAGGCCACTGCCTCTCGCCATCACTATGATGGTCTATGCTGCTAAAAAACACACCTTACAAACCTAGCTATCGATCTCACAGGAGAGTGGTCAACCTAATCCTGCCAGAATCCTTCTCTATTAACTTCAGAAAAGTGTCATGAACTTGAAGTTTATCGCTTTGAACATCAGTTACACTACAACACAGCTTTCTTAATGTTCACACAAATTTAACACCCCAGACCTGAAAATATCATCACTCCTTCCACATGTAAGTTTATCGGGCTCTGATAATTATTTCTTCCCGCACCTAATTGCCTTTTCACAAACAGTTGTTTTTTTTCTTTTTCAGGGCCATACCTTGGAACTAGTGTCTTCGATATAAAAGTAAGTTCTTCAGTACCAATGTCAATCTAACTTGCGTAGGGGCATCTCCTTAATTCCAATCCATAAAACTTTATGATCATTTTTTTTTTTTTTTAAATTTGGGGGCACCACACTAGAGCAATCGTGTCCTGCTTAGGCTAATTGTGTTAATTATGCTTTTCTTGATTAAAGCAGCTCGTTTTGGTCTATTTCGGATTGGCTTTAGGCTACTTGGTGCAATTTATGGCTTTTAGGGTATTTTTCGATGTTTATTTGATGACATTAGCTACTTGTGTTGATTATGATGTTTGATCTAATATTATTGTATGCTAGTGCTGGCGTTTCCGACAATGACTGCCAGATAGCAGAGGGGCAGATACTATTCTGGCGGGCCTGGCGAGATTTGCTATATTGGAGATGAGTTTTCCCAAGTACTACCCCACTCTCTCGGCCAAAGGGATTTGAGGGCACAGGATGGCGTGTGAAGGTCCCTGTTTGTGTTTTGCATCGGTTTATGTAAGAAGACAATCGTAGTTATGGAAATGGACAAGTTGGATCTGGGTATTAAACGTCGCGAAGGCAATAACCTTTACGGTTTAACGCCAGAAGGGTATTGTAAGTGTAGCCTATTCGAGTCCATAATTGGCACCCTACTGACACCAAATGGGAGGCAGAGGGAGTGTATCAAGGTTAAAACACTTAACCCATGATCGTGTTGACTTAGTTACATGATGAATGTTTTCTACTTGGTCTACATGATTCGCAGCCGTAAAGATATGTTCCCAATCCCATTTACACAAGTGGAGGGGAAGGTAATTGTAAACTAGCCGTTTTTGATATGGTTAGTTTGGTTAAATATTTACAGCCTTTGAAGGTGTATCCTCTCTACTGTTGTAATGCCCGGGAAGCAGCACCTTGAAGAGAAGCAACCTTCTACTGGTTACGCTTATGGAAGAGAAGCTACTGCTCTCATGACTACCTATCAAACTGAAGTTAATTTTTACGACAGTTGGTATTAGCTTTACAATGTATACTTCTACTGGTTTACGCCGGCAGGAAGCGACATGGTTAACATCTGTAATTGGTGTTACAGTGGAAACTCCCTTATAGGACCTCCCATTTTAAAGACCCTCCCCCCCCTTCTTTTCAAGACTACTTATCTTAGACATTGCCCTTCTTGGCAAGCATTAAAATTCCTCCCTTTTAGTCCCCCCCCTCTTATAACTATAGACATCAATTGGATGAATTTTGAAGTTCGTACAAGGGAGGTTCCACTTTTTTTGGGGATTAACATTGTATGATACTCACTTATGAAATCCTACATTTATTACGGTATATGGATTGTCTGTTCAAGTTTGGTCATCAGGCTCGAGTCGTAACCTACAATCTAGGGTGACCACTCAAAGTTTCCCCTCGAAGTTACCTGGGTAGGTAGGGCCAGGTCTTCAGATTCGGGGCTGAGAGACTTGGTAGAATGAAAAACTCTCACTGGCACCCACCAGCCATATGGACCTACACCTCGGGCCAATGACATTTTGCCTCACTTCTACATTGGAATGGCTGCAAGAGTTGGAGACAGTGTGGCTTTACCTAAGAACCAGGTTGCCCAGTACTCCCACCTTGTGTGGTCTGACATGCTACCCAGGATCGCTTGCGCTATGCGAAGTCTCTGCAAGGAGGCCAAAGCCATGAGCAAATGTCAGCGCAAGCCCGACATCTGTAGGTCGTGAGGGTGGTTCGGTGGTCATAACGACACCCCGCGGATCACAGCCGACGAGGAGTGCCTCCATAATGATGGGGTCACCTCACAGCTGTGGGCAACATCGTTTTTCGGGCAAGTTTAGAAGAGAGGCATTATGAGCTTTCTGCGGTGCTAGATCACAGGTTTGGGGAAAATCTGTGACTTAGATTTAGTGGCGGTGAGTGTAGGCGTGGCTATGTCTAATAAAATTGTCCCATCAAAACAGAGTTTACTACTAAAGACGTAAAAATTGCAAATCTAAATTGATAAAATAACGTCTTTGCAAAACCGCCAGTAGCCGAGGACCCTTTAACACATGGATTTTGGTTCGGTCACGGATGCTGCCCACCTCCAGTCTTCTGACGCCTGCGTATCCCCCTGCGATGGGATGCAGGTTATCATGTCATGACTGGTGCGTGAGGCGCGAAGGTGCTACAGGTGGACTCCTGTTAAAGCCGTGTCGTTGGAGGGTTTACGCTCCACACGCCTAGTGGGACTGACATTAACGGGCAAGGCTGAACGCTTGAGAGCCTGGTATGCTTGCTAAGCCCGGGGCCAGGTGACTGGAGGGAATTTCACAGAACAGTATGTTTTGACATAATGTATGCTTAACAGATGTTTCTTAATTAAACATGTACCGCCACGCCTACCTCCCAAACCTGTGCCCATAAACTGCACACATGTACTGGTAGTTCTGTAGTCTCATTTCGGGTAAATCATTTTATAATGTTTTTCCTATGCTTTAGTGATGTATTTTACAATTTGATGTGCTTACTATGAATAATAAATGTGTTGAAAATGTGAATCATGGTCTGGACTACATTATTTAGAGCGCCCACTTACCCTGGCGGGATAGCGCCAAGCTAAGTGCGGCAGTGAGTGTCCGTCACAGTTGTCGTCTCATAAATATGGAGCAACTCTAAAACCGTGTTGTCTGGACTGCTACAAGTCGAATGAGCTTCGGGCGCTAGTAGAGTTAGACCGACCTATAGTAGGGCAGACGAATACAAGAATACCAACAATTGGCGACGAGTATAATGAACGACCTGCTGGGGAGACGCAAAGCCCGTTTGACGCAACAGGTGACGCACAACTGTTTCTGTCAACTTCACATCATGGCTGAAGAGTCACGGCATACCAGACAGTGTTGACTGTTTAGTGCCGGAATTCGGACGAAAACAAACAACAACGACGCGCACTATTGCTCTACACTGCAGGAAAGCAGGTGAGAGACACGTTTTAAAATTCTACCAGAAACAGTAGAAGCAAAAGACTTATGACAGCAGTGAAATCTCCTGAAAAACATTACAACATCCTTCCCTTTTCTTGTGGCGACCCCGACGTGACTGAGATCTTCGCCAAGTTCCATGAGAGAAAACGGAATCAAGCACATCAAAAGTCACCTCCAAAATGCCACAAGCGAACTGAGAAGTCGAAAGACAAAACCAATCAACTCTTGAAACGAATGAAAATCGCAAAACCTGGGGGAAGACCTGGAAAGCCGAATCCTGACCTACCTCGCTGCCTACCGCGCCAACTCCTCACCCACGACAGGAAAAAAAAACAAAAAAAAAAAAAAAAAAAAAAACCCAAAGTTCCCCGCAGAACTTCTGTTCGGACGCAAAATTCGGAACGAAAATTCCGAACTGACCCAAAACAATTGACCAAGAAACTCACGACCACGACGCTGAAATAAAAGGACTTTCAAATGTACACTGACAAGAAAAGATCGGCAACATCTTCAGACATTGACCTCGGAGACAGGAGTTCTGATGAAGAACGACAGGCGTGAAAGCTGTGCAAACCGCCTTCATCCATGACCTTTGGAAGTTGTTCAGAAGCACGGCAGCAAATTCACCGTTTGCAGTCATCAGATGGCGCAACGTAAGCCGCACTCCGTTCCCACATGAGAATGTCTTCCATCGCAAAGAAGGAGAGGATGCCGGATCTGTCCCATGAAACCATTGGCCGCCACACCTAGACTCGAGAGGAGCAGACAACGAAGGAGAGACCTGTCGCACTCCGTGTGCTTACACTCACTCTGCAAAGCCCAGAGACACTTCAAACCCAAGCACCACTGAGAAAACCAGTTGACACTGCAAAACCCCACTGCGCCGTGACACCAAAGCACCAACGAGCAGAACACAACCCCATTTGCTCAGACCCACACGAACAAGAAAACACCAAGCAAATTCGTTGCATTTGCAATAATACCACATACCTATCTCTACATGCACTAGAACGGAAGTCTAAAGTCCTAGAAAAAAAAAAAAAAAACACAGTGAAACACATTCAATGTGAAGACTGTAAAGCAAAGCCACACAATTGTTATTGTTTATTAACGCATAGTTACTTGCAAGTGATTTTATTATTTGAACTTTGTTTTACTAGTTTCAACTTACTTCAATTTTTATTTGTTAAATGTTAAGACTTTCTTTACAACAAAAGTTGACATTTCACATCGGGGCGGGAAGCCTCAGTTGAGGAGTGACTATTAATCTGTGAAACACAGAGACTTAAGCTTTTATTTCATTTCATCAAGTGAGATTACTTGTGAGACCACTATGTTACATGGTTGAAATAACGCTGAAAGAAGAACAAATAATCTGTGACAGAATTAATAATGTCAGCTTTGATGGAAAGGAAAAACTCAAGGTAAGAAGTATAGTCAGTTGCTTAACGTTGTTTTTCTACAAGAAAACGAGTCAGATGTAATAGCCAGTTTTATTAATTTTTGGTTATTGTAAATTTGTACATTACTTTCAACCGTTAGAAACAGTTTGGCTACAGTTATCGAAGTTCAAGTTTAGATTAATTCCCCAAGAAAAGGAGGGATTTGTGTTTGGCATAGGTTTATGTAGAAGACAATGGTAGTTATGGAAACGGACCAGTTGTGATTCTGGTATTAAATATGGAGGCCCTCTAAACCGTTGTCTGGACTGCTACAAGGTGCGAATGCCTTAGGGGCGCTTAGTAGAGTTAGACCGACCTAGAGTAGGGCCATAACGAATACAAGAATACCACAGTCCCAAAGGCCACCCATCCCTTTCCTGCAGCACAGAGCCGGTGGCAAGGCCGCCCTCGTTCGAGATATTATTATTATTATTATTATATTTATTAGTAGTATTATTAGTAGTAGTAGTAGCCGTAGCAGTAGTATTAGTCGTAGTGTAGTAGTATAGTAGTAGTAGTAGTGAGCAGCAGCAGTAGTAAAAGTAGTAAGTAGTAGTAGTAGTGGTGATGTGGTGGCGATGGTGATGATGATGGTAGTAGCATTAATAGTAGTAGGATGGTAATGGGTAGTAGAATAAGTAAACTGTGGTGGCAAGTAGTGTTTTTCATTGATTTATTTTTGTTTGTTTTGTTTATTTGGTCGGTTGTTTCTGTTTTTGCTTGTTTTCATTGCTGATGTTGATGCTCTGCCTACTCTATCGTTTGTGATATATTTCTGCTACTGTTGTTGTTTCTGTTGATTATTGTTCTGTGTCTCAACGTTCCCTATATTATTGTTTATGTATTGCAATGCTTAGAACCGCAGGACAAAGTAGGCCCAGTCTAATTTCTTACCTTGTAAAATAAAGTATTGAAGTTTGAAGTCTCTCTCTCTCTCCTCTCTCTCTCTCTCTCTCCTCTCTCTCTCTGTCTCATCTCTCTCTCTCTCTCTCCTCTCTCTCTCTCCGTCTCTCTCCTCTCTCTCTCTCTCCTCTCTCCTGTCTCTCTTTCCTGTCTCTCGCTCCTCTCTCGTCTCCTCTCTCTTCCGCTCTCTTCTCTCTCTCTCTCTCTCTCCATCCTCTCTCTCCCTCCCTCTCTCTCTCCCTCTCCCTCGCTCTCTCTCTCTCTCTTCCCTCATCTCTCTCTTTCTCTCTCTCTCTTCTCTCTCTCTCTTTCTCTCTCTCATCTCTCTCTCTCGCTCTCTCTCTCTCCTCTCTCTCTTTCTCTCGCTCTCTCTCTCTCTCCCTCTCTCTCTCTTGCGTGTAAAAATGGATCTTATGTTGTGGTTCACGCGCGAGTGCATGTGATTGTGTGTGCGTGCGTGCGCGTGGGGTGTGTGCGTGCGTGCGCGTGTGGGGTGCGTGCCGCGCGGTGTGTGCGAGGTCAGTCAGTCAAGTCCAGTCAAATGATCTTTATTGAGGATAAAGGAGTAAGCTTTATAGCTTTTTTTTCATCTGTCCCAGAATTAAAGTAATACGAAAAGCCAACTCGAAAAATAACTCAACATCAACAAAACTTCCAAACCTACTAAACATTAGCCGAATAATATAACGTATTAAAATATTGAAATAACTCTATTGTAGAGAGAGAGAGAGAGAAGAGAGAGAGAGAGAGAGAGCGAGGAGAGAAGAGAAAGAGAGAGAGAGAGAGAGTAAATGAATGGGATATTGAAGTAATGTGGTTGTCCCTTCCCCATTTCATTTCCTCCCCTCACCCCCTATTAACAATGTCCCGTACACAATGGAACAAAGCAAAGAACAATCAAAGTATAAACATTGTAAAAGTATCAATTAAACGGACATATCCCGACGGAATAGGTACCTAACTTTCTAAAGTTAGAGACTATTCATAGGGTTTTCTAACATATGATTAAGTGCTTCATAAATGTCTGTCTTGATGTACACGATTTTAAATTAAAAAGATA
>CM065703.1:24258272-24265772 GCA_017654935.2 Phymorhynchus buccinoides
ACAACAGAAAAAAACAACCATACTCAATAATCATCATTATTTAATTATGAAACCCCCCCCCAAACCCCATAAATCAAATGCCCATTCAATAATCCGATTTTAATTTTGTGAGAAAAAAGAAAGAAAGATAAAACCAAGCATACAATGACCACATGCGCACACCAGACCAAGCATGAAAGAGACAGCAATAAGTCTGACCTCAATGCACAACAGCAGCATGCTGACAAAGCACTCACAAACTGAGGTCTGGAATTAAAGATAGTCGGTTGAGTGCCTAGTTCCCCCCCCCCCCCACCCCCTGTGGGGCTACCGGGGGGGTGGGTTCTTTTGTACAAATAGTTCCCCACCTTCTGGAAGTTCGTGCTTGAAACTTCCTCCAATCTGTCCCTCTCTTTCACTCTGCCTTTGCTTAATCCGGCGCCACACACGCATGACATCGTATGGGGCTGTGATGCGATTGGGTCAGGTGAGTCACGATTCACGTGAAATACTTCTGTCAAAACATAATTTCGCTCACTGTACTCCAGCAGACCCAATACATGAATTTCACGCGAATCATGACTCGCATCGTCAAAATCGCATCACATTCAGATCCGAATTGTATGTGTGTAGCTGACCCTTTTACTGTCATCTACGATCTTTCTGCCATACTGGCACATTCTCCTGCTTTTTTCTCCAATAAATTATTTCAAAGAATTTCCCTAGCCGAAGACGCACATGCTGGGCTGGGCCTAACTATTTCTTAGTTAGTCGCTTAACGGCAGCATGACGCATATGAGTCTCATAATTGAGAGGAAACTGTCTGAGTGATCGAAGAAGAAGAGTGCCTAGTTTTAGTTTATATATTATAAAAAAAGAAAGAAAAAACAACAAAAGAACAAAAAACAAACAACAACACACACAGCTTTCAGCCATCACAGAGGCAGAGAAAAATGCTGTGCAAAATGTCGGTCGAATCACAGCGTCAGATGTACCCCAACAAACCACCACATACCCACACTTTAATGGCTTGACCACAAAAGTGAATTTCGTTTACAGAGTGGGGCCTGTTCCTTCCCAGCTGAACTGGGGGGTTTAATGGTCTTAACCCAGTGCAAGCTATAGGTCTTTCCTTTCTATGTTTTCTGAAGGTACATGCGCCCCCCTAGTTCCGTCGCGATTATTGCCAGTATTGGCACATGCGATGTACTGATCCTGAAAAAAACACCACCACATGGCCAATGAACAATGTAGGTTCAGCAACACAGCGTGGGGTGAGAATAGCTGATAAACCCTTCTATCCCCATGACCTAAATCACCTATGACTGTGTGGCTAAAAAATGATGCAGCCAATCGCAGTCACTAGTCAGTATAGATATGCGCACCGTCTAGCATCGCGTTATTGGCTGGCCTGTCAGAAACCACGCTCGTTTTGCCATCTTCAGTCACTGTTTTTTTAAAGAAAAAAACGATGAGCTGTTGAAATTCACCATGTGAGTTATGCGAGATAACAATATCAACAATTGGTCCGGATCACTTGAATTGGAGAGAGAGAGAGAGAGAGAGAGAGAGAGAGAGAGAGAGAGAGAGAGAGAGAGAGAGAGAGAGAGAGAGAGAGAGAGAGAGAGAGAGAGAGAGAACATCACTTGACTTTTGTCTTCAAGTTGGTCACAGTTTGGAATCCATCCATCACAACAGAATATTGCAGCCAGATAATTAACCACCAGTACAAACCAACAACACAGCATCGTACTTCGCAGCCAGAATAAGGAGAGTAGTAAATCACTAGCACTGGTAACTCAACAAAACAAAGCATGATTAAAACAGCGAATCAAACCTAAATCAAGACAGAGACAGTTACAGAGTGTGTGAATATGCGTGTGTGTGTGTGTGTGAAGTGACAGAGTGTGTGAATATGCGTGTGTGTGTGTGAATGTGTGTGCGCGTGCGCACGTGCATTGTGTGTGCCTGCAAGGGTGGAGCGAGAGAAGAAATCTGGAATCTCAAAGAAGGACCCTAATTTGCACTAATGATAAAACCAGATGGCAGTGATCTGCTATCACATTATGACTGCCTCATGTTTCACATTTAACACTGGCAGCAGATACACTTAAAACATTGCCAGTTTGATGCTATCTTTCACCGACTACAACTGAACAAGATGCCACTGACCACTGGGGATGACAAAGCGTACACTGGGAACCAAGCTTGAAACAAATGTATCACCATAAAATTGCTGTTCACTTAGAAATAACATCTTTCTCTCTCTCTTATCCCAAAACACAAATCAAGAAGCTAAGTGACAAACTCGAAACTCTCTCTCTTGGGACACACACACACACACAAAGCAAATGCCAGAAACCAAACACATTAACAGTAAAAAAAAAATGCAGATATGTTTAAAAACTATCCATCAATATGACAAAGCTGTGGACATGACATGTGGTTAAAAACTAACTTTGTTCTGTCAAAACATATTGACGGCTGTTGTTGGGCAAGGAACCAGGGAATTGGTAAAAAAACAAACAAAAAAACTTGTGCATAACAGAAAACCCTTTTTTCGCGGATACCGTCTACTAACTGTCATCTGCCTTACTGGTCCATTCTCCTGCCTTTGTTCTAGAAACTCTTACAAAGATTTTCTCCAGCTGAAGACGGGCATGCTGGGCCTAACTATTATTTAGTTAGGTGCATAACAGCAGCATGACCCATCTGTACTCATATACCATATTTTACACTTTAAATTGTCCATCAAATTTACCTGGATAGAGAACAAAATCCATCTGCAGTATTGGGAATTCTTTTGTGGCATATATAAAACTAAGCTACTTTTTTTTCACAGACTGAGACCCCTGCGCCTTATAATGTGACTAGTAATATAGTAAGAAACTATAGTAACAAAATCTGAATTTAGTGTTAAATTTGAGGGGGGGGCGCCTTGTGGTCCGTAACATGCAGTAACAGGAGACTGAGCAATCGACGACGAAAAACTTTCATCACTCCTGATTTGTGGAGAGTTTACACGAGATCTTATTGCTCTACAAGTTAGGCTACCTGTGTGTGTCTGTTGTCTGTGTGTGCGTGTGTGTCATTGTGTGTGTGTGTGTGTGTGTGTGCGTGTGCGTGTGTGCGTGTCAGTGTGCGTATATCTGCAAGTGTTTCAATGCCGATTGTAAAGCGCTTTGTGCTCGATAAAAAGCGCGATATAAATATCCACTTGTTATTATTATCATGCCAGTCTGTCAACTAGGACTGCCAGACAGCAGAGGAGGCAGATGCTATTCTGGGGGGCTGGGCCGAAATGTGTTATAGCAGAGATGCCTTGCCCAGGGTACATCCCCACTCTCTAGGCCACAAGGTCTTTAGGACAACTGGCGTTGGGGAAGGTCCCCCAAAGCCAACTAATCCCTTTGGCTGCAGCACTGATCCACTACACGAGTCTCTTACACTGATGATCAAAGTCATTCTCACACACAAAAAATGCAACCATTTTTTTTCCTTCCACAGATTTTTTTCCTTCCCAGCTGAAATAATTTTTTCCACGTTTTTCACTTTAACTTTGTTTTTCCCTTCTTCTTCCTTAACTTTCCGCTGCCTGCCTCTTTCTTCCTAATTAGCAGTAACTTAAAGATAAAACACCCGATCCAAAGAATTGGGTAACGATATTCCGACACTTGCTGTCTCGCGCTGAAGAGAAAAAGGTAGGGATAGAGAGTTGCGGCACGCGAAGAGGGAGGCAGAATGAGGCCACGCGGCTCGACTCGCTCCTTTTATATGCCGGCTGTGCCTTTAACTGTCATTTCGACTTTTCGCTGTTCACTTATTCTCCCCTCTTTTTTATTTTGGTTTTTCGCTTTTCACTGATGACAGCAATTTTCATGGAGGTGCAAGCAGTGACTAAATAGTTTGCCTGAACTTTCCATCATGGCATGCCCGTATGTGTGTGTGTGTGTGCGTGCGTGTGCGTATGTGTGTGTTGTGTGTGTGTGTGTGTGTGTTTCTGTAAATTGTGTACCTTTTTCAAGATATGTGTTTTTGATCAATTGTATATATGTACTTTTCTATATTCTACTCATGAAAAATGTATGTACGTTCGTCATGTTCTTATTGTATAAGATAATGAATATTCTATGTTGTATTTGCATTAAATATGTAAAGCGCTTAGAGCCCTAAATCAGAGAATAGGCGCTATATAAATATTCATTATTATTATTATTATTATAACCCTTGCTATGATCAATTTAAGAGCACAAAGAGCATGAGAAGAGCCCTGTCTTCAGGAGGACCACTGCCTGAACCAGCACGGAATTGCCTGAATTCAGGCTTCAGGCACACCCCTGAATTTTATTTTCTGAATGCCTTGTGGTCATGACTTCATAACATTTTTTTTATTAGTCCATCATGTTTCTGTTTAGTACATAGATTATAACGACTGAAATATTGGGAACTGAAGGTGTTCTTGTTGTTCTGTCTTTGATTTCTGTGCGTCTGTACATAGATTAAGCATAGTATATATGTGCTTAACAGGCATGGTAGTGGGGGCAAAGTGGTTTTCAAGGAAAATGGCCGGGGGGGTCCAGGGGGCCGAAGAAAATTCAATAAATGAGAGTGAAATTTTCACTTTTTCATGCCATTTCAATGCATTTTTTAATAATTTGGTTTCAGACTGTTTCACGGATTTTCCGCGCTTCGCGGAGGTCTACCATGCCTGGCTTAAGGAAGCGCTGCAACAATTTCTGATGATCCATTTCTGTGATGTGCCTTGTGTGCATACGACAAATTAACATCTTCATTCCTAACACACAAGACCAAACCGATATATCTTCTTTCCAGTAATGTCAATAACATGTAAATAACAGCTTTTCTCTTCACCTCCTGTGGATTTTTATTGAGGAAAAAATTTGCACGCAACACAAAAGATTACAGTTTTATGAAAACACTTAAACGTTAGACTCGGATATAAGAAAATGTGCACTGATTATTGTTTTGTTTATATATTTTCATAAATGACAGGCTCTATGCGCACATTGTGCAGACATTTTATTTTTCCTTTATAGATTAAAAAACCCCAAATTCCAACACAGTTTATCACACATATGTAGCCATCATCACAAGAGCAACAAATAAAACTGTCACTTTTAGTTTTCTGACTTGAGGCACACAGCAAATTCTACTTTAAGCCCATGGTTGATTTGATCCGAAGAATAATAAATTGCAATAGAAACACTACTATGTAGAGCGTTTTGGGGGGTGGGGGGTGTTTCAAGAAAAGAAAAATGTCATCTCATACTATGCTTATTTTTGCTCTTTCTTTTATCTAATGTTAAACCGGTGTTGGCGCTAGGAATTTTGAAAACCAGTCCCATTACCTCTCTTCCAGCACCACGGGCGAATGTATTCACGCAGTGCATCACTCTTCACTCCCACCAAATGCAAAGACGTTCACTGCCAAGTGGCCTGCCGCGTGTTTGTCTATTTTCAGAGCTCATGTCAGTGATTTATTTTTATCTCGTTGAAGCAACACATGCGCGCTCGAAAAAAAAAAGTTACCCCCGCTCTTGTCGGTTGAGACGCAACGGACAACCAAGAATGTAAAAAAACAACAAAATGGCGTTAGAAGAGTTAATTACCCCCTCCCCAAACCCAAACAACTGGTGTCAGAATCAGTCCCAGGGAAACAGAAACCAGTTTTTCCCCAGTATTCTGGCTTTGCAATCAGTACTTTAGTGATAATTACCAGTTATTGCGTCACTCAAACAACACGCCTCCTTCCCTTCCTCCCCCCTCACCTCCCCCCACCCCCCAAAAAGCCTGACTGAAATGGAATCTTCTATAAAAAATAAAAAAATATCCAGGAAATGTTGTAAGCACACTCCTTGGCACTGTCACAAGAAAAACCCCACAACAAACAAACACACAAAATTATGAACATACAAAACAAGAACTGTTTTCAACAAAAAGACAAGAAAATATACATTAGAAGTGGTCGTCACACGAAAGCTATGCAGTAACACACAAAAAGAGAGAAAAAACAAACACACACACACACACAAGAAACCAGACACTGTGACAGAAAACAACCATCATAAACAAACAAGCAAAACCTGAATAAAACAAAAAAGGACAAGAGGTGGCTGTTAGCTTGACATAAAAAACACCCACACAAGGAGATGAATAACATGAAGCATACATTCATGTATACTGGTTGTTCAAAATCTGATATCATTGTCTCTATCACTAGTGCTCATGCACAACTCTTGAGGCCACACTTTCACATAGTTTTAGTCTTCACGTTAAATATCTTTCTTAGCTGCAGTACACCGCCACCCACCCCTCTCTCTCACTCTCTTTGCTACCCACTGCTAATGAATAGAAAACAGCAATGCTAAAATCGCTACAGTTCCCCGTTATGCTTCTCTCACCAGCTCTCTTTTTGATCATAGGTTGCTTTTTTGGTCCTAAAACACGCATCCACACAGCTGTAAGATCGACAGTTTATGCTTAGGTGTGTGCATTCTTAACGATTGTACTTTTAAAAGCTTATCATTATTTGCTTTTCACAAACTCTCTTTTTGTTTTTTCCTTCTCTGTGAATATCCTTATTACAAGCCACACCTACTCCGATTTAAATCTAGAGTTTGGGGAAACGTGCACACCACCATAGTCCAGTGCTGCCATTTTAGAAAAGGAACCCTTGTGAGTGTGTTGATTGAAACCAAACACAACATGATCACACAACCTGAGCTTCCTTACCAACACGGAAGGGTTTTTTGTTTGTTTTTCTCAAGAAAACACCTTGCCTATCATCAGTGGTCGGGCATTTATTCTGTCCGCCATTTCCCACTAAACATGTTGCCTTGGCAAAGGCAGACATCATTTTTCAGTAGATTTTGTCTGAAAGAACAACATTTTACAGCTACAGAACCCAACAATGTTTGGGTGTGTTGTAATGAGTAATGTGTGCTGGACAGAATCTGTCATTACAAATTTCGCTTCCGAACAGTTACACAAACTTTTCCTTCAAGTTCAATGCATTAACACCTAGTCTGTCCAAACTAGGCTACTCTTTCCATAAAAAAGTCTTGACCCTTCAGCACTTTATTTTTTGTCTTGACTCTCCTACAAAAACCTTCTCAAGGACAGATTGGAAGAATAGGCGTTGCCTAAAATCTATATCCTTAGAAAATAAAGTTTAAGTATCTGTTAGTAGATGTGCATGGTTGGGTTGTTTTTTTTATCGAACACCACTATCCTGTCTTTCTCCATGCATCCAATCTTAGAGCCAAGAGCGACAACATTTGTATTATTAAACAATATGTCCACGGTCTAAGGCGACAGTTTCCTTATAGAAGATGTGGCAACGTTTTCCTTGAATATTATAATCCTGCCCATCCTCCTTCATGCGGTCAATCTTGCAACTGAAGGTGACAACATTTTTGTTTTTTTAACTTGGTCTGTCCACGGTAGACTACATTTTCCCGCTACGAAAACCTTGTCTGTTATCAGACGCGGCCCGTTTCA
>CM065703.1:24270772-24290772 GCA_017654935.2 Phymorhynchus buccinoides
CAGTTCATGCCTTTTGTGAACACTCGTCACCAGCATAAACCAATTTAAAGCGTTTTATCCAATAGGCTTACATTGTTTTATGGTGGCATGCCGCTTGTAAGGTCTTTTCCTATCCCTAACCGCAATCAATGGTAAGAATATTTGCCTCTGTTAAAAGAAATAACCTATTGAAACAAATAGCTCTCTGTGGGAAACTGAAAGGAGCTAGAATGAGGGGAATTCGTGGACTGTGTGTTAGCTACAAAATGATGTCATTTCCAGATCATTCATACAGCGACTGTCCCAGTCAATGAGTCATGATGCACACCAACACAACAACCATGCATAAACCCATAGGCCGTGTACACACATATGCGGGGATTCTGTGCGGAAACCCCAGCGCAATCCACAAATAAGTAAAAGAAAGAAGGGAAAGGATTTGCGCACATGTCCGAATTTCCCCAAATCCGCACATTTTTACCCTTCTGTCTTCCACTTATTTACGGATTGCGCATGGGATTTCCGCACGGAATCTCTGCATATGTGTGTACATGGCCTTAGGATCATAGAGAAAGCAGTAAAGACATAACAAGACTGGATAAAATAAGATGCCTTTGAGTTTGACACTCTTTGAAATGTAAGACTGAATTAGTAGAGCTATACAAATAAATTTGGAATAACAAAAAAATTATGAGAATGTATTTCTTACAGAAATTTAAAACTGTATTCCAATGAACAACAGCATAAGAATAAATTGTGACAGAAATGTAACAATGAATTGGGTAGACAGTAGAAGTATCGTGAGAACGGTAAGACTCGGTTAGAACAAATTCTAATTAAACTGGAATGGCTCCCCCCCCCCCACCTGCGTGCGCATCTCGACCCTTCCAACGGAAGTGTCGCCATCTTAGTCCTTATTTGTGTGTAAACAAAGTGAAAATGTTATCTAAATGTGTAAAGAAAACATCCAGATGTTATAAATACAGTTTAGATAAGTTTCGAATTGGAACAGCCAAATACGCAGCATCGATCTGGCATTTTTCAAACAAAGTTACTGACTAAGATGGCGGTCTCCCATAATATGGCGCTCCTTGTGGCCGGATATGACGACACGTGGATACAAGCCATACATACTGAATTTGAATGTTGTTAAAAATGGATTAAGACAAAGGATAAAAAAGACAAAGGGGTTGAAAGAAAAGACAAAAAAAAGAGCAGAACTGAATATTAAATTATGCTATTTTCCTTCCGAGGTTGAAATGGTTGAAACAAAGGGTTTGCAGTGTGACGAAATGAAGGTTTAACTCATTCAAGTCAAATATGTCCAAAATTAATAGATTGCTGTAAATTTGATGCATTTGCTTCAAGGGAAGTAAATCTGTGTGCACACCATAACTAGGTCACTTCTAAACTCGCTTATACAACAATTTTGCCTCTGACTTTGCTTATGTAGTGGTTTCTTGTGGGGAAAACCAATCGGTGTAGAGTTTTTCTATATAAAATCTACCACTTCCCTATGTCTAAACCTGAAGTAAAAACCCCTAATCTTCTTTCACTTCTCCTTTTGTTTATGTATGTTTTGTTTGTGTGCATGGCTGGAGTGATTTGTGAGGTTTTTTTTAATAATTCAAAATCGGTGCGATGCACATGAACTAAGAGAGTGGCTTAAGGACAGGACTGAAGAATGGAATACAAAATTGGAAGGACAGGATTTCTTGGATAACTGACATTACTGAAAGACAGTTTAGACTGAATAGTGGAGAAAATGTAAAACAGAACTTTGATTGGAATACCTAGAACGAAATAAGAAAACAAAATAAATCAATAAAAACCATTACGATTACAGCTGAACACTTGAGCCTGCACTACAAGACTACAACTGTACAAGGATGACTTAGTAGACTAAGAGACACTAGGCTTAAAACACGACAACAACAACAAAATGTCAAAAGTTAAATGTTAGCACCAGACTACAGAATGAGAAAATAATCTAACCTCTACTAATTACTATGCACATAAAGCAGACAACAGTCAGATTAACTGTCATAACATTAATGATATAAATGCACATAAAACATTCATGCTGCATTCCAATATCAATACACACACACATAGACAGAACCATTCACTATAATGCATCTAGAAAGTACACACTAAAATAAACAAAACCACATACTAATCATTTACTAATACTAATAATACTCCGAGGAGGGAAAAACATTCCTATCAAATACAAAACTGAATAAGGAAACAAAGGGAAGCAACACCCAGTATGAACCAAGGGCAGAAAACCACCGGCGAGCACTTCAAATAAAAATTCTAAAGGAAAAAAACCCAAAACAAGCAAGACTTCCCATTCGCAGAGCCGCAAACTTTGAAAACTGAAACTGAAACAAAGGAAGGGAGAGAGACGGGGGGGGGGGGGGGGGGGAGGGAGAGAAATCCAGACCAAACCATGCTTGCAAGAAGAGGATAATGCTCTAGATGAAACTTAAAACAACAATGACGTCAAAATGAAAGAAAACCACAACAGAAAGTCCCATGCCACAACATCAAACACCGAAACAGCAAGATTCATTTAAAAACGAAAAGAACTTCAAGAAGAAGAAAGAGCAAAAGGAAAAAGCAGCGCATCCAATGACTAGCTTTGCCCTCCCTAGTGCATACACAAATTGCTGTGTGTGCGTGATGATTCCATTTCCAATGACACTAGGAAATCAATGAGAGAGAGAAAAAGAATGATAAAGATAAAGAGAAAGAGAGAGAGAGAGAGAGAGAGAGAGAGAGAGAGAGAGAGAGAGAGAGAGAGAGAGAGAGAGAGAGAGAGTGAAATAGTTCAGACAGAGGGAGAGGGAGAGAAAGATGGGGAGACAGACATCAGACAAGAGACAGAGAGAGAAGGAATGGAGGAGGGAGGTGAAAAGACAGACACATGTTCAGAAAAAAACAGAGACAGAAGGAAGGTGTGTGGTATGGGGGTGGGGTGAATGAAAGCGACATAACAATGATAGTCACACTACAGTGCAGTAGGAGAACTAGAAGAAAAAGCACACCATTTAGAATGCGATGACAGAAATGAACCATTTAGAATTGAACTGTGCTGAGGGGAAAACATGTGCTAGAAAGGACAAATGGTAAATGAATGTTAGCATGAAAAACAGTCGCACTGAAACCAAAATTGAACAGAGTGAGAGAGATAGAGAGATAGAGAGGGGGGGGGGGGGGGGTAGAGAGAGAGAGACACACAGAGAGACAGAGAGGGTGGTGGGGAGAGAAAGAGAGAGGAGGGAAAAGAGAAAGAAGAGAGGGGGGGGGGGGGCAAAGCGAGAGAAATAAATTAATACAAGAAATGAATTGATGGATAACACACTGATAAGTGATAAGCCAACACACACAAATTTGTACATGTGACATTCACACGAAACAAGCATTGTTACACACAGAGACAAAACCATTGACTTGCAAAAACCAACAGACAACATTCATGCAAGAAAGCAACAGATGAAAGATGGAAACAACGGTGCAAGCTTCCTATCTTCAGTGAGTTAGGCACGAGATGAGAACAACGTTCGCAATATTGAAGAAAATAAGGACGAAAAAAATGACAATGACAGAACAACAATGACCAGACACAAAGTGGATACTTTAAAGATTATATCCATAGAGTTGTACACTTTTTTTTTAGATACTTTTAGGCTTTGGTTGGCTTTGATTGTGTTGTTTAGATGAACAAAAATAAATGCCATAAATGCAGTGAAAGGCTGAATTTTCTGGATTTCTATTTTGTTTTTGAAATAAAACGATGCTCAGAAATTGAAAAAAATGTGTCTGCTAGACGTGGCTTTGAGTTGCGTCGAAAGTGGAAATGACGACATAGAACTGGTTTTTCGGGGGTCCAACTGACAATCACTAGAGCTTGCTCTGCGGTTGGGTGCTTTGAAGAACAAGATCCTCCTGGGCAGCAAAAATGGGTGGAAAACATGAACAGGAGGGACCCCCAGCCAATGTTGTCATCGCTCTGCCACTGTTCATCTTCTTCCTCATCTTGTTTCTGCTAGTGTCTCCAATTGCAATGGTAGAACCATCTGCCCACTAATTTGCTGCCTTCCAGTCATAGTTTCCCCTACGTCATAGAACACAATACGTCATAGGAACGCAAGCTTAGAAGTGCATCTCGACTTGGAGTGGCCTTGTCGAACATCGCGCTTCAAACAACTAATTCTTTCAATTGCCGCTTCAGATGGTAACAAGATAAAGTTAAAAAAAAGGTAAGAAAACTTTATTCATCAACCTACAGTAGACAACAAAAGCTTATTTTTTCACTGAGAGCCGATTTGAAATGATCTTTCAGCCAAAAGAGCCCTTTAACAGAAAACATTCTCTCTCTCAACACAAAACGAGAGCGATAAGCGCCATATAGACTCGCTCAGGCGTGCAATATTATTCTTCACAATCTTGTAATTCTATTGCTCTATAAGTACTTCACTACATAGGGCCTAGAGCAAACTTGATGTCATTTCTTTTTTCACATCACAAAGATGACATCATTCATGGTTCGTGGGGACTTGGAAGAGTGCAAACAAAGGACCTTAAAAGGACCTTTAAAGGACCAGCAAATTGTTTTAAAGGACCTATTTAAACCTTGTTTGTAGTTGTACTTGCAGACGTGGTGGGCGCAGAGCCAGTCGCCGACGATTGTAGCTGAGCAGATTTTTGATTTTTTATTTTTTATTTTTTTTTGCTGAGCAGATTCATTTGTTGTTAGATTCATTAGCTGCTTGCAAAAAAAGTCGGTCACATTGCACCTCGATTCCGCCTTGTGCCTTCTTTCAGCTTTCTTTGTGATTTTCAGTCTTTGCGTGTTGTTTCAGCACCGACTCTCCCATTGACAAGATGTTGATTAGGATTAGGATTAGGATTTTGGGACTCAAAACATAGCCGTAAGGCTTTCCTGTCCCATCTTTCATTTTGTTTAGTTATTTGTCTCGGTCTGTCGCACACTCAGTTTTTATTAATATTATTCATCGTAATCATACATAACTGCCTTATAGTCATTCCATTCGTCGAGAAGGTTTTTAAAAATGTTAGTATTCTGTGCTCTTTTCATGTTAGGTGGTAATTTATTCCATACAGGTGCAACTCTGTTAGTAAAATAAAATTTTCTATTATTAGTCCTGCAATGTTGAATAAATATTTTGTCGGTACTGTTCCTTGTTTTGTCAAAATCTGATATTGTGAATAAGTCATGTACATTTAGGTCATCTACACTATTAAATATTTTATAAGTTTGAATTAGGTCACCCCTAATTCTCCTTGCCTTTAATGTAGGTAAATTTAGTTCTTTCAACCTGTCTGAATAAGAAACATTTTGAAGACCTTGTACTAACTTAGTTGCTCGTCTCTGTACTTTTTCTATCAAAGCTGACTGTCTCTTTAAACCTGGATACCAAATGCAATTTCCATATTCTAAATGAGGTCTTACTAAACCTTTGTACAAGCATAAAAAAGTGTCCTTGTCCAAGAAAGAAAACGTTCGTTTAATTATACCGATTTTCTGATTAGCTTTACTTACAGCACTGTGAATGTGTTCATCAAATTTCAGTTTATCATCAAATATTACTCCCAAGTCCTTTTCCTCAGAGCATTTCATGACGTTTTCTACACCATTGTTATGCATTTTGATGTTTTTTTCACAATATGCACAACGAACTGCATGTTTGTTGTCCATCACTTTTCGGACCCAGTCCTTATAAATGTCTTCTCTCAGCCAACGATCATGAAAACGAACACTTTCCAGGCATTTTTACACTTTTTACTTGAAAACAAGCACTGAAGCAGCCGCATGTGCGAAGAATTTCAACATGGCGCATAAGATATCTCGCCGAATCTCGCGCACGTGACCGGATTTACAGTGACTATTAAAATTAGATCGTCTGCTCGAAAGATACGAAGGCGATCAATTTTTGGCAAATTTTATTTCATTTAATATATTTTTGGGAGTTCATTTCTTATGACAAGGTACTTAGTTTTGTTTTTTTGCCCGATTAAAGGATTTAAACTGACCGCACCAATTTTAAAAGGACCTTTGACTGATTTGAAAGGACCTCCTTGCTGATATAAAGGACTTAACAGGCCTTTTGAAGACTGATCAATTTCACAGCACTTTAAAGCACCTGAAAGGACCCCACGAACCCTGTCATTTGTTTATGACGTCATAACCATGACCTGTTGTAGGCTTACATAAGAATTGAAATAGCATAACCTTTAGTACTGAGGATCCTAGCTGAAGCTAAAATAAGAACTTATTTTCAACTAACTTGTTCTAGTGACTTTTAAATAAAAGCAGTCACTGCAGACATAATGTGATTTTTATCATCCTGCAAAAATTTGGTTGTGCTATTATTTGTGAACGAGCACCACGAGCGTGTCAAACTGACCATTCAGAGAAAATTATACATTTAAAAAGTTCAGACAATTCTCTTTCTGAACCATTCTTGTATCTTTTTCTGTTCCAGAGTTATGAACATTTAAAGTTAGAAGGATGAGTCGGCCATTTTGAGAAAACAGTCTGAAGTCTAGCCTAGTTGAAGAAAATGCATTGACCTACTCGTTTTAAAGTACTTATAAGACCATTTAGAGATCATATAAAGGTTGTCCTCTATAAATAAGAAAGATAAAAAAAAAAAATGCTAGAACACGAAAATACCCATAACTCAAAATTGACAAACGATGAGATTTTTGACTTTCCAAGCCTGTTGTGAGAAACTAGCCCAGCAACTTAATGTCCCTTTCATGGTGCTGGGTCAACATTTGTAGTCTCTGAGAAAATTGCTACGTTAAAGTTTTTAATGAGACGGTTGACCACACACACACACCCAAACAACCACTCACACACACACCAATTTTTAGTACACAGACGACTTTTCTCGTCCAAAACCAAACAGACCCGCCACACTATAAAACACCATTATCACACAAGACACTACACACAAGAACATGCAAGCCTGTAAGTACCAAACCCACTAAAACACAGACAACACTGAAATCACACAAAAAAGCAAGAACCCCGCCCCTCAGAAAAGAAAGGATATTAGAGAACGGAGACTTTGAGGAACAGAAAGGAATGAGGTGAAGTGACACTTGACGCGACATAATAATTGTAACTTCTTCATTATGTTGATAACTATGAACAAACTGATGAGATGTCATCAGAACAAGGAGCATGGGGATGCATGAAATGATGTTTGAAACTCTTGAGCGGTGATTGTCAACAGGGGGGACACGTTATAGAAACATTGGGCAAGGCAAAAAGAAGTGACATTTGTAAGTTCAGCTCAATGACAACTATGAACACTGACCAAGAGAGAAAATACAATGGCATTTATGACATCTGGGCGATGATGGTGATCAAATAGGGTGTGTGATTAGAACACTGAGCAAGAGGGAAATAAGTGACATAATCTACAAGTACAACACCCGAATGACTACAAACATTGAACAAGATAAAACGCAGTGACATGACATTTGTGACGTCTGAACGATGACTGCGACCAATAGGGAACGTGGTTTGAACACTGAGACAGAATAGACACAATTTCTAACACCAGATTGACTGTGAACATTGAACAAGATGAAATGCACCGTGTCAGTGAAACCACTCTGCTGGCCTGAGGCTGCACTGGAAAAATTATTGTTGAATGACTGCTTAGTGATCAAACATGGTTTAATTTTTTGAGCCTAAATGATGTCTGATATGCACCAAATTTTCTGTAAATGGATGCTTAATTCAATTTTATGCTTTCTAAAAATATTGCATGAACGATTTACAGCCGACATACTGCTTGACTTCGAGATCGACCTCCGCGACGAGATCGAACGATTCTGCCGATAACAACACTTTTTGTTGTCACATACTCACTCTAGAGTACTCATACTGGGCACTCACTGTTCAATTTACTTTTTTTACTTAAGGGAAAAACTGACCATTCTGAGAAATGAATACAATTGAAAACTTCTGACAATTCTCTTTCTAATGAGACAAGAACCATACTTGTATCTTTTTCCGTTCCCGAGTTATGAGCATTTAAAGTTAGTAGGGTGAGCGTCGGCCATTTTGAGAAAAGTCTAGTCTAGCATAGCTGAAGAAAATACATTGACCTATTCATTTTAAAGCACTTATAAAACCATTTAGAGACCATATGAAAGATTACCCTTTATAAATATGAAAGATAAGATGTTAGAGAACACAAAAATACCTATAACTCAAAATTGACAAAAAATGATATTTTTGACTTTCCAAGCCTGTTGTGAGAAACTATCCCAGCGACTTAATGTCCCTTTTGTGGTGCTGGGTCACATTTAACAGGGAGAAACTATCCCAGCGACTTAATGTCCCTTTCGTGGTGCTGGGTCACATTTAACAGGGAGAAACTATCCCAGCGACTTAATGTCCCTTTCGTGGTGCTGGGTCACATTTGTAACGTCTAAATTGTTGATGGGTGAGCAATGGAGAACGTGGTTAAAACAGTGAGCGAGAGGAAAAGAAGTGATCAAGACAACATCTGAATGAAGTGAGGTGATAATTATATTTATGACAAATGAATGATAATTGTGACCAGCGGAGAACATCGTCAGATTACTGAGTGAGAGGAAAAGAGGTGATCGAAATAACGTCTGAATGAAGTGAGGTGATAGTTGTGACTAATGAGTGATAAATGTGACCGATCGTCAGATTACTGAGCGAGAGCAAAACAAGTGATTGAGATCATGTTTCAATGATGCGAGATATTTTGTGGCCACTGAGTGATGATTGCGGACTATGGGGAATATGGTCAGCACACATGCTTTGACTAGTTTTCGACTTTGGTGCCACAGGACTGGTGATTCTTCAGGTTAACAGAACACTGGATGCAGAGTGCATTCTTCTTTACTACACAAGACAAGAATGCAAAGAGGACAACACCACACCAGTCTTTGATCGCCCGACACCACTATCAATCACCAACTTTACACTGGACATCTTTAGGAAAACCAACCTGACTATGGAATGAACTAAAAAGTGCGAAACTTCCCAACTGCAGCAAACTATTCTAAAAAAACCTTTTTCTGCCAAAATGTCTGCAGCTATTCAGCTAAATTGATAAGCTGTGCATTAAAGTAAAATGTTCCGGACAACTAGCTACTAACATGAGCAACTATCAAAGCCCATTTCCCTACCCCTAATTCTTTTTATTCCAACTGCCAATTGCATGGGAAAAGATTGTTCTTGGAAAATCTGTCTTAACCATAATAATTATTGTGGATTCAATACCATGTTGCAAGTCGGTGTCATTTTGAAATTATATCCAAATGCTGGTCTACTTGTTTTCTTCATTTCATTTATTCTAAGCCAGCAACATGCAAATAAAATAGCAGAAAACATACAGATTACTGCAAGAAAGCTGTTGGGAATTGCTGTTTCCTACCCACAACATTGACTGCTGACCCCCTAGCCAAGAACTGTATCCTTATGTTATGACTACTGAAAACCCTGCCAAGCATGGATCTGAACCATCAAAATGATGTAGGACACTTGATGAAAGGAGCAGCTCAGCTGTCTCTCCCTCCCTGAACTCCTTCACAGAAACGCACAAAGTTGTGGCAAGCTAGCATGGTTTGGAATGGAAGGGACACTTTCTCTCACTGACTTTACAGAAAAGGTGGGCTTTGTTTTCTACTCGGCGATTTTCTGCCTTAAAACTCAAACCTGGAGACTTGCTTCCCTCCGTCGCTTTCTATTACGACCAGACCCAACTCTAACCTGGAGTGCGTGCGGGAAAGGGAGGTAACTTTGCGCCCATCGGTGGACGCGGCATTGCTCAGATCCTCGCTGGACAGGACGTGCCACATGGGGCTGATCCGCCGCCCATCGGCCGCAGAGAGGGGGGAGGGGGACGGGGAGGAGGCAGAGAGGGGAGAGAGAGGGGGGGATCCGGACCAAGAAGAAGCAGGGGCCTCCCACAAGACCCGAGGACTAGCCACTAACGGCTGGGAACGCCGGGACAAACCAGGCCCAGAGACAGTGCTAGGACAGGAAGAAGACAACACAGCAGAGACAGACACATCTTCTACATACTCATTCCCAGAGGAGAAGGAAGAAGACAGGGAGCGGCGGCCAGCAGGCAGGGAAGAAGAAGAGGGGGAGGGCTTGTTACTACACACAGCAGGGGCATGCAAACGAAAAGAGGAGCGTGGGGCAGGCATGGAGCGGGGGGGAGGAGGAAAGGGCTGCAGATACCCTGCAGCTGGTGAGGGCGGCGACGGGCCCAGCAGCCCCTTGCTGGAGTACAGGTTGGCCAGGAAGCTGGGGGCCATGCGGCTGAAGGCGGAGTGCAGGTTCTGCAGCAGGCTGGGCTCCACAGGCTGCTGGGACCTCTCCTCCTCATCACCGTCCTGGTCCTGGTCCACATCCTCGCTTTCTCTGAAGGAGTCCCAAGCACTGAGGGAGTCTGAAGCATCCTCTGCGTTGTTAGTCTCTGGGGAATGGGAGGAGTTTGAGGCGTCCCAGTGGTCCTGGGCTTCCTGGGCGGTGGAGGAGGATGAGGAGGCACTTGGTTCTTCTTCAGGCTTCTGTTGGGTGGTGGTGGTGGTGGTGGTGGTGGTGGTTGTTCTGAAGAAGAAGGATCTGTGGAGGCTGGTTGAGGAGTTTGGGGTTCCGAGGAGGTACTGGCCTGCTCTTGTTGAGTGGGTCGGTGCTTGGATGGCAGAGAAGACTTGCGCCGCGACTTTGAAGGTGAAGGGTCACTCTTCTGAACTTTTCCTGAAGACTGATCACTCTTGTTAGGCACCCACAGTTTTTTCGGAGACATGACAATTTCAGATTCACCCGCTTCAACGTCTTTGATCTCCTGTCCTCCATCTGTTTCTGGAGGTGCGTCTGCCCCACTGTCTACATCAGGTTCGGTGGGGATGACGACGAAAACGTCTTCTTTGATGCCCTCCTGCTCCAGCTCGGCTTTCGTTTTCAACACTTCCTCCGAATCTTGACAATCATCGCCTTGCTCGTGCCTCATCCTCTCCTCTTCCTCGCGCTCCTCTTGCTGCGCTCTGAGGGCCATGTCCAGCTCCCTGAGCTGCAGGTACCTGTGTGCGTCCTGAGGCACCACGGGCGGGGGCTGCAGCAGCAGGTCTCTGTTGGCCCCGTTGATGACGCTGCCCACCCCGCTCTTCATGGCAGCTCCGATGAGGTCCTGCCTGTTGTGGAAGGCCATGTGGCGGTTCAGCAGGAACCTGGTCATGTAGCACTTGGAGCACTTGGGGCAGCGGTGCGCCCCCTTGTTGCTCGTGTACTTCACGTCGTCGTTGGTGTCCAGACCCTCGAAGAATCCCGCGCCAGAGAGGGGCCGCTCTTCATTCTCGTCCCCAAAGGGGGACTCCGAAGCCTCGTGACTGGAATCGAACGCGGCGTTTTCTTTGTTGATGTGGTCGTCGTTGTTGTTGTTGTGATCGTCGAGGGGCTGCAGGAAGCTTTTCCCCGAGGCAGAAGAGTCGTTGTTGCGCGGGGGGGAGGCATGCCTGGCCTCGCTCTTCCCGCCCTTCAGCTTGTGGTTGTTGTTCTGCAGGTCGAGCTCGCTGAGACAGACGTTGTGCACGTTCTGGTAGTGCTGGTCCATCTCGGGCTGGGAGCTGAAGGCCAGGTGGCAGGCGCGGCACTCCAGCCCCACCTGGGCCAGCTCAAAGTGGTTGGACAGGTGGCAGAAGGCGTGGAACATGGAGGCCAGGATCTTGTCGCACAGGCAGCAGCGGAAGGCCACCATCTCCTGCTGGGTGACGGGGTCCACCCCCTCCAGCTGGTTCAGCAGCATGCACTCCTTCCGGACCAGCATGGGCACCTTGCGGGCGGGTCCTGCCGGGTCTTCCCTGACCGTGCCGTCCAGGCCCGGGAACTGAGGCAGCTCCACCTCAATGACATTGGCCCCTAGAGCGGGGTCCTCTGCCCACCAGTCCTCCTCGCTGAGCATCATGGCCTGTGGGTTCAGGCTCTGCTTCAAGTCTGGTGGGGAGAACTGGGAGCAGGAGGCTACAGGTTGTTGTTGTTGCTGTTGTTGTGGTGGTTGATGTGGTGGGGGCATTGTGCTGAGTTGTTGCTGGTGGTTTTCCTTCTCAATGTCTTGGGGCAGTGACGAAGGTCTGGGCTCTGCAACAACAATACACACAACAACAAAAATAAACTCATTTGACTTGACCCTTTGTGTGAATGAGGAGCAAAGACTTACGGAAACACGCTTTAATGAAGGGTACAATTTTAACAGGTGTACTTATTAATTAATCAGTTATAGTTTCAAGTACATTGGCTTTCAGAACTTTACCAACCCAGGCTGTTTGTTCAAAAAACGAAACTTCATGCAATTTGACAGGACTGATGCTTTTATTGTACTGGAAACATAACTATCCCTAAAAATGACTTCACAGCCTGAAGAAAATGAGCTCCACAGGAAGACATCACTCCACTGAAGAAGATAATGAATTAACCCTTCCAATGCCAGCCATTTCTGTATTTATTCAGATTTACATAAATACAGGGGAAAAAGGGCATCTGCAATACTGAGGAAATCACTTATAACATATTAGACATAGGCTATCAACTAAGGTATATCCTTTACCCCCAAATAAAGAACATAAGGTTAATGATTTCATGCCTTTAATAGTGACATGGACATTACAATTTGACATCAATGTGGTACCAAAACGAAAGGGCTAATGCAGGCATCAGAATAGTCTGAAGTCCAATCCTTTGAAAACTGCGATAAAAGAGACATCCAGGCCCTAGACTGAAGAGGGACAACACTGAAATCAGTTCCCAACATCACCAAAAAGGCTTCAAAATGCTATCTAACAGAAAAGACAACACTGAATAAAAAGGGCAAAACATCTGACAAGAGAAGCCAATCCTCTGTCAGAAATTCTTAATCCTCCGAGATTTGCAGATCCTCTGACCCTTCTGATGCCTGTAATGTCAACCTGAGCCTCATCACAACCATAGCTCCACTGACCAGCCTGAGACGGGGACAACACGTCAGAAGGGTAGAGGGAGGAAGAAGAGGCCACAGGGGTTGTTGCTGCCGTATCCACATCCAAGTCCACATCCTCGTCCCCGTCCATCTTCTTGTTGGGAGTCCAGCTGTCCAGGGCCGCCAGATCGCGCATGGCAGCTCTTGTCTTGAGGCGCAGGAACCTGCAAAAAACGCCATATTTTTTTTCTGCTTTGATAAAACTTTTCTGTGTCCAATGTGTTTATTTGTGAACCTCAGAAACAAACTCAGTTAACGTTAACTTTATACAAGAATAAAAAAAACGCCCATATTTTAGTTTGCAGCGAATTTTCAAGCGTCTTACACTTTTCTTCAGGCCCTATTGTGGTCAACAAAATAAATACAAAAGGCAGCATGTCCAGCAGTTTTTGATATTAACGTTAACTTTATGAAATGTTCTGAAAAAAAATGTGCTGATTTATTTTTTCTGGGGTAAATGGTAAAGGCATACGTGAACTGTATGGTATTCTGACCAAATAAGTTTGGACTTGGCAGTCAGCATTATGGGGCTATGACTAAAAATCCTTTAACACGCTATTTTTTCCCCCTACACATTTTGCAAGCGTTTCGTCTACAGGAAGTGTAAAGAGTGGTTTCCCCTGAAACTATAACGTCCTATTTCTTTTCTGTTGTCCACGTCATCAGCCAAAAGTAAAGTAGTGCCCAAGACAGACACTTTGTCGGTTGCGGTCAGAAATGTGTTAACTGGTGAGCAGTTAATTCACTTGTAACTTAGTGTTACTTCCGACCCCACTCTCCCCATTTATATGTTGAACCGAACAATGGCTTGAGACAGATAGCTAAAAAATTGATGCACGCATGATCAAGTTTGTGAGTGCATGTGTGTGTGTGCGTGTGCGTGTGTGTGTGCGTGCGCGTGTGTGTGTGCGTGCGAGTGTGGTGTGTGTATGTAATATGTCACAGTGTGCGTGTGTTTGTATGTGACTACATGAATATTTTTGTTGTTGTTGGAGTATATATATAATGTGAGTAGTCCGAAATATTTGCTGAATACTTTTAAACCAACGCCTTCCCACTTGTTTTTTCTATTGTTTTGAATGCTATGTATTTTTTTTTAAATTTTAAATTTGTTGTACATTACAGCTGTTTATGACTTATTACTAATATCAGCTTCTGTTCCTTGATTGAATGCGTTGGACGCAAACTGCAAGTATTGATTTTCTTTTAAGAGCATGATTGTTCCCCTGACTAACCAACTAACTACCTTTCCTCCAGACCCTGGCTCAGCGGGATGTTGACCTTGTGCGAGGCCTTCAGGTGGTAGTTGAGGCTCTGGGGCTGCTTGAACCCCTTCTGGCAGAACTGTACAATCACACAGAGAAGAACGACGCAAGCTGGTCATTTATACAGCGAAAAGAAAATCAACACAAAAGGGTTATTAATACAGCTAACACAACTTCAACTTTGGTTTTATTTGGTCCTCATACAAGGATAATTTTCTTGCAGACACATCATACACATAATACACAACTAAACAAATTCTTAAATAACAACAGCTTTGATTACCCCGCCACGTGGGCAGCCACACTCCGACTTCGGAGGATTTTAAACTGATGATGTTATGCCAGGAGCTTGTCATGGCTTAAGATGAATCCCTGGACAACCATGCAGAACAGAATGTCCAACATTTTGATGTAGCCTTGGTGTTCTAGCTTATGTCAACTGGTCTGACACAGCCTCATGCCAAGGTGTAACAACAGATAAATGTGTGCATTTAAAAGCCAAATGCATGCATGCAAAACACAGTTTTGAGACTGCTTGAATCTTTTCTGGCAGAACTGCATAACTGGGTAAACAACAACTCGAGGTCATTTACAGCAAACGCACAGTTCTGAGGATGCTAGTAGAACCCTGTCTCCAGGGCAGAACTATGCACGACAATGGGAAAAAACCACCACAGCGAGGTTATTGTATTGCTGTAGAAAAACAACTACTGTACAGCTTTCACTCTCACTTCACTAGTGGCCCAAATTTCCAAGCTGAAACTGCACCGAAAAGGGGAGATCATCACAAGTTCAGCAGAAGTTTATTTGGCACACATGAGCTTTTTTGGTCTGGCTAAAACTTCAGGCTAAATCAAATGTCAGTCCACCGTATTAAAAAAAAAGGGGAATTATCAAAAACGAAGCCAAAGTTTACCTGGCACACATGAGTGGTTTTTTTGTTGTTGTGTGTGTGGGGGGGTGAGGGGGGATCCCCAAAACCTCAGGCTAAATCTGCAGGGATGTGAGAGGACCCCAAATCAAAAAAATGAAGCCGATAGTATTGTCAAAATACTCAAACAAAACTTTGCCTACAACATAAGATTTGTCATGGCTCGCCTACACGGATCTTACTGTCCGATACAGTGTCATCCAGCCAAGCCCTGTCAAACTTGTGTTGGCATCCTTTGTCAATCTCCTCTTTGTTCATATCTATGGTGTGATGTATACTTTTCATGGCCGAAGATGAAATATTCACTCAGCATCCAAATCCTCCTTTGAAATGACACCAAGTAGCTGGACACATGAAAAATGGGGCATTGCCATTGGACGTAACAGGCCAACCACAGAGAAGCTTACAAAATTCGGTCAAGGGAATGTATTCGCGCTACAAACTTCTTTCATTTTCATTGTGTGCATGAGAAGAAAGACTACCGAATTAGACAACCGGTACAATCTTCTCTCTCTGTACGTTTTTTAAAAATTATTTTTTCTTTAATGTTGAATACAAAAAGCGCATGTACGCACTTACGCATTATTCTCACATCCCTGAATCTGTAAAAGTCAGTCCAGCCTATCCCAAAAAGGGGAGGTTATCACAAAGCAACCCATTACCTGGCACACGTGAGGTTTCTCCCCAGTGTGGACCAACAGGTGGCGCTTCAGGTCGCAGGGCTTGTTGAACTCCTTGCGGCAGTACGGGCAGTTGCCGCGTCGCTGGGACATGTCGTCCCCGTCCATCTCCGCCCCGTCCGCGCTGACTGTCGACACGTTGACGCTGAAGTCCTGTTGAGTGCTCTCCCTGGATGCCCCGTTTGCAAAGCCGTTCTGATTGGTTGGTACAGATGCGCTGTTTTTACCTTGGAGAAAAAAAAGAAGAAGTTTATTTTCATCTCCTTAACCCTTTCACCGCCATTGTCGCATTTTAGCACAATGCTTTAACACCCTCGTCACTAAAAGGCATCAAATCAGGACCTATAATCCAAATACCTTATTTTCTTAATTTTGGGAGGTAAGGATAGGACTAATGTTATACATGTCACAGAGGAATTTGCAATATTGCAGCTATTTTATTTTCTCTACCCAATTAAGTTTAATGGTATTTTGGGGCTGAAAAATGGCTGGCAGCGAAAGGGTTAACATAAAATGAAAGGATTTATTCATTTTTACGCTTTTTTTAAAAAAAACATCATTCAAATAAATTGATATAACATTATAAGTTTATTTTGTGTATACTTTCACTCTCTCTCCATTTTCTCTCTCTCTCTCCTCTCTCTCAAAAATAAATTATGCAGCTATCAATTTGCATTTAGAGGGACAAGAAAATTACAACTCATTGAATTTTTTCCAAACAGAATAATTATTAAAAAAACCCTAAACTTCAGATCCACAATACTAACCTTGCATACCCTGCAAAGACGGTTCCTGTACATGGTAGCCGTCCAGTGAAGACCTTCGGTCATCAAACATGGGGGCAGTGTCCACTTTGCACAAGCGCTGCATGGACTTGCCTTCCTTGCCCTTCTTCTTCAACTTCTTGCCCAGAGTGATGAGCTCCCCGCGGTTGACCATGCTGTTGGTGTCGCAGAGCTCCGGGTGGTGGGTCAGCTGATGGCACAGCAGGCTGCGCTTGGCCTTGTACGCCTTTTTACACACCTGCACGCCACACCCAATAGACAAATAGTATTAACCCTTTCACCGCCAGCCATTGACACAGCAGGCTGCGCTTGGCCTTATACACCTTTTTACACACCTGCACGCCACACCCAATAGACAAATAGTATTAACCCTTTCACCGCCAGCCATTGACACAGCAGGCTGCGCTTGGCCTTGTACGCCTTTTTACACACCTGCACGCCACACCCAATAGACAAATAGTATTAACCCTTTCACTGCCAGCCATTTTAAAGCCAAAAATGTCTGTCACATTTACCTAGGTAAGGATGACATCTGCGATACTTTCAATCCCGCTGACATACATGTATCAAATAAGGCCTATTCTTATTGCCCAAGTCACATGTGAGGCATGCACGGTATCTACATACAAAACAAAAACAAAACCCCACCTAGGTTAAAAATGGAGAAAACCCAAAAGGAGAGAGAATAAAGAAACAAAGAGGGATAGACAGACAGAAAAACACGAGAGAGGCAGAACAAAGGGAGAGAAAAATAGGAGGGAGAGGGGGAGAAAGAGAGAGCAAGAGAGAAATCGAGAGAAGTAGAGAGGGAAAGAAAAACAAAAGCGACAGTAAGTAGGCCAGAGACTAAGATACAGATAGAGAATATGAATATGAATATGAATGTTTTATTGAGGGTAAAAAGGATATTAAGCTACATTCCCTACAATAGCTTCTTTGCACCTTGCCCTCTCACTCACACATTCATACATGCATCAAGCAAAGAAAATTTGACATAAAACAATCAAATCAAGAAAATGGAACAAAAATTGGCACATGAAATAATTGGAAAAGAATGACAAGTGGGAATTAAAAGCAAACATGGATAATAATTAACAATGGTGAACTTGAATTGGTGGTTTAAATTCAGTACGAAAAAAGGGAAACAATTCTGAGACAGTGACAATTTTTCAGAGACAGAGGGAGATAAATGGATAGAGAGAAGGTGGGGGTGAGTGATATGACTTGAGAAATACAGCAATCACAAGATGCCTTTGTTGTGAATTTAACTGTGCAACCCGGTGACACTTTACCTCACACTGAAAGGGGCGCTCCCCAGTGTGCTTCCTGATGTGGCGCACCAAGGCGGCAGGGGTGGGCTTGACGACCCCACAGTACTGGCAGGTCCTGTGAGCCACCCGCTTACCCCCCTCACCCCCCCCTGGTGGCCGGCCTGGCCCTTGCTGCAGGCGGGAGCTCTGCCTGCGGGACGATTCCGCCGCCAGAGACAGCGCCGCTGCAATGGAGTTTCGCGACCGAGAGTAATCCGCCAGCTCCTCGGCCCGCTCGTACAGTTCGCCTGGAGGAGCGGACATTTTTCTGGTGGGGGAGCCGCCGACGGCGTCTAGGTGGGAGGCGGCTCTCTTTCGAAGAGAAGAGGGGGTGTCCAGTTCGTAGCCGGCGAGAAGATGGGAGGGGGTCCTCTTTCTGTGGGGGAGGGGGGTCACGTCGGAGGTGTTCACCTGGAGGGAACAGTCTTGAAGGGGTGGGGGTGGAGTGTTGAGCGTCGGTTGGCCCGCGCTGACGGTAGGCGAGGCTTCCGACATTTTCCTCTTTCGGCCTCGTAGATCTCGCCTGTGCGAAGATCCTGAATCCACCCCACCTTCTGCTGGGGTGGTGGTGGGGGTGGTGTCAGTGGTGGGGGTGGAGGAGGGTGAGGGTGAAGGTTCGCAGTCTGTCGTTCTCTCCCTTGTTTTCATGGATTCTTCCTTGTTGCTGGCGCTGGTGTTCTGATCGTTTTCCTCCCCTTCTCCCTCCGCTGAAATCACACACACACATCAACAACACTGTGATTAGTACAACCACCTGGGTCAATATGAATATGTTAAATATTTTGCATAATATCACTCAGCAATCTTGAAATATAAATAAAATAGATACAAAAAAGCAATAGCATGGAGATGACCCAGAACCTCAAGCTAGCAAAAAGATGACAAAGCAGACAATCCAACAGCAGAATACAGTACAATATTATCAATGTCATTATTCTAATGCTTTTGTACCATGTATACCTGAGAACCTGTTACTCAGTATTGATCATACTGTCAGTATATATGTGCACACACACAAACCTGTGAGTGTGCACAGTATGCTCAGTCACACACACATTATGCATATAATTGGTATGCACACACACACACTCTGTCTCGCTCTCTGTCTCTCTCTCGCACACACACTCACACATACACTGACACTGACAGTCATGTCAAAAGGCCTGTCACTGTGTCACTGTGTCAGTGGTCAGCCTATTGTATAGGTAAGTCAGTAGTCACTCAAATCATTGCCAATGCTTAGTCAATAGGTACATCAATGGTCAGTGAATTACTCAATATTGAATAAGTCTGTCATTATGATTGATCAGTCAATAGGTCTTTCAGTCATCAGTCAATAGGTCTTTCAGTCATCAGACAATAAGTCTTTCAGTCGTCAGTCAATAGGACTTCCAGTCAGTCATCAGTCAATAGGTCTTTCGGTCATTAAACAATAGGACTTTCACTGTTTCAGTCGTCAGTCAAAAGGACTTTCAGTCTGTCATCAGTCAGTAGGTCTTTCAGTCAGTCAATAGGTCTTTCAGTCATCAAACAATAGGTCTTTCAGTCAGTCATCAGTCAGTGGGTCTTTCAGTCATCAGTCAATAGGTCTTTCAGTCATCAGACAATAGATCTTTCAGTCAGTCATCAGTCAGTAGGTCTTTCAGTCAGTCATCAGTCAGTAGGTCTTTCAGTCATCAGTCAATGGGTTTTTCAGTCAATAGTCAATAGGTCCTTCAATCATCAAATGTCTTTCAGTCGTCAGTCAATAGGACTTTCAGTCAGTCATCAGTCAATAGGACTTTCAGTCAGTCATCAGTGAGTAGGTCTTTCAGTCATCAGTCAATATGTTTCAGTCATCAGTCAATAGGTCTTTCAGTCATCAGTCAATATGTTTCAGTCATCAGTCAATAGGTCTTTCAGTCATCATCCGATGTTTCAGTCATCAGTCAATAGGTCTTTCAGTCAGTCATCAGTCAAAAGGTCTTTCAGTCATCAGTCAATGAATATGTTTCAGTCATC